>OU342690.1:24800000-26000000 GCA_910589285.2 Mythimna ferrago
AACCTGGAATATGTTCGTTATATTAGCGGTTATTAAGGTTCTGTTTTAATTAATTAAACCCCAAGCGAACGCCAGCGTTCGTTCTCTCATTGTCTTTCGATTGAGACTCTAATTACTGTTTTCGAAAGGTTAAACTGATGGAGTATTATGGCGTAAAAGAAAAATAGTAATAGAGGATCCATTTGTTGGCGTGGTACGAACGGACAGTGTCATAAACTAGTTACCCCATTTTCCTAAGTTATTTTAATATCAGAGGAGTACGGAGTACCCAAAAAGAATATACATGAAACAGTAAATTTTGATACAAGTGGAGAAATTTTGTCATTGCAATCGAAGCGAAATTTGCCTAAACCACAGTCGAGAGCGTTATGGAGCCAATTCCTGCAGTGATAAATTTCCATGTGTATTAAAAATAACCTAGTCCGCCATCTTGGGTGTTTCGCCATGTTGAATTTAAAATGACGTCACATAGTTAACCATGCATTGTCATTCAAACAAAACGTGTAGGTATGTAAAATTTCAGCTGAGTCGGTTAAAGATATCTGCTTCAAAATTGAGTGGGAAGATTCCACCCTAACAAATTTAGTACATATAAACACTGCAAGATCTCGATCAAGATGCAAAAGCTTGTCTAATAAATTATGAGGATTTTTTATTGGATAAGACGTCTTGAGGTTGAAGTTGTCTTACCTGCTTCCAAGAGTAACACCCTCCACTCTGGTACTTCGGAGAGTCTAGCGGCCACTACAGACCCTGCTGAGCCGCCTCCCACCACGATAAAGTCGTACACCGAGTCCATGTGACGCCGGTACTGGGGAACAAAGAGAAACATGTTTTTACTAGGTGTTAAACTCAGAAGAATCTATCCTAGCCACCATCGTGCTGTATCTAGGAACAAGTGGGTACGCCATAATCATGACGGCAAGTCCCTTCTTTGAGGAGAGGCTGGATAGGCGTCACAGTATCCTCACCAACGTTTTTCTTGTATTTTCTTCGATGACATCTTAGCCAAATGTTAATCTAATATTTTCCCCGGGCGGTTCCATTTAAATTTTTAGAGATATGCGGAATAGGGTGTAAAGTCAGAAACCTTCGTTGAAAAGGGAGGATCCTCCGATCAGACAGTTGTTGGGTCTGGTCCAGGCATCTGACCGAAAGATAATTTCACGTTGTTGTATATGTCCTAATTGTGAGGAGAATTCGAATATCGCGATGCAGGGTCTTCGAAGCATAACTTTTCAATCAAAAAAATAATTTTGAAAATCGGTCCACAATAATTGACCGAGATATCGGCGAACATACATAAAAAAAACATACATTCAGCCGAACATAGAACCTCCTAAAAATAGGGGCTGCCATACAACAAATGTGTTTTTTTTCGCCTTTTTTTTGCTACGGAGGACGCTACGGGACCTTTAGTGCGCGAGTCCGACTTGCTCTTGGTCGGTTTTTGTTTATGGACCGATCTTTGTGATTTTAGTTAAGATCTTAAATAGAGAGAAATAGGACTAAAAAGTAGCATATAGTCGGCCTTTGTTCCCACTGCTGGGACTCAGGCCTCCTGTCTAGGAGAGGGATTGGGCTGTAATCCACCACGCGGGCCCAGTGCGGGTTGGTGAATGTCACATGTCTCCGAATTTTTTTGGTTCTAGGCCATGCCGGTTTCCTCACGATGTTTTCCTTCACCGTTTTGAGAGCAATGGTAATGAAATAAATCACACAAAGTAATGCGCCCGGCTGGGTTTGAACCCAACTCTTAAGTCGGGGCCGTTACCACTTGGCCACCACTACTATTATTACTACTTACTATACTTTACTACTACTATTATTATTATTGGTTATTTACTTTTTAGAGGGCACTCTAAAAAGTAGAATTTTCTCTGAAATAGCCTTTTTTTACGAAGATCGTTTACATAACTACCTACATAACTTTCTTTGACTTCTTATCATCAATGTCAGTCACAAATGAACATCATGATTTAATCAATATTTTTGTATCACAATTTTTATTGCGAATACTCCGATTATGTAACGCAGCGCGATGCCGAAAGTGACCGCAAATCTGATGGGGGAAGTGGTTCCATTCGGAGGCGAGCTGCGGCTATAATGAGTGCGGTGGAGGCAAGATGCTAGGGGTTCGACAAACTGTGAGAAACTAACGTTCTACCATAGACAGGTAACAAGCAGTAAGTTAAAGTAAGTTCTACTTTCTTTGCTGTACATTTTAAGTTCCTCACATGCAAAATTTCATTCTCCATTGTGTGGTTTGCTGTTAGAAAACCCAGTTGTGGGTTAAGCCGGTTGCAGACCAAGAGCCAGACCCTTTTTATTATGAATAGGCTCGCGTTTACCACTATCTCACCTGGTGGAAAGCGATGATGTGGCCGACGATGGAGCACGCTTGCCTGGAAACAGCCTATACACTCTTGCCGTAAAGACCCCTAGGTTATAGTTATCAGGAAACAGACTCTAGCAGGGAATTCCAATCCGTAGCTGTACGCATAATGAATGTGTTCCCAAAACGCTTTTACGTATGGGTGCAAGTTGCCTAAGACAAATACAGCTTGATCCCCGTGTTGGATACTCTACTTTTTACACCATCTGTGAGTTAATTTAAAGACAATTTTTACGTTAAAGAAAAATAAGTATTGTTTACAAGTTCTTAACTATCACTCAACATGTTTTGAGATTTGAAACAAAAAAAATTCACTACCTACTCTGAGATTCTCTGTCACTCCCGCTTTTTAACCGACTTCGAAAAGGAGGAGGTTCTATGTTCGGCTGAATGTATGTTTTTTCATTACTTTTTTTTTAAACTCGTCAGTAACTACAGCCACGCTCTGTTTTTTTTTTGTTAGTGGCCAGTTTGAACTTTGAATATACTTGTTTGATGCACGTACATAGTATTTTAGTTCAATGTTCATGGTTTTTGACGTTCCATATTCAAAACTCATTATTTCTTAGGAATTGCCCATACTGCATTATTTCCCTAGGGACAGAATGACTTGCTCTAATGCCTTGATCACACGTACCGGGTAAAGGGGCGAGACAGTGATGTAAGCGAGTTGTAAGAGTACTCGGCCGAGAGCACTGTCTCGCCCGTTAACTCGGTACGTGTGATCAAGGCATATGTGATTGTTGTATGACGTAACAGAGGTCATTATGGAGCAGGTGATGAAAAAAATAGTTTTCGTGCCATATGTAGTCTCGTTGAGTTATTTCTCTGTAAGAAGACACTGATTACTGTAACATAGGTTTCTACCTAGCACGGAAGTCAAGGCTTCAAATAAGTTTGTACTTATAGTGTTTATTTATGCCTATAAAATATACTATCTATACTATAATATCATTTAGAAATGAATGTTCAAATTTTACAACCAATGCGGATAATGCGTCTTTGTGTCAGACGCAGACGCGGGTAAAACCCAACTATAGATAGCGCTTTCTGACCGTTCATGGCGCACAATAAGGATGTCCGCAGTGATGAAATGTATCGATATATCGATATTTATAAAAATATCAACATCAGCCTCGATATATCGAGGAAAAAATATCGATATATCGGTCAAATTTTTCGATATTTTCGGTTTTAAAATAATAATTTATTTAGTTCTGTCAAGGTCAGTAATAGTTAATAGTAATTTTTATACAAAAGGTACATTATTTTAATTTAATAAAATCTTAACAAAGTTAAATAAAAATATTCTAATAATATTTCGAAGATTTTATTTATTCAAGTAACCCACCATTTTGTGTGGCAACAAAAGTAAAAACCCTAATTATATTTATTCTCTTTCTACGTATTTATTATATAGGGTGACTGGTAATTAGTGAACGATACTAGGTATATGTTGTAAAAATATATTAGTCAGAGACAATACATTTTTTTTTCGTTCGTCCTCTCTTTTATGGCTTTGAATTCCGTTAAATATTCTACTAATAAATTAATTTTGAAAAAAAAAATCGTTTTTCATACGATTTTAGATATTGAATGTTTTATATCGATATATCGGATAGGCGGAAAATCGATATTTTTTCAACAAGCCTAGCGCACAAACAATTTAGCCGATGACGTATGACTATGCTTTGCTATGCTACATGAACTGTTGCTTTATTATTCATTTAACTCAGAACTTGTGAGCGATAGGGCGCGAGGTCGGGAATTTATATATCTGGAATATCGGGATAAAATAGAAGAATACGACCAGGATAAGAGGTAAGATTAGTTTATAATAATCACATAATGTTGTTCCAGGTTCCATCAAGGCTATAGGGAAAGTGAATACGATGACTGATAATGACGTAGGTACATAATTTTCTCTATAGCATGATCATTACAAGTATAGTATAAGTCATTCTTTCATGGTCTCAAGTGACTAGAGAGTTGGTTTTTGATCATTATGGTTTATAGCTGCGCTAGTACGGACAAATGAAAATTAGTGTTTCGCGGTAATTTCAATAAAATACTGATATTACCTACTTTTTATTTTGTCTTTAAATAGATACCTACTCCCACTGATTATAATATAGTGCGTATCAGCCAGAAATTATGATCTTTCATTCAAATAAAACGATTCAATCTGAATTTTAACGATGCACTGAAATGTCTTGCTTTTGAATCGTTTTTAATTCGATTATGGGGGCCCTGGAATTGCGCAATTATTTTTGCCTGTTTCATCACTCATTTGAAGATGCACTTACACATTGGTATGTTGGATAGCTGATTCGGTGACCAAATGAAAGTCCTACGTGGAGAAGTAAAAAATCGACTAACTATTCTCAGTTTTATTAAATAAATAACCATAAATCGTTTGAGTGTTATTCTGAACTTCGACAGTTACAGTGCGTTTCACTTAAGAAGTTCTTTCGCCGTAATGTTGGCGAAGTCCGACAGAACAGACTTCGACAACACACATCTTCGAAGAATATTACTTCGATAAAACCCTTCTTCGACATGCACTTGTTCGGCGGATCTTTATTTCAGGGGCAGGCCTGATGTCGGTTATGGCTCGCGCGCCAACTAAAAACATTGAAAAGTGTACCTTTTTAGCTAAAACTGAGACTGCTACTATTTTAAAAGTGTTTTCTTGTATATAAACTGTTATCGTAGTAAAAATTTTTCTCAATTAGCTGCCCACCGATGCTACAAGACCCCTTCAGTTTGTTTCGGTGTTTCTTCTCAGGGTAGTCAGTTAAGAAACACCGGCCTCATCTAGTTTAAACTGACGAAAAAAATTGACGTACAAAAGTGTTTTTAAAAACCTATTGGCAAAATAAATATCGTTTATTATTTATATATTATAACATACTAGCGGGCAAAACCCAAGGCTTCGCCCGCATACATAACATATAGCCTATGTCACTCAGGAATAAAGCAGCTTTCTATCGGTGAAAAAATTTTCGCTATCGGAACAGGAGATTACCTCCTTACAAATAAAAAAACAAAAAAACAAACTTTACCTCTTTATTATATTAGTGTAGATTTTTCCTCCTCGACTTATAATATTTTGTGTGTAATGACTCATTTCAGGGTCATCGGAAATCGCGACAGTAGGTACGTATTTGACAAGATACTATTAACATTACGTATTCAGAACTCAATTAATGCATACCTAATATTATTTATATGACTATTATAATTCCCATATGATTATAAATTCCTCATCGGGGTAGGCAAAAGCGGCATTGAGGCATCCGATAGTCTTTTAGTAGGACTAGGTTATAAACCAAGTTAGCGTCGTTCTGGTAGATTGAATCTATAGGATTTAAGGAAGTGATCTATAATAATATTATAAAGAGGTAAAGTTTATTTTTATGTTTTTTTGTTTGTAGAGGTAATCTCTGGAAGTACTGCACGCTTAGCAAAGTTGTTATTCTGCAATCGTTAACGCTGTCGAAAAGTGATGAAATGGGGAAATAATAATGGTTCCGAAAAACAATTTAATCTCCAGCGATCTGTGGCTGACTATTATTCTAATTAACTAGCGTTATAATGAATAACCGACAAAAAAACCCAAAAGATAAACGAAAAAAAATATCCAATTTAACAACAAATAAGAGCATGTTCAAATTACATTTTCTCCTAAAAAAAAATGGATCTTCGAATAAAAAAACTAAACTTCCGAATAGAATACTGAACCTCCGACAAAATTACTAAGTTACCGACAACAGAGGTTTGGTCAAAATAATCATATTTTTATAACTTGTATGAACTGTTTTAATTTCTATTGTTGGTTATCAAATTTATCTTTTAGCTCTCAATAACGATGAAAATACCTCAACTGTTCGGCCCGCGCGATGGAGTTCGGATCTACTACGTAACTACATTTTCATAATAAACTGAGTTTTGTTTTATTTTTATCTTTGTTCTTGCTGACATTATAAAAGTTAGGAAATTTGTCGATTAATAATACAGTATAATATTCTAGGAAACCAAAGTCTGCTTGGTTTTCGATTAAGGCATGAATAGGGGTACGTATCAAAATCCCGAAAGTTCATTATACCTATGGCTGAAATACCGACGTGCAAAACACCGAAATTCAAAATACCGAAAGGTTTAAATGCCGATAGTCGTTATATCGAAACACAAAATACCGATGTTCAAATGCCCGAAAGGACGAAATCCCGAATAGACGAAACAACTTGAACGTAGCGGTTGGTCACAGTTCTAACGTTACCTAACCTATTTCACCCAGTTCAAAGTGCAATCAAAATACAATCTACCTGTGACTAGACTATTAGACAATGGTAAACACATTTTTACGAGAGATTGTGGCTGAAATAGGTTGGGTTAGGTTAGAATTGTGACCAAAAGAGCGCGAGCCGAGCGAGCGAAGCGAGCGGCGCCGCGGCAGCGGCCGGCGAGTGCTACTTCTCAAAATAAAACAAATCGGAACCTTAGGGCACCCCGACACGGATGAGTCGGGATTTTGAACTTCGGGATTTTAAACTTTCGACCATACGACTATTTGGCGTTTCAATTTTCGGGATTTCGTCCATCGGTAATTTAAAATTCGGGATTTTTATACGTACCCATGAATACGACTGTTTTAACTTTTTAACGCCTGAAATAGGTACCGATATCGAAGCATACCCTTGGTAAGTAAAATTCATGATTTATGATGCAATTAAAAGTTATTGTTACAAGTACATTTTTATATTTTTTATAAGTTTCTGTATAGCCACTCAGAATAATATTTTCAGTATAATGTGACAGTTAAAATAGCACCACAATCTATGAAATATGAAAGGTAATTTATGAATTAATAGTCGGCAAGTAAAGATAAAAATTACAAAGCAAAGTTTTCAGTAGAACGTAATTTATGCTGGTAGAAAAGTATTATAGCAATAGACAGTCATGTTTATTTTTCGAAGATTTCAGTATCTCATTCGGTCGTTTCGTCATTTTTATTCGGACAAAAGTAGTCGGAAAGTTAGTATTTTAGACAGTAGATTTAATATTTTGAGTAAGGACAAATCTTCTTTTTTTGTCGGAGCTTTTATTACTACCCGATGAAATGTATGGGAATGACGTCATCTCAACGTAAATTCGCGTGGTCAGAACAAACGAATAGACAATTCGTAGCCAAGTTCACATCGTTCAAAATCGTTTCTACAATGTTTAACGCTATATCCTTTGTTATACAAACGCTACATTGTAGAACGAGCGGCCGTTCTTTTGTTGAGTTCTTGTTTTAATAAACGGAATACGGACAATAAGAACACATATAATATATCTTAAATACAATAAAATTTTGAAACGTTGTATTACCCTATCCAAAAAGTCAACAAATCATAAATACATCCAACGTTCAAAAAATAAAAGTTAGCTACTTGGAACATCTTTAATAATAAAGCCTACCATCAAAACTTATTCACAAATAGATGCACTAAAATATAATGACGAATTAATATCTGATCCTGTGCAAATTGCAAATGCATTCAATGACGTGTTCACTTCAGTTTCGGATAATAGTTATAACTCTATGTAATAGCAACTGTTGTTTTGCTCGATATGAGTAAAGCGTTTGATTTAGTAAATTACGATAAGCTATTAGATAAATGCGAGCGCTATGGCATTCGCGGTCCGGCACTAGATTGGCTCCGAAGCTATCTCAGCGGACGGACACAGTGTGTAGAAGTGACTCGCATAAACAAAAACCTCATGTCAACAGCCTACAGGTCTCGTTTTAAGGGCAATCAGTCAGATGTACCTCAAGGCAGTATTTTAGCACCTCCTCTATTCCTCTTGTAGTGTGTTTGCTGATGATGTCTCAGTAATAGGGTAGTTTCCAGGGTCAAAATAATTACATTGTATTTACTTCGTATAACAATAACTTAAAATTTGAATTGTATAGCGTCTGTCCTGTTTACAATTAAATGTATCACCTACAAGGGAAGAGCGCTGTTGTCTGAGACACAGATATTTATTTATCTAGTTCAGACACAGATGTTCATTGTATTGAATATTATTACTAAACTGTATCTCAAAGTGCTTGTATTGTAAAGCTAAGATATTTGTTGCATTAATAAATTATTATTATTATCTCCTTTATTTTTCTTATAATACATATTTTTGATATTTTTAAATATTTTTCATAACAAATATATATATAAAAAAAAACATTTAAAAATATAAAAACAGTAGTCCATGCCCGACACACGTCCACCGTCCCGTCCTTCATTATATATCTCCGGTAGTTGTTCGTTAGGATAACTTCGTCCATAATCGCACAGACAAAACCTTCAGTTTCCCCAAAGAGGTCACTGAAACGTAACCAGGCCACGGACGCCAAGAAATCTACATCAGGCTCGTGAAGAGCCTGGAAAAAGCGCCCGTGGAGCTCCTTGCCTTTCCATATTTCCTTGCGGTTATCAGTAGTCATTATTACAGGTTTATGCCAGTCCTCTTTAGCCATGGATAACGGGGTGAGTCCCTTGTCCACTGCGACCACATCTCGGTGCATACCCACATCGGTTTTAAGAAAATATTCTCTGACACCTCGCGGTTGTGCAGGGTCTTTGCGTTTAAAAAGCCTCGACCTCCACACTTCCGCGGGATGTACAGTCTCATCACCGAGGATCGTGGGTGATGCATCCGATTTGCCGTCAGCAATGTACGGACTCACCTATCCAGGGCGTCAAGTTCGGTCTGAGTCCATTTGAGTATGCCAAAAGAGTACATTAAAACCGGCATGACCCAACCGTTGAAGGCGCGCACCTTATTTCCGCCCGACAGAAGGCTATTTAATACCTTCTTCAGGCGGCCAAAGAAGCGCTCCTTCAGCGATAGCTTCATGTCAGCTTTAATGCCTAAAGCTTATTATTAATAATTAGAGATGACAATATTAGATTTCTTGGTATTACCATAGACTAGCACTTTAATTGGAAATTACACATAGAAACAGCATGCAAGAGACTCAATGGATTTGTTTACGCCCTAAGGCAATTGAGAAAAACAGTTAGTGAGACAGCAGCTCTTACTGCTTATCACGGCCATGTGAGCTCCATCCTAAGGTATGGTTTATTGTTATGGGGCAACTCGACACACATTAGCAGAGCTTTTATTATACAGAAAAAGTGTATCCGAGCAATAAGTAACGTCGGGCCTTTTGAAACATGCAGGCCACTTTTCAAAAAACTAGGAATACCTACTCTTGTATCTATGTACATAATGGAAATTGGGATTTTTGTAAGGAACCAATTACAATTGTTTGTAGACAGTAATGAAAACCGCAAATATAAGTCAAGAGATCCCACTAAATTGGAAACTCATACCTTTTAAGAAGCGCGTTGCATAAAAAGAATAGCTATAGGATGTTCATCAAAGTCTACAATCATATTCCACGTCGGTCGAGAGAACTTCCCTTATATAAATTTCAAAAGGAAATAAAAATATTGTTAATAAAGAACTGTTTTTATACTATAAGTGATTTTTTTAACTATAACAGTTAAAAATGTAAATTAATTCCCTGGCGTGAAAATGTAAATTATTATAATAAATCAATACAGTTTGACATAATCTTGACATACCTTTTGTAATTTTGACATAAATCTTGTAATTTTGACATAACTCTTGTATGTACCTTTGACTTTATTATTATATTTTTGACATTACTCTTGTACTTTTTATTTTGACATGTATTAATATTTTTTTTTTTTTAATTATTTCAATTAATGACACGTTAGAATGTTTCTTTTTGGATTTTTATTTGTATATTTTATAAAATGAATTGAATTATTTGCACACCATTGTTCAAGGCAAACATGACGATCTATTTTGAATTATAACATCTGTTGCATGCTGACAATTTATTTTGTGACGTATGTACTGTACTTATGTTTAAGCAAATAAATGATTATCTTATCTTACCTTAAGTATTTTTTAAATGATTATACAAAATTCTCAAGTCGTTTGGCTTTTTAGACAGACTATAACCCGTTTTAAAAAACGACCATATCACAGGTTTTTTTTCATTAGGTTGAACAAGATACACTAGTTAGAGACAAAGATGTTACAAAAATAAAATGAATTCTAACTAACAATGGTAGGTTTTCGGAAGATTTTTTTTGTAGCTTCTTTTTCAGCGACATCTTCATCAAAATAATAAAATATTAATCGATCAAGGTTTCATTTTAAATTTAGTGAAGATCTATTGAAGAACTTCGGAGATAGACCATGGAACTCTTCAATAAATGATAGCAAATCTTTTCGGATCGTAGATTGTTTTTTTTTGTTGTTTAAAAGTAAGTTTCATAATTCCAGTGCTGGAAGCCTTTATCTTCTTACTATGTTATGAAAACAGTATATCCTTATGAAGTACAAAACGTACTATTGTATGTACACTGTTAAAAACAAAATATATGGAAAGTCGATCTGTTAAGTGCCAAAACTTTCGCTATCAACTTCTGAATGAAATTAAAAATTTTTTTTTTTTTTTTTACAGATCATAGATAGACAAGCCAGACAAAATCAAAACGCAACAACATAAAATGAACGTATCAACCTCGTCAAAAGCTACAACAGCAAAAGTTTCAGAATTAAATGAAGAAAAAACAGACGAGAAACACGCAGTTCACAAGAAGTTGGATTTACCGCCAGAATACGATGACAATGACTCAAGATGGACACTAAAGTATCGTGCACCCGCTGAAGGACTTGTTGAATTAATGGAACATTCCGGTGTGTACGTTAATGCTGAAAAACTCGCTGAATGCGAGAAATTGTCGAGTGATAGTAATAAACTAGCTCAACTATTATTAACCGAAATCTTTACTATAAGTGCTTTGAGTACATGTTCATGGCCTGGGGCAAATGCTAACACTTCCGACATCGATGGTGGACATGCAACACCTCAATTAGACGAACACGCAACGAATATATTGCTGAAGTTTGTGAAACAGTACGCTCAGTTACATGATTGGGAACTACAGGATTGTCATTGTATTGTGAAAAATCTTCGCCAAATAATGCTACAGATGCGACAGAAGAGAGAGAGAAAGACAGAGGTTTTAGTTCTACATCCAAAAAACAACCAAAATCACTCAAGATGGACTTTGAAATATCGTGAACCTGCTGAAGGACTTGTTGAACTTATGGAACATTCCAGTGTGTACGTTAATGCTGACAAACTTGCTGTCTGTATGAAGTTGTCAAATGACTGTGTAACATTAGCTAGAATGTTACTAAGTGAAGTTTTTACTACACATGCACTGAGTACATGTTCGATGCCAGTTGTATCTGCACTGTCAAATGAATTAATGGAAAATAGTGAAACAGATAAGAGACCTGTGTTAGATGAACATGCAATGTCAATACTGCTACAATTTGCTGTCCAGTTCGGATTTTGTAAAAATTGGAGATTGGAAAAGAATACTCAAACACAAATTCAAGACAGTATCCGTCAAAAAATGGAAGTCATGAGACTGAAAAATGTAGACAGGACAGACCACAATAATAATAGTCTTCGATACATTAATCGACAAACACTAAAATATCATAAGCCTACTGAAGGACTTGTTGAACTAACGGATAATTCCGGTGTGTATGTTAATGCTGTCAAACTCGCTGAATGCAAAGAAGAATCGAAGGACACTGTGACACTGGCTCAAAGTTTGCTAACTGAAGTCTTTAACGAAAACGCATTGCGTACATGTTCACTGTCTGTAACGAATAAAATATGTTTCGGGCTGGAAGACACCTTTCGAGACATGAAAGAACCGCTACGGCATTATGCTCATAGCCGTGACTTGAACGCATATGCCGAAATTATATTACTGGACTTTGTTGATGAGTATGGACTGGAGCAGGGTTTTAGAGTATTAGATTTCCGACGCATTCGAAACGGCATGATTAAGAGAATGCGTGAGATTAGGGATGAGTACGCTTTCAAGCAGAAAAGCCTTGAAATATTTGCTCCAGATAGGCTTATGACAGAATGGAAGAAGAAAACGTGTTGCGCCGACCCCAAATAAAATGGGACAAGGGCAGGAAGAAGAAGAAGAAGATAGGCTTATGACTACCGAGGAGAATAGTTCGACATGAAATCATAAATGCAATGATTAATGGCTACTCGTCTACTGATAACGTACCTACTTCAATTTGTATTATTGTAAAAGTTTTTCTCCTTATCATGTAATCAATGTTTATTACAAAAATGTATCATTATTGGGTCAAAATATAACATTGTTATTGATTATTTTTGTTAAACTCTTTTATTTTTAATTTTAAAGATTTTACTTACACTATTTATTTTAAGAGTTTTTTTTTATAATAAAAACTAGTGATTGACTGCGATACTACTCGTGGATGGCTGGCGTCCTAGTTTGTTAAGAGTCTATTCACTATCACTCATGCTCACTCTCCAAAATGCATTCAGTTTCGTGCCCAAAGGCATCCTGAAGTCTGCCTATCCATCTATCGTCATGGCACTGTAACTTTTAATTCATATGGACTCATTATTATGAAAATACGTTATGCCTTTGTCAATCCGACTTGTAAAAATATTAGGTAGCAAAGAATCCACGCTCATACTTAGTTTGACTAACTGTTTATGTGATTGGGTCATAGGCAATGCAGGTGATGTGATGCCTAGATCCGAAGCTAAAATGTCTCGTATTAAGAACTTATATTGCAAGCGCATTAACAATTTGCCTAGTTGCGTGTGTACAAAAGGATCTAATGGTTAATTGGCCCTGACTGTTATGCCGGGGGTTGTGGATTCGATTTCCATCCGGGATCAATGTTTGTGTGATGAGCACGATCATTTGTTCTGTGTCTATAATATGTGATAATTTAGAAATACATAAGATAGGAAAGTGTGTTTATCAGTGGTCATACTTATTACACAAGCTCTGCTGGGACTAGATGGCGCTGTGTGATAGTTGTAGAATATATTGTTTTAAAAACATCAAAATATATGTTATGTCAATCTGTTCTGCGCCAAATACTCGTATCTTGTTATCAACTTCTGAATAAAATTAAAAAGTATTTTTTTTTTTTTACAGATCATAGATAGACAAGCCAGACAAAATCAAAACGCAACAACATAAAATGGACGTATCAACCTCGTCAAAAGTTACAACAGCAAAAGTTTCAGAATTAAATGAAGAAAAAACAGACGAGAAACACGCAGTTCACAAGAAGTTGGATTTACCGCCAGAATACGATGACAATGACTCAAGATGGACACTAAAGTATCGTGCACCCGCTGAGGGACTTGTTGAACTAATGGAACATTCCGGTGTGTACGTTAATGCTGAAAAACTCGCTGAATGCGAGAAATTGTCGAGTGATAGTAATAAACTAGCTCAATTATTATTAACCGAAATTTTTACTATAAGTGCTTTGAGTACATGTTCATGGCCTGGGGCAAATGCTAACACTTCCGACATCGATAGTGGACATGCAACACCTCAATTAGACGAACACGCAACGAATATATTGCTGAAGTTTGTGAAACAGTACGCTCAGTTACATGATTGGGAACTACAGGATTGTCATTGTATTGTGAAAAATCTTCGCCAAATAATGCTACAGATGCGACAGAAGAGAGAGAGAAAGACAGAGGTTTTAGTTCTATATCCAAAAAACAACCAAAATCACTCAAGATGGACTTTGAAATATCGTGAACCTGCTGAAGGACTTGTTGAACTTATGGAACATTCCAGTGTGTACGTTAATGCTGACAAACTTGCTGTCTGTATGAAGTTGTCAAATGACTGTGTAACATTAGCTAGAATGTTACTAAGTGAAGTTTTTACTACACATGCACTGAGTACATGTTCGATGCCAGTTGTATCTGCACTGTCAAATGAATTAATGGAAAATAGTGAAACAGATAAGAGACCTGTGTTAGATGAACATGCAATGTCAATACTGCTACAATTTGCTGTCCAGTACGGACATAGTAAAAATTGGAAAAAAATACCTTTCGGTGATGAGCATACATGTATTCAAGACAGTATCCGTCAAAAAATGGAAGTCATGAGACGTGTTGAAAGGAAAAGAATAGACGAGACACAACGATATAGCAGGTCTCCAGAAAACAGTACTCTATGGACACTAAAGTATTTTGCGCCTGCTGAGGGACTTGTGGAACTAATAAAACATTCCGGTGTGTACGTCAATGCTGTCAAACTCGCTCAATGCAAGGAAGTGTCGAAGGACACTGTGACACTGGCTCAAAACTTGCTAACTGAAGTCTTCAATGAAAATTCATTGCGTACACATTCACTGTCTGTAACGAATAATATATGTTACGGGCTGAAAACACAGTTTCCATATGTGCAAAGACTGCAATGGCACTCTGCTTTTATAGGTGAATTGGACGCATATGCCGAAATTGTATTACTGAATTTTGTTGATGAGTATGGACTGGAGCAGGGTTTTAGAGTATTGGAATTTCAAGACATTCGAAACGGCATGGCTGAGAGAATGCGTGAGATTAGGGAAGATTACGCTTTCAAGCTGGAGAGACTTAAATTACTTGCTCCACTTAGGCTTACGACTACTACGTAAAATATTCAAAGGTACCCTCATTTACTGGTAACGTACCTACTTCAATTTGTATTATTTTAATATTTTTCCTCTTTGTCATGTAATCTATGTTTATTATAAAAATATACCTAGTGATTATTTATTAGATTAATTGATATAATATATTCACATTAGTTCATAACAAAGGAAAACATATAACACGGTGTAAAAACTATTAGAGTTATTGATTCTGAACAAACTCTATTCTGGTGTCGCATAAACTAAAAATAATATTGTGTATTACCAGTGGACATACTGTTCCATAATTACGTTTGACAGCTAATATTTTGTGCCTATTTGAAGCGCCACCCGAGAGCGTCCAGAAACATAATTTTGGTGTCAAATGCAAATAGCTGCAGAGAAGCCTGAAGTATATTAGCATTTTTAATTAATTTCGTTCGAATTTCTGCTTCAGGAATTGTATAAAACCTATAATCAGGTCATGTGTAAGCGGCGCTACAAAAACAACAACTGTGAAATATCTTTCCTTTTCTTACCTACTTTAGATCATATAATCGTGTCATAGGTAGGTACTTATTTTTATCATGTCTAACTTTCAATTATCTTTTACTAGAAACATTAATTATAAAATACGCATGCATAAAGATTATTTTTATTTACAATTTCTAAATAGTGGTTGCATTATATCGATGTGTTAAGGTCCATCCAAAAAATTCAACCATCTGCGCCTCTCCCAGACCCAAACAAACGACGAAAAACTTCCATCTCTCCCGCTGCCCCGCGCAGAACTGCTTTTGCTAAGCATCAGTTTGACACCTTAAGCTGTAAGTTGTATAATACTGCAAACGAAGGGCTGGACATAGGTAGACTCACGCGTCTAGAGGCCAAAAAGAAGCTAACACAGTGGCTCTAAACACTGGACTATTACGCCACAGAAGGTCTACTAACTTTCATTGTATAGGGCTGGAAGCCAACAATAATAATTTCATGGTGCGCATTTAAACGCACTCCCATACACACACAAAATTCACCCACACACACAACATACACTCACATACCTGCACAACACCACACTACACCTACAAAATACACAATTCTATTACCACTTGTTTTTTCTTGTTTCATGTTATCCTTTACTTATAATTTTGGTTATTATTATAGTATGTCTTCTAGGCCAAAACAATTGCCAATGTAGCGATACACACTAAAAATGTACTTCCTAGCTGAATTTCATGGCTGAACGATGGACCACCATAATACAGGCTCTCGGCCTAGTTTGGTGGTTATCATCAGATGTACTGTGAAACATTGTACTTGTTAAATGTGACTCTTTAACCACAATATGTAAATTGTGTCAAATAAACGTTTTTTTTTTTAATTAATATGAATTGTCCAACCGCAATTGGATATGCAAAACCAAAATTATGAACTTTCTGAACCTATTTTTTTTTTAAGATTTTCAAAAAAACTTTGAGGAAAGGTAAGTTTGGGTTCAGCATATGGAAACTACAGTTGAGAGTTTGTCATGCTCACTCAATGAATATGATTTAAAAGAGTGTCCATGGAGCAGGGACCGTTTTCGGTTAAGGTATACGGTTACGCTACCGGTATTAAAAACCGGTACCGCTTTATTTTAAAGGTACACCAAAACCGGTTAAGATTTGCGGTTACGCTACCGTTATATACCGGTATAAACCTTTATTCAACCGAAATTATTTCGGTTGAATAAAGGTTTATACGCTACCGTTATATACCGGTATAAACCTTTATTTAACCGAAATAATTTCGGTAGCGAAAAAATGTATGAGTAGTACCTACGACATATGCGACGTTGTCAGCTCGCTGCGAAAAGTACCTATTGCGAACGATTGGCGTCAACAACGCGCCGCGTCGCGCCGCCCGTTCTCCCGCATCTTTCGTCTTGCAGTATGAACATTTTAGGCATGATTCAATAGGTAGGTAAGTACAACGAATGACGTTGAAAGAAGACCGCAAGATGTTTTTTTTTTATATTTGTTACCTCAGAACTCCGTCGTTTATGGACCGATTTGCAAAATTTTTTGGAACGAAGTTCCTTATTGCGCGTTGTGAAAGGGGGCTAGACGGAAAAAATTCTCACGAAAAGTTGTACCGACACTTTTACTGTCAAAATGTAAATCCAAGATGGCGTCTGCAAGAAATTATCAAATTTTTCGTCATGGGTGTCGTTTTCATGGTTTTCGAGGGTGTTGAAACCGATGGTACTGTCAAAATGTAAATCCAAGATGGCGGTTGCAAGAAATTATCAAATTTTCCGACATGGGTGTCGTTTTCATGGTTTTCGAGGGTGTTGAAACCGATGGTACTGTCAAAATGTAAATCCAAGATGGCGGCTGCAAGAAATTATCAAATTTTTCGTCATGGGTGTCGTTTTCATGGTTTTCGAGGGTGTTGAAACCGATAGTACTGTCAAAATGTAAATCCAAGATGGCGGCTGCAAGAAATTATCAACTTTTTCGTCATGGGTGTCGTTTTCATGGTTCTCGAGGGTGTTGAAACCGATGGTACTGTCAAAATATAAAGCCAAGATGGCGGCTGCAAGAAATTATCAATTGTTTCGTCATGGGTGTCGTTTTCATGGTTTTCGAGGGTGTTGAAACCGATAGTACTGTCAAAATGTAAATCCAAGATGGCGGCTGCAAGAAATTATCAACGTTTTCGTCATGGGTGTCGTTTTCATGGTTTTCGAGGGTGTTGAAACCGATGGTACTGTCAAAATATAAATCCAAGATGGCGGCTGCAATAAATTATCATCTTTTTCGATATGGGTGTCTTTTTCATGGTTTTCGAGGTTACTGAAGCCGATAGTGCTGTCAAAATGTAATTCTCTCAATTTTTTCTCGAAGTTCCTTATCGTGCGTTGTGAAAGGGGGCTAGACGGAAAAAAATCTCACGAAGCTATAGTAAGCTATTGTAAGCCGTGCGGCGTGCGCATGTTTCTCTGTCTGTCTCTCTCTCTCTCTTATATATATACATATATATATATATGAATTTCGTTCCATCCGGGTGTCCCTTGACACCTCTCAATTTTTTTTTCCCCTTACATGATATGCTTCCAGATTGGTCCCATTTTTTTCAAAATCCAGTTCTGATGATGGCATCCATGAGGAATCGAGGGAACTTCTCAAATATTATAGGTTTTGGTAATTATATAGTTGTTTTGGTATTTTCATCGAGGACTTAAGCACTTACAGTCAAGAAGTGACATTTGATAAAGTGGAACTGGTGAAGAAGACCAGAAATGGCCAACGGAACTTCATACTCAAACATATCACAATGAACATAGTTAAGCGTCTATGACAATACAATTAAATTAATAGTTCTGAATAGTTATGTTGAAAATGGTATCATCGAAGTGATCTGATGATGATGATGGAGCCGGAAGATAGGCATCGGAACTCCGTAATTAATCAATGTATCCTAGCCGTGTTTGGGCTTATTAGAATTGTCATGAGATGCACTTTGGCTATAAGGTACTATCAAACTGATCTGGTGATGATGATGGAGCTGGAAGATAGGCACCGGAACTCCGTAATTAATCAATGTATCTTAGCCGTGTTTGGGCTTATTAGAATTGTCATGAGATGCACTTTGGCTATAAGGTACTATCAAACTGATCTGATGATAATGATGGAGCTGAAAGATAGGCACCGGAACTCTGTAATTAATCAATGTATTCTAGCCGTGTTTAGGCTTATTAGAATAGTCATGAGATGCACTTTGGCTATAAGGTACTATCGAACTAATCTGATGATGAAGCCGGAAGGTAGAAGGTGGACACGGGAACTTCATAATAAAACAATGTATTCGAGCAGGGTTTGGGTTAATTGGAATTGTCATAAGAAAAAGGTACTCAGGCTACAAGCACAAAATATATAGGGACAAAAGACGCACTGCGCGCAGCCTGATACGATACATGTCATAACATTGTGGCGGGAAAGGGCACGCGCCCCGTACCTCAAGGAGGTCGCTCTGCGCGCATCCTGATAAGATACATGTCATAACGTTGTGGCGGGGAAATGCACGCACCCCGCACCTCGCGGGGGTCCACACGCGGCCCATGGGGGTCGCACTGCGCGCATCCTGATACGATATATGTCATAACGTTGTGGGGGGAAACGCACGCGCTCCACACCTCGCGGGGGTCCACGCGCGACCCATGGGGGTCGCACTGCGCGCATCCTGATACGATACATATCATAAAGTTGTGGCGGGAAAATGCACGCGCCTTTCACCTCGCGGGGGTCCACGCGTGACCCATGGGGGTCGCACTGCGCGCATCCTGATACGTTACATGTCATAACATAGTGGCGGGGAAGAGCATGTACCCCGCGCCTCACGGGGGTCCACGCGCGTCCAATGGGGCTTACACTGTGCACAGCCTGATACGATACACGTCATAATATTGTGGTGGCGAAGAGCACGCTTGACAATCGATGTCTTGAGTCATGGTGTACACTTATACGATTCCATGCTTGCGTGCAAGCACTAGACGTATAAAAAAACTTTTTATAAAAAAAAAAATAACCGACTTCACTAAAAAAAAAGGGTTTAGGCGCATTAGGGCTAATTCTCATTTTGACAACCGACTCCCAAGTGGACTACTTCTCATTATGGCCACTTCTCATTTTGGCTACTTCTGATTATGGCTACTTCTCACATGGGCTACTTCTCACTTGGACTACTTCTCACTTGGGCTACTTCTCATTAGGGCTATTTCTCATTAGGGCTACTTCTAAAAATTTGGGAATGTTTATTGAAATAAGTAATGAATAAACATGTTTATATACACAAAGGCAGTACTTATTTCAATAAACATTCCCAAATTTTTAGAAGTAGCCCTAATGAGAAGTAGCCCTAATGAGTAATAGCCCTAATGAGAAGTAGCCCAAGTGAGAAGTAGTCCAAGTGAGAAGTAGCCCATGTGAGAAGTAGCCCTAATCAGAAGTAGCCAAAATGAGAAGTGGCCATAATGAGAAGTAGTCCACTTGGGAGTCGGTTGCCAAAATGAGAATTAGCCCTAATGCGCCTAAACCAAAAAAAGCACTAAAACGATCAAAATAATTTTAATTTCGAAATTCGATGTTTCTCGGTATTGTTTGTTCCTTATTTAACACAGAGTTCCGAAATTAAAATGATTTTGATCGTTTTAGTGTTTGTTTAGTTAACTCAGTTAAGTTTTTTTTTTTTTTTGTAAAATGTTTTTTATTTAACACTTTTTAGTTGCGATACACTTATAGCCAGAGTACCTTTATGAGAGAAAGGTACTCTTCCAATTAATTCAAACCTGCTGGGATACATTGTTTTATTATGAAGTTCCCGTGTCCACCTTCCACTTTCCACCTTCCGGCTCCATCATCAAATCAGTTCGATAATATCATATAGCCAAAGTTCATCTCATGACAATTCTAATAAGCCCAAACACGGCTAGGATACGTTGATTAATTACGGAGTTCCCGTGTCTATCTTCCGGCTCCATCATGATCATCACGTCACTTTGAAGAGCATTTTCAAGATAACTATTCAGAACCATTCATTTATTTGTATTGTCATAGTTGCATAACTATGTTCATTGTGATATCTGTGTGAGTATGAAGTTCCGTTGGCCATTTCTGGTCTTCTTCATCAGTTCCACTTCATCAAATGTCACTTTATTACTGTAAAGGCTTAAGTCATTGATGAAAATACCAAAATAACTATATGGCCTATAATATTTGAGGAGTTCCCTCGATTCCTCATGGATCCCATCATCAGAACTGGATTTTGAAAAAAAGTGGGCAATCTGGAAGCATATCATTTAAGAGAAAAAAAAAATAGTTGCAAATCGGTCCATAAACGACAGACTTCTGAGGTAACAAACATAAAAAAATAATTAAAAAAATTGAGAGGTGTCAAGGGACACCCGGATGGAACGAAGTTCATATATACATATATATATATATATGTAAGAGAGAGAGACAGACAGAGAAACATACGCACGCCGCACGGCTTACAATAGCTTACTATAGCAAAAAGTGTCGTTACAACTTTTCGTGAGAATTTTTTCCGTCTAGCCCCCTTTCACAACGCGCGATAAGGAACTACGAAAAAAAATTGGCTTCAGCAACCTCGAAAACCATGAAAAAGACACCCATTTTGAAAAAGTTGATAATTTATTGCAGCCGCCTTCTTGGATTTGTATTTTGACAGTAAAATCGGTTTCAACACCCTCGAAAACCATGAAAACGACACCCATGACGAAAAAGTTGATAATTTCTTGCCGCCGCCATCTTGGATTTACATTTTGACAGTACTATCGGTTTAAACACCCTCGAAAACCATGAAAACGACACCCATGACGAAAAATTTGATAATTTCTTGCAGCCGCCACCTTGGATTTATATTTTGTCAGTACCATCGGTTTCAACACCCTCGAAAACCATGAAAACGACACCCATGACAGAAAATTTGATAATTTCTTGCAGCCGCCATCTTGGATTTATATTTTGACAGTACCATCGGTTTCAACACCCTCGAAAACCATGAAAACGACACCCATGACGGAAAATTTGATAATTTCTTGCAGCCGCCATCTTTGATTTATATTTTGACAGTGCTATCGGTTTCAACACTCTCGAAAACCATGAAAACGACACCCATATCGAAAAAGTTGATAATTTATTGCAGCCGCCATCTTGGATTCATATTTTGACAGTACTATCGTCTTCAACACCCTCAAAAACCATGAAAAAGACACCCACATTGAAAAAGTTGATAATTTATTGCAGCCGCCATCTTGAATTTCCATTATTAGATAAAGATTTAGTTTCCAAGCCAAAAACATTGTGTGACAAACAAGTGAGAATTTTTTCCGTCTAGCCCCCTTTCACAACGCGCGATAAGGAACTTCGAGAAAAAATTGAGAGAATTACATTTTGACAGCACTATCGGCTTCAGCAACCTCGAAAACCATGAAAAAGACACCCATATCGAAAAAGATGATAATTTATTGCAGCCGCCATCTTGGATTTATATTTTGACAGCACCATCGGTTTCAACACCTTCGAAAACCATGAAAACGACACCCATGACGAAAAAGTTGATAATTTCTTGCAGCCGCCATCTTGGATTTACATTTTGACAGTACTATCGGTTTCAACACCCTCGAAAACCATGAAAACGACTCCCATGACGAAACATTTGATAATTTCTTGCAGCCGCCATCTTGGATTTATATTTTGACAGTACTATCGGTTTCAACACCCTCGAAAACCATGAAAACGACACCCATGACAAAAAAGTTGATAATTTATTGCAGCCGCCATCTTGGATTCATATTTTGACAGTACTATCGGTTTCAACACCCTCGAAAACCATGAAAACGACACCCATGACGAAAAATTTGATAATTTCTTGCAGCCGCCGTCTTGGATTTACATTTTGACAGTACCATCGGTTTCAACACCCTCGAAAACCATGAAAACGACACCCATGACGGAAAATTTGATAATTTCTTGCAGCCGCCATCTTGGATTTATATTTTGACAGTACCATCGGTTTCAACACCCTCGAAAACTATGAAAACGACTCCCATGACGGAAAATTTGATAATTTCTTGCAGCCGCCATCTTGGATTCATATTTTGACAGTACTATCGGCTTCAACACCCTCAAAAACCATGAAAAAGACACCCATATCGAAAAAGTTGATAATTTATTGCAGCCGCCATCTTGAATTTTCATTATTAGATAAAGATTTAGTTTCCAAGCCAAAAACATTGTGTGACAAACACGTGAGAATTTTTTCCGTCTAGCCCTCTTTCACAACGCGCGATAAGGAACTTCGTTTCAAAAATAGAATCGAATTGAGAACCTCTTCCTTTTTTTGGAAGTCGGTTAAAAAGTACAACTTAAAAATAGTAGGTAGAATCTAAGAAAGACAAACGATGAGCAGCAACAGGCAGCTAGCTGCAACAGGACGAAAGAACGCAGAAGTGGGGGGTTTCAAACGATACTTTAATATAAGCGGTTTAGGTACCGTAAAAAATAACGGTACCGTTATTTTTCGGTATTGAAATTTTTGTGTATCGTAATTTTACGGTACCGAAAAATAACGGTACCGTTATTTTTCGGTATTGAAATAAAAAGGTATGACGTAATACCGTTAACCTTTATAACCGATATTTTTTCGGTATGCAGTTCCTGCCATGGAGTTTCTTGCACATTCTTCTTCATAGAGATCTACACTTTGGAATGTGCATTTTAGTTTCACCTTTTTTGACTGACCGACTTTTTCACAGTTAAAAAGTGCTTGTAATTGGTCCAATTGCAATAAATGTTTCTGATTTCTGAATAAAAATGAAATATATTTTGTGTAACCTTTTTGACTTTGTTACTGTATTCATTATTCCACGGCTTCGTAGCTAACTGACAAATTATTATTTCTGTAGGTATGTTAATCCAGTTCATTATCTAACATTGTGTCCAACATGTCAAAGTCTGCCAACTAGCATTTGTCCGGTAAAGAAAGTGAAAAAAATATAAACTAATATGTTTTTTTCACTTTCGTTACCGACACAGATACATACATCGTCATTACATAAATACATACATACATATTTCGTCATTAATTTCGACAATTTTTTTCCGTTCGTTCCTATTTTTTATCCCGTTAAATATTCTGCTAATAAATATTTTTTTTCATTTTTAAAGGTTAGATTTTCTTGAATATTAGAAATGTACATAAAAAACTTAAATATTAAATAAACTAATAAATTAATTTTGAAAAAGATATAGTTTTTTATTTTTGACTATTTTGTATCGATATATCGTTGTATTGGATCAAAATATATCGGCTGAAAACATCGATATATCGAAGTAACAAACATCGATATATCGATATTTTTTCAACAAACCTACACCACAGTGAACACACGGTCCGGTCGCACGGCTGAATCCTCGAGCGCCACTACTCGCTTTGTATTGTCCTATGATTATGACGTAAATAAAACTTCGTTATTACTCCGCATAAATTTTGCGGAGGCTAAGGGAAAGGTACGATTTCATGCGGAACTTCCGCAGTAACGGAAGCGGAGGCGAAGCTCCATTACAACCCTAGTAAATACCCAACCATAGATAGCGATCTGTCGTAGGCATAAACAATCCGGCTGATGCCGTATGACTAATAAATATATTGCACATTATAAACAGTTGCTTTGTTATTCATTTCACTTAGAACTTGCGAGCGATAGGACGCGAGGTCGGGAGTTTAAGTCTGTCTTCTCTCCGGACACATACTCGAAATTATAAATGGATTATCGGGATAAAATAGGACAATACTAAAAGGGTAAGAGGTAAGATTAGTTTATATTATTATAATATTGTTATTTCAGGTTCCATTAATGGCTGTAGAGAAGAGTGAATACGATGACTGATAATGACGTATCACGTACATAACCTTATCTATAGCATGACCGTTACGTAGATATATTTTAATTAAAGACATTCTTTCGTGGTGTCAAGTGATTAGAGTTTATTTTTAAACTTTTTGATTTAAAGGTGCGATGTACGGGCAACAGTTGTGTATTTTGAACACGATAATGATCTGAAATTGCACAATTATTTGTTTATTTCGCCACTAATTATTAGAAAATGCACATACACATTGGTATACTTATTGTAATATTTATTTATTATTTTTTTTAATTTAATTTTCATGCAACACAAAGTAGGTACATAGGCGGACTTAATGCCTAGGCATTCTTTGCTGGCTTAATGCCAGTCAACCTCGGATGGCGCAGAGACAATATGGTAGGCGCATAAAAAATATATTTTGAAAACAAGAGTAAAAAAGTATACATATATTCAATATACTCATACATTTATATTTAATATAATATATTTATATTATACATATATTCAATATACTCATACATTTATATTTAATATAATATATTTATATTGTTGCGTACTTGGGTAATTCAATGCCGATTTACTAACAGAGAACTTTATTCACCACAAACAATAACAAATCAGTCCAGTCTACAACAATCCGAATCGCAATGAACACTAGAGTCCCGTTACACTATCGCTTAGGTAGTTAGATAGAATCACTTCACACACTTAGGTAGTTCGCTCTTGTTCGCAGTCCAAATCAAAACTGACTCACTTCCGGTCGGAGGCTCGTATTTATATGCGCAGCGAAGAAAATTCTAGATACCGACGTCTCAAGATCGATCCAGAACAATAGGGTCTCGTCGCGGGGCCATAAATCATTTTTATTGGACATTGTACCAAGAGTCACTTTCACGCAAATTTCGACTCTATTGTTAATGGCGGAAAGTACCATTTCACTTATCTACCTATGTACCTACCTAATATTATTATTTAAATAATAATCCGAAAAGACTTTATTGTACACCAAAATAACAACAACTTTACAAAAACTTAAATCTATGGGTAAAGTGACAGTTTTATCGCTGACAAGTTAAAAACAACTTGTCAGTTTCTAAAAATTGTTACTTGAAATAAAAAAAAACCTTAAAACCAACCAAAAGTAGACTCATTTTTAAGGTTCCGCAGTCAACTAGGAACCCTTATAGTTTCGCCATGTCTGTCTGTCCGTCTGTCTGTCCTCGTTTAATCTCTGTGACCGTTAGCACTGGAAAGCTGAAATTTGGTACCAATATGTATATCAATCACGCCGACAAAGTAGTAAAATAAAAATTGGAAAAAAATGTTTTATTAGGGTAGCCCCCTATATGTTAAGTGGGAAGTGATTTTTTTTTTAATTTCAACCCTAACGTGTGATATATTGTTGGATAGGTAATTAAAAATGAATAGGGGTTCACTAAAATAATTTTTTGATAATGTCAATAATTTCGGAAATAATCGCTCCAAAAGTAAAAAACAATGTGTGTCCCCCCTCTAACTTTTGAACCATAAGTTTAGAAAATATGAAAAAAATCTGAAAAGTAGAACTTTATAAGGACTTTCTAGGAAAATTATTTTGAACTTGATGGAAAGAACAGTTTTTGTACAAAAAAGACAAAAAGGTTGTACAAAATAATTTCTGGACTAAGTTTGTAGTATAATCGTATATGCAAGCATTTTTTTAAACTTATTACTGGGTACACTTATTGTGACGGACGGGAAACTACGGAACCCTACACTGAGCGTGGCCCTACACGCTCTTGGCCGGTTTTTTTCCTTTACATTCTTACGCAATAAATATTTAATAGGAGGAGATGGGTCTGTCTATTTAATTTTTTTTCAATTTGTGGGAAAGGGGGTCGAAAACTAGTTAGAATCGTCTCACGTAATAAATGAATGGCCCCAAGACAAAATTTCCAAAACGAAAGCCACCAAAAAATCAGAATAAAGTCGTTGGAGTATACATTCTGTCACATTGATAATGCGAGTGTTATCAGTGATGTATACTCAGACCCTTTGAAATGCATACCTAGTTTGCGACGTTGGAACTCCTATTATAAAAATACGCTTTTTTTTTAAATAAATTTCACGTTTAAAAAAAAATGCGTTAAGGGGATGCATCTCGACTTACATTTTCACTGTTTTTCATACAACCGCTCTTACGCGATTATGACGTCATTAGATATTTTGGACACAACATCTTGTGAATATTATCTAGGCTTCTATGAAAATCAATTTATAAATTTGTGTAAAACTAATCCAGATAAGACCTCTGAAAATCTGCTATTTTGCATGAATTTTGACACTTCATAATTTACTCAAAAATTTAAAAAATCAAGAAAGTACAACATACAAGCCTAGCAAATTTTATCAAGAATCTATATAATGACAATGTTTTTCAAAAACTTTTAAGTGTTTAAAAAACCACGTATTTCCTGGAACAAGTTTTGTAAAATATTCGAGTAAATCATGGAATTATTGATTGCCAACAAAGTTTTCAGGCGTTATATCTCTTTTTTCGTGTTTCCTTTTCGTCAAACATCACGTTGGAATGCTTTAGATGAAGTAACAAGCTTTTAAACCATGCTCAATGTTTACGATAGGCGAGTGGAAAGCAGCCTCTCTCATACAGATAATTCAACACTTAAAGAAACCAGTGATTACCAAATTAAAAAAAAAAGAATCAAAGTCATGTTACCTTTAATATGAAGTTTATTTGAACTTATATTTCCAAATTAAACCGAAGATATCACAGTTCAGGGAAACCGTTTTAAAAAACGGTCATTTCACAGGTTCTTCCTGTCAACTTCTGAATTAATTAATAAAATGAAATCTTTTATTTTGCAGGATCGAATAAGACAGATAAAACAACATTAAACTAAAATGGACGTATCAACCTCGTCACTAGCCACAACAGAAAAAGTTTCACAATTAAATGAAGAACATACAGACGACAAACATGAAGTTCACAAGAAGTTGCATCTACCGCCAGAATACGATGACAATGACCCAAGATGGACACTAAAGTATCGTGCACCCGCTGAGGGACTTGTTGAGCTAATGGAACATTCCGGTGTGTACGTTAATGCTGACAAACTCGCTGAATGCGAGGGTTTGTCGAGTGATAGTAATAAACTAGCTCAATTATTATTAACCGAAATCTTTACTATAAGTGCTTTGAGTACATGTTCATGGCCTGGGGCAAATGCTAACACTTCCGACATCGACGGTGGACATGCAACACCTCAATTAGACGAACACGCAACGAATATATTGCTGAAGTTTGTGAAACAGTACGCTCAGTTACATGATTGGGAACTACAGGATTGTCATTGTATTGTGAAAAATCTTCGCCAAATAATGCTACAGATGCAACAGAAGAGAGAGAGAAAGACAGAGATTTTAGTTCTACCTCCAAAAAACAACCAAAATCACCGAAGATGGACTTTAAAATATCGTGAACCTGCTGAAGGACTTGTTGAACTTGTTGAAAACTCTGGTGTTTACGTTAATGCTGACAAACTTGCTGTCTGTGTGAGGTTGTCAAATGACTTTGTAACATTAGCTAGAATGTTACTAAGAGAAGTTTTTACTACACATGCACTGAGTACATGTTCGATGCCAGTTGTATCTGCACTGTCAAATGAATTAACGGAGCATAGTGTATTAGATGAACATGCAATGTCAATACTGCTACAATTTGCTATCCAGTTCGGACATAGTAAAAATTGGAGATTGGAAAAGAATGCTCAAACACAAATTCAAGACAGTATCCGTCAAAAAATGGAGGTCATGAGACTGAAAAATGTACACAATAATAATAGTCTTCGATACATTAATCGACGAACACTAAACTATCGTAAGCCTGCTGAAGGACTTGTTGAACTAACGGATAATTCCGGTGTGTATGTTAATGCTGTCAAACTCGCTGAATGCAAAGAAGAATCGAAGGACACAGTGACACTGGCTCAAATTTTGCTAACTGAAGTCTTTAACGAAAATGCATTGCGTACATGTTCACTGTCTGTAACGAATAAAATATGTTTCGGGCTGGAAGACACTTTTCGAGACATGAAAGAACCGCTACGGCATTATGCTCATAGCCGTGACTTGAACGCATATGCCGAAATTATATTACTGGACTTTGTTGATGAGTATGGACTGGAGCAGGGTTTTAGAGTATTAGATTTCCGACGCATTCGAAACGGCATGATTAAGAGAATGCGTGAGATTAGGGATGAGTACGCTTTCAAGCAGAAAAGCCTTGAACTATTTGCTCCAGATAGGCTTATGACTACCGAGGAGAATAGTTCGACATGAAATCATAAATGCAATGATTAATGGCTACTCGTCTACTGATAACGTACCTACTTCAATTTGAATTATTGTAAAAGTTTTCCTCCTTATCATGTAATCAATGTTTATTATAAAAATGTATCATTATTGGGTCAAAATATAACATTGTTATTGATTATTTATGTTAAACTCTTTTATTTTTAATTTTAAAGATTTTACTTACACTATTTATTTTAAGAGTTTTTTTTTTATAATAAAAACTAGTGATTGACTGCGATACTACTCGTGGATGGCTGGCGTCCTAGTTTGTTAAGAGTCTATTCACTCTCACTCATGCTCACTCTCCAAAATGCATTCAGTTTCCTGCCCAAAGGCATCCTGAAGTCTGCCTATCCGTCTATCGTCATGGCACTGTAACTTTTTATTCATATGGACTCATTATTATGAAAATACGTTATGCCTTTGTCAATCCGACTTGTAAAAATATTAGGTAGCAAAGAATCCACGCTCATACTTAGTTTGACTAACTGTTTATGTGATTGGGCCATAGGCAATGCAGGTGATGACGATGCCGGTGATGTGATGCCTAGATACGAAGCTAAAACGTCTTGTATTAATTTATTTATTTATTTATTTATTTATTTAACCAGAACGACAGAATGCCAATTACACTGATTACAAAAGGTACAAATTATGTAAAACCTAATTAAAGAAAATATAACAAATAATACAACTAAACCTCTTATTCAGTCTTCTCGCAAATCGCCAGACATTCGATCAATATCTCCTTCCATTCATCAGCGAATAGATCTAGTCTAGGACTGGATTCAAGGAGAGCGTTGAGTGCGGTTAACATTCGCGGAATAGGTGACATACGTCGTGCAACCGTACGGCAGCGCGGCACTACAAATAATTTATGCCGTCTTGCCCGGCAATAGTTATCAGGAACAAAAATTTTACACAGCTCCCCATGCAGACTAGGCGAATCGATTTTTCCGTGTATGATCTTGCAGGCAGTTACAAGCTGATCAAAGGCTCGTCTAACCTGGAGTGAAGTAAAACCCAAACAACCTAACAGAAACTTGTTTGGATATAAGTATGGATAGTAACCAAACCTACGTTTGTAGAAATACCTTAAAAATGCTTTTTGGACTTTTTCTATCATAAGGGTATAGGACTTCTCATGTGGATTCCAAACACACGAGCTTGAATCAAGTTTGCTTCTAACAAGCGTGTTATACAGAAGTCGGATTACTTGATGGTTTGTAAACTCACGACAATTTCTAAGGACAAACCCCAACCTCCGAAATGACTCTTTGGCTAGAGAAGTAGTGTGATCATGAAAATTAAACTTAGTATCGAAGATAACACCAAGATCTTTAGTCGTCATCACTCTTGCTATTTCTACATTATTTATAGTATAAGTGTATTGCACTGGGTTTTGTGAACGACTAAAACTCATAATGCTACATTTAGATGGATTGAAATTCATTTTGTTAATCACTGACCACTCACTTAAAGCGTCAATATCTTTTTGGATGGCTACAAAATCTGCTAGAGTTTGAATCTCAGAGTATAATTTTAAATCGTCGGCATATAGTAAACATTTGGAGTGGTTTAGAACTTGTGGAATGTCGTTTATCATTATAAGGAATAGTAAAGGTCCTAAAATTGAACCCTGGCTGACTCCTGAACGTGTGTTGTACGGCTGAGAAAGAACTTATATTGCAAGCGCATTAACAATTTGCCTAGTTGCGTGTGTACAACAGGATCTAATGGTTAAGTGGCCCTGACTGTTATGCCGGGGGTTGTAGGTTCGATTTCTATCCGGGATCATATTTGTGTGATGAGCACGATCATTTGTTCTGTGTCTATAATATGTGATAATTTAGAAATATATAAGATAGGAAAGTGTGTTTATCAGTGGTCATACTTATTACACAAGCTCTGCTGGGATTAGATAGCGCTGTGTGATAGTTGTAGAATATATTGTTTTAAAAACATCAAAATATATGTTATGTCAATCTGTTCTGCGCCAAATACTCGTATCTTGTTATCAACTTCTTAACTAATTAATAAAATAAAACTTTTTTTTTGTTACAGATCGAATAAGCTAGATAAAATATACCAAACGTTACATCATTAAACTAAAATGGACGTATCAACCTCGTCACTAGCCACAACAGAAAAAGTTTCACAATTAAATGAAGAACAGACAAACGAGAAACACGAAGTTTACAAGAAGTTGCATCTACCCCCAGAATATGATGACAATTACTCAAGATGGACACTAAAGTATCGTGCACCCGCTGAGGAACTTGTTGAACTAATGGAACATTCCGGTGTGTACGTTAATGCTGAAAAACTCGCTGAATGCGAGAAATTGTCGAGTGATAGTAATAAACTAGCTCAATTATTATTAACCGAAATTTTTACTATAAGTGCTTTGAGTACATGTTCATGGCCTGGGGCAAATGCTAACACTTCCGACATCGATGGTGGACATGCAACACCTCAATTAGACGAACACGCAACGAATATATTGCTGAAGTTTGTGAAACAGTACGCTCAGTTACATGATTGGGAACTACAGGATTGTCATTGTATTGTGAAAAATCTTCGCCAAATAATGCTACAGATGCGACAGAAGAGAGAGAGAAAGACAGAGGTTTTAGTTCTACATCCAAAAAACAACCAAAATCACTCAAGATGGACTTTGAAATATCGTGAACCTGCTGAAGGACTTGTTGAACTTATGGAACATTCCAGTGTGTACGTTAATGCTGACAAACTTGCTGTCTGTATGAAGTTGTCAAATGACTGTGTAACATTAGCTAGAATGTTACTAAGTGAAGTTTTTACTACACATGCACTGAGTACATGTTCGATGCCAGTTGTATCTGCACTGTCAAATGAATTAATGGAAAATAGTGAAACAGATAAGAGACCTGTGTTAGATGAACATGCAATGTCAATCCTGCTACAATTTGCTGTCCAGTACGGACATAGTAAAAATTGGAAAAAAATACCTTTCGGTAATGAGCATACATGTATTCAAGACAGTATCCGTCAAAAAATGGAAGTCATGAGACGTGTTGAAAGGAAAATAATAGACGAGACACAACGATATACCGGGTCTCCAGAATGCAGTACTCTATGGACACTTAAGTATTTTGCGCCTGCTGAGGGACTTGTGGAACTGATAAAACATTCCGGTGTGTACGTCAATGCTGTCAAACTCGCTCAATGCAAGGAAGTGTCGAAAGACACTGTGACACTGGCTCAAAAGCTGCTAACTGAAGTCTTCAATGAAAATGCATTGCGTACACATTCACTGTCTGTAACGAATAATATATGTTACGGGCTGAAAACACAGTTTCCAAATGTTCAAAGACCACAATGGCATTCTGCTTTTATAGGTGAATTGGACGCATATGGCGAAATTGTATTACTGAACTTTGTTGATGAGTATGGACTGGAGCAGGGTTTTAGAGTATTGGATTTCCAAGACATTCGAAACGGCATGGTTGAGAGAATGCGTGAGATTAGGGAAGATTACGCTTTCAAGCTGGAGAGACTTAAATTACTTGCTCCACTTAGGCTTACGACTACTACGTAAAATATTCAAAGGTACCCTCATTTACTGGTAACGTACCTACTTCAATTTGTATTATTTTAATATTTTTCCTCTTTGTCATGTAATCAATGTTTATTATAAAAATATACCTAGTGATTATTTATTAGATTAATTGATATAATATATTCACATTAGTTCATAACAAAGGAAAACATATAACACGGTGTAAAAACTATTAGAGTTATTGATTCTGAACAAACTCTATTCTGGTGTCGCATAAACTAAAAATAATATTGTGTATTACCAGTGGACATACTGTTCCTTAATTACGTTTGACAGCTATAAACTAAAAATAATATTGTGTATTACCAGTGGACATACTGTTCCTTAATTACGTTTGACAGCTAATATTTTGTGCCTATTTGAAGCGCCACCCGAGAGCGTCCAGAAACATAATTTTGGTGTCAAATGCAAATAGCTGCAGAGAAGCCTGAAGTATATTAGCATTTTTAATTAATTTCGTTCGAATTTCTGCTTCAGGAATTGTATAAAACCTATAAAAAAATCAGGTCATGTGTAAGCGGCGCTACAAAAAAAACAACTGTGAAATATCTTTCCTTTTCTTACCTACTTTAGATCATATTTTTTTATCTAAAATTGGCATTTTATGTAGAATGTAATCATGTCATAGGTAGGTACTTATTTTTATCATGTCTAACTTTCAATTATCTTTTACTAGAAACTTTAATTATAAAATACGCATGCATAAAGATTATTTTTATTTACAATTTCTAAATAGTGGTTGCATCATATCGATAGTTTCATTATCGATAGTACAATATAATAAAAATAGCGCTAGATGGCGCTTTGAGGTAAACAAAGTTTTTGATTGTGCTCCCGTAAAAAGTATTCTTAAAAATATTAAAAGTGCTTAACAGACTGCAAACAGTGCATAAAAGTGAATAAGGATACCAAACTAAACTAAAATAGTGTTATTAACGTCATTCGTAGTGTGCAAACTCTAAAAGTGATAGCTAAAAGTTATAGCTGATGAAACAATTACTAGCAAATTGGTACTAAAAAGCAACGGTCAGAGATGTGTGAAGTCTCCAAATAAGTGAAATAAAGAAAATGTAAAGTGAACTCGAAGTAAACATACAAAATCCAAAGTCTCTAAACCAAATTGCAAAAACAAGATTCGTTTTTTATTTGAAATCAAGTAATAATAACGCCATCTCTTGATTAATTAGCAAACTGACATGTCATCAACCACACCAACTGTTACCATATAATAAAGAGTGTTGTAATTGTAAAAAATACAATTATACTTTGCATATACATGACAAGTAGCGACATCTATTGTCTAAGAAATAAGAAAATCAAAACCAACAGAATCTGATCTACTAATTTGCAAGGTCGATCAACTTAACAGATAGTCGGTTGGCTGACACGGTGGACTGAGACGGCAAAGAGCTCGGGTTCGTATCTCCGCACATGAAATTATTTTTGAAAGGTTGTAATATTTAATTAAACTAAAAATGAACTTTCTGGAGAATATTACGTTCCGTCGTACGCGCACCCGCCGCTCGGAATCAGAAGACGATAGTAATACCTCTCAAAATGAAACCATCAATAGTATGCCTGACATCTCCGTGGACGAAAATTACACACAACTCAAAAATAAAATCGAAAAACTCACATCTCAATTAAACAGTGCGCACAAGGAAATCGAGTTGTTGTCATTGGAGAATAGCAGTTTGAAGAAACAAATCGACGACCTAGGTAAAAAGAACGAACTCCTCAAAAGAATTAGCAGCCCCGCTAAACGAAGAGCTACCCCAAAGAAAACTATAAACAGACTAACAAATACGAAAGAGACCCAAACAGAAGATAATTTAATAAATATACCTGAAACCACAAATAACGAAAATAATACAAGTCTATTAATCACCAACAAACGAATGTTATCGCCATGCACATCCAACAGTACGCAGTCTATGACTACAGATAACCCAAAAATAAACAACATATCATTACATGAACAAACATCACAAACTGTAGAAAACCAAAATGCCACACAACAAAAACAAAACAGTAGAAAAGTGTTCCAGAATAAACCAGCGTACATAAAATACCCTAAAGTATGTATCATAAGTACAAATAATAAAAACAAAGTACTCGAGATTGCGGAAAATATTTTGGAAGGGTTTGATCTCTGCCACTATATCATACCTTCAGGAAATACACAGCTCTTGCTAAAAGGAACTAAAGAGAAGCTTAAAAACTTTTCTACACAAGACTATTGCATTATACTACTGGGAGAAGAGGATTTCAAAACTACAAACAATTACCTGGACACTATATTTCATATAAGAAGCACACTGCAAGAACTTAACCATACAAACATAATTATTTGTACGCCAACATATAAATTTTTTAATAATAATTATCTTTATAATTCTAGGGTAGAGACATTTAATAACTTGCTGTATCTTGATGTACTTACTCACAAACATGCTTACTTCCTGGATAGTAATCTCAATCTGAAATACGATGACACTATGTTCGATAGACGCAACGGTGCCTTAAAAAACGCTGGATTGCGAATAATATTTAAGAATCTAAGAGACATGATGACTTCTATACAATCCCCAATACATAATTACATCGACGATACATTGACCTTTCCATCTGTTGACCTTAACTATCAAATGACCCAAAATGACCCTATACTACGGACAAATTCTAATGACGCGGGTGAACTTATTGACAATTACACAAATCTGACATTTCGTTAATAAATTATATATTCTTTACCAAAATATACAAAGTATAAAATCCAAACGACATTTAATAGAATCATTAAAATACGATAATAATAATATACAAGCACTTTGTTTGTCAGAAACGTGGATATCTGAAACAAAAAAAGATTTACTACAACTAGAGGGATATAATCTGGCTACCGCTTTCTGCCGCAAACAATATGTGGGCGGAGGCGTATGTATATTTCTTAAAGAAAATTTAGGTTTCAATGAAAGGCAGGATATTAAAGACTTGACAGTTGAATTCATATTCGAAACTTGTGCAGTCGAAATACCCCAATTAAACACTTTATTCATAGTTATATATTGGCCACAATGTAATAGGGAAACCGAAATATTCTTTGGTTGCCTTGAGAAGCTCTTACAAAAAATAAATTTGAAAGACAGTAAGAAAAAAATAATTATTGGTGGGGATTTTAACACAAATATTTTTGAAAAGAAACCAATCTCACTTACCTTACTAAGTACAATGAATAGGTACAACTTCCACCAACGAGTTTCGGAACCTACCAGAGTTACTGCTACCAGTTCAACTTGCATAGATCTTATATTCACCAACTTTGACAATCAAATCAACATAGATGTTAAAGAACTGGGGCTATCAGATCATAAAGGAGTCTTAATTACTCTACCAAATAACGACATACAAACAGATCGAGCGAAACTACGTTATACGGAAAAAAGACTGTATAATTCCCATAATATATCATCATTCAAATCAGAACTCGGCAAAGTAGATTGGAACCAAATCATCAAAAATAACCAAAATGTAAATGAAAATTACACATCTTTCCATAAAACCATACAAAAACTATTAAATTTATGTATACCAAAAAAATTGATAAAGATCAAAAACAATAAAAACAAAACATGGCTAACTACTGGCCTAAAAACAGCTTGTAAACATAAACGTGAACTAAAAATATTAATCAATACTACTAATAACCATATACTTCGAAGATATTATAAACAATACGAGAAAGTCCTAAAAAAGGCAGTCATTACATCTAAAAAACTAAATTATATAAACCTTATGAAAAAGTCGAGTAATAAAACTAGATCAATGTGGCACATAATAAAAAGTCGTACTAACAAACTGTCTAAAAAAACTAGAGAAAACATAAAACTTGACATAAACAATACTCTTGTTGAGGATCCTAGATCGGTCGCAAATGCTTTTAATGACTATTTCATATCGGTCGGAAAAACAAACTGTACGCGATCTGATGAGAACCCACCTGGTCGACATGTTGTTACTCCTTGCGAAAATTCTATATATTTGCAAACAGTAGATCCAAGTGAAGTGAAATTTATTATTAAAAACTTAAAAAACAAGCACAGTTTTGGCCACGACGAAATACCACCAATGCTTGTTAAATCATGTATAGACGAATTAACAATGCCTTTAACCTTTCTCATCAATCAATCTTTTATGGAAGGTGCTGTCCCAGATTTACTAAAAATATCTATAGTAAAACCTATTTATAAAAAGGGAAAAAAAAACCGACGCAGGAAATTATCGCCCTATTGCACTACTATCAACATTTTCAAAAATATTTGAAACTGCAATGTCTAAACGGCTAAATCGTTTTTGTGAAAAGTTTAAAATCTTTAGCACTAGTCAAAATGGATTTAGGAAAAATAAGTCTACAACATTAGCGGTATTTAACTACGTCCAAGAAGCATTAAAAATAATAAATGATAAGAAATATGCTGTTGGGTTACTGCTGGATATGAGTAAAGCCTATGATCGAGTATCATATAAAGTACTTCTAAGTAAACTGTACCAAATAGGTGTGAGAGGTATCGCGTATGAGTGGTTTTGCTCGTACCTAAAAAATCGCATTCAGTACGTTGAAGTGGAATATTTTCACCCGGACACTGGCATGAAGACCCACGTGAGATCACAAATGGAGCATGTAACTATGTCTATACCACAAGGCAGTGTCTTAGGGTGCATTTTATTCCTAATCTATATCAACGATTTGCCGAGAGAAATAAATGTCCAGAGTGTACTTTTTGCTGACGACATCTCAATAGTGTTTCCATGTGATGACAGTAGCAAATTAAATTCAATACTTGACGATATACTGACAAAAATAGTAAACTGGCTAAAGGATCACAATTTGGAAATAAATTTCTCTAAAACAAAACTTATGCAATACAGACCTTATCAAAAACGTCCATTATATATTAGTTACTCTTTCAATGACATACCGCTCCAGTGTGTCGATGAATTTAAACTCTTGGGTCTGACAGTTGACACTAATGTGAATTGGAAGGCACATATTAATGTTGTGTCAAACAAACTTGCAAGTTTTACGTATGCTTTAAATGAGTTAAAAAGATCAACCGACTTCAAAACAGCAATGACTGCATACTACGCCTACGCCTACTCATGGATAACTTATGGCATTATAGTGTGGGGAAATTGCGTTGAAGTAGAAAAACTCTTTATTTTGCAAAAACGATGTGTGAGAATTCTTGCGAACATAGATCAAATGCAGAGCTGTAAACCTTATTTTATTAAATATAAAATGCTCACCCTAACAAGCATTTACATTTTGGAAGTAAGCAAGTTTGTTAGAAAACATGCGTCGTTATTCCCTATAGCTAAGAATCAAAGACCGCAACGCTCATTAAGAGTAAAAAATGAGTTAGCATTGCCGAGTTCGAAACTAGCTATGTATCAATCAGGACCTCTTGTAATGTGCATAAAGATTTACAACAAATTACCCAGTGAGATTAAAGACTTAGAATTTGACAATAAATTTGTAAACGCGCTTAAAAAGCACTTAATACAGAAGTGTTATTACAGCCTTAACGAGTTCTTTATGTAGCACTACAATATTAAGACAAATTAATGAATGTTGCAAATTATTTGAAAATTGACGCAATGATATAATGTAATGAAGACATCCAATAATAAATTAATTAAAAAATGACATGAAAATGATAATAGTATATTGACAATGTAATAATATCTTAAAATAATTTTATATACCAAGTATTGCATGCAATTAAAATAAATAATAAATACATATGTTGCGGTGCCCTAGCAGGGTTCATGTACGAAACTTATATTATGTAATAACACCTTGTAAACGACATGAATGCAATGAATAAATAAATAAATAATAACACGGTTTTCCCATGATAATGACTTATTTTAGCTTGTGTAGTCAAATTATTTTCTCGCACTCGATATTAATTTGCCGAGTTTGCCCTGTCAAAAATAATGTCCTGGCTAAAAGAAAACTTATTGACACTGAACCTAAGTAAGACCAATTTCCTACCTTTCTTTATAAGACAAACTACTAAACCCCCACAGGATTACTCCATAAAAGCACATCTCTGTGACGATCAATTGGGCTGTGCTTGCCAGATTATCTCACTGGTGAACACTCAAGTATCTGGGAGTGCATATTGATAATGGACTGAGATGGGATAAGCGGATTGACAATGTCATCTCAAGGACCAGGCGTCTAATACATGTTTTTAAAACCCTAAGAGAATCTGCTATGATAGAAAAATTAAAAACTGTCTGCCTTGCCTTATGCCAGTCCATTATATAGTACTGCATAACCGTATGGGGAGGCGCGGCCAAGACATATCTGTTGGGTCTGGAAAGGGCACAAAGAGCGGTACTAAAGGTCATGACCAAGAAACCATACGGGTTTCCCACATCAGAACTCTTTCAAGAATGTAAAGTCCTTACAGTGCGCCAACTTTATGTGTTAAGGTGCATCCAAAAAATTCAACCATCTGCGCCTCTCCCAGACCCAAACAAACGACGAAAAACTTCCATCTCTCCCGCTGCCCCGCGCAGAACTGCTTTTGCTAAGCATCAGTTTGACACCTTAAGCTGTAAGTTGTATAATACTGCAAACGAAAGGCTGGACATAGGTAGACTCACGCGTCTAGAGGCCAAAAAGAAGCTAACACAGTGGCTTCAAACACTGGACTATTACGCCACAGAAGGTCTACTAACTTTCATTGTATAGGGCTGGAAGCCAACAATAATTTCATGGTGCGCATTTAAACGTACTCCCATACACACACAAAATTCACCCACACACACAACATACACTCACATACCTGCACAACACCACACTACACCTACAAAATACAAAATTCTATTACCACTTGTTTTTTCTTGTTTCATGTTATCCTTTACTTATAATTTTGGTTATTATTATAGTATGTCTTCTAGGCCAAAACAATTGCCAATGTAGCGATACACACTAAAAATGTACTTCCTAGCTGAATTTCATGGCTGAACGATGGACCACCATAATACAGGCCCTCGGCCTAGTTTGGTGGTTATCATCAGATGTACTGTGAAACATTGTACTGGTTAAATGTGACTCTATAACCACAATATGTAAATTGTGTCAAATAAACGTTTTTTTAATTAATATGAATTGTCCAACCGCAATTGGATATGCAAAACCAAAATTATGAACTTTCTGAACCTATTTTTTTTTTTAAGATTTTCAAAAAAACTTTGAGGAAAGGTAAGTTTGGGTTTAGCATATGAAAACAGTTAACAGTTAACATTACAGTTGAGAGTTTGCCATGCTCACTCAATGAATATGATTTAAAAGAGTGTCCATGGAGTTTCTTGCACATTCTTCTTCATAGAGATTACACTTTGGAATGTGCATTTTAGCTTCACCTTTTTTGACTGACCGACTTTTTCACAGTTAGATAGTGCTTGTAATTGGTCTACTTGAAATAAATGTTTCTGATTTCTGAATATAAATGAAATATATTTTGTGTAAACTTTTTGACTTTGTTACTGTATTCATTATTCCACGGCTTTGTAGCTAACTGACAAATTATTATTTCTGTAGGTATGTTAATCCAGTTCATTATCTAACATTGTGCCCAACATGTCATATCATAGACTGGAAAAGTCTGCCAACCAGCATTTGTCCGGTAACGAAAGTGAAAAAAACATACACTAATATGTTTTTTCACTTTCGTTACCGACACAGATATTCCTATATATTTCGTCATTAATTTCGACACTTTTTTCCGTTCGTTCCTATTTTTTATCCCGTTAAATATTCTGCTAATAAATTAACTTTGAAAAAAATATCGTTTTTGATTTTCGATAATGACTATTTTGTATCGATATATCGTTGTATCGGATCAAAATATATCGGCTGAAAACATCGACATATCGAAGTAACAAATATCGATATATCGATATTTTTTCAACAAGCCTACAACACAGTGAACACACGGTCCGGTCGCACGGCTAAATCCCCGAGCGTCACTACTCGCGTTGTATTGTCCTATGAATATGACGTAAATAAAACTCCGTTATAACTCCGCATAAATTTTGCGAAGGCTAAGGCAAAGGTACGATTTCATGCGGAACTTCCGCAGTAACGGAAGCGGAGGCGAAGCTCCATTACAACTAGTGTTGCCAGGTCCGTTTGTATAAAAATCGGAACAGATGGTGTAACAAATCGGGACTTGGGGTTTTAGATCGGGACAAATATATATATTTTTAATAAAGACTTTTTTTAGGTAGGAAATCATCAAATGACTTCTTCCGCTCAGGGGTGGAACGAGAGGGCATGTCAAACTTACTGAGTAAAATTCAGACTTCTTCAATCGCTCTTTGCGTTCCAGGGTTATTGATTTATCGGGACATCTGGCGTCCCGATCAGGTGCAAATCGGGACGCGTCCCCAGGCCCCTAATAATCGGGACATCCCGCGCATATCGGGACGCCTGGCAACACTAATTACAACCCTAGTAAATACCCAACCATAGACAATTGTTATTCATTTCACTTAGAACTTGCGAGCGATAGGACGCGAGGTCGGGAGTTTAAGTCAGTCTTCTCTACGGACACATACTCGAAATTATAAATGGATTATCGGGATAAAATAGGTCAATACTAAAAGGGTAAGAGGTAAGATTAGTTTATATTATTATAATATTGTTATTTCAGGTTCCATTAATGTACTAACTGTAGAGAACTGTGAATACGATGACTGATATTGACGTATCACGTACATAACCTTATCTATAGCATGACCATTACGTAGATATATTTTAATGATCGACGTTTTAATAATAGTGTATTTTTTTAGATTAATGACAGACATTCTTTCGTGGTGTCAAGTGATTAGAGTTTATTTTTAAACTTTTTGATTTAAAGGTGCGATGTACGGGCAACAGTTGTGTATTTTGAACACGATAATGGTCTGAAATTGCACAATTATTTGTTTATTTCGCCACTAATTAGAAAATGCACATACACGTTGGTATACTTATTTATTGTAATATTTATTTATAATTTTTTAAATTTAATTTTCATGCAACACAAAGAACATAGGCGGACTTAATGCCTAGGCATTCTTTGCTGGCTTAATGCCAGTCAACCTCGGATGGCGCAGAGACAATATGGTAGGCGCATAAAAAATATATTTTGAAAACAAGAGTAAAAAAGTGTACATATATTCAATACATTTATATTTAATATAATATATTTATATTGTTGCGTACGTGGGTAATTAAATGCCGATTTACTAACAGAGAACTTTATTCACCACAAACAATAACAAATCAGTCCAGTCAACAACAATCCGAATCGCAATGAACACTAGAGTCCCGTTACACTATCGCTTAGGTCGTTAGATAGAATCACTTCACACACTTAGTTCGCTCTTGTTCGCAGTCCAAATCAAAACTGACTCACTTCTGGTCGGAGGCTCGTATTTATATGCGCAGCGAAGAAAATTCTAGATACCGACGTCTCCAGAACAATAGGGTCGGGTCGTGGGGCCATAAATCATTTTTATTGGACAATGTACCAAGAGTCACTTTCACGCAAATTTCGACTCTATTGTTAATGGCGGAAAGTACCATTTCCCTTATCTACCTATGTACCTACCTACTATTATTATTTAAATAATAATCCGAAAAGACTTTATTGTACACCAAAATAACAACAACTTTACAAAAACTTAAATCTATGGATAAAGTGGCAGTTTTATCGCTGACAAGTTAAAAACAACTTGTAAGTTTCTAAAAGTTGTTACTTAAAAAAAAACATTAAAACCTAAAGTATACTCATTTTTTCCTTTACATTCTTACGCAATAAATATTTAATAGGAGATGGGTCTGCCTATTTAGTTTTTTTTCTATTTGTGGGAAAGGGGGTCGAAAACTAGTTAAAATCGTATCACGTAATAAATGAATGGCCCCAAGACAAAATTTCCAAAACGAAAGCCACCAAAAAATCAGAATAAAGTCGTTGGAGTATACATTCTGTCACATTGATAATGCGAGTGTTATCAGTGATGTATACCTACTCAGACCCTTTGAAATGCATACCTAGTTTGCGACGTTGAAACTTCTAATAAAAAAAGATGCTTTTTTTAAATAGATTTCACGTTTAAAAAACTTGCGTTAAGGGGATGCATCTCGACTTACATTTTCACTGTTTTTCATACAACCGCTCTTACGCGATTATGATGTCATTTGATATTTTGGAAACACAGTATCTTGTGAATATTATCTAGGCTTCTATGAAAATCAATTTATAAATTTGTGTAAAACTAATCCAGATAAGACCTCTGAAAATCTGCTATTTTGGCATGAATTTTGACACTTCATAATTTACTCAAAATTTTAAAAAATCAAGAAAGTACAACATACAAGCCTAGCAAATTTTATCAAGAATCTATATAATGACAATGTTTTTCAAAAACTTTTAAGTGTTTAAAAAAAACACGTATTTCCTGGAACAAGTTTTGTAAAATATTCGAGTAAATCACGGAATTATTGAATGCCAACAAAGTTTTCAGGCGTTATCTCTCTTTTTTCGTGTTTCCTTTTCGTCAAACATCGCGTTGGATTGCGTTAGATGAAGTAACAAGCTTTTAAACCATGCTCAATGTTTACGATAGGCTAGTGGAAAAGCAGCCTCTCTCATACAGAAAATTCAACACTTAACCTTTTGAATGTCTTAGGTTACACAGTTCGACATAAGCAATTGTCTTTCTATTGTGTCTCTAATTACGGCATTCGATGAGTTAAAGAAACCAGTGATTACCAAATTAAAAAAAAAAGCAAAGTCATGTTACCTTTAATATGAAGTTTATTTGAACTTATAATTCCAAATTAAACCGAAGATATCACAGTTCAGGGAAACCGTTTTAAAAAACGGTCATTTCACAGGTTCTTCCTGTCAACTTCTGAATTAATTAATAAAATGAAATCTTTTATTTTGCAGGATCGAATAAGACAGATAAAACAACATTAAACTAAAATGGACGTATCAACCTCGTCACTAGCCACAACAGAAAAAGTTTCACAATTAAATTAAGAACAGACAGACGAGAAACACGAAGTTCACAAGAAGTTGGATCTACCGCCAGAATACGATGACAATGACTCAAGATGGGCACTAAAGTATCGTACACCCGCTGAAGGACTTGTTGAACTAATGGAACATTCCAGTGTGTACGTTAATGCTGACAAACTCGCTGAATGCGAGGGTTTGTCGTGTGATAGTAATAAACTAGCTCAATTATTATTAACCGAAATCTTTACTATAAGTGCTTTGAGTACATGTTCTTGGCCTGGGGCAAATGCTAACACTTCCGACATCGATGGTGGACATGCAACACCTCAATTAGACGAACACGCAACGAATATATTGCTGAAGTTTGTGAAAGAGTACGCTCAGTTACATGATTGGGAACTAGAGGATTGTCATTGTATTGTGAAAAATCTTCGCCAAATAATGCTACAGATGCAACAGAAGGGAGAGAGAAAGACAGAGATTTTAGTTCTACCTCCAAAAAACAACCAAAATCACTCAAGATGGACTTTGAAATATAGTGAACCTGCTGAAGGACTTGTTGAACTTGTTGAAAACTCTGGTGTTTACGTTAATGCTGACAAACTTGCTGTCTGTGTGAGGTTGTCAAATGACTGTGTAACATTAGCTAGAATGTTATTAAGAGAAGTTTTTACTACACATGCACTGAGTACATGTTCGATGCCAGTTGTATCTGCGCTGTCAAGCGAATTAATGAAGCAAAGTGAAACAGATAAGAGACCTGTATTAGACGAACATGCAATGTCAATACTGCTACTGTTTGCTGCCCAGTACAGGCATAGCAAAAATTGGAAAATGGAAGGTAATGAGCAAACACGTATTCAAGACAACATACGTAAAAAAATGGAAGTCATGAGACGTGTCGAACAGAAAACAGTAGACGAAACACACCAAAATTCCAGGTTTCCCGGTAGGCTTCATAATACTCTATGGACACTAAAGTATCGTGCACCTGCTGAGGAACTTGTTGAACTAATGGGACATTCCGGTGTGTACGTTAATGCTGAAAAACTCGCTGAATGCAAAGAAGTGTCGAAGGATACTGTGACACTGGCTCAAAAGTTGCTAACTGAAGTCTTTAATGAAAATGCATTGCGTACATGTTCACAGCCTTTAACGAATGATATATGTTTCGAGGAAATATATTTGCCATTCATGAATGATCTGCCAAGGCATTATACTTATAAACGACGTGAATTGGACGCATATGCCGAAATTGTATTAGTGAACTTTGTTGATGAGTATGGACTGGAGCAGGGTTTTAGAGTATTGGATTTCCGACGCATTCGAGACGGCATGGTTGAGAGAATGCATGAGATTAAGGAACAATACGCTTTCAAGCAGAAGAGCTTTGAAATACTTGTTCCAAATAGGCTTATGACTACTGAGGAGAATAGTTCGACATGAAATCATAAATCGTTTAAGTCAAAGTGCAATGATTAATGGCTACTCGTCTACTGATAACGTACCTACTTCAATTTGTGTTATTGAAGCAGTTTTCCTCCTTGTCATGTAATCAATGTTTATTATAAAAATACATACATCATTATTGGGTAAAATTAATATTATAATTTAATTTTAAATATTTTACTTACACTATTTATTTTAAAAGTTAGGCAAACTAGTGATTGACTGCGATACTAATCGTTGATGGCGAAGCGTATTAGTTTGTGAGTCTATTGACTATATATGTCACCTAAATCATAATCGTACGGGAAGACCGCAGCAGGCAAATTGTGCCATGTACGTGGTATAAAAGACGAGGTAAAACTCTTAATTTGGATCGTAGAGGTGTAAATGTAAGGGTGGATACTCGCCGTACGTCGGGTTGATGATGGTGGAAAGGTGATGGTAGAATCAGTTCATGCAATTTCCGCGCACACTCTCCAAAATGCATTCAGTTTCATGTCCAAAGGCATCCTGAAGTCTGCCTATCTATCTATCGTCATGGCACTGTAACTTTTTAACCGACTTCGAAAAGGAGGGGTTCTATGTTCGGCTGAATATATGTTTTTTATTTTTTATGTATGTTCACCGGTATCTCGGTCAATTGTGAACCGATTTTGAAATTTCGGAAGTCGGTGTTAAATAACGAAGAGACAAAACTATTATAGAAACACCGACTTACGAAATTAAAGTTATTTTGTACTTTTGAGTGTTTTTTAACATTGAAGTCGTTTATTTATTTTTTTTGTAAAAAGTTTTTTATTATTTATATGGACTCATTTATTATGAAAATACGTTATGCCTTTGTCAACCCGACTGGCAATAAAATTAGGTAGCGAAGAATCCCTGCTTATGTACTTAGTTTGACTAACTGTTTATGTGATCGGGCCATAGGCAATGCAGGTGATAATAATATGAGATGAAGATAAAATGTCTTCACAACAGTCCTGCAAGGTTATCACAATAGGTAAACAAAAAAAAAACGAAAACGGATTTAAAAAGACAATAAAGTATAACAATAGAAAAAGAAAATTATTTTTTTAAACTTTTATGGGTTTAAAAAAAAAAAACACGTATTTCCTGGAACAAGTTTTGTGAAATACTTGAGTAAATTACGGAATTACGGAATGCTAACAGAGTTTTCAGGCGTTATCTTTCTTTTTTCACGTTGCCTGTTCGTCAAACATCGCATTGTATTGCGTTAGATGAAGTAACAAGCTTTTAAACCATGCTAGATGTTGATGATAGGCGAGCGGAAAATTAGTCTCAGTCCAGAATGGTACAACTTATACCACAGATGTGTGTCTCGCTCCATTTCTTCTTACCCCAAGATGAGTGGCCGATAAGCAGTGTTTATCGGTGGATCATGGGATAGGCGATGTGTAGATAAAGTCAGGTACGTGTCTGACTGTCAGGCGTAACGATGTGTAGCCAGGCATGTGCCATTATACCGCCAATCAGTTTTTGCCCTCCGCTTTGTATATCTTTCCTGAGAAATGAGAAAGGCATGGTTTTTCCCTCTAATTAGTTTTGTTTTGTAAATTATGAGAATGGTGGCGATAAAAAATATTTATCCAATAAATTGTAAATTAAAGTTACTGTGGTTATTGAGGTCTGAAGTGAACATGCAAAGTTTTTAGAACGTTTGCAATCTTATAATTCTCCCATGCCAATCTAGTTAGGTTTCTCTCAGACTTTCGTTTGTGTTATTACTTTATATGCCTTTAAATAAACTGATCACGATAGCAGTTTTAGCGATCTCGTCTTTTTTTGTCGGTGGGAAAATCATCGAATGACATCCCTTGTTCTTGGGCGGAGCGGGAGATAGTGTCAGACTTTTACTGACTAAAAACCTATTCTTGTTCCTTTTTTGCCTTCGTCCCAGTACCCCGGGTCTCATTTTCACAACTTTTGTTCTATGACTTTTAAAAATATTATATTTTAGTTCACCAGATTTTCATACAAGAATAAAAATTGAACGTTCTAAATACTACGAAATCTATGTGAAGCAAGCGATAGTACAATAACGGAGGGGAGCGGATATCGGGCGGCGAGGGTGCTTGATGCGCTTGCGTCTTGTTTATGATGTTAGCAATACAGTCCTGCAGGTTGTTAGTGTTTTACAAATAAAGTAAAATATTGTTTATTTTAATTTATTATTATATATTATTAAGTATATTTTAATATTGAATTCGACACAAAATAAGCTCTATAAACTGCATAACAACGTTAAAATTGTCACATGAAAAAATTCAAAAACACATCGCTAAAGTCGATAATTGGGATGATGGCGACGGGTTCAATATAAATCTCGAAGTTCAGGCCATTTTCGATCCCCTGTAACTTTCGTTGTGTATAAAACCAGAAGCCTGAATTTTCAGTAACCAAGCATGCCTGCATAGTTAAATATCGGTGATGTTAGGGAGCTCCATAACCGTAACCGAATCCGAAATAAAAGTTTCGGAAAAAATCGGATAGGGGCGGAGCCTAATTGCGACACGTTATGACAGGTTGTTTAAAATATAGTAATAAATATGTGCAATGAGCATTCTAAATTTAATTCTAATTTTAATATTTTCTTCGAATTTGTATAATTACTGATTAACTGAACTACTGAATTACTGATTGACTGGTAGAAAATTCCTTATGGCAATAAGTCCGCCTTTGTACTCCTTGGGCATAAAGAATTAAAAAAAATATATAAGTAATAATTGTTGGTTGACTGGGAGAGAATGCCTTGTTGCATTAAGTCCGCCTATGTATCACTACTGTAGGTACATGAAGTTTAAATAAATAAATAAATAATTTTGTTATTTCATTTTAGGTAGAAAACACTCAACATTTATCTGACTGATTTTTGTTCCTACCAAATAAAACCATTTTATTAGATATTTATATTTTACTTCTGAAATTCCTTAAAAATCTAATATCGAAATTATCCGAAACTAACGGATAATCCGAAATAATTTCATATCCATATCCGTATCCGGTATAATAATCATTTCTATATCCGTATCCAATCTGTATCCGAAACATATCCAAAACATCCCTGTTAAATATAACGTGTTTATACTACGCATGACCGCATGTATATGAACTCTATGTCACAAGTAATACGTATTTATTTGTTTATTTTAATGAATTACAACGGTTAAACAATCAATTACAGTAATTAAACAAAAAAAAAAAAAAACAAGAAAGTTAAGTTATGAACAACACGTACATCAATCCCTCTCACAGTATTTCTGGCATGCCAATAAAATTATCTTCCATTCATCCGCAAAGAAATCGTTTGTTGTATCCGAGTCCAAGAGATCATTTAGTGTATTATATTAAACTAGCTTTTGCCCGTGGCTTCGCCCGCGCTCTTAAAATTTAGCCTATGTCACTCAGGAATAAAGAAGCTTTCTATCGGTGAAAAAATTTTAGCAATCAGACCAGTACTTACAGAGATTACTTCCTACAAACAAAAAAAATAAAAAAAACAAACTTTACCTTTTTATTATATTAGTGTAGATTAGATTGTTTAGTCAGATTTCTAAATCAATCTAGGTCATCAAGGTCCCTTAAGTACGGACTGAATAATTTAACCGACTTGGTATTAACTTATTAACCAACTTATTACGGTAGAAGAACTGACTTGCAAGCCTTGGTTTTTTTACAAGTTATGTTTTGATGGCATATAATACTCAAGTACAACTGTGATTGACAACGTACCTGTGTTCTCCCACAAGGGTCCTCCAAATCGCACTGGCTCCTGAGGAACACCTCCAGCAGCCCCATGAACAGCATGAAGGCGCCTCCTCCGCAGGTGGCCGCTAGGGTCGGGCCCGGCTGTGTCATCGGGCAGTCGCATGTTATCGCCATCTGGTGGAGAATCAACGAAACTTGTGATTATCAGGGTTTAGAATGTTTTTAGTTTGTATTAAAAAAAAATTGCATTTACAACATTATTTTTACCCGACTACGGCAAAGCCAAAGGAGGGTTATGATTTTGACAGGCTATGTATGAATGTTTGTATGTAAATATGTGAGTATGCTCATCTGTTCCCTCATAGCTCCTAATCTACTCATCGGAAATCGACATATGAGGTATCGTTAGTTATATGCACGATATGCGCGTGGAGATGCAACGCCGGGGTGAAAGTCCTCTGCCGCGACAGGTCACGGCATGGCGGACAGAGCTTCGGCGGGATCTCATGGTGAAATGGCGTCAGCGACTATGGCAACCCAGTGCTGGGCACGCCACAATTATGGCGGTAAGTCCCCTCTTTGAGGCGTGGCTGGAAAGACCTCACGGCGTCCTTACCTTCCGCATGACACAGGTCCTCACCGGACATGGCAAATTTGGGAGATTCCTGTTCCGGATTAAAGCGGAAGTGACGCCCGGGTGTCGCCACTGTGCGGAACGCCCGGAGGACACGGTGGAGCACACAGTCGAGGTGTGCCCTGCTTGGGCGGAGCATCGCCGTGCCCTCGTGGGGGTGATCGGCGGCGGAGACCTCTCGCGCCGGGCCTTGGTTGAGACCATGGTCCGGAGCGAGGACGACTGGTAGGCGGTCGCCGACTTCTGCGAAGCAGTAATGCTCGCTAAGGAGGAGGCCGACCGCATCAGGCAACGGCGCTCTCGCCGCCGCCGGGATTCCGATCCCGATTTCCAGCCACCGTAGGCGCGGGCTGGCGGACAGTAAGCAATGGGTAGCTAGCTGTCCGTCCGTCCGGTAACTGTCCGGACCAAGCCCAAGTCGTCGACGGCGCGCACTGTTCCCGCGCGCCTCAAGGAGTTGTCAGCAACAGCAGGGGCCCAGTCGGGTCGAAGCCTACTGGGGCCAGGGTTATCCGAAAGGGAACTCGAGCCCCGGTATAAAGGCTTGAAGGTGTGGGTTTTTAGTCAATAAGAGTCTGACACTATCTCCCGCTCCGCCCAAGAGCGGGGGTTGTCATTGGATGATTTTCCCCACCAAAAAAATAAAAATAAAGGTATCGTTAGTTGTATATTAAATAATTATAGTTATAGATACTAACACTAACTAGTTAAATCTAAATGAATTTGTTAAAGATTTGGATTTCCGCAATAACTATAAAAATAAAATAAATCCTGAAAAACCTGTTTTTTTTCTTTTTCCTAACAACAAACGAAAGTCTAGATTGGAGATTATATTATGACAATAATAAAAAATGTATAAAAGAACATTGTTTCAGTTTAGAAACGCGGAAACCTCAACGGTTAGGTACCTTACTTACTGATTCAACATCTAAATTATATCATTGTTTATTATTGTTATTTCTGTCTGCGCACGATTAGATAAGGTAATTTTACTGTTGTTTACGATTAGGGTTACCATATCTGAGGATACGACCTGAGATTTTAGGATTTTTGGACTCTGCTCAGGATTGCGGCTGGATTTTGCATTTTTTTTTTTATAATGGATAGGCTCGCGTTTGACCACTATCTCACCTGATGGTAAGCGATGATGTGGCCGACGATGGAACACGCTTGCCTAGAAGCAATCTATACACTCTTGACTTAAAGACCCCTACGTTATAGCTATCAACAAATTTCATGAAATCTCAGGATTTTTTGAATTTTCAATAAAATACAGCTTCATTTCAGCTGACAGATGTCAACTGTTGGACTTAGGCCTCCCCCAAGTAATAAAAATAATTTATTTGGAACACAAACGTAAATCAAGTCTTAGTTGGAAGTGTCGCCACAACGAACGATCCCGCATCCATCAGATTCGTGCAACCTTCACCAGGTCATCGGTACACCTTCTAGGAGGCCTTAGGTACACTTAAAAGTTAAACAAGTTTAAACGAATTAATAAAAAAAAAACTTTTCTTTTGGCAAATGCCCTCATTACCCCGCTGCCACCCCCACCACTTTGAGTCCGATGTGCAACGCATGAGTTAGATCCGCAGTGTGATAAAATTCTCAAACTGTAAAATATCTCAGGATTTTTCAATGAAAAAATCAGACCTTTTTCCGGCCTTTTGATTTTTTCATCTGGTAACCCTACTTAAGATATAACTGTTATTGTTACCTAAATTTAATGTTAATAAAAAGAGGTAAAATGCTTTGAACCAATTATTAAAAAGAGGAGACTTTCAATTTTTTTGTATTTTTTAAATGTTTATATCTTAGAACTCGGTCGTTTATGAACTAACTAGCAATTTGCCAGTGGTTTCGTTCGCGAGATTGTTTTCATAAAAAACTTTAACACCCTCTACACCGTATTATGAAGATGGTTTTGAAAAACTAACAGTGACCTTTTTATTATTAGTTTTGATTGGAATTTACGCCAAGTTTCAAGTTTTAAACCAAGGAATAACATTTTCCCATGCTTTAGCTCCCCTAAATCTTTTTTTAAGGGTGGTTTTGAAAAACGAATAACAAAAACCTTTTTTATTTAAGATAAACAAGAATAAACAATAATAAAACTGGCCCAAGGAATTGTAATAAAATTTTGCTTACACATAGTCTCGTATAAACGAATTTGCCCCTCAAAAACCCTTCTTAGTGCTCGTATACATAATAAAAGTAAGCGCAAAGTTACTTTCGGCTGTGTTTTGATATGTCAGTTTCTTCTTTTAATATAGATTTTAAATCTAAATATTTTATTTAGAATTCAATTCGTCTACATAATCTACATTTGGAAAGTACCACTTGATGAAGTGGAACTAATGAAGAAGACCACAAAATGCTACCGGAACTTCGTATACAGATGGTAGGTACCACACATGCAAAAATAGTTAAGTAATAATAATAATAATAATAATAATAATAATAATAATGTTTATTTAGAGAAACTTGACACAAGTTACAAAATATATTAACAGGCCAGTTTAGATCAATATATATGGTGTAGTCATCTGTAGTCGAACTAGGCAGAACCTGTATTTCGACTATCAGCGCCAAACCCATGTGAGAGTTATACATTATAATTGCCTATAACATTTAACATTTAATTTTTATTTTGTACTTACAGAATCATTTTAACAATTTATAATATGTTTAGTTTACTTAGATATTAGATAAGAGAAAAAAAAAAGTCCAAAAAAATATAAAATATATAAAAAGTAAAACAGTTTGTGCAGTGTTTGCATGCAGTGCCTCTTATTTGTGTAAGATGGAAATGTACGTGTCTGGTGTGTAAGAGGATGTGTGTGGTTTATATAGTATTGTTCTGTTTTGTGTTGTGGTGTGAGTGAGCGTGCGCGCATTTAATTGGATGGTATAAGAGATGTTAATTTGTATTAAAATTATTATTAGGAAGCTACGTACAGAAGAAGTTCTGTCTGTTCATAGGTAAGACTTTTTAGATATTCAGTAAGCTTCTTCTTGCACTGCATTTTTGTTAACGGGTATATATTTAGTATTCGATTTAACTTATTATAAATTAGTGGACCAATGGAGTGGGCAAAACGTTGACCAAATTTAGTTTTAAATAGTTTTGTTTTATCGCATACTATGTCTTTTCTTCGTTTTTGGAGGAGTAGTGGATTGTAGTTCAGCTTACTGTGCTGTAGGAGGACAACGCTTAGTATGTATAACTGTCTCACGGTCAAGACCTCCCATGTTTCGTATACCCTTGTTGTAGAGTATCGGATAGGCTTGAAAGTGGCAACTTTCAGTATTGCACGTTGAGCGACCTCGATAGACTTCAAGGTTGTTTTTGATGTCCCTCCCCAAGAAGAGAGGCAATATGTCAGAAGCGACTGACAAAGAGCACAGTATATCTGCTTCAGCAGTATAAAATCAGTGATGTGCCTCAGATTTTTAAAAATATAAATGAGCTTTCGTATTCTTCCGCATAGAAGTCTAACATGTTCCTTGAAGTTGAGATTGCCGTCTATAGTAACCCCTAAATATTTTACTGTGTGCACACGTTCCAGAGAAGGACACTTGCAGTTTGTTCCGGAATGACACTCATGCGATATAATGTCATGCACAAAGCTATTTTCAGCTAGTTTTCTTATGCTGAAGCAGATATACTTTGTCTTGTCTACGTTTAATGTGAGAATATTGCTTTGAAGCCACTTTTCCACAGTATCGAAGCCCCGCTGTGCAACACTGAAAGCCTCTTCCCATGTGTTAGCAGCAAAAGTAAGGGCAGTATCATCCGCAAAAGATATTATTTCACCATGGGTAAGTTCAAGACTCGTGAGACCATTTATATACACAAGGAACAAAGTGGGTCCCAGTATGCTCCCTTGTGGTACACCATGTGTAATTTGAAGGTGAGAACTTTTATAATTTCCTACACGAACACATTGAGACCGGCCAGTCAGGTAGCTAGTAAAAAGCTGCAGTTGTGTACCTCTAATTCCCAGTTTTTCGAGCTTGTCCAGTAAGAGGGAAACAGAAATCGTATCAAATGCCTTTGCCAGATCAAGAAAAATGGTGAGACATTTTTTCTTATTATCTAAATTGGAAGTAACAAAGTTTAAAAGTTGATTTACAGCTTGCTCAGTTGATTTTCCGTGTCGAAAACCATATTGGTTAGGTGAAAGCAGTTTATTTTTTTCTAAATATTTAACTAGTTGTGAGTTAATAATTTTCTCTAGTATTTTTGATATCGCTGGTAAAATAGATATTGGTCGATAGTTACTGATACGATTTCTGTCTCCACACTTATAGATTGGGCAAACTTCAGCTTTTTTAAGGATATCTGGGAAAACTCCGCTGTGCAGACAGTCATTTATGATCTTTGTAAGTGGTGGTATAATCTTGTGTCTGTACATTTTTAGAAACTTATTACTGATATTGTCACCACCACTGGCACTGTCTGATTTTAGGCTGAGGATGAGACGTTCTACCTCCTCTTCGGATGTGTCTATGAGAGCAAATGAGTGCAATCTGCTGGTAGCTGTGTCTGGTATAATTTGTCTAGTGTGTTCAGATTGCTTTTGTTGTTGGTATATTTTATTTGCTAATGAACTTCCTACGTTTATAAAGAAGCTATTTACGTCGTTCAATGAAGTTTCAGGAGAGGACGATAGCGTCAGTAGCTCTTTCGGATGATTAATTACTTTTGATGTATTTGTGATCTCTTTTATGGTTTTCCATAGTTTTTTGTTATCTTGTTGTGCATTTTGAAGCAAGTTTTTTTCGTAATCTATTTTGACTTTTCTTAACAACCTATTGCAGAAATTTCTGTATCTTTTGTATGTCACTTTTAAAATGAAGTTATCCGGTGAACGCTTTGATTTCAAGTGTAGATTATCCCTATTTCTTGTACAACGTAGCAACCCTTGTGTCATCCATGGCTTTATGAGTTTGTGTCTTTTAGATAAATTAATATGTTTAGTATTTTTTATAATTGCGTGTTGAAGACAATCAGTAAGGTAATTCAAAGATACGTTTGGATTTGATTGGTGATAGATTTGGTCAAAGTAAATTTTTATGAGATCCTGCTCTAGGCTTGTAAAGTCAACTTTAGTTATTGTTGTTACTGCATATTCACGCGTTATCTTAGCAGTCAGATTCACTAAAACAGGATAGTGATCTGTTAAGGTGGTCTGTGGAACTAAAGTAGTAACTGGACTATCGGTTTTTACTAACGCATGATCTAAACAAGAATTGCTTTCATAGCGAGTTATCAGAGTGTGAGCTGGTAGAAGGCCATGAGAAGCGGCTAAAGTCAGGTAGCGCTCCCCGTTTAGGTTTAGTTTGCTAGGATTAATATCTATGTTGATGTCACCTATTACCAAGATCTGCTTAAATGATGACACTGAATGTAGCAATGTGTCTAGGGATGAAAGAAATTGGTCAATGTTTTTGAACGACGGGGACCGATAGAACGCGAGAATCGCAATACGATTGTCTATTTTTGCGACCAGGCAATTACATTCCCGCATCTGAGGCTCTTCCATTATTAAACTAAGATTTTCCGCGTAATAAATAACTACTCCATCATTTTGTATTGGGTTTATTTTAGTCTCATAATGAGAGTAACCTGCAAGAACTGGTATCACCGAGCAACTAGAGAGCCAACACTCCGTCAATACAATTATATCACATTTTAACTTCATTTTTGTCAATAAAACTGTAATCACACAAATTAGTAAATGGCTCCAATAAAAATTATACCATCGAACTGCTTTGACGATGAAGCCAGAAGGTACTGAAACTCCGTAATAAAAGAAATTGTTCATAATCGTGTCTGAGCTTATTAGAATTGTCTTTACAAGCACTCTGGCTATAAGGGACCATTGAACTAGTCTTATGATGAAGCCTGAAGGTGGAAGGTAAATCTACGCTTAATATTAAAAAGAGGTTAAGTTTGTTTTTTTTTGTTTATATGAGGTACCTAATCTCAGAAAGTACTGGTCTGATTGCTAAAACTTTCACCGATAAAAAGATGCTTTATTTCTAAGTGACATAGGCTATATTTTATGTACACGGGCGAAACCGCGGGCAAAAGTTAGTCTGTTATAAAATAAAATATCCTAGTCGTGTTTAACTTCTAGGCAAGCGTGCTCCATCGTCGACCACATCATCGCTTACCATCAGGTGAGATGGTGGTCAAACGCAAGCCTATCAATAATAAAAAAAAAACATGAGATGGAAATGGCAACTGTTATACAGTAAAAGAAGATAGATTCGTTATTATAACATATATCAATCACAATTAATAGAGCAGGGGTGGCCGAGTGGTAAAGGCCCCGACTTACGAGTTGTAGGTCGCGGGTACAATAAATTACACAAAGTAATGCGCCTGGCTGGGTTTGACCCATTGCCGCTCCTAGAGAGGAGGCCTGGATCCCAGCAGTGGGAACATTAAATAGGCTGATTATATAATAGGCAATGAATGACAGTTTGAGTCTTGTTTGAGTACGCAATGCGAAGCAGTGAACAATTTCAAGTGGTTCCTAGACACGATTTTATTCCGCACAGTCTTAGGAATTTATTCGTGACTAGCTGTGCCCGCGACTTCGTTCGCATGGACTACAGGATTTTGAATTTGCTTTTTCTAAAATAAAAAGTAAAGCCTATGTTACGCCTTATTACATCAGCTACGTGCCAAAAAAAGTCCCCTCAAGCCATTCCAGAGATTAGCCCGGACAAACGGACAGACAGACAAAAATTGCAAAAAAAAATATTTTGGTGTATGTACCGTATATACATTCATATGCATGTAGTAAAAAACAGTTATTTTAATATTACAAACAGACACACCAATTTTATTTTTTATGTATAGATAGATGTATAGATATCAACAGATATCTTATAGCAGTTAAAGGCTGTACAGAATTATTGTTAGCTAATATTCTAAACGGTTGAGACTATCGGCGCAGCCTAATAAGATTTTAAAAAACGCCTAGCGTCTGTTAAGTCAGTATTGATATCCTGCTAAAATATCTAGTCACAATATTCGATTCTAATCAGTTCCATTTCGTCTGTACGTCTTGGTTTCAAATCTAGGCAGACGCATTGTGTATTTTTTGTCATCACTACTGCTCTCAAAACGGTGAAAGAAAACAACGAGAAATGCATGTCCTAGAACCAACTATTCGAAGACAGTCATATCCACCAATCCGCACTGCCGCATGTACAGCCTTTTCCTTATTCTAGAGAGGAGGTCTGAATCCCAACACTGGGAACATAAAGCTGATTATTCTGCTCTGCCAGTTCTGTCTAATTAATTGACCTTGAGGTTTAAAGTGAGTGAAGCGGAATAAATTCGAAAGATTGTCGCCCAATTACCTAATGAGAATGGAGGAAGGTTGCAAACACAGATGCACACTGCTCGTGTATTTGCGCACGGACTAGTAGGCTATACTATTTCCCACATTTACTGCGGAATAGGACAATAGGTATACTTTGATGTTCCATCACTTGGCCAAGGATCAATACCCACTCTCCCAGCAAGATATCCACCTCTAAAGGCCATCACATTATCTACCTTCATTATAATCAATTCCAAAAAGACAACACATCTTACTAGTTAACCTTTAATTAAAAGTTTCGCAATGATTCGCGCTAATCACGCGTCGAAAGCGCGCGCCCGCCGGTCAAAGCGCACGAGAGCAAGGTCACACGCAATCTCCTCGAAGGTACTGTCCGTTACACTCACTGAATGATACTCAGTGCCGTAACTAGGGCGGTGCCGGAGGCGCCCGGGCGCAGGGCGACCCTGGAGGGGCGCAGAAATTATCAAACAAAACTCAAGATTTATATTATGTAATTGTAGTTAGCAGCATAGTTTTTTTTGTTGACTGACACACATTGACAATTCAAAAGTGCTTGAAATTGGTCTATTTGAAATAAATGTATCTGATTTCTGCATACATATAATAAGTATTATTTATCGTTTCCCTAATAAGAGTTTTTGTAGTTATACACTGTGTCCACTAGATGGCGCACAACGATTAAGTTCGATTGGAGTCAAAAGTGGCAAGCTAGAATGTTATGACCGTAGCGATTCTAGCGACCAGAGCAAGAGTTGCTACAAAAATGTCCATAGGTGTCTCTTACATATTTTTTATTCGGAATTTTAGGAACGTAGTAGATGGCCCAAGGTCCCTTGGCTTGTCTCCTATAAAGGCATATGGCACGCCGCACGCCCTACCAGGAGTACTAACTAGGCAGCTTGGTAGTGTGTACCGAGAACCTACAGCACAACCTGTTTACCTCTAGCCTACCAACCTGTAACTTAATATCTATCACAACAAAATTGAACCTATCCTAGGCGAGGTAGACAAGTAGATGGATAGTTTCGAGTTTGGTTTTTGCACTTGCATCCTTGTTTACTAAAAAAATCTTTGTAAGTTGACAAACTTATTAAGATTCTGTACATGTGAATAGTAAAATGAAAATCTCGCTTCGTTTGCTCTTGTGTTGTTCGTTGTTAATTTTTTTTTAAATGCACAGTTCGCTGGCCTGTTGGTTTAGTGGTTAGTGGCCCTGACTGCTATGCCGCAGGTCGTGGGTTCGATTCCCACCCAGGACAAATGTTAATTTGATGAGCATGATCATTTTTTCTGTGTCTGGGTGTAATTTATCTATAATATATATGTATTTAGAAATATATAAGTATGTTTATCAGTTGTCTGGTACTTATAACACAAGCTCTGCTTAGCTTGGGACTAGACGGCGTTGTGTGATAGTTGTGGAATATTATTATTATTAGTTGTAGAAGCTCGCACCGGGCTTAAAAAATGTTAATTACGGCTCTGATGATACTAGCTGATTTCGGTCACAGCGACCGCCTATGCCCTGTGACTTGCGTGTATATAACTTTGGCTGGAAAACTCGGAGCACAGAGCAGAGAGAGAGCTGTGGTGGCCTAATGGTAATGGCTCTGATTTACGTGTTGTGTTGTAGGTCGCGGGTTCAAACTTTGCCAGGCGCATTACTTTGTGTAATTATTTCATTACCGCTGCTCTCAAAACGGTGAAGGAAAACATCGTGAGGAAACCGGCATGTATTAGAACCAAAAATTTGAAGACATGTGACCTTCACCAACACGCACTGGGCCCGCGTGGTGGATTATGGCCCATTCCCTCTCCTAGAGAGGAGGCCCGAGTCCCAGCAGTGGGAATATTAAAAAGGATGATGATGATAGAGCAGACATGACAGCGTTTACTATATAATAAATGTTAGGTGCTGGTGGTGTAGCTTTGAGCTTTGATCTTCTTTCCCCGTCAATGGACCTACCGCTGCATACGACGGTTACAGTAAGGCCAGTTTTGTGCCTGTTTTTCCTTAGTCATTAGGTGAATGTAGCATCTCTTCATGTGTCTATTCTCAACATCTTTGAAGCGTAGAAATTGTCTATCACGCTTTCGTTTTCCTTCCTGCAATTTTGAATCTATATTTATCAATTTATCTTTATATAATTATATAATTCTTGTGGTGGCCGAGTGGTAGCGACCCTGACATACGTCGTTCAAACCCAGCCACATTAATTTGTGTAATCTATTTCATCACCACTGCTCTCAAATCGGTGAAGGAAAACATCGTCAGGATACTGCACTGGGCCCGCGTGGTGGATTACGGCCCATTTCCTCTAGTAGAGAGGAGGCCTGATTCCCAGCCGTGGAACATTAAAAGGCAGATTATGCTATAATTCTTGTGTAAGTGTGTTTGTCATGCCTACGTCATAATAGTCTAAGATCCGATTAAGAACGACCTTCACCGGTCTGTTTAATGGATGAAACGTATTTTATGATAAATTTAGTGTATTAAATAATATAACGCGGGTGGGTTGCCTAAGAAATTCCTGATATACGATTGGACATTGAGCGGAGCAGAGAGGTCCCACAAACCTCCATTGAAAAGGGAGGATCTTCTGACCAGATGGGTGTTATGTCTGGTGGGCACCTGCCCGATAGATAATTTCGGGCTGTCAAATCGCACGGAGAACTCTAATTGCGCGATGTAGGATTTCGTGTTTTCTTGTAGTTCTCATGTGGCGCGATAGAGAGGTACCGTGGTCTTGGACCAAAGGGAAGGTAGGTGAGGTGAGGTAAGGAAGGGAAGTGAAGGAACATAGGTGGGTTTTGGTCAGTAAAAGTAAACACGCCCTGCCGCTCTACCCTAAAGTGAGAGTAGTCATTGGATGATTTCTCACTCTCAAAAAAGGGTGATATAGTTTTTTTTAGGTGGGATAATTATCCAATGACGTCCTGCTCTTGAGCGGAGCGAAATGGTGTGTCAGACTTTTACCGACTAAAAACCCACTCTTGTTCCTTCTTTGCCTTGCATACCAGGACGGGTTTTCCATTCAGAAGCGAACCCGTGGCCCCAGTAGGCTTTAACCATAAATAATAATAATAATATTCCACAACTACCACACAACGCTGTCTAGTCAGCTGATAAATTTACTTATATATTTCTAAATACATACATAATATAGATAAATTAAACCCAGACACAGAACAAATGATTGCGCTCACCACACAAACATTTGTCCTGGGTGGGAATCGAACCCAGGACCTCCGGCATAGCAGTCAGAGTCACTAACCACTAGTCCAACAGGCCAGTCTCTAGATATAACTATGGCTTCGACCCTGCTCGGTCCCTGCGGTTTGCTGACATCTATTTGAGGCGCGCGTGGAACACCACGCGTTGTCGACGACTTGGGCTTGGTCCGGACGAATACCGGACCGTCGGACGGCGAGGTAGTAGACCAATAAATAACATGAGACCTGCATTTTCAATTTAAAATGAAGGAACATTAAAATAAATGAAACAGCTTTAAATTAAATAAATGTAACTAAGATTACTGATGATGGGTCACATATGTGTGACACATACCGAATTAAATTACTTGCACATCCGCAGCTCGGCAAGTAAATCAGTGCGATTAGACAGGTAATCAATTAACTCACATAAATTAGTCAAATGTTATGTATTGCTCAGGATATAGACGCTTGAGTTAACTCGCTTTGGACTTGCCGCAAGCTTACGTAGCCAGCGACTGTTAGCGACTTTGTTTAAGATTGATTTTATCGAGCCGTCGGAGAGCCTCTCTTCTGGACACGAGTTGCCATGACCAACCTGGAAAACTCTAAACAGACTCCGTACCCAGGTTGGGCGCAGCAAAGACAATCTCCACAGGTGGGGGGTCTTCCGGTTCCGATCTTCAGTGTTTGTGCGGCGTCTCTCCGCAGACCATGTCCCACCTTCCGTCCTGCATCACGTGCCCTGTTGCCTGCTCACGTAGGTACCTAATGACAGCATCAGCGGACGGCATTGCCGTGGCCGAATTCTGGGCCAGGCAACGAATTAAACAAATTTTGCCATCGATACGATAAGAAGAAGAAGCGACTTTGTTTGCGAGTTTTTTTTTCAACTAACACCCCTTGACCTTTCGAATGCCTACCATAATTAGAGACACAATAGAAAGACAATGAGAGAGTGAATGTCGGCGTTTGCTTGAGGTTTAATGAATTAAAATTAAGAATTTCTATCAAGTGTGGTAAAGGCCTACGAGTACCACCCAACCTTTTACACCGCATTCACGTGAGGCGGGAAGTGTTGTTGGAAAAATTGACAGCGTTGCGCGTCAAGTTGGAGGACATTTTGTCCTCTAATGTATCTCAGGCTTTAGGAGCCATTTGAGAAGGACATTTAAACGTGTTACTTAGTAGTTTGATGTTATTTTCAATCTACAAAACCTAGTGGAAGATCGTCAATGGCGAAATATTCAAACATCTTTTTGGTTCTTCGAGCCGTATGACCTAAAAAATATCCCTAAACAACACAGGATCATATTGAATCATTTCGAACGCATTAGAAGTCAGTTACATTTCATAAAATACCGTAATAGTTATAATACCGAGTGTACAAATCTAGTTACCGGATTAGTTTCGGTCATGCACATGTACAGTCAGTGTGTAATAGCCTGACAGCTACATATTTCTTCGATAAATTGATATTATATAAAATGTAGTGAGCGCTGACCCCGTGTATTATTGCAAATCAATAAAATATCACATACAGCTTCTGCCAATGAGCCAATACACACCCTCTCCTGTTATTATATTGACATCTATAACGACCTACCTAACTAGCAAAAAAATCCATATGTCATGACCAGATATAAATTGATCACTTTATGATATGACCGAGTAAAAATCTTTCTCATCAAACGGAGAGAAAGATTTTACACAAGATAGCCACATCAGAAATCTAGTTTTAAATTGACAAACAAACTAGATATTTTACAAAAACAGTCTATGTAGAATGATTTCGTAATCCCAGCCGAGCTTGCCAGCAAAAATCAGCGAACACCGACCTCATCAGAAGCCTGTCGTAACGCACTTAGCGTCAATTAAGGCACGGTCGCGCAATCAGGAAAATTCACCTGCATTGCCTCATATGTATAAACAAGGTAAAACAAGTATAAACAAGGGTCTTATGTACGATGAGACTTAAGTACTTCTAACTTCAGTTTGATAGAGTCTGTGTTTCCTGATAGCTACAACCCGGGAATCTTTAAGTCGAGAGTGAATAGGTTTCTTCTATGTAAGCGCGTTCTATCGTCGACCGCATCGTCGCTTTCCATCAGGTGAGATAGCGGTTAAGCGCGAACTTATTTACAATAAAAAAAAACCATACCAAAGTTAGTGAAGACTCTAGACGGCAAATCAACAAGAACCCAATACCCTAATTCTACCTACCAACCCTAAATCCATAGTCATCAAAATTATCATAATTTAGTAGTATTATAATTTAACGAAATGTAAATTTAAAAATGTACACTTTAAAACAATTTTATTTTTATAGTTCTGTATTATAAGTAGGGCTTTCAAATACCGGATTTTTTCAATACCGGTATCAGTACCGGTATTAGAATATTCAATACCGTTATCACGTGATCACGGTATTCAACTCAAGTTTTTTTTTTTTTTTTAAACTAATGCTTGTCTGAAACCCCGTCTCATAGGAACTTTAATTAGGAAATTAATAAAACCATTTAAATACGTATTTTTGTTTTCGAATCAGTGTTTATTCTCTCTTAACCGTTCTAATAGGTTCTAGTTCACCATCAAAGATTGCATCGCTACTTACCATCAGGTGGGATCGCAGTCAAGCACTAGTTTATATCAAATAAAAAATAAATAAAAATAATAGTAAGCATGGCGCTGCCATACTGATTGTTTACCGGCGATTAGCAAATAAGGTAGATTAAAACCATAGATCTGCGTAAGGTTTAGGCTTACTTGACTTACTGGCTGATACATTCGATGCATACCTATACTGCCCTTAGAAGTCAGCAAGCGTCAATACTCGTGTCTTTCTTATTATTATATTAATATTTCACATGTAATTGTTGTACCAAACTACCAATTAAACGTATAATTTTGAATTGTTTCTTCGAACACGAAAGTAGTTAATAAGTACTAATTAGGCAAAATAAATAATATTTGAAGTTAAAAAGAAAGCCACATCCAAACCGCTCAAATATTCAATTTTTACTTTATAATTGTAGATCTAACGGATAACGTGATTCGTTAAAGTAAAAATGATATTAAACACAGTGGAAAATGACACAATTTTAGATGCTTCAATTTGTTGTGAATTCGTAATTCGTCACTAGTTTTTACAAAAAAAAAAAAATACGATCGCGTGATTCGTTGAGAATTGAGTCAAACCCCATAAAATACAAGTATTAATATTATGTACCATGTTGCTCGTCAAGATTACAAACTTATCAAAAATACACAATGACCAAGTTCACATGCACGTGTTACCCGGGCGCTTTTGCGATACTGATTAACAAAACAATAACGTCGTATAGGGCCTATTACACTACGCGTTCGACGTATCGCGAAGAGTTGGCGCTTAATACAAGTGTGAGAATAATTTTACATCGTAATTTATATTATATAGTACAACTTCTTACTACTTATTACAACAAAACACAATAATATATATTAAAGATTGTAATACCGTAATCACGGTATTGGCTCGTCAATACCGTGATTGAAAAAATACCAAAATATATCCGTGATCACGGTATTACGGGATCCCGTAATACCGGTATTGAAAGCCCTAATTATAAGTATGTATAAGTGATTTGTATAAATAAATTGTTAGAAGCAACAAGTAATATGTAACCAAGCATTATATGTAACACATAATATGATTTAAAAGAGTGTCCATGGAGTTTCTTGCACGTTCTTCTCCATAGAGACCTACTCTTTGGAACGTGCAATTTAGCTTCACTTTTCTTGGACTGACAGACATTTGACTATTCAAAAGTGCCTGTAAATGGTCTATTTGAAATAAATGCTTTGATTTTGATTTTGATTTTTTTTGATTTTGCTATTAAAGAAGCATAATATATAAAAATGAAGACTAACAAGAAAAAAAAATCTATATATAAAAAATATATAAAAAAATTATAAAACAAAAAAAAAAAAAAGACATGTGGCACTCGGGGACTGCCGCGGTAAAGCTATTGCATAGCATTTTTATCAACTTATGCAATTATAATTATTTATTTATTTTATATAAGCAGTATTTTTTTCCTTTGTTTTTTTTTTCTTTGATATTAATTGAATTGAATTTTGATTGATTGTTCACTCATTTGTTTTCTTATCGGTCGCCATGCTCAAAAAACAAATGAGTTGGGGGTGTTAGGTTATTTTCGTTATGGAATTTCTGGATTCGGTCTCCACGCTCAAGGTCCGCGATAGAAGCTATGCAATAGCTTAAAAAACGGAAAAACAATGAGTCTGAGGTGGACTCTAGTTTTTAAGCTTAGTTTTTAGGTATGCACGACAGAATGCCAATGCAAAAAATTTGTAAACAAAATAATAATGTAAAAAATTGCGCAGACCACCATATCTGCGGTAGAATGGATACGGAAAAACAAAACCATACCAAAGTAGAACGTAGTCTAAACTGATATTATTAATGCTAAAATCTTGCTGTGATCTACACGCACCCCTAACAACTCAAGTATATTCATTCACGCACTCACTCATCCTTTTGCTCTCATCCAGTCACCCATGCATTACCTATACACCGAACAACACAGCGAGAGGTTTTCTTAAACATACTATTTGGAAAATAAATTGATTGGACAGAGTTCATGCAGGTACAGTATCCCGTTGGATTGCGTTAGGTGAACATTACACGGTAGGTTTTGCTGTCAGTTTTGCCACAGTCAAAATTTTGATTGACGAAAAACCTACCGCCTAATGCGATGATTGACGTTTTTTCATACTGATTGACGAAAACCATCTTTCTTGATTGATAGAATTGATTGAAACTTGTATGACCGTGTAATGGTCGTCTTAGATGAAGCAACGAGCTTTTAAACGATGCTCGATGTTGATGATAGGCGAGTGGAGAAGGATCCTCTTAATTATATACATTTACCTTGCTCAGTAACTGGACAAAACACGATACTAACATATTTATGATCGATAAGCTTCACCTCCAGGTCAAGCGCATTTGTGCGTAATTACATTTCGGATCTTATCTCCTAGTTAACCTTCTGTGTTAAAGGTTAATCTGATGGTGTATTGTGTTAAAAATATTCGAACCATTGGCATTATAATTAGGATAAGGGCTGGTAGGCGAACAGTTTAAGTCTTGTTGTTAATTTATGTATGAAAAGAAAAGCATAAAGTCGGTAAATGGTTTATCCTAGCAATATAGATTATAATATATCTACTGATTAAATAGAAAAAAAAACTGGGCAAGTGCGAGTCGTACTCCCGCACTGAGGGTTCCGTGCAAACTACAATTCTCGAATGGAGCCTCGAAAATTTTTCCGAATTGCATTTTTTTTCTGACGTATATAACAACAAATTTACTGTTTTCAGATTTATTCCTATACCTGTGCTATAAGACCTTGCTTTGTGCCAAAATATCAGGATTCTGGGTCGACGGGAAGTACCCTATGAATTTCGGTCTTTGAGAGTATCAAAATATACGTTTTTTTGCGACATAAACGGCCGTATCTTTTTTATTCGTAACCTTAGAAGTTTGAATTTTTTCACAGCTTGAAGAGGTCGCAGATTTGAGTTTAAGGTTTTAATTTCAACTACAACAATAAAGTGATCCTATAAGGGTTCCGTTTTTTCCTTTTGAGGTACAGAACCCTAAAAACAGAATAGTTGATGTGGCTCTAAAGGCTGCCAAACTGTCAGAACATGCCTGCCGCATGCCCGACAAACTGTGGGTAAGAGTAACACAAAGTTGGTGCCCTGAAACAGTACGACTGGGTCGCGGCAGACCACTAAGGAGACGGCGTGGCCAACTAGACCACCAGAACTGGCGAGAGCAAGCGCTGGTCCGCAAAGATGGAAGGAGTGGAGGAAGGCCTTTGCCTAGGAGTGGGTCAGAACAGGCTAACTAGAAAAAAAAAATGACGCATTTTATAACAAACATAAAAATCCAATGCTGCAAAATTATATTTTGTAATATTTTTTGCTACAGATGTCAATTTTTATACATTACTAGCTTCCCGCCCCGACTTTGCACGGGCAATAAATATAGCCTATGTTACTTAGGGTGAATGTAGCTTTCCAATGGCGAAATAAATTTTGAAATCTGCACAGTAGTTTTTGAGTTTATTCATTACAAACATACAAACAAAAGTACAAATCTTCCCTCTTTATACTACTAGTGTAGATGTACAGACTAATGAGCACAAGACAAATTATAAGTATAAAAGTGTACAATGGGCGGTGTTATTACATAGAGCAATCTCTTACAAGCAATCTTTGGATGTACTGAACGAGAGGATATTGATTTCCATCGCTAGGACGATTTCCCTCATTACTACTGCATGCATGCACTAACGTATCTATATTATTTTAATAGATATCCCTTTCTTAATAAAGATGATGATAGTATTCTGCGTGGCATTTCGCTTGTAATTAAAGTTTCAAGTATCTCTATTTCATCAGATCTTACTTGATACGTCTCATATTTGGTTGAAAGGTTACAGGTCAACTACAGACGATATCTTCACCATATTTGGTGGGTGGTTTGTATGGGTAATGAGATGTGGTTAGTTCGAGAAAGCTTTTTAGAAATGAATTAACCTCTCGTATGCCGTAATTAGAGACACAATTAAAAAGCCATTGTGTCTCGTGTAGATCTGCGTTCCAACAACATACAACGGGTTAAAGATTGTTAAAATTCTAAGTAGTCCAGTTAAATGAAACTAAAAAATAGGGGTAAGTTTACAATAATTCGCACCCAGCTGAAAATTGATAGGATTTTTCATATTATTTAGTTCATCAGCTTCTCATTAAAAATTAAAAATAATAAAATTGAACTTTCTAAATATTACAAAGTCTATGTGAAGCAAGCGATAGTACAATAGCGGAGGGGAGTGGGGATCGGGCGGTGGGGATGCTTGATGCAAAAGCAAAATACAGAGTTGAAATGTGTTAGATAGAACAACGAAATCTTGAAGGTTTATATTTTGGTCTAATTAACTATGTTTTGTAAAAAGTCATAGAACAAGAGTAGTTGTTTACGATGTTAATAATACAGTCCTGCAGGTTGTTAGTGTTTTACTAATAACAGTTTAACCAAATTAAATCCTCTGACTGCTATGCCGGAGGTCGTGGGTTCGATTCCCACCCAGGACAAATGTTTGTGTGATGAACATAATCATTTGTTCTGTGTCTGGGTGTAATTTATCTATAATATGTATGTATTTAGAAATATATAAGTATGTTTATCAGTTGTCTAGTACCCATAACACAAGCTCTGCTTAGCTTGGGACTAAACGGCGTTGTGTGATAGTTGTGGAATATTATTATATTATTATTAATATTATTAAATCCCATTTTCTCTTTTGTGTGTGGATCAGATAATACAAAAGGAAAGCTTTTCGTCAAATTAAGTTAGCATATCCTGACCTAGGATCTGACTAATCTAGCGATGATCACCAGATTATGAAGCCAGTCGTCACGTTTAGTTTGTAATGCGTTTGCGCATGAATCACGACTCGCGCTGACGTAGCTACGGTCACCATTGTTCACCTAAGTTGGGCACAGATGTTGGCATTTCGGAGATGAAGAGTCATGGACAAGACTTGAGTATGTTTGACGTTTCGTGTTACAAATATTAACTTCGATAATAAGTTATCGATTAAAAACTTATTAAACTGTAAGAAATAAATAATTTTGACGCCCTTTTTATGTCATCATCATCATCATCATCATCAGCCTTTTTTTTTAATGTTCGCACTGCTGGGACTCAGGCCTCCTCTCTCTAGGAGAGGGAAGCCTTTTTATGTGTTTAAAGAAATTTATTCTCATAAAAGACTGTACAAACAGTGCTTATGATTAGTTTTTTCGTCGTACATAAACATTTTTTTTTTACGAGTAGGTACTTCTATAATGCATTTGTAGCGACATCTATGGCACCACATAAGAACTACAAAAGTACGAAATCCTGCATCGCACAATCAAAGTTCTTCGCGCGATTTGAATATTACGACAGCCCGAAATAATCAATCGGGCAGTTGCCCACCAGACATAATACCTGTAAAAATCCTGTGATTTTTTTGCTAAAAACCAGTCTGGTCTCTCAGTTCACACGCACTAGCTTATTTGGCAAACAACGGCAAGCAAGCTTGCTTTTTTTTTTTAAATTCGCGTCGTTCTTCATGCATTCAAATTATAACGGAGGAGGAGATAGGAACTAACTTATCTATTAACTTTTTGATAGACGTTAAGCCAACCAATAAGAAAAAAAGAAGTATGAAAACAAAAACAAATTCTAAATATTTTAACATTTACACTTCTAAATATTTATTTATTTATTTGTTCATTTGTGATAATTTTGTCCTTTTCACTCACAGAAAGTAGGTGAAAAGGACAAAATTCTCTTTTCACTCCTGTGTTATTGCCTTATACAATACAAACTTAAATTTACGTAACGAGTTAGACAAATCAATATCTACACTGGGTGAACGTGACAGGCGACCAAATTGAACCTGCATCCTGTTAACGGTAGAAAAATGACACAAATTAGTTTTGAAGTCCTTAGCGCGAAGCAACTGATATTTAGATTTACGAGCCATTTTGTAAGGCACATTTAAATTAATCTGACTAAGTAACCCCGGACAATCAATGTGAGTGTTTATTATTTTATATAGGAACAGATGATCTAGGATTATCCGGCGATTTTCCAGACTTAAAAGTTTGAAATGTTTCAAGCGAGAGTTGTAGCTAGTTAATTTTCTGACCAGATTGCAGTGATATGACAAATGCCAGAGAAATCTTTTCTGCACTGATTCCAAACGACGTTTATGTATTTCGTAAAATGGAGTCCAAACTATGCTACAATATTCCAAGCCTGACCTGACCAATGAATTAAAGATTGCAATTTGAGTTGAGGCGCGTTTAAATTTTTTACTGTTCCGCGGAATGAAACCCAACATCTTATACCCTTTAGTAGCAACCGTATCGACGTGAATATTAAGCCGAAGCTTATTATCAATATAAACACACAGGTCACGAATTACTTCTTGCTCGTAAATTGTATGGTTAGTAGTTAATAATAAGGTCCTTTTTTTCTAGAGAAATGTATGTAATTGCATTTATCAGCATTAAGTACCATGTTATTGTCCAAACACCACTGGGAGAAACGATCCAAATCTTCTTGCAGTTTATATGTATCCTGATTGCACTCTATTCGTTTTATAATTTTCAGATCATCCGCGTATAAACATATTTTTGATAATAATATGAAGGTTTTTTTTATGATTTTTCATGGCTTTTGAATAGTCATTGAAGAGGTACTCGTATTTTACAGCGTTGTATGATCCATTCCAGTTTTGATAGGCCTGTTGGTCTAGTGGTTAGTGGCCCTGACTACTATGCCGGAGGCCGTGGATTGGATACCCAGGACAAATATTTGTGTGATGAGCACGATCATTCGTGTGTCTGGATGTAATTTATCTATATGTATGTATTTAGAAATATATAAGTATGTTTATCAGTTGTCTAGTAGTCATAACACAAGCTCTGCTTAGCTTGGGGCTAGACGGCGTTGTGTGTTAGGTGTGGAATATTATTATTCAATCTCTAAAACTACAGGATCACGCTTGACCCAATGACGTAAGAGTAATACAATTTAAACCACCTTGAAAACAGCCGTGTTAAACAATAGCGCGGCAGGTGTTATCTCACTGGGCCGGTGGGAATCGGGCCGCGGGAATCGAACCCGCCATTATGCGGAGCTTGCGAATCCATAACATATTTTTAAATTTAGTTGGCGTATAAGAGAAAACTTTGAGATTTACGTAAAAAGGCTAGTGTTTTAATGAAGGTGGTGGTCATGTGTAAGTTAGAAGTTGAAAAAGAGTTAGTTGGTTTATTTCCGGTGATTGTGACGATGACTTTCAGGCTTATCTTATTGAAATTTTGCGGTTTCTGATACAACAAGATAAGTTACAGTTGATTGATAGCATTTGGCGCTGTGAATAAAAGATTAAAACGCACTTTTTAAATCAACATAATTAAGAATACGACCAGTGCGACATAATTACGAAGGGAACTTAGTGCAATGTGAACTGTTACTAACATATTCTTATGCGACCGGCCCACGCTGAAAACCAGCGCTGTGAGCTCAACGCATTATGCGTGAGGCCGCAGCTTTATGCTGAGCGTTCGGCCGTTTTGCGCGGAGGAGACGCATATCTTCCCTGTAAATTGCTGTAATGTTATGTTTTGTTACCTAGTTTTAAGATTGCGTTTTTTTCACGTAAATGAACTGTTTTTTCTTTTTTTTATGTATTATTTACTAACGATAATTTGTCTTTACTCTAATGTCAGTCTGTAAGGTATGTTTCTATGGGCCAAGATGCCTGAAAATGAAATGATTTATTATTATGGCTTGATTGTTAATTTCTCACAATCATTTGTATGCCCTTTGGCATAACATAGCGCTCTCTTTATTACCTTACTACGCTGTTATTATTGTATCATTGTTTAGCAAATGAATGAATGACTTAAAGAAATAGTTCTACGTCCAGTACGGCCTAGAGTAGTGGACCGTATTATCCTGGGGTCGGATTGGATTCGGATCGGACGTAGGGCGAAATTTCTTCTCATACAACCGCTGTTACTCGTTTATGACGTTATTACACATTTTTCATTAGATATTTCGGAAACACAGTATTCTTGTGGATATTATCTAATTTTCTATTGAAATAAATTTATAAATTTCTGAAAAACTATGAATTTTGACACTTCATAATTTACTCAAAAGTTAAAAAAGTATAACAATAAAAGCGTTGCAAATATCAAGATTCTAAATGTAATATGTTTAAAAAAAACACGTATATCCTGGAACAAGTCTTGTAAAATATTCGAGTAAATCACGGAATTACCGAATGCTAACAGAGTTTTCAGGCCTTTTTTCACGTCGCCTCTTCGTCAAACATCACATGGGATTGCGTTTGATGAAGCAACCAGCTTTTAACCCATGCTCGATGTTGACGATGGGCGAGGGGGAAAGGACCCTCTTAAGAGGTACGGTCAAGGAGTTTTGCAAATGCTAATTGTGCCAAACTAGAGGCCAGTCGACAGACCATAGTTACTTCAGCCCATGTAGGACATCTCAGACCTCTTACAATTATAGTAATTTTCAACAGCAGCAAGGTTTATAAGTGGTAACAATTATAAAGATAATGTGACGACAATTGTCGCTGATAGCACCCGTGGCGGTAGACAATGACTTGCTGTTTTGTGTCACTCTTAAGGAGTGAGCAGATGGTTGCAAACCAACGACCCAACCAAGGTGACCTTTTTTTTATGCTGAGAAAAAATCATGCAATGACAACCCCCGCTCTTGGGCCGAGCGGGAGATAGTGTCAGACTCTTACTGACTAAAAGACCCACCCCGTTCCTTCTAGCCTTCATACCGGGGTTCGAGCTCCCTTTCGGATAACCCTGGCCCCAGTAGGCTTCGACCCGGCTGGGTCCCTGCTGTTGCTGACAACTCCTTGAGGCGCGCGGGAACAGTGCGCGCCGTCGACGACTTGGGCTTGGTCCGGACAGTTACCGGACGGCCTGACAGCGAGCTACCCATGCTAATTTCAATCCGTGTAGACAGCAGTTGTTAACCAAGATTTTCAACGCATTTGGTTGGGAGGCGCTTCTTCCCAACCACCGAACGTGTTGGCGCGTGGTTTACATCCATGTAGCCGCAACATAAACACATAAACCAAGGTGAGCTTGATAGGAACGCTAGTTTGCAGCGGTCTGGTCACCCCTTTATGTAGTATTATGTGGTTTCAATACAACTGTAGATAATCACGGTTGATAGGTTAATGACCTTCTTTCTGTCCTTTTTCGTCTTTTGTGAAGAGTTAGGACTTTAAGCGGTAAGAGAGGGACATGGGATAATAAAAGGAAAATCAGGCTTCGATTTTTCAAGCATACAATATTATTTTTAGTATATACGAATCCTGAATATAATTTTTTCACAAGTTGGAGACCACCGACACTATAAGCACAAAACAGGTCACGGCAGCATACACGCAGGTAGGTGCGGAAGCAAAGCAACCCCTCAGTAGCCGGGGTGACTCGGTTACCATGTATTTATGTCGCCAAGCAGGTACCCATAACTTTACGATTTTTCATAATACAGTTTTGAAATTTTGTACATAAATTCTTAAGGGGCCGGCGACGGATGAATTTCCATACAAACGTAATACCACGCTCATTTGCAGTTGGAGCATATTTCCAATATATTATGATGATATTCGGTTATAGACAATATTTATCTAGGTTCCTACGTCGAGAATATTAGAAATATTGTTATTTTTAATACAGGAAATGCGAAATGGCATGTTTTGCCATTTACGCTGTCGCGCTGTAAAAAAGTGCGAAATACAATTCGCTTAAATTTCCTTTTGTTTTTTTTTTTAAAGAAAGATAAGATCGTAAACAACAACTTTTGTTCTATGATTTAAAACAAACCTTCTATATTTCGTTGTTCTTTCTAACACATTTCAAGTCTGTATTTTGCTGAATCTATTTACGGCTCCCGCACACTGTTCTCGTAATAATAAGTAAGCAGGCTTCCGAAATATTGTCATTACACCTAGCAAGCATTCGCACCATTTCCGTGTACTCGACATTAGAATATTGATACACCATCATCATGTAAAGATAATTACGTCCGCACTGCCGAATTTCATTACAAGAACACGTAAGACGCGACGCAAGCGCAAGGCGACCGACCAACTAGTGAGGGTCGCCCGTAAATAGGCCGAGATCAAGTTCTTTTTAAGCTACCCTCCGCTATTGTACTATCGCTTGCTTCGCATAGACTTCGTATTATTTAGAACGGTCCATTTAAATATTTTTATTTTTGTATGATGTTTTTAACTTAATTCTAAGAGGTTGCTAGTGTTACAAATAACTCTATATATAAAAAAATAGGGTTGTATATGGGTAGTAGTTCCGTATTTTAAGCAAATATAAGTTTTTTTTACTATCGATGAGCTCGTGTTTGACCACTATCTCACCTGATGGCAAGCGATCATGTGGCCGATGATGGAGCATGGTTGCTTTGAAGAAACCTCTTGACGTAAAGACTCGAGAGAAGAGGTTGTAGCTATCAGAGGAAGAGCCCTATATAAAGCATTAACCCTTATATAAAAAGCCCAGTTTAACAAGTAGGGTAGATAGGTACAATTTAATTACAAAAACTATTCAATTTACAACAAAAATTTTACAAATTACAAGGGTGATTACAAGTTAATAAAACAGTTTGCTGGCAGCTGATTGTTGCAAATCGCATTATTGTAACAGAAGGCGTATAAAACAATCTTACGCTATTAATAACTATTACGAACCGAAGCTATTGCTCCGGGCAAGAATGCACTTTTGTGGGGCTATGACTTCGAAAAACGTGTTTTGCCCTTTAATAGGAACGTTATTTTTATCCTTGCGAATACTGTAATTAGAGACACAATAGGAAGACAATAAAAAAGCGAACGCCGGCTTCATCACCAACCTTTTTTTAATGTTCCCACTGTTGGGACTCAAGCCTCCTCTCTAGGAGCGGGAATGGGCCGTAATCCACCACGCGGGCCCAGTGCGTGTTGGTGAATGTCACGTCTTCGAATTTTTGGTTCTAGGACATGCCGGTTTTCTCACGATGTTTTCCTTCACCGTTTTGAGAGTAGTGGTGATGACATAAATAACACAAAGCCGAACGCCGGCTTCGCTTAGGGTTTAATGTAATATAAAGATTACAGTGATAAATCTATTTCTTTTATTTTAAACTTTGCCCCGCACTGGAAATTACTTCTGTAAAGTGTTTTTTTTTAAGTTAGGAAATCATCCAAAAACTTCTCCTGCTTTGTGACGGGACGGGCTGGTACTGACTAAAACCACACCCATGAGTATCCTTCTTCGCCTTTGTGTTCCAGGACTAGGTGTCTTCCTTTCAGAAGTCAAACCGGCCATGGTAGGCTTCCGCCCTGCTGTGCGCAAGCTTGCGGGCGACGAGCAATGGGTAGCCTGTCGTCCGACCGTCCGGTAGCCGTCTGGACCGAGCCCAAGACGTCGACGGCGTGTAGTGTTCTGCGCGCGCCTCAAAGAGATGTCAGCAAAACCGTAGGGCCCCAGCAGGGTTGATACCCGCTGGGGCCGAGGGGAATTTCGGAAAAAAAACCCGCGGTCTCTTGAAATCAGAAATCAGAAACGTTTATTTCAAATATACCAATTACAGGCACTGTCAAAATGTCGGTCAGTCAAAAAAGTGAAGCTAAATTCCGAAGCACGTTCCAAAGCGTAGATCTCTATGGAGAAGAACGTGCAAGAAACTCCATGGACATTCTTTTATTATTTTAATGAGTTACATAAATCTTGAGCTGAAGGATACCGGCGTGGTTTTAGTCAGTAGAAGTCTGACACGCTCTCGCGTGCCACTCTAGAGCAGGAGTCATTGGATGATTGCCCACTTCGAAAAAAGAAAGAAAGAAGAGAGAAAGAAAGAGGTTTCTTCCTTCTTGGGTAGGTAGTTTTTTTTTTAATTATTAGGTTCGTTAGGCTCGACCACCATCTCACCTGATGATAAGCGATGATGTGGTCGACGATGGAGCACGCTTGCTTAGAAGTAACCTATTCACACACCTATTCTTGACTTAAAGACCTCTAAGTTATAGCTATCAGGAAACACAGAAACGTAGTATTCTATATCCCTGCTTTTTACTCCTATCTCTGGTCATCTTAACCTTATTTAAATTCTTCACAGAACTGTTTGTTCCTTGACATATTCGAAGATGCCTTCCTGCCAGCTCCGAGCCGTTCACTCGCTCTTGAAACTGGCCTAGGGTTGTCAGTGGCTTGATTCTAAAAATGTTTTCGTAACACGCAATCTTTTGATTGAAGGCAAATGCTTGTATGTACGAGTATGTAATAATGTTTTATAAACAAGTCGGGCAATTGATTAAGAATTTCCTTCAAAATATTTCGGATTGTGATATACTGACTTTACACGTTGAGAAGAGCACTCATTTTCCTGCAGAAGTGGCGGTTTTCTTTCGTTTACATTTCGGAAGTGTGCATTGGAATTGCACAATTTAATTCCGCCAGGTCCGTTCCATCATCGGACCACTAGACGTACGGCGTTGCGCCGTCGGTACAAGGTGAACACCCCACCCATGCGTACAAAGGGTTTTGGGAACACATTCATTATGCGTGCAGCTAAGGAGTGGAATTCCCTACCGGAGTCTATGTTTCCTGATAACTATAACCTAGGGGTCTTAAAGTCAAAAGTGAATAGGTTGCTTCTAGGCAAGTGTGCTCCATCGTCAGCTACATCATCGCTTTCCATTAGGTGAGATAGTGGTCAAACGCGATACTATCCATAAACAAAAAGTACGGGGCGACGTTTAAAAGCTGTCATTGTGGCGGACGCTTTTAATTTTGTCCGGCTTTGAACGGATGTTTTTAACTTTCCTCAACTTTATCCGGAAGCCTTCAACTTTGCCCAGTTATATCCGGACACATTTAACTTTATCCGGATTTATCCAGACGTTTGACAGCCCTACACTTGCAGAAAGGGAAGGTGAGGTAAAATGTTAGCGTGCAAGGACAAATGTTGTCAACGAATAATATCGTTCAAAGTAATTACTATACTCTGACAGTGTTGTTAAGATCTGAAATGTTTGTTCTTTATAATTGAGATTGGCGTTGGTGACAGTTGAATGGGGGTAATGCTTATATTAGATGGCCATTGGGGCCGAAATGTTCTGGAATTTCGACCACGTACCAGTAACAGCACGTAACACGTGGAGTTGGCAGACCTCCTACAAGGTGGACCGATGACCTGGTAAGGGTTACGGGAATCCGACAGATGCGAGACGGACCGTTCATTGTGGCGACACTTGGGGGAGGCCTTTGTCCACCAGTGGACGTCTTTCGGCTGAAATGATGATGATGATGATGATGAATACTTATATGATCACAGATAGAGGTTATTTCTTTTTTTAATCGGAAAAATAATCAAATAATTGCCCCCGCTCTTGGCGGAGAGAGAGAGCGTGTCAGATTTTTTCTGACTAAAGTTAGGGTGCGTGGAGGTGAGGTTAGCGGACGTTTCATGTAAAACAGGTACTTAGTTTTGATTGGGTGCAGCGCTGCTTGTCATGGGTATGATTTCCGCACCGCAATAGTACATCAATATTGTACTAAGTATGCGTTTCAATAAGAATAGGGTCGACTTAGCGCCATGTTATGACGTCATAACTGTCAAATCGAATCAGTTTGGTAGGGTCAACAAAACGAGATATTTTCAGAATGTAGTTCTTCATTTCTGATCATCTCTGCAACACTGTGTGAAGTATCTGAGTATTGATGAATGGAAGAAGGCGAATTGTTGCCAACAATGAAAATAAGAAAGTAAACGGTATTTTATAACTAACTTGACTGACCTGTTGGTCTAGTGGTTAGTGGCCCTGACTGCTATGCCGGAGATCGTGGGTTCGATTCCCACCCAGGACAAATGTTTACGTGATGAGCATGATCATTTGTTCTGTATCTGGGTGTAATTTATCTATAATACGTATGTATTTAGAAATATATAAGTATGTTTATCAGTTGTCTGGTACCCATAACACAAGCTCTGCTTAGCTTGGGACTAAACGGCGTTGTGTTATAGTTGTAGAATATTATTATTATTAACTAGCTTTTGCCGGCGGCTTCGCCCGCGCGTTTAAAATATAGCCTATGTCACTCAGGAATAAAGCAGCTTTCTATTGGTATAAACATTATAGCAATGGGACCAGTGCTTTTAGAGATTCCCTCCTACAAACAAAACACAAAGAAACGAAAAACAAACTTTACCTCTTTATAATATCCATCATCATCATCATCAGCCTTCTTAATGTTCCCACTGCTGGGACTCAGGCCTCCTCTAAGAGAGGAAATTTAGTGTAGATTATTATGACTTAAAAAACTTAGATTAGCTAATTTAGATTAAGTAATAGTGTTTTTTTTTCACTTAGAATTAACTTAGACTTAGACACCGAGTCTTAGTTAAATAAACTAAAAAAAATCGCTATTGACTTGCAAATAAGTTTTCTTTGCAAACCGTATTTTTCAAGTAACACGTGACAGATACAGTCTGTCTAAAATGACATGGGAATTTTGTATAATATTTAATCATTTAAAAAATACTAATATTTGATACTTTTCATAAGGTTCTTTTATTAGTAAACAATGATCTCTATCTCTTAACCTATCTTGACTATTGAACCAGCGCTCAGCGTTGACTACATCAGATTTCATTTTACCCTAACAATTACACAAGTCGTTTGACTTTTTAGACAGACTCTACCTAAGTGTCAATGACGTTCTTATTCTTATTATTTTGAAATGTATGATATGGAGATAGTTGTTCCGGGTCTAAGTATATAATTTTAAATATTTGTGACAACGTTTAATATAAAAAATCTATGTTAGTCAAAGTTGCGGTTGAGGCCAGGACTATGAATATCGATTAATCTACTTAACATATGTCTGTTGAACTAGATTTTAAGCCGGTTTTAGTAAAGCACCGTACCGGAACCGGAACTGGTTTAACTATTGTTTGGCTGAAATCGTGACTAAAACTTGTCTTTGTGAAACCCAGAGTAATTTCCATTAAATTACTAAAATTCAGATGAGTAATTATAATTAAGTCCCATCCCGTACGACCATCATTAGGTAAATCTTCTATCTGTATACAAGGTGTAAGGGACAGCCCTCCACAAACTTTAAGGGCTTGTTCAGTAGACGAAACTGAACCACATTCCACAAAATTTTTTTTCAGGAAACGAAAAAAAATACCTCCTCGCCATATAAAATTATAAACTTGATTGGACAGTTTGTATGGTGAGGCCAATTTTTTTTTCGTTTCCTGCAAAAATTTTTTGTGGAAGGTTGTTCAGTTCCGTCTACTGAGCAAGCCCTTAAAGTTTGTGGAGGGCTGTCCCTTACACCTTGTATATAAAAGCGAAATACCACTCACTGATTAATCATGACATCTCAGAAACTACACACACAGCCACACCTACAACCATACAATTTGGCAGGTAGGTTACTTACAGGGTGTACACTTCCGCTAAGAGCGGATTTTACGAAACTCCATCCCTAAGGGGGTAAAACAGGGGTCCAAAGTTTGTATGGAGAAATCAAGTTTCACGCGGGCGAAGCCGCTAGCAGAAACTAGTAAGTTATAAACAAACATAATTTTTTTTTAGAACACATTTACATGTCAACTTTTTCGTCAATTTAAACTAGACGAGGCCGGTGTTTCCTTGCTGACTACCCTGAGAAAAAACACCGAAACAAACTCAAGGGTGAAAGTCACTTTTAATCTAAGCACACGGAAGTGCGCAGGCCAAGTTCCAGCAACAGGCCGCGCGCATGCCGTGCACTATTTACAAGAACCGTTTCGACCCACTTTTGACCCCCCTGTAGCTCAGTGCCTATTGCAAGTACAGAGATAAAATTGTACCTACGTAATCATATACTAGTACTAAAGCAGTATGCCAAATTTCATAGATATAGCTTCAGAAATATGAACCTGTGAATATAGCTAATTTTGGCACTGGCAAAACCGTTAGGCCACCTTCAATTGTCCTAGCGTTATGAAATTTGGCACACAGGTCGTGTGTTATCTGTGGCCCTAGTGAAAAGGGGTATAAGTCCGATTTTGTCGAAAATGAGTTAAGTATACCAAAATGATCAGAAAAAAATGCTCTATCGTTTGGTGAAAAGAGATCTAAGCTAGCCCTAAAAATAAGGAAGTTACTTTGTGCAAAAGGATTCAACTGACACCAAAAAAAACACGCAAGTTGGTTTCAAGTCCATTTATATTGTTTTAAACGGAAAAATAAAAACTTTCTTTTGTGTTTTTTAATCTAAATTAACATAAATCAACCACATTTCAATTTGGTTGGTGTTTATCGATACAACAACACTTAGTCCATAAAAATGGTTTAAGTTAGAAAGGATATTATTAGACTTATATCCGTTTTCACCGAAATAAAGAGAAAAAATATTTCTTTCCATTAGGTAATTAGTTATTAAAAATAATTTCAAATGCGTATCCTTTTTCACGTGCATGAATTAATATTTAACTTATGGGAGAACGGGTCTAACTTATTTTATACCCTTATGGAATTCATTTTGTGATTGGTATAAGTCACTATCTTAAAAACTATTAACTTTACATAAAAAATAACCCAATAATAGTAAAGAGCATAAATTGTTTACCTATAATAAACATCACATGTATTTCATTTGGTAGCGGTTTGAATGACACACGAGGTCAAACACGAATTTGAAGCACGCAGAGTGTTTTTTACGTCTCCTGTAAAGTTGCATTTTTGGACTTAGATCCTTTTTCACTAGGGCCACAGTATGTAGATTAACAAAAAATTAAGAAATTTAAGAAATCGGTCAAGCGTGATGTATAAAATATTGTCATGTATACATAATCCCAACCGGGAGTGGGCTCTGCGACCCAATTTAGCTCGAGCTCAAATTTCAGATGATTTGCCTACAAAAAAAGTTACTCTGAAACGCAAAATGACTTCTAAGGTTAATAATGGACGCGGCCGAGGCACAAAAAGCAAAAAAAATAGGTACGATTTCTTGAAAAAAAGTATTGAAATCCCACTAAAAACATACCTGTTAAAAAAGGGGCCGAAAATTGGAATCAACTAATGTTAAAACAATTTACATAAATTAACTTACGTAAATCGCATCACAAACCTTATTACTCGTAGCACAACATTATGAGTATGACAATAATTTTTAATAACGTCCACCATTAAGCTAGGTTAATCTTACTTGTTTTAGGTACTCCTACCGCTATGTGGTATTGCACATTTTTTTTAAAATTAATGATCACTGTGTCTTTTACTTTTTTTCACTTTTACTTTCACTTTTGATTCAATTCGAAGTTTCAAGTCCACGATAGTTTGAGTCTTTGCCACACCAGGAGTCGTTTCATTTTGCCCCCAAAGATAAAAGTCATCAGAAGTTTGAGGTCATGAGATCGGGTGACCGCACTGGCAAAGGAACAGCACCTCTATGAACTTAACTATGCGTATCTTACAATACTTGTGATTTGAGTACATGGTATCGGAGCTCGCCGGCGCCGCGGCGGTTCGCGGGCGCACAGCGGCGCATGGGATCGCGGAAACACGCACGTCCACCGCATGCGATGGCGTATGAACGAATCAGATTCAAGCGCGCGTGCGGCGCGCGCTGTGTGCTGTCTACCTATCTCTTTCATACGTTTTGCTAGGTTACCACGCAAATTTGAAATTACGGAGTCCATCGTTTTTTTTTTTTTTGAAAATTTTACCTGCCTTTTTTATTTAAAACCCTAATTCTCAACAAAAATTTGGAAAGTGATAAAAATTACTTGCTGCACCTACTTATATGGGCCAGCTAGTTTCCTTTGAGAGAAGCACGAAAACCTGCCAATTTCAAATTTAGAACTATTATAATTTTAGATATTTTTAACCAAGTACCTACTACTTGGTATACGTTATACCAAGTCTTGGTCTTGGTATAGGTCTTGGTTGGCTTGGTTGGTTGGTTGGTTAGGAGGTCTTGGTTAGGTTATCTAGGTATTTTCACAACAGTTAAGTTGGGTGTATGGTAAAGTCAATTTCAGCCAGATGGACCGTTGACGTGAATACGGTGGCGGGTAGTGGCTGGATGCGGAAGGCGGAGGACTGGGTGTGGTGGCGAGTCTTGGGAATGGCTGGATGAATCGAAATTTTTGTTTCTAGTGAAATATTTTCTATTCAAATATCTATTCTACTCTATTATATCCCCTACAATAAACAATCGTTCGTTTACACAATCATTTAAATGACTCATGCGGTATTCACAGAATGATAGCTTTTGTTTTTGGCTATTTAGGACTTGGTAACCGAGATCCAAACCGAAAACCGGGAAACCGATGGATGCGGGACGCACAGGAACGTTCGATGTGGCGACGCTTGGGGGAGGCCTATGTCCAACAGTGGACGTGTGTCGGCTGAAATGATGATGATGATGATGAACCGAGATCTTTAGGTCAAGTTTTTTATTTATTTATTCATTTATTTCGTTTACTATTTGAATAGTATTAAGATGTAACATATTTCATTACATTTTCTAATTTAATATTTTCTTTATTTTATTTTTGTGTTTATTATTGTTTATTAATTGTAGTTCTTTTCACTATTTATTGTTATTGTTCGTGTAAGTGTTTAGTTCTGTATAATTAAGTTATGTTCTGGTGTACCTATGTTTTGTGATGCAACGAATATTTTTTTTATCTCTCTATCTACTTACATTCTTGTGTTTTTTGTAGTATTTAACGGCAAATGTATCAGTAGTCAGCCTTCTTGGCAAGCTTCGCTGAAGTAGTTAACCCTGCAAGAAAAACCTTAGAGCTATTTTACCAAGATCGCGCCTGTTTCAATGTACTTAACTATTTTTAAATTTTTTTTTTGAGTAGTATTTTGGGACCACAAATAAAATAAATACAGTTTTTTTGGTAACTGTACTTTAATGCCATTTTCCTTGTGGTGCCAAAATATTAATAAAACAAATATAGGTGGAAGTGGGGACCGTGGTCCTGGTCCAAAATGTCCCATGACCCAAAAGTCTATTGTATTATATCCCCTAATATAGATAATCATTCTTCATCATTCTTTTTTCCATTCAAATCAACATAATATCATTCATTGACCGATTGCTGTAAGCTGTCAGTGGTGACAGCTGACAGATGTCAGACAGTCATCATCTATGTTGCGCCATGGTCAATGTCGGCCGGTGTCGTAACCGCACAGGGTAGTGTGTCAAGGTGACTGTCGCGGTGTGTCCGCGGATTAACTGTTTCATGCGTGGGCTGGCTGTGAGGAAATTATGTAGTATGGATACATAGATAGATACATTCTTTATTGTACACCAAAAAGAAAAAAAATACATGAGAAACATAAAATTAATAGGGTGTCACAATGGGCGGTCTTATCGCTAAAAGCAAACTAAGACTGAAAAGAAAATAAAGGCTGCTAAGGCCCCTCGCACACGGCAATTTTTTGTAGCGAAGCTGTAGCGCGTTCGCAGCGATACAGTCGCGATGCTGTAGTGCGTTAGTAGCGCGTTGGCATCTTACCTATTACGTTTGCAAATGCGACGAACGCGCGTTGGTAGAGATGCTGTCACATCATCGTAGCATCGCTGCAAAAAGTCGCCGTGGGCGAGGGGCTTTAGTGTAATTATAATTATGATGAAGTATTACTAGAATAGAAGAATAGGTACATATAATAGAAATACTTTTATTCGCGACAATCACAGCATAACGATTGCTATAATATTATTAACATAGTAAAAAAGAACAAAAAAACTCAAAGATTAGATATATTTATTGGCAGGTAGTTTATGCGTCTTCACTACCGTGGTATCATCATCATCATTTCGGCCGAAAGACGTCCACTGCTGGATATAGGACTCCCCCAAGCGTCGCCACAATCACCGATTGATCCTGTGCGTACCGTGGTATATCCGGGTATTTCCATATGGTATATTCGGAATCGAGCTTTTTCCGACACAGAGAAATTTCACTGAAATTTTACGCGTAAAAGTGTTAGGTATTTATAATTTACCAGCTGACCCAGCGAACTTCGTATCGCCTAACAGTCAATAAATGCATTGACCGAATGATGAAATGATTGAGACCGATGTACGAGTATTTGACAGTTGCTGTCATTTTTTCGATGAATATGGATATTTAGATTTTTTTTTACGTGATTTTACCGATATTGTAATAGTTATTCTGCTTACAAAGCAAAGATAATTAAAATCGGTCTAGCCGTTCTTAAGTTATAAATTGTGTAACTAACACGACTTTGTATTATTTGTATATAGATTTGCAAAATATCAATTATATTAATGTTTTCTGTACGCAACAATTAAAACAAGTTCCTATATGTTGGTAGTTTTATTTAATTGATTGGTATAAATGCGACGTGCCCCAAGCTATGTGTTTGTAGGTATCATGTATGTACGACACAGCTTTCTAAACATATAATTTAGCTCACATGTATTTAGACAGATATAATTTACCTTCAAGTAATTTCACTCCAGCAAGTCATTCAGACAGAATTGATTGATCCGTCGGTCGACATTTTCGATGATGAAATTCGAGTTGCGGGAAATTATATTTATACAGAAAACTGATCAGAATGTTTGTAGAGCTTTTTCTCAAACTCATTTTCAAAGCAAAGTTTGTTATAGGCCAAGTGAGCGTAGCCGAGGAAAATATAGTTTTAACTAATAATACAATCAAGAAATATAAAAACAGATTGCGCTTGGCCCATATACCAGATAAGGTATAAGGATAATAATTTATCAACGAGAATCGAGAAAACAATTTAAAGTGAAAACTCGATTTTTTAATTATTTTTAGGGTTCCGGGTTTTTTATAAGGGGGAGAGAGAGGCCAAAGAAAAGATGGATGGATTGTGTGAGAAGTGATATGAAAGAAAAGGGAGTTAGTGATAGTGTGAAGAGTGACAGGACAGAATGGAAGAAAAAAACGTGTTGTGCCGACCCCAAATAAAACGGGACAGGGGCAGGAAGAAGAAGAAGAAGATAGGGTACTTCACGTTAACCTAGAATCTGGAAATTTGCCATGAAGCAAGGTTTCATAGCAAAAATATGAGAAAAAATCTGAAAACTGTTTTGTAGTTACGTCAGAAAACAAAACTTTTTTTGCGATTCGGAAAAATCTTCGTAACTCAATTCGAGATAGGTAATTCAGAGGTAAGTTTGCACAAAACCATCAGTGTGTGAGTCCGACTCGCAATTGCCCGCTGTTTTTAGAACAAGAATGTCTCAAACATTGATTTCTTTAGAAATAAGCATCACATGTGTACCTATTTTTCTGTTTCCGTCTTCTTTTTAACCGACTTCAAAAAGGAGGAGGTTCTATGTTCGGCTGAATGTTTGTTTTTTTTTTCTTTTATAAGTTACCTAAGTGTGTACATGAACTGTTAAATAAATAAATACAATGTTACAAACTTTATTACGAACGCGACCATAAAATACTGTTATTGAATGTATGGCAACTTAGCAAAGTGTGTGTGCAAGTGCCCTCTCTCTCACGTCTCCCGACTTATGTTGATCTGATGTGCGCTGTAGTATTTTACACCGAAAAGGTTCTGGAGTGACGACAGAGTACAGGAAGATTCAGCGTTGACCGATGACCTGGTGAGGATCTTCGGAATGATGGATGCGAGACCCATCGGACCGGTCGTTGTGGCGATACTTGGGGCCTTGGGGGACGTCTATGTCCACCAGTGGAATTGATGATGATGATTTATTTTGGGCCATGGATTGATTTCTGAAAAGGTTTCCTGTCCTAGAATGCAAAGGGCAATTGAAGAAACAGGTGTGGTTTTAGACAGTAAAAAGTTTAACAAGCCATCCCGCTCGCTCGAAAGTGGAAGAAGATATTAGATGATTTTCTATGATGATGAAATATTTTAAGTAGTTATCCAATCCCTTGCTTTATTTCGTCATACAATTATAAGCGGCCCCGCTCACGGGCCTCAAAAAAATGCTGCTACAAAAAAACGCTAGAAGCGGCCACAAAAAAAGCTAGAAGCGGCTGCAAAAAACAATTGAAGCGCGCCCGACACCTTGTGTCCGGAGAAGCTTGAAGCCACTTCAAGCCTTTTTTTGTGGCGGCACCGCCATACACGAGCCACAAAAAAAGGCCGCCTCAAAATGAAGCTTGAAGTGGCGTTTTTTTGTGGCCCGTGTGCGGGGACAGTAACTGATAATTCTTCAAATAGAAATCTTTCCTAACGCACTGAAGTCTGATTGACAGTTAAAATTCGCATTACAGCAAAAGGTCGATCCTTACAGAGACATTTTGATTGCTTTCCACATTTTATATTACTGTTGAAGACTCATAAAATGATCTGGCATTCATCCTGCTGACATTAAGCCTATATATCATTCCCAAGCGTGGGGAAATCTTACAGTGAGTAAATATCACGGCCTGTATTACATTCTGTTGCAACGGTTAATAATATACGTCATAGCGATATTATGGTGTTTTTGACTACATTGCTTATGATAGGAAACATTATACTGTCGTTAGATTTTGTAATAGAACCGTGGGATGTGGGCCTAAGGATTTTTTTAATGTAGTTTTTAGGCAAGTGACGAATAAAGTGAAACGGTGGCGTGGGGTTTTATAGGGGTAGTGTTCCAACTCGTAGGTACCTTCGTAAGCAGATACTATGGAAGAAGGGAAAAAAGAAAAAAGAAAAAAAAGGAAGAAAGATAGAAAAATATTTTATTTGGTGCACAAACATAGATACACAGTACACACAGTGTAGAAAAAACATGTTGAAACTTAAGATAACTATAGATTTTCTTGCACATTCTTCTTCATAGAGATCTACGCTTTGGAATGTATATATTCCCATTGAGATGATTGATATTGTTTGATGATTGTATATGTGTATATTAGTATCATTGTACTGACTTCTTGACAATTTAAAAGTGCCTGTAAATGGTTTATTATTTAGAAATACATCCTTTGATTCATTGGTTTATTATAAAACCAAATTGTGTTATGCTAAAGTGTTTTTAGTCCAAAAGATGTTTAATATTGTTATTGCTTTTTAATATTAAGTTTGTGCCTTCCTGACAACTTGCACAACTGTCTACAACTTCCATTACCTAAGTGAGGCTGTTCAGGTGGTCAAATATTGGTTGGACTAATTTCGAGTCTGAAAGAAGAAGAACATTATAACTGGTGAAAATTTGTATGCAGGTGTAGGTAGTATGTGTGTCTGATTGTTGTTCCTTCACGTTCAAACTGCTGAACAGATTTGGTACTGGGATAGCTTTTATCTTGGATTTCAACACAAGCTAATTTATAAAAAGAGAAGTACTCATTTCACACCGGTAAAGTTGTCAGAAGCTTTTTTTTTCATAAAATAAAAATTATTCCTAATTTATCTACTCTAATATAATAATCTACACTATCTGCACTAATATAATAAAGAGAAAATGTGTTTTTTTTTTTGTTTTTATGTTTTTTGTATGTTGATCTCTAAAAGTGTTGGTCCGATTGCTAAATTCTTTCACCGATAGAAAGATGCTTTATTCCTGAGGGACATAAGCTATATTTTATGTACGCGGGCGAAGCCGCGAGTAAAAGCTCGTTTACGATAAATGTATTGAATTAAGTACCTACTTAATCGAACTGTTCGAAGGATGTTAATTAATATCACGATTTATATTTGACTGCCTAGTGATGTTACTCTACAGAAATATTTATATCGATACATTTCTGACTCAAGGCCGCCCATTCCCATAGAACTATGTGTAACAGTCAAATACTAAAGTAATTACAGTTTTGCAATGATTTTAAAACTTTACTACACTTATAAATCGCTCTAGAAAATATTAAATATTTCTGGTAAAGTAACATAATTACGACCACTTATAATTGATTAGTAAAATATAATTGTGGGGATTGTGAATTACGATATAATTTTACATAAGATTGAAGTATTTTTTTGTAAGTTTTGGAGTTATTGATAGAACAATAATAAACTATTTATTATGTGGATAATCCATTTATTGTGATTTTTAGAGATTTATTTATTTATTTATTTATTTATTTAAGGATCACCAACGAGTGTTACAAAATAAAAAAAAAACTTAAGAAACAGAAATTGGTACACGTAACCTGGTCCTATAATGAATACTCAATTATAGGCAACCACAGTTTAAGCATAAATGAGTGAACATGGCTTTAAATAATTATGAAAATATTAGATAAAATAAAAGTAATGTCAAAATTAAACTTGATTACAATACTTATGTGAAACTAATTAGAGACAGAGACTATTGTGACATTTCAGATCCAGTATTATAATTATGTGTAATCAGACTAACAATTCCACCTGGATGCTGTGGCCAAGGGTATTTCTTAACTGACTGCGGACCCAGGTTTGCCGCTGTAAAAACGACTTGGCTAAATGGGCTTTCTCGACCCATCTCTAACACAGTGCCAGTGTGGAGCCGCTGCACAGGACATGCGTCATCAGCTATGCTGTCCATCTTGCACAACCAACTGCAGTTTCTAGGATCTATACGAGGCTAATAGCAGAGCCGTACAGGTTGCCAAATACCGGTCAGAAAAAAAATTGTAAGTGTACATCGACACGAAAATTAGACGAAAAATAAGACTAGCTTTACCCATATAAAAATCTAATTAGAACTAAATCTCCAGGGAACGTGCTTCCGAGATAAAAGTTATTCTATGTACTATATATTTTAGGATATTGTCTACTCGTGTGTCAAATTTAATACTAATTAATTCGTCGGTTGGAGTAGCAAACATCCTTCACCATTACCTTCAACTTTATAATATGACAAGCTTCTGCCAGCGGCTTCGCCCACGTGAAAGTAGAAAATTGTTCCAAGGGAACCTATTCCCGGTATAAATTGTCCCAGGGGACGTATTCCCGAGATAAGTTGTCCCAAGGGTTCGCCCACGATAAATTGTCCCAAGAGAATCTACTCCCACCATAAATTCTCCCAAAGGAACCTTTTCCCGGGATAAATTGTTCCATAGGAACATGTTCCCGGGATACATTTTCTCAAAGAAGCCTACTTCCACGATAAATTGTCCCAAGGTAACATACTCTTGGCATAAAAGTATCCTATGTGCTTTTCCAAGACATGGTCTACCCGTGTGCCAAACATTCAGTTCCAAAAGTGAAGAAGTAATAAACACACTCAGAAACCTTTCGCTTTTGTAATACGAGTAATAATATGATGTGTTATGAAGTAATAGGAAAGTAACAATATACCGCTAATATTATAAATTATTACGAAATACTAGATGAAACAAACGAATACCAAATAAATGACACTAATACACCATTAAATAGGAAAACCCAATTCAAACAAATTGATCTAACCGCGGCTATTAACAACATCTCTGAAATATCGACGATATCACCGATGATGGCTATTGCATCACTAGCTTTCTAGTCGTGTCGATAACAATAGTGTTGTTAGTTTATATCGATTGTCACGTTATTGTTACATGGAAGATGGTAATGATAGAAAAGTGAAGTCCAATTATTTGTATTGTGAGAATGACAATTCTTAGTTGATTGTTCCAGTTTTAAATCATTGTTATCGAATCGTAATCTGCATTGAAATGTAAAAGTGATGTCAAACTTATCTTTTTCAAATGTCAATTATTTAATTTCAGATAGCTGAGTAATCAAATCTATTCTGAAAAGAAAAGGTAAATATGTAATATACTTTAGTTTTAGCTATTGTGAAATTTATATTTGTATAATGGTTTTTAAGTGAATTGAATGACAAAATTTTATTTAAGCAGGGATTTGTCTGTGAGGAGTATTGTGAGATGAGTGTATTATTATTTTGTTCCAATTTTATGTCGAAGACATGTCTTTAACTATAAATGTAATTAGCCTTTTGCCATGTTAGCATCTTTTTCTCCTAGGGAATGGGCCGTAAGGTTGGTGGATGTCACGTCTGTCTTCGAATTTATACAAAGTACAATACCTGGTTAGCTTTGAATCCGCGACTCGTAAATCGGGACCATTACCATTCGGCCACCACTGCTCACTTGGCCGTGTTATGTCATTATGTAATGTTATTGTTATATCTAGCCTATACTGTCCCACTGCTGGGCAAAAGCCTCCCTCTATTTCTTCAGCTCTGAGTCACTTCTTGCGAATTCCTAAGGAAGACATCTAAGTCATCCCGCCAAAAAAATAAATTAAAATATTGAAACAGAAGATTTTGAATAACCGATTGTCTTTTTTGTAGTGTTGATCGAAATCGACTGCATGAAATGGATTCTACAGATACCAGTATATTTCAAACTCACGACTGTCCTACATATATAACGGTTTGTATATGGCATATACAATCTTGACCATTGAATAACTAACAAACGTGACGTTTCAATAAAAATCACTGCTCTCCAATCCTTGACCACATCAGCATTGCTCAACCTTCCACATCGATTGATCTTCATTGTACCAAGCCGTTCTAAATTGTAACCCCATACAGTATTAATTGCGTGTTTCAACCAAGTATCGATAACATGATTTATCGTTAGGGTTGCGTCACTAGTGTCGTTATTAGGTGACAATGGTGGTCAGTTTGTGATGACATCATTAGATATTGATGATGGTAATGTTTTAGGACATAATTAGATCACCAAATATGACAACAGATCACTTTTGACCATAAAATATAGTCTATTGTAGACTAGAGTCTGTCTACAAAGTCAAACGACTTAGGAATTTTAATAATTTTAGTAGAGGTACTTTATTTTTATTAACATTTCTGAGTCTAGCGTATTCCGTTATGGTAAACCAATCTGATGACGCGAAAAATTATAATTTTTAACTTTGTTCGAACTACCCAAATCGTTTGACTTTTTAGACGGACTATACGAAGAGTGTACTAGTCAAATGATGGAGTGATGACATTTTCTTTTTCTTTTTAGGAGGTAAAATCATTTAAATGTGTCCCGCCCTGGGCGCAGCGGGACTGCGGCTATATCCAATAGTGGATTTCGCTTGAAATGATGATGATGTATGGTCAAAAGATCACCAATCCATTTGCCTTATGTGTTGACTATTAAGTTTTATTTTTAATTGAATTTACAGAATTATGTGGTCATGTCATAAGGAGAAATAAACGAAGATTATTAATTAAGATTTTGTTACAGCAAGTCATAATTTATCATTACTTTATTTTGAAATGACAGTAGGTACGCTTATCGCAGTGATAATAATCTTTTCGACTGGTTGTAGAATAAGCAAGAGGTATGGCCGGATACAGTTAGCGTAATGGCGCACACGAGGATGTGTGTTCGATTCCCGCACAGAATAAATATTTGAAAAAAAAAACCTTGTTCTGTTCGTTCGGGTTTGGGTTTGTGTTAATGTTTTAAACGTTGTACCTAGTTGTCTAAGAATTACATTGGTTGAGCGAATGGCAGTTGTGCTGCATGCCGCAGGTTCGATACCTGCATGAAACAAATATTTGTATGGCTTACAGAAAGTGGTTCGTGCTCTGGGTGTCTTGAGCGTGTGAGTTTACACAGAACAGTTGTGAACGTGCACTCTACGCTATACCGTAGGCGCGGGCTTGCGGACAGTGAGCAATGGGTAGCTCGCTGTCCGGCCGTCCGGTAACTGTCCGGACCGAGCCAAAGTCGTCGACGGCACGCACTGTTCCCGCGCGCCTCAAGGAGTTGTCGGCAACAGCTGGGGCCAGGGTTATCCGAAAGGGCGCTCGAGCCCCGGTACCTATAAAGGCTTGAAGGAACGGGATGAGATTTTTAGTCAGTAAGAGTCTGACACTATCTCCCGCTCCGCCCAAGAGCGGGGGTTGTCATTGGATGATTTTTCCCATCGAAAAAAAAAACCCTACGCTATAGAAATTATTCTTGGTTTGGAGCAACGCCTTTAAACTTTTCGAATACCGAAATTAGAGACACAATAAAAAAACTATGCAAAAAAAAAACGCTCTCTGCGTTCGCTAGGGGGTTTTTTTATGATATAAACCAGTGCTTGACTGCGATCCCACCTGATGGTAAGCAGTGATGCAATCGTTGATGGCGGAGCGCCCTAGTTTATTAAGAGCGTATTCACTCTAGCCTTGAAGACACCAAAATTATAATTGGACGGGAAGACCGCAGCAGGTAAATTGTTCCAATCCTTTAATTTACCCGTTATAAATTAATTAAAGAAAAATAGTCTTTAAAGGTTAAGAATTTGTTGGATATAATTTAAAAAATCACACGACCTACAGGAGTAGAGCAGACGCGAGTGAAACCGAGGGGACAGCTAGTACATAATATTAAGTTCAAAATCGTGCTTCTCAAAATAAGTTCTGTAAAAATTCATTGATATTACACTGCATATTTAACGTTCGATATGAAAGGTTACGTGCATTAAGAACGGAAAAAAAAACTCACGTTTGAAACAGGAAGAGAGAAATATGTTTGTCCTTGATGATAGAAACTAAATTAGTTTATGTCTTGACAGTTCGTGCTTTTAAAAGTTTATAGAAATATGCTCTATATTATACTAACCTATTATTTTGCCAGCGACATAACTCGCGAGATTTTTTTGATAAAAACTTTAAGGCATATTCTCTTGAACCATCTGGCCGAAATTAAATAGACACCACTCTCGTACCCGCCTAGGCAGCGGTACGCGTATCTATGTATTTAGTTGCGGCTAGCTGCCGCCCGGATAGTGCGCGGCTGACCTTTAAATCCATTTTTTTTTTTGCGAAATATTGATTGATTTATGTATGCTATGGTCACTTTGAAGAATATTTAACCAGCAATTTTTATATGTAAAAATGTTTCTAAAGATCCAAGCCGTTTCAAAGGAGTAGGGAAAAGTTATGAAATTGATAATTTTTTTTTTTGGACAAATGTATTAACGCTCGAAAAAATCAAATGTTTATAATGTGTTCATGAATCTATAATAAACATATATTTTTTCAAACCTATTAACCTGGCCGTTACCGAGGAGTATAGGCAAAGTAACGAAAGTAAGTAGTAAGGAAAGTCACTGTTTTATGTCACTTTAGGGGCGTTTAGGTCTTAACATACATAACACCCTTTAATGCATATTTTGAGAGTAGCTTTGAAAAATTAAGGCCAGGTTCTACTCATTTTGAACTTTTAAATCTCTGGAAATCCACAAACATAAAAGAGAACAATATGAAAAAATATTTTATCAAAATTGACCGCATCATGATCAACCGCTGGGTAAAAATTAAAACATGACATAAACTAGTTGGCTTGATAAAAAAAAACACGAATCTGACCCTAATTTACGATTTCGAACGTATATATCTCGAGATTACGTCTCGGAGATATTTTATATTTACATGAAATAATAAAGCTTGTTTTTAAAAGGGCCTGGCAAAACCAAAAACCTTGAATAGTTACTATTTTTTTATAAAAATAAAATTGCTGTTAAGGGGTTGCAAAACCGACACAGACCCGGACCAGTACCTACAAAATACTTAGTGACTGCAACCGGCTCTTAATCATAGAAATAACAGCTCGGATTGACAGAAGAAACGTTATCAATAAAAGTGTAGCAGATTGAGAACATTGTTAACAAACAGAGCATACAATATACTGAATAATGATCTAATAAAACAAAATGACTAATTACAATAATTCAAACAAACGCCTCTAAGTGTGCCAGATAGTCAATTAAAAATAAAATAACAAGAGTGACCCTATTGAAAAAACTCAGTTCATAATCGAATAAGAACTAACGGGGCAGAACTAACTAGCAAAATATGCAACACGAAAAAATATTTGAACAATATTTTAAGGCGAATAGTCCCTTGAACATCTAGGCGAAGATAAATGCACATATATTCGCATTGCCGCCTGCGCCCACTGATCTTTAAAACCATTTTCTTTGCTAAATATTTATTTGTTTCCAAAATAACAAAATATATTCCTACATAAGAAAATTAAATATTAACAAATTATCGATGCTAAACCTAACCACACACTATATATACTCGTACTAAAGGCTACTCCTAACTAAAATTTGGCGTCATAAAACTCCTCCGCATCGGAGTCGACTGTAAGGGTTCCCAAAAGGCTGGCAGCATGGCCATGTTGTATGCCAATATTAATTGATTTACATATTTATGCTATGTATATTTTGAAAACCATTTAAGCACAATCTTTTTGTGTAAACACACTTCAAAAGATCAAAGCCGTTTGAAGGGAGTAGGGAAAAAAGCGAAAAAATATCATGTTATTAAAAAAATTTCTTTGGTAAAAGTATTTGTCATGCGAAAAAAACATATTTATACCGGCCTCATCTAGTTTTAACTGATTGAAAACAAAATTGACGTGTAAAATTAATATTATTTATTTATTTTTAAAGAAAAATTACAGACTAATAACATAATTGTATTTATTACATAGGTAGGGAAAATTGCTAATAAAGTGCTTCCATATATACACATCTTTGTTACAAATTGCGTTGACATATGTTGATAATGTTGTAGATACATGAATCTATAACAAACACAGTTTTTTTCAAACCTATTGACCTAGCCGTCACCGAGAGGCAAGCTTCAGAAAGTCACTGTTCTATGTCACTGCTCTGCTGCTGCTGTTGTATGTGCTGCAGCTAGGGCCTTAACAATATAACCTTGTTGCGAATCGTGAGTATGTATCTCATAACCTCACAAAGATGTAGTTACTAGCCCGAAATGGCAGACGAGCATTAAACGCTCGTACTTTCAATAACTATTAGTTGTATGTCAAGGAAATCTCCTGGACTGCAGACCTAGTAATCGCTATAATTTAGGTGTCTGGTTAGACTTAAATAAATGGCTTGTTGGTATTATTTTGAGAGAGTTAGGAATACAAGAGCACTATAAGCATAGAAGGAAGGGAAATGTGGGAAGACGTTTTTCGGGAGAGAGTTGGATCAGTACCCATAGCCAAGTTGCTAATCTGCAATAGTTAACGCTTGTAGAAAGCTTCAAATGTACGGGAATGACGTCGTCTTAACGCTCAGTCACGTGGTCAGAACAAAAGAATTGGCGGCAAGGTCAACTCGAAGCGTTCGACGCAAGCGAAACGGTTGTAACTTGGCTAGCTTAGCTTGGCTAGGAATTATTGCAAAGGAATGGAGGAGACCTGGGCCAAAGAGGCGACTACTGGTTGGTGGGAATCCGATGGATGCGAGATGCACAGGACCGGTCGTTATGGCGACATTTGGGCGAGGACTATGCCCAACAACTGGACGTCTGTCGGCTGAAATGATGATGATGATGATGATGATGATGATGATGAATAAAGTGTAAAGTAGATAGAGATTATGTAACTCAACTATTGTAAGTAGGAGAACAAAGGCTTTTTTTATTTTATTTACTCATATAATCACAGAAGACCATAAAATTATGAAAGAGCTGGTACTAAACGCAACAGGGGCCTATGTCAAAGGACGGTGAGCAATGGATAGCTAGCTGTCCGATAAGGACCGAACCCGGAAACCCGGAACGCCGCTTGAAAGACGTAATATTAAGTCCGTTTAATTGATGCAGCCTGTTTACAGCATCGCACCCGGGTTTGTTCGAAAGGGTGAATGCAGCCCTAGAATGCCAAGAGCAACTGGAGAAACACAGGTTGGTTTTTGTTAGTAAAAGTCTGACACGCCCTTGCGTTTCACAATGGGCATTTGTCTATAGTAAACTGTGATAACATACGTAAAACAATCAGCCTCATAATCGAGTAAACTAAATTCAGTAAAATATATTCAGTCATCTAAGCTTAAGGCGTATAGTCCCTTGAACCATCTGACCGAAATTATGTGAACGCAACTCTAGCACTCGCCTAGGCGGCAGTACGCAAATCTGTGCATTTATTTGCGGCCAGCAGCGCCCGGAAAGCGCTTTAAATCCATTTTCTTTGCGAGATATTGATTGATTTACATATGCAATGTTCACTTTGAAGAATATTTAACCACCAAATTTTATGTGTAAAAATGTTTCTAAAGGTCCAAGCCGTTTCGAAGGAGTAGGGAAAAGTTGCGAAAAGTTGCGAAATTGCTAAATATTTTTTTTTGACAAAACTATTAATTGTACGAAAAAATCAAATGTTGATAATATTGTTCATGAATCTATTATAAACATATATTTTTTTCAAACCAATTGACTTAGCCGTTACGGAGTAGTAGGCCTCAGAAAATCACTGTTTTATGGCACTTTTCGGGTGCTTGGCCCTTAAATAGGCACGAAACTAAAGGTTGCTGTGGCAGAATTAAATTAAAATGATTAAGCAAAAAAAGCAGATTTTTGTATTTAAAAAGACACGCATTTTATAGCCATAAAATGAATGCTTTAACATAAAGCAAACATACATAAATATTATTAAGTAGTTTTGAACACTACTCTTACTAGAGAACGAAATATGTGAACGCAACTCTTACTAGAGAACGAAATACCAACAATGCGACACACTCGTAATTAGCTTAATTAGGGAAACCACTGACACTAGGAAATAAAGCACTAATTGTGGACAAGTCTCTATTACTGGGCTGTATAGAAATGGTAGGAATTTAGATATAGATCTGTAGTTAGTAGGAAACTAGCTCTCTCACTCTAGAACGGAGTGGGTGGGCGTCTCAGATTTTAACTGACTAAAACCCACTTCTAAGTTTCTTCTTTGCCTTCACAAAACCTATAGCCCCAGTAGGCTTTTACCCTGCTAGGCCCTTACGGTTATGCTGACATATCCTTGACGCGCGCGTGGAATACTTCGCGCAGTTGACGACTTGGGCTCGGTTGGGACCGTTACCGGACAGTCGGACGGCGAGGGGATGTTCTATTCCAGTCGATGATCTACTCGTATGCCAAATTTCATCCAAATCCGTTCAGGCTTTTGAGCGTAAAAGAATAATAAACACACCTACTAACTTAAATTAGATATTTTTCTTTATTTGTTGCATGTTTTATTTAATCATTGATTAACTCTCAGTACGTATTGGTTTCAACTCTAAAGGTAGCCATACACGCTAGGGTATACCTGACAGGTAACTGTTAACCTGCACCGTTCAGGCGTCTTTATGTCGACACAGCGACCGGCCCACGCTGAAAACCAGCGCTGTAAGCTCATCGCACTATGCGAGAGGTCGCAGCTTTATGCTGAGCGTTCGGCCGTTTTGCGCGGATGTGACGCATATCTTCCCCATCGATTGATGATGATGTTAAATTATGTTTGTTAACTAGTTTTAAGATTGCGTCTTTTTTCGCGTGAATAAACTGTTTTTCTTTCTTTCTTTATACAGGTAAACCAGAGCGTGTATGTTGCACAACTATGCAGGTTTCCACACATACCTGACAGGTGCAACTGTGCAGGCAACCCTGTCAGGTATACCCTAACGTGTAAACAAGATGACTTTGAAGTTTACGTCTACGGGAAAGCAATTCTAGTTTGCCATCCAAGAACCTTCCTATCTCCGTTATTATCAGCTCCTGATTATACTTTCTCCAAACAAGTCGAAATTGGTGGCAATCAACTGAAATGAGGGGTCAACTACTATAGCTCGCTGTCCGGCCGTCCGGTAACTGTCCGCACCAAGCCCCAGATCGTCGACGGCGCGCGCTGTTGCCGCGTGCCTCAAGGAGTTGTCAGCAACAGCAGGGGCCAAGCCGGGTCGAAGCCTACTGGGGCCAGGGTTATCCGAAAGGCAACTCGAGTCCAGGCATGCAGGCTTGAAGGAGGGTTTTTTAGTCAGTAAGAGTCTGACACTATCTCCCGCTCCGCCCAAGAGCGGGTGTTGTCATTGGATGATTTATCCCACCGAAAAAAAAGGGGTCAACTACTACATATGTTATATGTTGTCTAATATCTACATAATGATAGTTTGATCATTGCATACATGGTCAAGGTAGAAACTACTGTCATTTAAAGTTTACTTGATTTTATTTTGATTGATTGTAAAAGTCACGTCTGTCCAATTCTAATCCAATGATATCAATAAATCAAGGAACTTGTAATATAGCGAACGACACCGGAGGTTACAATAACACTTAATTTAGTACCAATGAATGTTAAATAAAGTTCTAAATTAATTTTGTAGTCTATGCGGATAGATTTGCATTACTTGCAAATTATTTTTTTTAGAATTATATTGAACACTAGTTCTGCTAGCGGCTTTATCCTTACTGATAAATCGTTATAAGGAACCATAATCTCGGAAAAAATTATCCTGTCCTATTTCTGGACAAATTGTGGATTACAAAATAATTTGATATTGGATTGATGTTTTTTTTTTAATCTTGGAATTTTGATAGACACAATAAAAAAATATTCAAATCGCGTTGTAGTAAAAAACTGTTGTAAAGGAACATATTCCTGAGCTTAAAAGTATCTTATGTCCTATATCAGAACATGGTGTGCCTATGTGTTAAATTTCACACAAACCCGGTTAACCTTTTGAGTGTGAAGAAGTAACAAAAATATACATGTGTGTTTATGTAAGTTCTCGTTATTATCCGAAAAACTTACTTTTTCGGATAATAGCAATGCCAAAGCTACCTCCCGATTTCGCCACTAGGTACTTTGCCATAGTATTGTAGGAGAGTTCAATCAGTGTCGTGCCGTGGTTGTAGTTGTATCCGAATACAGTCAATTAGAGACAAAATAGAAAGACAGTGACCGAGCGGACGCCGGCATTCGCTTGGGGTTTAATGAACTAAGGCCCTATTATTGCCATAAAACAGTGACTTTCTGAAGCCTACTCCTCGGCTACTATAGTTCAATAGGTTTAAAAAGAAAATATGTATATTATAAACTCATTTAAGTACAGCATTATCAATATATTGATTTTTTCGTATGGACTAATACTTTTGCCAAAACTTAACTCCGGCCAGATATTCAAGGGACTATATGCCTTGATAATTTCGGTGTTATTTTTCGTTTAGCGCTGTTTTGCCACTGTAGTTTTTCTTTCGCATTTTATGAGTCAAAAAGTAGCCTTTGAGATGCGTCGATGGAACAGTTCCCTAGAAAGCTCTAGTAAGACTATCCCATAGAAAGACTTAGTAACCGTACCAGAGCTTAGAACGGTCACCTTTATGAAGTATTAGCTCGCTAATACTTCATAAAGGTAACTGTCGCTGCTAATCTATATATATAAAAATCAATGCCACTTTTCGTTGTCATTTTATAACTCAAGAACGGGCTCACCTATCCAAACCAAATGTTTAGGCTTTGTTCGGACTATTTAGTAGATGGTTTATGTGAAGTTTGGTAGGGTAGAGTAGGGTATAGTATGGTAGAGTAGTGTAGAGTAGAGTAGTGTAGAGTAGTGTAGAGTAGGGTAGAGTAGGATAGGGTAGGGTAGAGCAGGGTAGAGTAGGGTAGAGTAGGGTATGGTAGAGCGGTAGCGAGCCGCGCGGGCAAAAGCTAGTACTTACTTCATAAAAGTAACCGTTGTAAGCTCCATCTCGTAAAGTTATGTATTATAGATCTATGTATTTTTATAATTTATGTATTGCATCTATTTATGTGTATTAAGCATATTAATAAACACTTTTACCTCGATTTCAAACGTAAGTCGGCAACGATTTTTTTATCTGTATCACCTATAACATGTTTTGTATCTACAGGGACCTTGGCAATCAGTAAATGTGTATGTAAAAAGGCGACTCGCTTCAGTAGTTTAGGTACGAGCTATATTGGCACGAACATACGTTCTCCTGCGGTTTGGAATTCCATTATCTTCATTTTCATGCTCATAACCTTGTCTATCTGTTCAATTGTCTACATTCAAGCCATCTGAACTTGTGGTATACCTACACTTTCCTCCTCCTTGCGTTGTGTTCCTCAATGCTGAGGGTCGTGACCTCCCTGCTACATCACTATAAGATATAGGGTGACTGGCAATTAATGTACGATACTTAAACACGTGATTGTGCTCATGATAACAAACAATTTTTATTATGGGAGCAAAGCTGAAATTGCGAAAAAAATATCAGCTATTCAGTACATTAGGCAAACATAAATGTACTGAACAGCTGATTTTTTTTCGCGATTTCAGGTTTGTTCCGATAGTAATAAGTTGTTGGTTATCACGAGCTCAATCACGTGTTTAAGTATCGTACACTAATTACCAGTCACCCTATATATACACTTTAAATGTAGATCAATTCGAGTGGCATCGTCATGGGCGATTTTGATCCGTCCCAGGAAACCGCTAGACGGCACCCTTGAGTTTTTATTTTAGAGAGGTTCGCGTTTGACCACTATCTCACCTTATGGTAAGTAATGATGTGGCCGACGATGGACACGCTTGCCTAGAAGTAACCTATTCCCCAGTTGTAGTCATCAGGAAACACATACTTCGGCAGGGAATTCCACTCCTTACCTGTACGCACAATGATTGTGTTCCCTAAGAGTTGTGACGTATGGGTGGGTTGTTCACCGTATCTCTTGTGGTCCGTTGATGGAACGGGCGTTTGTTCTTATAAAATGTTTATTACTGTCTGCCTTATGTGCATTATATTTTTATCTCGTCTATTTTTCATTCTTAAATGTCACGTCATGCAAAAACACAGTTCCCGAATCGTTTTTAGAGTATTTCCTTTCGTCGCGTCGTGATAGGTCTCTCGGCATTCTACTTAGATTAGTTTCGTCATATCCCTTCGGCATTCTTTCGACACGTTCGAAGTAAACCATTGCCTTCTACGGCAGAAAAATTGCCATCCGGAAACATTGAATCGTTGTAGATGTGTTTATGCATTCATAAACAAGTATTTAAATCTATAAAAGCTTCTTATAACAGAATTTCTAGTAGTAATCCTTAGTATTATTACGTTTAAGTATTTAAAAAAGGGACTTACACAAGCTGATAGTCAAAAAGTTCAAAATGTATGGGATTGACATGCGCTATCTAAATATATGGTATGGATAGGCACTACTGAAATGTATGGGATCGGCATACGCTACCGGAACGTATGGGACTGACATGCACTATTGAAATGTATGGGATTGATATGCGCTACCGAAATATATGGGATTACATGCACTAACAAAATGTATGTGATTGACATGCACTACTGAAATGTATGGAATTGACATGCGCTACTGAAATGTACGGGATTACATGCACTATCGAAATGTATGGTATTGACATGCACTATTGAAATGTATGAAATTACATGCACTATTGAAATGTATGGTATTGACACGTACTACTGAAATGTATAGGATTGATATGCGCTACCGAAATATATGGGATTACATGCACTAACAAAATATATGTGATTGACATGCACTACTGAAATGTATGGAATTAACATGCGCTACTGAAATGTACGGGATTACATGCACTATCGAAATGTATGGTATTGACATGTGCTATTGAAATGTATGAAATTACATGCACTACCAAAATGTATGGGATTGACATGCGCTATTGAAATGTATGGGATTACATGTACTATTGAAATGTATGGTATTGACATGAGCTACTGAAATATATGGGATTACATGCACTATCAAAATGTATGGAATTGACATGCGCTACTGAAATGTACGGGATTACATGCACTATCGAAATGTATGGTATTGACATGTGCTACTGAAATGTATAGGATTACATATATTATCGAAATGTATGGTATTGACATGAGCTACTGAAATGTATGGAATTAAGTACATGCACTATCGAAATGTATGGTATTGACAGGCGCTACTGAAATGTATGGAATTACATGCACTATCGAAATGTATGGTATTGACATGAGCTACTGAAATGTATGGAATTACATGCACTATCGAAATGTATGGTATTGACATGAGCTACTGAAATGTATGGAATTACATGTACTATCGAAATGTATGGTATTGACATGAGCTACTGAAATGTATGGAATTAAGTACATGCACTATCGAAATGTATGGTATTGACAGGCGCTACTGAAATGTATGGTATTGACAGGCGCTACTGAAATGTATGGATTACATGCACTATCGAAATGTATGGTATTGACATGAGCTATTGAAATGTATGGAATTACATGCCAATCGAAATGTATGGTATTGACATGAGCTACTGAAATGTATGGGATTACATGCACTATCGAAATGTATGGTATTGACATGAGCTACTGAAATGTATAGGATTACATGTACTATCGAAATGTATGGTATTGACATGTGCTACTGAAATGTATAGGATTACATGCACTATCGAAATGTATGGTATTGACATGAGCTATTGAAATGTATGGAATTACTTGCACTATCGAAATGTATGGTATTGATAATATGTGCTACTGAAATGTATGAAATAACATGCAATATCAAAATGTATCGTATTGACAGGCGCTACTGAAATGTTTGAATTGATATGCGCTACCGAAATCTCACGTGGTCCTAAATATATTCGCGTTTTGACATAGTTACTCATGGAAATTACTTTGTACCTTACTCGGATGAACTGTACCTATATCAAATTTCCCAACAAGTTTGAAGTGATAGTGTCACATCGTAAAAATTTACGAGCTTGCGCGACGCATGAACTTGCGAATTGATTCGCATCGCACATTGTTTGGTCACCTGAACCGATGCGGTGAAGCATAAAATCGCATCGCAAATCGAGCTCAAGTCATCGACGGCGCGTAGTGAATTAGTGATCCACGCACACCTCAAACAGATATCAGCAAACCGTAGGAGCCCAGCAGGGTCGAAGGCTTCCATGGCTTGTGCGAAAGAGAACCCAGAAGGCAAAGAAGAAACAGGAGCGGGTTTTAGACAGTAAAAGGCAGACAACGCCCTCATCATTGGATGATTATCCACCAAAAAAAAATGGTTTCTGCGATGCCGCGTTGTATTAAACCCGCCAGTTTGCAACCTACGTAACAGTTGGCAAATCTCGTCAGAACCAGTGACCCGAGTACCCGACATAATCTCTTAAAACACTTAGTCTTGAGAAATAAGGACAGGCGCTAACCGGATTAGTTTTTGTCGCAGTCGCGAGTGTGTGATGTCTCACTGTTTTTGTCGTCCGTGTGAATGCAGCCTGTCGCAATAAAGATTGCCATCGATATGAGCTGTGAAGGAAAGGTTTGGCAATGCGTGCTAAATATATTCGATGCGTAGCTTTCGTGGGAGTGATGGATTTGAGTCGTGAGTTTTTGTTAAAGTCCAGTTGTGATCTGCGAGTACGTTGCTTCATTGCGTAGAATCAGTGGATGAGTGTGTGTCTGCCTGTGTATCGGTCCTGTCACAAAATAGATATGTACAGAAGTCAATCTCATGTATGTACTTCACTTTTTATACCTAAGCTCGGTGGACGCACACTAATGAGCGTTTGAGCCGGAACTGTTCGACGAGCGGGCCGAGGCGCTCCGAGATATCGTGTCCGTGAGCGGTGTCTATGAGTGCTCGAGCGCGCTTTGTATGTAGATTGACTTCTGTACCTATCTATTTTGTGGTCCTGTGAACCGTGTGTGTTATTAGAAAACGTCTTATGACTTCGAATCGTATATACGTGTGATTGGGATTACCGTTATATTTATTGCGATGACATAATTATTCCTTAAAAAAAATTGCCAGAAGGACTGCTAGGTCCCTGATTTATACGCCCAGTTATAATAATTCTACCTAGTGTAGCCACATCTATAGCGGCACATAAGAACTAATCCTGCATCGTGCAATTAATTTTTTTCGCACGATGTGAACAAATACACGGACAGGCCTGTTGGTCTAGTGGATAGTGACCCTGACTGCTATGCCGGAGGTCTTGGGTTCAATTCCCACCCAGGACAAATCTTTGTGTGATGAGCACGATCATTTGTTCTGTGTCTGGGTGTAATTTATCTATAATGTGTATGTATTTAGAAATATATAAGTATGTTTATCAGTTGTCTAGTACCCATAACACAAGCCCTGCTTAGCTTGGGATTAGATGGTGTTGTGTGATAGTTGTGGAATATTATTATATTATATAGACCCACCCGAAATCATCTATCGGGCAGTTGCCCATCAGACATAAAGTGGTACCCTTGGTGGTATCCTTTTCAACGAAGGTTTGCGAGACTACTCTCTGTTCCACATATACCTCCAAACTAGAATTACGTTATTATAATCTCTAAATTGACAAACTGACAATTGATTGATAGCCGTTGGGGCCGAAAGGTTCTGGAATGGCGATCACGTACCGGAAGACGTAGCGTTGGCAGGCCTCCTACAAGTTGGACCGATGACCTGGTAAGGGTTGCGGGAATCCGATGGATGCGAGACGCACAGAGCCGTCCATAGTGGCGACACTTGGGGGAGGCCTATGTCCAACAGTGGACGTGTTTCGGCTGAAATGATGATGATGTTGGAGTCCCTGTGGCGCGGGGGCCCCATATCATTGTTATTACTGCTAGGCCTTCGATTTACACGCCCCTGATTTATGAATATTCCTCCTAGCATTACATACGTCATTATAATCTTCTTTATCATATCATTGTATCCATTACCATGAAATTTTTAATTGGTTCAAAATGTCAAAAGCCTCATACAAAACTAGTACCTCTAAAACGATTCCTTAAAAACTGTTGTTTCGTCACAAAATTAGCGAACGTACTTATAATTGGCGTTACTTAATCAAAAGCTATTCTAATTAGCTAAGACAAAGCGTCCCACGGCTGTGGGAGTGTTTGTTTAACATTTTAGGACAGCTATTGTTGATCGCATCAGCGTTATGATTCTAAAGAATGGTGCTGGTGTGCAAAATGTTTCATTAAAGATAATTGGGTGGTCTTAAAGTTGCCTTTTTGTATGGTCTTTATTAGCAAGATCATCTATTACATTACGTTACATTTAAATGGCATATGGAACTGAAACATGGTCGCATACAATGGGCCTTATCAGAAGACTTAAAGTCACTAAAGGGCAATGGAAAGGGCTATGCTCGGAGTTTCCTTGCGTGATCGCATCAGGAATTAAGATATCCGCAGGAGAACCAAGGTCGCCGACATAGCACGAAGAATCGCCAAAGTAAAGTGGCAGTAGGCAGGGTACATTGCTCGCCAAACTGATGGCCGATGGAGCTGACAGGTTCTGGAGTAGTGACCGTGCACTGGTAAACGCAGCGTTGAAAGGCTTCCCACAAGGTGGACTGACGACCTGGTGAGAGTCGCGGGGATGCAGTGAATGCGAGACGCACAGAATCGGTCGTTGTGGCGACGCTTGGGGGAGGCCTATGTCCAACAGTGGACGTCTTTCGGGTGAAATTATGATGATGATGACATATAAATAAAATTGTAGTGTCTATTTGTAATGTAGCGACATCTACGCCAGCACTGATTATTTTTGTAATCTACACTAATATAATAAAGAGTTAAAGTTTGTTTTTTTGGTTTGTAGGAAGTAATCTCTGAAAGTACTGGACTGATTTCTAAAATCTTTTCACCAGTAGAAAACTGCTTTATTCCTGAGTGACATAGGCTATATTTTTTGTACGCGAGCGAAGCCGCTGGCAAAAGCTAGTATGAACTAAACTAGGTCTTAGCGCGATTTGAACATAAACAACAGCCTAAAATCATCTCTCGAGGCAGTTTCCCAAACGAGGCATAACATCTGTCTGGTCGGAGGATCCTCATTTTTCAACGCTGGTATGTGGGACTTTACACTCTGCAGTATGCTCAGCGTTCGGCCGTTTTGCGCGAACGTGGCACTTATATGTTTTCTTCCAAAATTTTTGTAATCGGTTTCTATCATCTACATACTTGGATAAAACGTCACTAGATTTAACACCATAAGTATCCTTCAAATATGAACTACAAAATTTGTTTTACGATTGCTTTTAATAATTACATCATAGGCCTGTTTAGTGATAGTTTTATGTGTTTTGAAACAGACAAGTTCCACATATATCAAGTCAGGTGTCAGTCTATTCCTCGCATAGTTTTGCAACGCGTGTAAACGGCATGTATGTAACGAGTGTGTGGCTGCGAGCGACACGCGCTGAACTAGACGCCTGCAGCAAACAGAATTAAATGTTAAGTTTCATAAGTTACCTACAGTTTATATCGTGTTTCTATTAAATGATATTTATTTTGCAAATAGGTTTTTAAAACACATTTACACGTCAATATTTTCCTCAATTCAAACTAGATGAAGCTGGTGTTTTCAGCTGACTACCCTGAGATAAACAACGAAACAAACTCAGGGGTAACCTCCACAACCCATTAATTTTTAGGGTTCCGTACCCAAAGGGGACTCGGCTGGGCAGCGTTCGGGAAGCTACGCGGTATCTTCTCATCCAACATACCACAGTGTCTCAAGACGAAAGTCTATGACCAGTGTGTGTTGCTAGTGATGACATATGGATCCGAAACGTGGTCGCTCACAATGGGCCTCATCAAAAGGCTTAAAGTCACCCAAAGAGCAATGGAAAGGGCTATGCTCGGAGTTTCCTTGCGTGATCGAATCAGAAATGAAGACATAGCACAAAGAATCGCCAAACTTAAGTGGCAATGGGCAGGGCACATTGCTCGCAGAACAGATGGCCGTTGGGGCCGAAAGGTTCTGGAGTGGCGACCGCGTACCGGAAAACGCAGTGTTGGAAGGCCTCCTACAAGGTGGACTGACGACCTGGTGAAGGTAGCGGGAATCCGATGGATGCGGGACGCACATGATCGTTCGTTGTGGCGACGCTTGGGGGAGGCCTATGTCCAGCAGTGGACGTCTGTCGGCTGAAATGATGATGATGATGACCCAAAGGGTAAAAAGGAACCCTATTACCCAACCCTACCCCACCCTACACTACCCTATTACTAAGACTGTCTGTCTGTCCATCTGTCATCAGGCTGTACCTCATACAATAGAATATAATAGAATAGAATAAATTTTATTGTACACCAAAAGTAAAATGACATAAACAAACTTAAATCTATGGGTACAATGGCGGTCTTATCGCTGACAGCGATATCTACCAGACAACCTTAGGATGGATCTCATAGGGGACTCCCTAGATAATGGGCCCGGAATTTTTCGTGCGGAAGTCGAACAGATACTTTACAACAAAATTCATTCAAGAAACTAAAATATCTTCATTAAAAAAAAAAGTAAATCTTGAAATTTGATCCGGTAGTTACAATTCCATGCTTGAGTAGCCGCAATTGTAAAGTGATTTTTAAGTCATGACATAGAGAATGGAGTGAATAATGTCTTGATCACCCTATAGAAAGAGACAGAGATAACGTATTGGCTTTATGTTGTTACTGTAATTGTCTATTTTATATAATCTATGTCTGTGTGACTGTAGCGGCCGTGCTTCACTAGGACGCTACGGCAGCGTACCTATGACGCCAAAAAAGGTAGGTGGACTGCGTGACCAACACCTGCCAGGCGAAGTATAAACTATAGAACAGCATGCATTTATTTGGTTGAGCGAACTGGCAGCACCACCGTAGCGTGGTGTTCCAGTGAGGTACGGACCTTACTCATCTGTTTCTTCTTTACATGCCCAAAGAATACTAGCGCTGCGAAGTGATGTTTTTAAAAATCGCAGCTTTTTTGGCCTTGCACAGGCTTGATTTTGTATTTTCTGTGTGTATCAAATAAAAATATTAATTTTCTACTTTTTTTGGTATTTTACAAGTTTGATGTGACTCAATCAGAATTCTTGAGAAAAGACAACAGTGGTTGTCTTTGCCGAACGATCGCTCCATCTCCCTTATACGCCTCTGTCCGTATTCACGTCATACCTGAACAAACGATCAGTCTATTCTCCAAGTCATTGACAATCAGAGTCAACCCGCGAGCGGACACGGTGGTTGCGCCAACCAGAACCACGCAACCAACGTAACCGCGTGAAAGGGTTACGAACAACAGTGGAGTGATGACCTTAGTTCTGTGTGAATTGTTTATATTTTTTTGTTGTTATGAAGTTTTTTTTTTGTAACTGTGGGAGTTTTGTGATTGTGATGAGTTTTGTCATCGTCACTGTTACTAAAAATTTTAACCAGTTTCCTCACTGAGAGATTGCGAGGGAATATTTTTTCACATTCATGTATACTTAATCCAAACTAATTCACGCCTATTGTGGGCGCACTCATCCTTTAGATTTTCAGCAGGCTTTCTTGTGCCAGGATGCCTTTTAATATTATATATACAAAAAATACTTGTTTAGTCAGGCAGTTTATTGATTCATGCTTTAGGAAGTCTGTGAATTAGTTTTTAATTAAATTATTATGAGAGTTGTTGTTTGTTTTGGTTGAACTTAAAAATTGTTATAGAATTCATACAACTAAGTGAAAGCAATGGTTTTTGTTAAATAATTCATAAGTAATTGTAAAAGTTAGACTACTTCCAAAACACGAATAAATTTTGTAGTCTCCTAAAATATTTAGAAATATTATTTCCTTATTCATTAGTACATTATCTACAATTTTACTTTTCTCAACACTAGGAATTATTTAAATTATCGTAGGTGCGTTCACAAATATGTACTCACATTCATATGACACATGACATACAGTCCCATAGCTACTATCTACAGCTGATAGACAGACATACAAATATTTGTTCATTACAAGAATCGAATTCACAACACGCAGCACAGCAGTCAAACGCTCAACCACAGCGCCTACCGTGCCACCATTTGAGGCCAATGGAGACTTACCAATCAGTTCTTTAATTTTTAACATTTTCAGAAGTAAATAGAGTTGTAAATGTTGTGGCAAGAAGGTGTTACACAGATGGTGTAACACATTATAAAAGCGATATATTGTAGCTGCCGTAATATTTAGATTTATGACAGAATTGTGTGGTCATGCGCGGGATTTGATGTGAACAGGTAGTGTGTTACTGGTTGAGTTAGTCGATAAAAGTAGATTTGATAGAAAGTTCGTTTAAAAACTCGTGGAATTTTCTGTTAAAATGTAAGGATAGTATAATAGACAGAAGAGAGAATGCAGAATATTCCAAGACTGTCATAACATCTTAAAAAAAAAAATCAAATTTATTCATTCACATTTAAACATCGGACTTATAATGTTCCCACTGTTGAGACGCGAAAGCCTCATCTCCAGAATCCAAGGGAAGGAATGGGCCGTAATCCACCACGCGGGCCCAGTGCGGGTTGGTGGATGTCACATGTCTTCGAATTTTTGGTTCTTGGACATGCCGGTTTCCTTCACCGTTTTGAGAAAGGTGATGAAATAAATTACAAAAAGTAAAGCGCCTGGCTGGGTTTGATTAAAGGGCCCAATAGAGCCTACTGGCGCCATGTGTTATTTTCTGAAAGGGAAACCCGTGATCCTAGACCGCGAAGGGCAACTTAAACTAAAAGGCCGACACGCCCTTTCGTTTCGCCCTAGAGTGAAAAAAGCCAGTAAAAAACCCAAAGTAGGTACCAGCGAAGCCCCCCCTGTAATGGTTTCCACCTCAAAAAATAAGTCATAACAATAAAAGAAAAACAAATTCCCGCAAAAAATATGATTACATTTACGTTGTTTATTATGTGTAATTTTATCTTTTCAGAACAACAGAAAGTGGCGATTAAAACACAGTCGAACAAAATAAACAAAAATCCATTCAGTGCTCGACCACCTACCATTGAATGAATATAAAGATGTCAGATAAAGTATAATTTAGTCTTTATTCACGTCCAGTGTAGTATTATTTACGCTAACACAGATTTTTATTGCACCAAATCATAGTTAATGTTTGTGAAAGTTTAGGGCATTTCAGTTGTGTTAGATAAGCATTGTAGATCAGTATTAGCAGAGTGGTAATAGCTCCGACTTACGAGTTGTAGGTCGTGGCTTCAAACCTAGCCAGGTGTATCATCAACATCATCATATCAGCGGAGCCCAAGCGTCGCCACAACGACCGGTCCTGTGAGTCACGCATTACTTTGTGTAGGTATTTAAGAAAAGAAAGAAAGAAAGAAAACATGTTTATTTGCCACACAATGAACAAAACAAGTATTGAAACATTAATAAAATATAAAACTTAAAACAAAATAAAAAAAAAAAAACAAACTGCATCATTGTGTCTCACGGTAGTGCCAAATAGGTTCAGTTCAGCATACTGTCAGACAACCGTAGCAGTTGCCTGACGCTGGTTTTCAATTGAACCTTTGAGGGTGAGTGACGGTGTATTTATTTCATCACCATTTCTCTCAAAACGATGAAGAAAAACATCTCCATTTATTAACTGCTCCATCTTTGTTGTAACATTTTTTTTTTCTAACACATTTCTTTTGTTTTTTTTATATTATCTAACTCGAACCTCAAATTCGTTAGTTATTCTTTTTTTTTGTTGTTAACGTCTCATTTACTGACAGTTGTAATTATTATTTTTTTTCTCTCTTTTTATAATGTAAATGGAAGAACACTGTAGACTCCACGAATTCTTAGATTACTTCATATTTTGACTCACTTTTTTAAAATGATTATTTTTATTGTGCTTTTGAGTACAATATAGACCGGTTTACACTGTTCTTAAATAATACCTATTAATATTGTAATACGGACATATTGTAAAAACAATCATTTTTTTAAAAGAGTAACCATGGATTTTCTTGCCGGTTCTTCTCCATAGGAAACGACCAATTTCGAACCGTGCACTAGCTTCTGACGTTTTATAAGTGCCCATGTAGGCCTATGTGAAATAAAAAACTTTTGACTTTGACTTTGACTTTGATCGTGAGGAAACCGGCATGTCCTAGAACCAAAAATTCAAAGACATGTGGGATTCACCTGCACTGAGCCAGCGTGGTGGATTACGGCCCATTCCCGCTTCTAGAGAGGCCTGAGTCCCAGCAGTGGGAACATTATAAGGCCGACTATACTATACTATGCCATGTAAGCATTGTTAATTGTGAAGTTTTTAATACAATCACAAAAGTTTTTTGTTTTGTTAAAGTTAAATTATAACAATCATGGTTGAATTTCAGTTGTTTGATTGAGACAAAAAGTGCATTGTAAACCGTGGTGTCTTTAAATAATGATATTAAATATATTATGATAATAGCGTGTTTAAATTCAACATTTACGAGTATGTAAAGATACAATGCGTGTATTTTTGTATAAATTGCATGAGATATTTTCGGTTTTTCGGCAGCCATACACGCTAGGTTATACCTGACAGGTTTGTCTGTACAGGTGACCTGTAGGTACAGGTGACCTGTAGGTACAGGTAAACCGGAGCGTGTTTGTTGCACAACTGTGCAGGTTTCCGTACAAGCTTACCTGACAGGTATACTCGTAACTGTGCAGGTAAACCTGTCAGGTACACCCTAACTTGTATGGCTACCTTAAAAGTTAACAACAAATACCGAAAACAGAATAAAATTAATATTTAAGAGGGCTCCCATAAAACAAACGTGATTTTTTGCCTTTTTATAGATAAATATAATGTAATTTAATAAAATATCCCATAACTCACACAGCGCCATCTAGTCTTAAGCTAAGCTGAACTTGTGTTATGAGTACTAGACAACTGATAAACATATACTTATGTATATCATACATAAAATAAATTACACCCAGACAGAACAAATGATTGTGCTCATCACACAAACATTTGTCCTGGGTGGGAATCGAACACATGACCTCTGGTATAGCAGACATGCCTAACCACTAGAGTACTTGACCAACAAGCTAGTCACTAATTGACGGTACGGTTGGTGCAGAACCCAATGGTACAGAACCCTTCGAACACGATCCGACTCACACTTGGCCGGTTTTTTAATCTCGGCTCAAAGTATATTTTTGTCATCAATAGCCCTGTTGAGTTCAGTTAGCAGCTCGTTGCCCAACAGAGCAGATTTACCCACACGATATACATAATGGCTATATTGTGACGAGACAATGGACATCACTAACTTGATGCGCAATGAAACGGAGAATATTGCGTTACTGAAACATGCAAAAAGACTTTGCAACGCGATAAGATTACAAACTTCATGATATTATGTTTTTTTTTGTTGATAGGTTTTTTTTATAGTGTGAAAATCATCTAATGACAACCCTCGCTCTTGGGCGGAGCGGGGGATAGTGTTAGACTCTTACTGACTAAAAACCCACCCCGTTCCTTCGAGCCTTCATACCGGGGCTCGAGCTACTCTTTCGAAACAGTAGGCTTCGACCCTTTGTTGATACCTCACCTGATGGAAAGCGACAATGCGGTCGACCATGGAGCGCGATTACCTAGAAGTAACCTATTCACTCTCGACTTAAAGATTCACGGGTTGTAGCTATCAGGAGGAAACACAGACTCCGGCAAGGAACGCACAATGAATGTGTTCCCAAAACGTTTTGTGCGTCTAGGTGGGATGGTAAGCGTGGTGTGTGTGTATTCCTGATTTGATTTTCAGCTACTTTATGTTATCATAAATTTTTCTTCGTGATTGCGAAATTTTCATAAACAGTTTGTTTTTTGATTTAAACTAGTCCTTGACTGCGATCCCACCTGATGGTAAGCAGTGATGCAATCGTTGATGGTGAGGCGCACTAGTTTGCTGCTCACCAACATATAAGTACCAACATCTATTTCTCGCATCAACACCGCATCTGATTGGGGCTACCAATCTGCCGTCAGAACAGCGTGAAAGATGCCCCATTGATGATGTCTTACGGTACCCGTCCTTCACAGCACTACACTGGTACCATCACATTCAGAGACGTAACATTGGATAATACAGACGTGGGTGAAGGCCCATCTGCGAGGCCATTTTCTTTCTTAAATTCAAAACGAGACAGCCACTGTTGCAATCCAGTATCTGATTACATCGACGCTTAGCAGGTGAAATAGTGATCAAACGAGAGCCTATCTACACTTTAATATTATTAAATAGGAAGTAGGCTCTGAAAGTAGGTACTAGTTCGATTGAGAATTTTTTTTCACCGATAGAATGCTACTCTATTCCTAGGTAACATACGCTGTAATTTATGTATAAGAGCGAAGCCGCGGGCAAAAGCCATTTTAAAGAGGTATAGTTTTTTTTTGTTTTATTGTTTGTAGAAGGTAATCTCTGAAAGTACTGATCCGATTGCTAAAATTTTTTCACCGATAGAATGCTGCTTTATTCCTGAGTGGCATAGGCTGTACTTTAAGTATGCAGGCGAAGTCGCGGGCCAAGCTTGTAAATTATAAAAAAAAAATCGTTGTTGAAGAATCGTCGCACACGCCCCGAGGCCCCTTAGGTGCGAGGCCCTTGGCAAGGGCCCACTTCACCTGCGCCTAACTACGCCACTGACCACATTTTTTTACCATCTATAATACATTATCTGCGTTTAAATCTTGATGTGGTAGATCCGTCTATTGTTTGTTTGGCTGTTAAGACAGAAATCCGGTGCAGTGCAAGTTTGTTTTTACTTAGGTGTGTCTACGTTTTGACTTGTAAACACTTCACCTATAGGGCAGAGTTTCTCAAAATGAGGTACGTGAACACTTAGCGGTTCGAAATTTGATGGTATGGGGTTTGCGGTAAGATTTTCGTACCCTAAAACGTAAAGGGCAAAATACGGAACATAGGTGGGTTAAGTCAGTAAAAGTCCAACACGTTATGCACCGACAGATGAACCTATCGAATAAACGTTTCTGATTTCTTGCATCTAAGAAATCAGAAACGTATATTTCAAATAGACCAATTACACGCACTTTTAAATTGTCAAAATGTCAGTCAAAGACGCGCAGGACCAGTCGTTGTGGCCTTGTGGCAACATTTGGAGGAGGTCAATGTCTAGTCTAGTAGTGGACGTCTCTCGGCTGAAAAGCTGATGAGTTCCTAAATAAATCCTATGATATTGCATCGCATTATTATACAAATATTAATAGCCAGTGAAGTTCATTCTATAAAGCAAAGCAGTTTTTACAGAATTCATTATTAAAGGTCGACACCAAATTCAAATTATTTGAAGTTGTTCAAGTTTAAATTGGTCAATTATTATTATTGTTTGGATTGTGTCAAACACTAAACAAATAGATCGAGAAGTTCAAAACACTATCCATATTTAGGAACCCATACCTTACAACCAAGGCATTTTTCATTTGACCATGGCCTACCCAGAAACCATAGCATGTAAGAATGCTATGGTTTCTGGGTATTTTTTTCTCTTGCGCGAGGTGGGAGGGCGTATCAGACTTTAACTGACTTAAATCCTGTTCCTGCTTTGCCTTCGTTCCAGGGGGGTTCTCTATCACACAACCCCTGGCCCCAGTAGGCTTCGACCCTGCTCCTCTTACGTGTTTGCCTTCTCTTTGAGGCGCATGTGGAATACTATGCGCCGACAGAAAATAATATCTAGGTAAGACTCCTCATAAAGTATCTAAGAATGACCAACGCCGCCGAGGCCAAGTAAGAATGGGAATGTAATAGGGCCGTAATCCACAAGGCAAGGCTAGTGCGGTTTAGTGGATGTCACATGTCTACGAATTTATGGTCCCTAGGATATGCCGGTTTTCTCACAATGTTTTTTAAAACCATTTTGGAGAAGTGGTGACGAAATATATCACACAATATAAAGCGTCTGCCTGTTTAAACTCTCTACTTTATTAGACTCGTAAGTTGAGGACGTTACCACAAAGCCACCACTGCTCTACTGTATGGAAGCTGACCCTAACATATTTGGAGATCTGGGGCTAAGGGTTTACTTCCGAAAGTGAAATCCAGGGTCCTGGAATGCAAGACAAAGATGGAACGCAGGTGTGGTTTTAGTCAGTCTCTTCCGCCTCAGTCCGCGTCAGTGCCTCCTTCTCCGTCCTAGAGATGCTGAATGATTTCCCGCAAAAAAAAAAAATGGAGATGTGGTTTTAAAATTTCTTGCCTCTTTAAATTCTATTCAAACCGATTCTTCTGCACACAAGTTTACTTAGTGACTTCAGTACTGTACTTGGTTCTCCATTCATACAGCTATAGAAAATGAAAGGTGCACCAGCGTACTCCAAGGTCAGCCTTATTGTTTGTGCTCTTCCTAATGGTACGGAGCGAATTATTTTATTCATATTTTAACGTTTAAAGCTCTTTAGTATATGCTGTAGAAGGTCTGCTTGAGTTCCGTGCTTATGAGAATGTTTCCTACTCTATATTTTTGTAATAACAACTTTAAGTTTTAGTTCCTAAGGTAGATATTTATTTGTGCGCCTAATTACTGGGTCTTGACCTTTATAAAATGCAGGGACAGGTATTTATAATTTCAGCTCCATATTATGTAAGTTTAAAATTTGTATTTATACCCTATTCGCGTTAAGATTAGACATTTAAAGAAACGTTTTTTACTTTTTGTTCAATCGATTTTAACTCCTATTTCGTAGGCATAAAGTTGGCATTAAAAGCAAAAAAAGTGGTTACAATACCAACTATTTACTGCAGCCCTCATTTGTCATGCCACCAACGTAATAAAAGACAAAATCGGTTGGACGGACAGTAATAAAAGATTTTCATAAATGTCTAATGTTATTTTGAACAGTGTATAGTGTGTGATTGAATGTTGGGCTGTGAAAAAGACGGATGCAAAAAGATTGCATGTAGCGGAGATGAGTATGTTGAGATGGATGTGTGATGTGACGAGAACGGATAAAGTGAGGTATTAGGTACTATGTTAGAGGAAGTTTGAAAGTGGCGCCAGTGACTGAAAAATTGAAGGGGAATCGTTGGTCTTGGTATGGCTATGTAAAGAGGTGGGATGAAACGCGTGTTACTAAAAGAGTTATCTATGAGTAGGTACACATGTGGATGAATGGAGAGGGAGAGGGAAGCCAAAGAAAAGATTGTGTGAGATTTGAGAAGTGATATGAAAGAAAAGGAAGTTAGTGATAACGTGACGGGTGACAGGTCAGAATGAAAGAAAAATCGTGTTGCACCGACCACAAATAAAACGGGACCGGGGCAGGAAGATGATGGTGATGAGTATTGATTCTAGGTAATGTTAAGCCAATTGAGCTGTATTTTTTTAATATTGACAGGCTCTCATTTGATCACTACCTCACCTGATGGTAAATGATGATATAGTCGACGATGGAGCACGCTTGCCAGAAGTAACCTATTCACTCTTGACGCAAAGACCTCTAAGTTGTTATCAAGAAACACAGAATCCGACAGGGAATTCCACTCCTCAGCACTATGAAAGCTTTTGATCTATCTTAATTTAGATCTTAGTTCAGAACCGGTTTATAGAGCCAACCGTTTTATTAGTTTTCAGAATTACAAAAACAAAAACTGTTCAGACAAGTGAGAAAAAAAAGGTACAGGAAATATATACAGGAGCTTGCTTGTGTTGTAAAAATGTTGATAAATAAGTTTTCATGCTGTATGCATTTCCTTCTTCCCTTCTATGACACGTACTGCGAGCTGAGAAGCATTCGCCATTGTTTAAGATTACACACGCGACAATATAGGGAAATTTTCGTTATGTTTGTGTAAAGAGATGTTAAAGAAATGCTAAAGTAGGTACGTCAAAGGCTTGGCTGAATAGCAAAGCATAGTCGACCTTATAATGTTCCCACTGCTGGGACTCGGGTCTCCTCTCTAGGAGAGAGAATGGGCTGAAATCCACCACGCGGGCCCAGTGCGGGTTGGTGAATATCACATGTCTTCGAATTTTTGGTTTCAGGACATGCCGGTTTCCTCACGATGTTTTCCTTCACCGTTTTGAGAGCAGTGCTGATGAAATAAATTACACAAAGTAATGCGTCTGGCTGGATTTCAACCTGCGACCTACAACTCGTAAGTCGGGACCGTTACCACTCGGCCACCTTTTGTTTCATCAATCGTCATTTTGTTTTGTAGGTTGAATGTAAGTAATAGGCTGTTTATATACCTATTTGAAAAATAGAGCAGTGGTGGACCAGTGGTAAAGGCTGCGACTCACGAGTTGTAGGTCGTAGGTTCAAACTTAGCTGAGTTTGTTTCGGTGTTTTTCCTCAGGATAGTCAGCTAGGAGAAACTAGATTGCTTGTTAGTCTTTAACCTTTTAAGGGATCATTATTCAAATGCCAGGTTAACAGAAATGTTCCTGTAACATTTAGCATAACGAGAAGCTCACTTTGTGTAAATTGTTCTTAAGTCAATAAAATCAGTTTTAGAGTCGTTTTGGGTTGAAACACTAAGGCCATGGGGTCCGAGCGCTCATCGAGTTGTTCGGGATATCAGCAAACAGTTGGTCGACTCTTCGCGTGACCAGAGGGCTGGACTCTTCTTCAGTCAACGAATCAGCATTGCCATCCAGCGTGGCAATGCTGCCAGCGTTCTGGACACTTTGACATGATGTGGACGATTTTTTTAACGCCCTATATTTTTCCTTTTTATCCGTTTGTACATATGATTATTTTAAGTTTTTATATAAGAAATACCTATTAATTTATAAAATCAGTTCGATATTTTGTAACAACAATAAACACAATTATTATAAAGTAAGTATGGTTACGTGTTCATTAATTTATTACTTTATATCACTCAAGGAAACGATTGAGAATTCAATAAAATACGCGGTCGATTTATTGCGTTGAATGAACCTTTTAATTAAAATAATTCAATGCTGTTACGTGATAAAAATATCTTGCAAAAATGCAGTTTTTGCACGTTCAAATATACGGTAAGAGAATTGCCAGATAGACTAGATTATTTTTTATAAAATAAATGCTCTCGTGATCCTTTTAAAGAGTGAAAAATGTCGCTAAAAACTTAACCCGATAATAAATATTATATCTAATCTATATAAAAAAAAAACTATATTTCAAAAATGCAGTTTTTATACGTTCAATTATATGGTGGGAAAATTGCCGTATAGGCTTGATTATTTTTTATAAAAAAATTGCTCTTTAAATCCGTTTTAAAAATGACAAAAAATCGCTATAACTAAACCCAATAAAACTTAACCTATTTTTTCTACCTGTTTGTCCATATTAAGCTATAATATTTATTAGTTTAGATGTTTATTTAAGAAGTTTTAGATATAATTAGGATTCTATTGCTTAATAAGTAATAATTACCAATAATAAAATTTAAATCTATAAAACAAAAACACTCACCTTTCCAAACTCTCCAGTAGTTCACACCAGAAACCACAAATAATTTTACGAAAACTTAAAAAATTAAATTACGTAAATAAATTCGCGTTGCAGTTGCAACGGTCACTGCACTCCCGTTCAAAGTTGTCGCGCGTCTGCGGTTCGCGCCGGTCGCGTGCTAACTGCGCCTGCGCGCGAGATGTCAGATGCGCTTGCGTCTGACAACAAGAGATCTAGAGGCTGTTCTAAAAATAATGTGCAGTGATATAAGACAGTTTGGCGGTAAATTAGCGACGATATTAATAGCCATTCTTTTCTTTTGCCTGTTAAGGTACTACCTGCGTTAGCCTTGTTTTTTTTTTGTTATTGAGGTGCGAATTAATTCAAAGTATTTCTTTCCCACTCGGGATGGAGTGTGAGAGGGAGTATCAGAATTAGGACTAAAACCCATCCGTGTTTTTTTAGTTGCTGTTTGCCAAAAAAAGGACCGTTAGGATTCTTATACAACTCTACAAAAAGGTACCTTTACTTGAAGACCTTGCTAAAGATCGCAGGTGTACACAACAATCGCGCCGGCAAGTCTCCTCTTTGAAGAGTGGCTTGAGAGGTTAAGAGATACCACGGCACCCTCACCTTCCGCCTGACGCAGGTCCTCATCGGACATGACCACTTTAATAATGTCAAGTTTGGAAACCTTGACATTAGTGGTCCTTTTTTTCGGATTCAGATAGAAGAAACGCTTGGATGACGAAATTGTACGGACTACTGGAGGGCATGGTGAGGGTGTGCCCCGCGGAAGCGACTTCTCGTGCTAATTTCTGGTTTAGGCTACGGTCCGGGGCGAGGGAATGGGAAGCGGTAGCATCCTTCTGCAAAGTAGTAGGAAGTTGGCAAAGGAGATGGCCGAAACCGTGAGAGAACGGAAATCCTTACATCCCAGCCGCGGAGTCAGGAGACGTTCCGGGCGTCGAGACTAGTCGGGAGGCGCAGTACAATCCCCGGCCACTGTAGGCGCGGGCTTGCCAACGACGAGTAATGGGTAGCTTGCATTCCGGCCGTTCTTTAGTAAGGATCGAGCCGGAGTCTCTATCTGTTCTACGCACGCCTCAAATCGCCTAACATCCCATTAGCAAAACCATACGGACCCAGAAGGACCGATGCCCGCTAGGGCTACTTAATAGTTTTACCGTGGTCCTGGAATGCAAAAGGCAATTGAAGGACTCTGGTGAGTTTTTGCCCATGGGTTTTCACCCTCTCGCTTCACTGAAGGGCGTGAGAAGTCATTGGATGATTACCCTCTTCAAAAAAAAAAGTGTAAAGATGTAACAAAAAACACGTTTCGCCAGAGTAACCACCGTCCTCAACTCCACTCAAGGCGAAGGTTGACTCAAATAGTAATTTTTAATTTTAATTTTTAACTGAATTTGACTTAATTTTAAAAATTAAAATTTTAGTTTTTTTTTTCGTGGTACAATTACCATGAATTTTGTCCACTTCGATGTTTTTCCTAAAATGTGTAAATGGCTACGGTGTTTTGAAACCTTCAATAGTAGGAAATGAAAATTTTCAGGACACCAAGGGAGTTTATGAATGTGCTTAAAGTTTTTTTTTTATTTTGCCTGACCACTATCTCATCTGAAGGTAAGCTATGATGTGGTCGAAGATGGAGCGCGCATACCTACAATTTTTTTTTAAATTTATTTATCATTTATACAAAGATTACAGAATTCATCATCATCATCATTTCAGCCGACAGACGTCCACTGCTAGACATAGGCCTCCCCCAAGCGTCGCCACAACGAACGATCATGTGTGTCCCGCATCCATCGGATTCCCGCTACCTTCACCAGGTCGTCAGTCCACCTTGTAGGAGGCCTTCCAACGCTGCGTTTTCCGGTACGCGGTCGCCACTCCAGAACCTTTCGGCCCCAACGGCCATCTGTTCTGCGAGCAATGTGCCCTGCCCATTGCCACTTAAGTTAGGCGATTCTTTGTGCTATGTCGGCAACCTTGGTTCTCCTGCGGATATCTTCATTTCTGATTCGATCACGCAAGGAAACTCCGAGCATAGCCCTTTCCATTGCTCTTTGGGTGACTTTAAGCCTTTTGATGATTATTACAGGATTATTTAGGTTAAATAGCAACCAAAAAACCTCTAAGGTTTAAACTTGTGCTATCATGAATCTATATCAATATCGAAACAAATTGAGTTTTCAATTTTATATGTGTACGTTATTGTCGATATTAATTTATAAAAACTTTCTGTAAAAAAGTAGAAAACATTCTTAAACAATACTTAAGTAATATTGCTTAAGTTTACCACCTATTCACTATTAGCTTAAAGACTCTTCATCATCATGATCATCAGCCTTTTTAATGTTCTCACTGCTGGGACTCAGGCCTTCTCTCTAGGAAAGGGAATAGGCCGTAATCGACCACGCGGGCCCAGTGCGGGTTGGTGAATGTCACATGTCTTCGAATTTTTGGTTCTAGGACATGCCGGTTTCTTCACGATGTTTTCCTTCACCGTTTTGAGAGCAGTGGTGGTGAAATAAATTACACAAAGTAATGCGCCTGGCTAGGTTCGAACCTGCGCTCCACAACTCACAAGTCGGGGCCATTATCACTCGACCACAACTGCTTTCCAAAGTCTCTTAAGTTGTAGATATCAGGAAACATAGACTCCGGAAAGGAATTCCATTACTTAGCAGTACGCACAATGACAGTATATTAATTTGAACGAGATGTGTGTGTGTTTTTATCTCAAAGACATTCATTCATATAGACAAACTTGATAGTTCTAAAGAAACTGTGGAAGTCGGATTTAGTCTTATATTTTCTTATTTAACAAAAAATATTATCTGCGGCTCTGGAATCGTCACCGTTGCCATACTTCATTAGGCATTACTGAAAAAAAAAAAGTTTTAATTATGCTTTTGCTTTGTTAATCGGGTAAAATCATTTGATAACATCAATCACCTTGAACGTATTTGTATTAATTAATAAGCGACCCGACCGGGTTCGTACGGGTATAATTTTCTTAGTTAAAAATTTTCAGTAAAATTTTCTTTCGACAATTCTGAACACAATAAATTAAAATCGGTGAAAGTAGTAGAGCCGTTCTCTGATGTATATAATTTTTCATACATACTTGACAAAATAATTATGATGTCTATGACACATGAACGGAGTGAAATGGAATGGAATGGAATGGGACGGAACGCAACGGAACGGAATGGAACGAAATGGGACGGAACTAGGATGGTAAAAAACAGAATAGAATAGGATGAATATGAAAAATAATACGCAAGTCATATCTCAGCTATTGAATATTCATTAAGCGATATCGCTCTCATACTCTCATAAGACTTCGGGTCCCAAAAACTGTCGTTTGGAAATGCGGCTGCGGCTAAAAAGAATGCCACGTAATGCCACGAAGAATGGCACCTTATAATCGTGTAAATTAGAGACACAATAGGTGCGCGAACGCCGGCGTTCGCTTGGGGATTCATGAATGCAATGCTTAAACTCTGACCTAGGTAAAAGCCAGCTGGCAGTAATTACGTAATAGTCTAATTTAGTTTCTAGTAGAGTCTAGTAATAGTAGTAGTAGAGTAATAAAAAAAAAAAAACTATATATGTTGTATTCATACTGTAGCGATATCTATGGCGCCACATAAGAACTACAAAAATACGTAATCCAATTAGCGCAATCAAAGTTCTCCGCAGGATTTGAATATATACGACAGCCCGAAATCATCTATCGGACAGTTGCCCACCAGACAACACCCGTCTGGTTGAAGGATCCTCCCTTTTCAACGGAGGTTTACGGGACTTCACTCTCTGTTCCGCATACCTCCAAAATACTTTTACAGTCCTTCTAACAATGGCTTCACATGTTTCAAATACATTCATTCATGTTTCATTCGGGATATTACATTCACTGAAGAATGATTGAAACTTCATTTACATATAAATTAAATAAAATGATCACAGCACGGTTGGCTTAGTGTCTGAGCGATTAGAAGGGGCAATGTTATAAAAATTACAGCTAAGTAATGAAGATAGCTACCGACCTTTTCAATCACAATAATTATTTAAATTACATCGTACGTTATAGACTAGTAAGTGGTATTCAGTCGACCGAAGATGCTACATAAGTCATTGTTACTAAAATCAAGGAAATAATAAAACTTAATACTGATATTAATCCGATTAAAGTCATTCTTAGCAGCGATACCACGAAATAGCTCTATTAAAGAACCATTTCTCTTTTGTTTAATGTTATTTTATGGATGAACATTATACCATTCACTTTTAAATTAAACGAATGTTATATAGTAGAATATAAAGTCGGAAATAGTGAGTGTTAATGATCTTAGTTTCTTTATCCATCATGTTCATTGGATAATGTACGAGTAAAGGCTTGCAGACGGCGGGCAATGGGTGGCTCGCTGTCCGGCCGTACCGTAAGGGCCTAAACAGACGGACCGCATTTCAACAGCAATCCAACCGCAAATTGCAGTTTAAGTGCAGTTTGAATGCAGTTGACACGACTGCAATAGAACTGCAAACCAAACGTGCAGTCCGATTGCAGTCATGTGAACTGCACACCGACTGCATTGTGCGGTCCGTCTGTTTAGACCCTAACCGTCTGGACCGAGCTCGTGTCATCGACGGCGCATATCTAGCATTCTACGCGCCCTTCAAAGAGATGACGTCAGCAAAAAGTAAGGGCCCAGCAGGGTCGAAGCCTACTGGGGCCAAGGGTTGTGGGAAAGAAAACCCCGGGGCCCTGGAAGGAATTATTCCAGTGTGGGTAAGAGACAGAGTTATACAGGCTGTCTAGCGCCATCTCTTACCCACACTGGAATAAGAATAAAACATATCTTATTTTAAACGTCATGGTCTTTTCTTTTTTTTATGGTGGGAAAATCATCTAATGACAACCCCCGCTCTTGGGCGGAGCGGGAGATAGTGTCAGACTCTTACTGACTAAAAACCCACCCCGTTTCTTCGTGCCTTCATATCTTTCGAAACTAACCCTGGCTAGGCTAGGCCTAAATAGGCTTCGACCCAGCTGGGCCCCTGCTTTTGCTGATAACTTCTTGAGCCGCGCGGGAACAGTGCGCGCCGTCGACGACTTGGGTTCGGTCCGGACGGTTATAGGACGGTCGGACGGCGAGCTATACATTGCTCGCCTTCCGCGAGCGCACGCTACGGTGGCCGGAAATCGGGATCAGAATCCCAGCGGCTGAGGCGCTAGTCCCATTGCGCGTGAGATCGCCTCCTTCGCTAGCATTACTGCTTCGCAGAAGGAGACGACCGCCTGCCGCTCCTCCTCACTCCGGACCATGGCCTGTACCAAGGCTCGGGTAGACGTTTGGCCTAAGTTTGCTACATTTCTATGTTGTTCAAGTTAGTTTAACTTAGCTGCTTAGCTCGTCTACTTACAAACTCGTACGTGACTCAGGAGAGTCAAGATAAGCAGATCAGTCATCGTGGCATTTAAATCTTAACTTGTTTATGTAACTAAACAGTAGTTGTAGAAAGTTCTTATAAGTTTATTTATATCGCGAATAATCCTTAATGTAGATATTTCAAACATACATAAAAAATAACTAGATAGGTACTTACAGCTTTTTAATAAATACTATATTATGCAATATTATGTCAGACTATTCGTGCTTTTTATTTTATAATATTTTATGCCAAAGAACAACAAACACTAATAAAAAACTGGTCAAGTGCGATCCGGACTCGCGCAAAAAGAGTTCCGTACCGTCCGTAGTAAAAAACGGTAAAAAAATCTCGTTTGCTGTTTGGGAGCTCTACTTAAATATTAGGGTTTGGTTCCCGGGACGTCTCATGACTCGAATTCCCAGGAATTTTCGTAATTTTAGTTATCTCGAGTCCCGGGACTTTCCTGTCGAGACTCGAGACGAGACAAGATTGTCGAAATTGTTAATAAAAAAAACTGTAATTAAGAGAATTAACAATGTTGTGATTATGAACTAGTCGAATTACCAATGATAGCAAAGTTATTAAGAATTAGTATGATTTTTAACTAAGTTCGTTTTATAAAGTATAAGATTTGTGTATTATTATAAGAAATAAACAAAGCAGTTATCAAGACTGAAACTGACGTTATAGTTATAAGGATATAATTTTTGGGTTAATACATGTTTATTTTTACAAAACAAAAAATGCTTTTTACCTTTATAGAAAAAACGGGACTAAACGTATTTTTCCACACTCAAAGGAATCAAAATTTATAGGGCACTTTCAGTTGATCCAGAATTCTGAAATTTGGCATAAAGCAAGGTCTTATAGAACAGGTATAGGAATAAATCTGAAAACAGTAAATTTGTTGAAACGTAACAAAAAAAAAAAAAAAACAAATTTGCTATTTGAAAAAATCTTCGACTCCATTCGGGAATTCAACTATTTACATAAGTAAGTTTGTATGGAACCCTCAGTGCGCGAGTCCGACTCGTAAGTTTGCTCAGTTTATTTTTTAATATATTTCATCACAAATTATCACGATTAATATTCTCATAAAAAAATAATAATACAAACATACAATCTCAAAAGCCTCGAAGTCCCGGGAACTCCCGGGACTTTTATTGTAGGCTGTCTCGTGTCCCGGGACTTTGAAATGGTCGGGAATTCCCAAACCCTATTAAATATTAATTTTTTAATACACTTGCTCAGAAAGTGACTCTTATTGCACTGCACTTAGGTATATAATGGCCCTTGTTACCAAACTGTGACATTTTGATAACCATTACGCACTATTGCTATAATGTAGTTAAAACCGTATTGTTCAACCGCTCCCCCGCCATAATTATATTACATGTACCTATCGTATCAGGCTGGGCGCAGGTCGTGTCCCGCGAATCGTCGGTCAACCCCCGTTTATTCATTTCAGTGAGTGTATTGAAAGGTAAATAAAAAAAATATGGGCGCCCATATGAAAACAGATTTTTACCGCCACAAAAGTTTACTAGTTTTACAGTTATTTTCTTCACAAGTGTATTGAAAAACGTCGTATGATACACGTGAGTAATTAGTGATTACCGTCGAGGCGGTATTAAGACCCTCGCCCTGGCTCGGGTCTTAATACCGCCTCGACGGTAATCACTAACATTACTCACTTTTATTTCATTTGGTATTTGTTGTTTTAGGTACTGATAACAGAAATACATCATCTATTCTGTGAAAATTTCAACTGTAGATATAGCTGTTACGGTCCATGAGATACAGCCTGGTCTCATAGCGAAGCCAGGGCGCCCTGCGGACTCTCCGTCCGCGTACCGGCCCATTGTGCTGCTCGACGAGGTGGGCAAGCTCTTTGAGAGAGTCATTGCAAACCGCCTCGTCGGGCGCCTAACACGGGTGGGGCCGGACCTTTCGGACGGACAGTTCGGCTTTCGCAGGATGCGCTCTACGGTGGACGCCATCATGCGCGTGCGAGCCCTCACGACGGGGGCTGCGGTGTCCCGGGGCAGGTGTGTCGTGGCAGTGTCCTTGGACATTGCCAACGCCTTCAACTCCCTGCCCTGGAGTACGATCCGGAGGGCACTCCGGTACCACCGGGTGCCCGAATACCTCTGTCGAGTGGTCGAGGCCTATCTGTCGGATAGGTTTATAGTCTACCCCGGTCACCAGGGAGACTGGAAACGTCGAGAGATGTCGTGCGGTGTTCCGCAGGGGTCGGTACTAGGGCCACCCTTGTGGAACATCGGGTACGACTACGTGCTGCGCGGCGACTTCCCTGACGGGGTCAGCGTGGTTTGCTACGCAGACGACACGCTGGTTCTAGCGCAGGGAGAGTCGTACCGGGCGGCGGTCGCTCTAGCGACACGCGGGGTTGCGATGGTCGTTGACAGGATCGAGGAGTTGGGACTCGAGGTGGCGCTTCACAAATCCGAGGCGATGTGTTTCCACGGTCGCCGGTCTCGGAACGCGCCGCCAATGAGTTCCCAACTAACGGTAGGAGGAGTTGACATCGGTGTCGGGTCGACGATGAAGTACCTGGGACTCGTCCTCGACAGCCGGTGGAATTTCGTGGAGCATTTCCGACGTCTGGCTCCCAAACTCAACCGGGCTGGGGCTGCGCTCAAGCGGCTCCTGCCCAACCTTGGGGGTCCAGATGCCTCCTGCCGGAGGCTCTACGCGGGGATCGTTCGGTCCATGGCCCTCTACGGGGCGCCGGTGTGGGCGCCGTCGCTGAAAAAGCAACCGGCGGCCATACTGAACGCCTGTCAGAGGGTCATGGCGATAAGGATGGTGCGGGGATACTGCACGGTCTCCCGCGAAGCGGCGAGCCTTCTGGCTGGCCTACCACCGTGGGATCTGGAGGCAACAGTCCTTGCACACATGCACGATATGCGCGTGGAGATGCAACGCCGGGGTGAAAGTCCGCTGCCGCGACAGGTCACGGCATGGCGGACAGAGCTCCGGCGGGATCTCATGGTGAAATGGCGTCAGCGACTATCGCAACCCAGTGCTGGGCACGCCACAATTATGGCGGTAAGTCCCCTCTTTGAGGCGTGGCTGGAAAGACCTCACGGCGTCCTTACCTTCCGCATGACGCAGGTACTCACCGGACATGGTTCTTTCGGGAGTTTCCTGCACGGGATTCATGCGGAGGTGACGCCCGGGTGTCGCCACTGTGCGGAACGCCCGGAGGACACGGTGGAGCACACAGTCGAGGTGTGCCCTGCTTGGGCGGAGCATCGCCGTGCCCTCGTGGGGGCGATCGGCGGCAGAGACCTCTCGCGCCGGGCCTTGGTTGAGGCCATGGTCCGGAGCGAGGAGGAGTGGCAGGCGGCCGCCGACTTCTGCGAAGCAGTAATGCTCGCAAAGGAGGAGGCCGAACGCATCAGGCAACGGCGTTATCGCCGCCGCCGTCGCCGGGATTCTGATCCCGATTTCCGGCCAACGTAGACGCGGGCTTGCGGACAGTGAGCAATGGGTAGCTCACTGTCCGGCCGTCCGGTAACTGTCCGGACCAAGCCCAAGTCGTCGACGGCGCGCACTGTTCCCGCGCGCCTCAAGGAGTTGTCAGCAACAGCAGGGACCCAGCCGGGTCGAAGCCTACTGGGGCCAGGGTTATCCGAAAGGGCGCTCGAGCCCCGGTATGAAGGCTAGAAGGAACGGGGTGGGTCTTTTAGTCAGTAAGATTCTGACACTATCTCCCGCTCCGCCCAAGGGAGGGGGATGTCAATGCATGATTTTTTCCCACCATAAAAAAAAAAAAAAAAAAAGATACAGCCTGGTGACAAACAGACGGATAGCGGAGTGTTAAGCTAGAACTACACTGCGCACGCGTGTGCCACACACGCCGATCTGGGTGCGCAGGTCTCCATACATTTTACATGGAAACTAGCCTTGTAGAGCTACACTAGATCCACGCCACGCGATGTCGTTCTACGTACAAATCAGGCGTGTTACACGTGTGCGTCGGTCTAATGTAGTTCTAGCTTTAGCAATACGGTCCCGTTTTTATTACTTACCCTTTTTTAAAAATTCAAAAAAAAAATCTAAAGTTTTTTATTACACATAGGCCTACATGGGCACTTACAAAACGTCAGAAGCTAGTGCACGGTTCCAAATTGGTCGTTCTCTATGGAGAAGAACCGGCAAGAAACTCCATGGTTACTCTTTAAAAAAAATGGTTGTTCTTACAATAGTTATTTCCATATTACAGTATTATTTAAGAACAGTTTGAGGACAATATAGACCGGTCGTCTATATTGTCCTCAAAAGAACAATAAAAATAATCATTAAAAAGTGAGTCAAAATATGAAGTAATCTTTGGGTATGGAACTCTAAAATTTTGAACAGATTTCGATGAAACTTTGAACACAGGTAGACCTGGTCTTGGACTAGCACGTGGAATCCTTTTTATCTTAGGAGTATGTTCCCGTAGAACGTTTTTTTTTTAATTTCACGCGCATGTTACCAGTGGCTGGTAGTAGCTAGTTATATACTAAAAGCACCTAAATATTAAATCTAGCCTTCATTAATTGACGTGTCATTTTTGCTACATAAGTACAAGTTCAAATTAGTTCAAACCGGAAAACTTTTTAACCATTTCCGAACTCATTTGAGTCATAATAACCCAGCCTTAAACCAGTTAGGGCCCGGTCACATTACGGTGCGGCGTGGTTGAGGAGACTACACGAGCACGACATGTAGCTAAAATAATATAATATATTTTCAATACACTTACTTGAAAACTGGCTCTTATCGCACTAAAATTAGGTTCGACATGCTATGTTTATTACCCTCGTGTTTGTTTTTTATTTATCACAACAAGAGCTTTTTCATTTCTATTTCGTCACGGTCAACGGTGATTTTTTTAAAATTTTTACGTTTTTAATATTTAGTGAAGATTATCATAAATATTTATCATAAATATATAAGGTTATTTACACAATTATTCGTTATTATCAACAATTTATACAATTATCAGTGTTAAATTCAAAAATATTTGAATTTCTTTTTATAATATTAAGTTGGATGTTTAACGGTTTGATACCTTTGCCATTCCTTCAACCTGCAAAGGTAAAGCGCGGGAAAAAAAGTCTATTACCTAAATATTATTATTTATTTGTGATATTTGTAAAAAAAAATTTGAATCTAAGATTTGAAGGGAATTCTTTAGACGGAACGTCGCCGCCGCCGCCGCCCAGATATTGTGATTAAAATAAAATACTTGCGATAGCCTGCTGCCATCTAAGTAAATCAAAACTTAAATGTATGGCAACTTTGGAAAATTTTCTTTAGTGCAAAATGAACAAAAATGTGTCGTAATGTCCAGAGAAAGTATTTCTTGGTAAGAAATAACGCAATACGCATATAACGCAGTAGACTGTTTTCCGCACTAGTGCAGAAAAGTGCGCGTGCTCTCCCCGCCACAATGTTTGAATTCTGATAGGCCTGTTGGTCTAGTGGTTAGTGACCCTGACTGCTAAGCCGGAGGTCGTGGGTTCGATTCCCACCCAGGACAAATGTTTGTGTGATGAGCACGATCATTTCTTCTGTGTCTGGGTGTAATTTATCTATAATATGTATGTAGTTATTTAGAAATATATAAGTATGCTTATCAGTTGTCTAGTACCCATAACACAAGCTCTGCTTAGCTTGGAACTAGACGGTGCTGTGTGATAGTCGTGGAATATTATATTATTATTAATTACATTTATCGTATCAGTCTGGGCGTGCGTCGATCCTTACGAGTCGCGGTCAACCCCCGTTTATTCATTTCTACGTAAGTGTATTGAAAAACGTCGATTGATACACGTGCTTTGTCACTGCAGCCCTCGGCTCCATAACACACTCGCCTACGGCTCGTGCGGATTCCGCCTCGGTCGCAATGACAAAATTTCTGCAGTTGTATCAAAATGTACTATTATGTGTGTGATGTGGTCAGGCCCTTACTCAGCAGTTGCGAAAACGAATCCAAAGTAACAGTATATTCTAAGAATCGAGTGATTTTGTACATTCGAAGGAAATGAGTAAATGCCTACTTATCCTGCCAAGTTACACATAAGTGTAACTTAAGACATATTGGTTTTATGACCTCGGCAATAAGACGTGTCCCCGCACACGGGCCACAAAAAAAAGCCGCTTCAAGCTTCTTTTTGAGGCGGCCTTTTTTGTGGCTCGTGTGCAGCGGTGTCGTCATAAAAAAAAAGCTTGAAGCCGCTTCTAGCTTTTTTTTTGCGGCGGCCAAAATGGCATGCCATTCGCGCATTTAATCCTTCTTCGCCAGAGTCCATGATACTGCACGCATGGCCGCAAGCTGTCGCGCGCTTCAGCTTTTTTTTTTGTGGCCGCTTCTAGTTTTTTTTTGTGGCGGCGTTTTTTTGTGGCCAGTGTGCGGGGTCACTTAGACTCATAAATAAAACTTTATTGATTGGTGTTTTCGTTACAATTTACAATATTAATTATTCATTGACATTTTTGTTGAAATCACTTTCATGCATGTTGTAAGTAGCCATCTGTGTAATTAAGATCCAATCTATAAATTACAAACTTCTTCCAATGGCTTTGACCGCATGACAGTGGTAAATTATCCCAAAAGAACCTATTGCCGGGAAATAATGTACCCGTGTACTGTTGCCACAACGGATCTTGAGCGGTTGCGCAGAAGTCAAATATTCGGTCTCTTTAGTGGTGCGAATTGAGACGAGGGGGCGGGAGTGTCAGCGATTGACGATGGCGCGGCGACCATCGCGTCATAGACGTCACTCCTCATTCGTTCCCTGCGTTGCTGCATGTATCTAACAACGAAGACGATTGGCTCGCCAATGTATGGAATGCGTAAAGCGATCCCCACTCTGACGCCGAGCGCTCAAGATCCGTTGTGCCTACTGTACCAAGTTGCATCAAAATCCTTTAAGCTGTTCAGTTGCACAAACTTTCACTTAAATTATAATGTTAGCGCGATTAGCTGCTGTCAGCGACTTCGGCTGCATAATAGTAGCAAAAAGTATCCAACGAGTATGTGTTATTACAGGTCATAAACCTACCCATGCGCCAAATGTCATCCAAATCTCTTCAGCACTTTCAGCGTGAAGAAGTACAAACATGCACAAACTTTCAGCTTCACATTAATTTATTAGTGTGAGTTGTTTTTTTTGTAAGTTGGAAAATCATCTAAATGACATCTCCCACCCTTGGGTGTAGCGGGAGGCATGTCAGACTTTTACTAACTAAAACCCTAGCTCCTTTGTTGCCTTTAATTTTATGGCCAGGTTTTCCTTTCAGTAGTGACACTAAAAACCCACTCCTGTTCCTTCTTTGCCATTGTTCCAGGGCCCCGAGGATCTCAAGAAGTTATCAGCAACAGCTGGGACCCAGCCGGGTCGAAGCCTACTGGGGCCAGGGTTCTCCGAAAGGGAACTTGAGCCCCGGTATGAAGGCTAGAAGGAACGGGGTGGGCTTTTAGTCAGTAAGAGTCTGACACTATCTCCCGCTCCGCCCAAGAGGGGGGTTGTCATTGGATGATTTTCCTCACCATAAAAAAAAGGCCCCAGGGGTCTCTTTCGCATCACCCATGGCCCCAGTAGGCTTCGACCCTGCTGGGTCCCTACTGTTGCTGACAACTCTACACTACGCGCCGTCGACGACCACGGTTACCGGACGGTCGGACGGCGAGCTACTCATTGCTCACTGTCGGTAAGCCCGCGCTTATGGTAGATTCTATTTTTATTTGGTACGAACGCATAGTACATAATCAAATCTAACTAAAGTATCAACTTATTATGCGACCACTTCTAATACACAGCTTGCGGCAGCCGAACCTAGAGTGTAACGTATTATGATATCACATTATCACCAGCAGGCACTCCCTAGCCCCCGTGGTCCAGTCCTGCCCCATAAAGCGGCCCTTTCTATATAATTACTGGTCGCCAGCTCGGCAGTCCGCAGGTGTGATTCCACGCAACTTTCCACGTTGCGTCATACGTGAGATAGGTACCGACAGCAAAATAATACACTGATAGGGCATGATTTTTCAGGTCGTCTAAAATTTATTTTGATTACAGCTTGGATTTTTTCTTATGGGGCGGGAATATATCAGATTACTTCTTACGCTCTAGGGTGAAGCAAGAGACTTTTACCAATCTAAAAGATAAATTATATTTATTTAGCAAATAGGTTTAAAAAAAAATACTTTTATAGTTTTTTTTCTCGTCAGTGTAAATTAGATGAGGTCGGTGTTTCCTAGCTGACTACCCTGAGAAGAAACACCGAAACAAACTCAGGGGTCAAAGTCTTGGCGGTAAGTCCCCTCTTTGAGGCGTGGCTGGAAAGACCTCACGGGGTCCTTACCTTCCGCATGACGCAGGTCCTCACCGGACATGGTTCGTTCGGGAGGTTCCTGCACCGGATTCATGCGGAAGTGACGCCCGGGTGTCGCCACTGTGCGGAATGCCCGGAGGACACGGTGGAGCACACAGTCGAGGTGTGCTCCGCTTGGGCGGATCATCGCCGTGCCCTCGTGGGGGCGATCGGCGGCGGAGACCTCTCGCTCCGGGCCTTGGTTGAGGTCATGGTCCGGAGCGAGGAGGAATGGCAGGCGGTCGCCGACTTCTGCGAAGCAGTAATGCTCGCAAAGGGGGAGGCCGAACGCATCAGGCAACGGCGTTATCGCCGGCGCCGGGATATTGATCCCGATTTCCGGCCACCGTAGGCGCGGGCTTGCGGACAGTGAGCAATGGGTAGCTTTCCGGCCGTCCGGTAACTGTCCGGACCAAGCCCAAGTCGTCGACGGCGCGCACTGTTCCCGCGCGCCTTAAGGAGTTGTCAGCAACAGCAGAGACCCAGCCGGGTCGAAGCCTACTGGGGCCAGGGTTATCCGAAAGGGCGCTCGAGCCCCGGTATGAAGGCTAGAAGGAACAGGGTGGGTCTTTTAGTCAGTAAAAGTCTGACAATATCTCCCGCTCCGCCCAAGAGCGGGAGTTGTCATTGGATGATTTTTTCCACCATAAAAAAAGGGGTCAAAGTCTCTTTTAAAGTCTAGTAAACATGTAATGGTCAAATCATATGAGAACCATGCAGATAAGTGTCTCAGATGGTCTATTGAAGAGATTTGAGTGGACCTGTCCAGTCAGTGCAAGCATTTGTCAGTATTCGTGTAGCTCAAACTTAGGACTACTACAGAGTTCAATGACCAATCAAAAACCACACCTATGCCTTTTTCATTCTGGGAATACGAGTTCCCTTTTTAAAAATTCTCCCTGGCCCTACCGGGCATCGGACCTGCTGGGCCCCTATGGTTTTGCTGAGACATCTGTTTGAGGCGCGCATGGAACAATAGGCACCGTCGACTACTCGGGCTAGGTTTTTGCAGGGTGGGGGGACGGTGACCTATCCATTGCTCGTCGTCCGTAAACCTGCGGTTGCCCGGGATCGCCTGCGTTTTCCAGACACTAAAAATCCTGTTAATCTGCACTATAATAAAGAAGATAGATAGATAAGAGGTAAAATTTTTTTTTGTTTTTTTGTTTTTAGGAAGTTATCTTTGGAAGTCCTGGTCCGATTGCTAAAACTTTTTCACCGATAGAAAGCTGCTTTATTACTGAGTAATATAGGCTATATTTAATGTACGCGGGCGAAGCCGTGGACAAAAGCTAGTTCAGAATATTAATTGGAAGAAAGTCTTTTTCCTGTCTGTACCAAATCTAATACAGATAAATAGAAACGTATCGTGCATGTGCATTTGATTAATATTGAACTGCACTTTTTAACACAATCCACAACACTTGAACACTCAGTTATGAACCTTATCTGCTTGTCATACAGGTTATTATAACGTTGATAAGGTACGCTAAAGAAATAGTCCGTTGATTTAACTGGTTGTCAGCCGGTTTGGGCACAAAATAGATATGTACAGAAGTCAATCTCATGTATGTATTGCACTTGTTGCACGAGTTGTCAGCGCGTTGCTCCGAACTGTACGAGTGCGACCGGGCGATTGAGCCGTGATATCATGTCATCAGAAGGCTTAAAGTCACCCAAAGAGCGATGGAAAGGGCTATGCTCGGAGTTTCCTTGCGTGATCGAGTCAGAAATGAAGATATCCGCAGGAGAACCAAGGTTGCCGATATTGCACGAAGAATCGCCAAACTTAAGTGGCAATGGGCATGGCACATTGCTCGTAGAACAAGATGGCCTTTGGGGCCGAAAGGTGGAGTGGCGACCGCGTACTGGAAAACGCAGCGTCGGAAGGCCTCCTACAAGGTGGACCGATGACCTGGTGAAGGTTGCAGGAATCCGATGGATGCGGGACGCACAGGATCGTTCATTGTGGTAACATTTGGGGGAGGCCTATGTCCAACAGTGGACGTGAAATGATGATGATGATGATCGTGTCCGTGAGCGATGTCAATGTGTGCGTTGCTCGAGCGCGCTTTTTATGTAGATTGTCTTCTGTACCTATCTATTTTGTGGTCTGGGCTTTAGAGAAACGTAAGATAAAGACTAACAGATTGTGTCAGAACTTACTGCACATTTTGTCAGACTGTTTTAGGAGAAAACTTAATTATGCTGAGATAAATTATTGATGATTGGATACTGGGTATTCAGAAAACTAATTGTTGATGTAGGTTACACTCACACCGCTGCAACGAGTATGCAGACTGGGTTAACGGGCTGGGTAAGGTGTACTACTCGTGTGAGTATTATAAAAACGTCAAGTTAACTAGAAAATATAAAGACATCGAATTGAATACTAGCAGAAGAAGAAGAAACAACAAAAATACACGGTTAAATTTTAATCGTTTTAATCCCGTGGAGGGTCGATCCAGCACATGAAACACTATCGATTTGTTGTTTTGTAAAAAACGTCAGCTGAGCGAGTTCAATGACCTGTAGTTAATAGTCGGCGTTGCGTACAAACTACCTACAGGTCATTGAACTCGCTCAGCTGACGTTTTCTTGAAGAAATTAATTTCGTTCATGCGTAAATTAATACGAGTTTTGAAAAAAAGTTACTTTATTTTTTAATTTTATCTTTACAAATCGATAGTGTTTCATGTGCCGGACCGACTCTCCACGGGATTAAAACGATTAAAATTTAGCGGTGTATATATTTATTGTATTTAATTATTTTTTAAATTTAAAACATTCCGACCGAATCCCTTGTTATGCTCGGAGTTTCCTTGCGTGATCGTATCAGGAATGAAGATATCCGCAGGAGAACCAGTGATCCGATAAAGCCCAAAGAATCGCCAAACTTAAGTGGCAGTGGGCCAGGCACATTGCTCTTAGAACAGATGGTCAATGGTGCCGAAAGGGTCTGGACAAGCGACCGCGGATTGGAAGACGGTGGCCGATGACCTGATAAGAGTCACGGGAAGGCGATAGATACGAAGACATAAAAATGTCCTGTCTGCGTCTCATTCATAATTACCATGACTTTTATCCACAGATCACATTACTGTTCATTGAATAACCTCTCTAAACTGGATCAAACACTAACATTTAATGCACCTTCACACAATTTGGAGCGATGCGATAATGTCCTGTAATCACCGTGAGTCCGTGACATTAGCGATCCTTTCACACTGACATTTATATCGGATGAGATTGTAAAGAGTATCGAGTTGTAGGTAGTTTGAAAAATAATTAAGGCCTTATAACTGACAGTTCTGTCAAGAGAATGTGAACAACATCTTTTATAAGTTGACAGTTTAACTCTTTAGGAGGGTCCTTTTCCACTCGCCTACCGTCAACATCGAGCATGGTTTAAAAGCTTGTTGTAACTAACGCAATCCAACGCGATGTTTAATGAAGAAGCAATGCAAAAAAAGAGAAATAACGCCTGAAAACTCTGTTCGAATTCGGTAATTCGGTTATTAACTCGAATATTTCACAAAATTTGTTCCAGGAAATACGTGTTTTTTAGAAAAATGGTCGTCATTCTGAATTTCGTGTTTTTTTTTATATTTTTAATATACGAATGTACTTTCGTTAAACCCCAAGCGAACGCCGGCGCACCCATTGTCTTTCTATTGTGTCTGTAATTTCCACGATTGGAAGGTTAAATTCGTGTTCAATGCGCCGGGGACGTGTGTATGCGAATCTCGTTTAGCTCTTCAATCCCTATGGGTGACAAAAGAGGTGACGAGGTGGAGTATTTGGTCGTGGATGTACTGACGAGAGTTTTTGTCGGATGATTATCCGACAAACTCGAGACTCTTTAGGTGGTTAAATTTCGCCAAGCATGTTCCATCATTACAAGGTGTAGGAGTTATTGTGGTAACCTGAATTGGTCTTCGGGTGTAGCTTCCTGGGTGGTGCTGATAAAGATGAACGAGGGGTCCAGTAAGGCCCATGCTCGATAAGGTCGAGGGTTTTTTTAAAAAAATACTGTGGACATGGACGCTAAGGGCAACTAAAGGACACAGGTGGGTTTTAATCGGTAAAAGTCTGACATTCCATCTTCTAGGGTTTTTTTTTTCGTGGTGGGAAAATCATCTAATGACATCCTCCGCTCTTGGTCCGCCCAAGAGCGGGGGATGTCATTAGATGATTTTCACCCGCTCCCCCAATCCTGGGCGGAGCGGGAGATAGTGTCAGACTCTTAATGACTAGCAACCCACTCCTGTTCCTTCGTTGCCTTCGTACCGGGGCTTAAGCTATCCTGGCCCTAGTAGGCTTCGACCCAGCTGGGCTGCTGTTGATGACAGCTCCTTGAGGCGCGCGGGAACAGTGCGCGCCGTCGACGACTTGGGCTCGGCCCGGACAGTTATCGGACGGTCGGACAGCAAGCTACCATGCTCGTTGTCCGTAAGCCCGCGCCATCTTCTAGGGTGAAGTGAAAGGACTCTAGCAAGAGATGACATTTGAAGATTATCCCATATAAAAAAAGGGGACATATTATCTCAACACTAAGTATTTTCGGCACACATCGTCCATCACACAACCAACTTAAAAAAATTGACACTGGCGAACTGAACTACTGTTAGCTCAATGGATTAATCCTAAACCATTTTTCCTAAGAATCGGAACGCCTAGTTCGCCAATAAGATGACGTAGAAGAAAAATTGGCCTGCCAAAAAGGTACTCGTTGAAGCTGACAGGCCATGGTTGAAAGGTTACTTCTCAAAACAACTGAAGATCAAACAATGCCGTGAAGATTAATTTTTCCAGCCATTATGTGATGCTGTTACGTACAATGTGGGGCGATGTGGAGCTGGATAACTGTGATGTTTTACATAATGCGCGCTTCCGTTCACAGTGGCGGGTACTTCGTCTTACAATGTTATGATACACTGCATTGATATCAAACGACTGTTTCCTGGATTACTTTTGTCGCGTTTTTTTTTTAGCTGAGAAACCATCCAATGACGTCTCCCGCTCTTGGGCGGAGTGGGAGATAGAGTCAGACTTTTACTGATTAAAAACCCACTCCTGTTCTTTCTTTGCCTTCGTTCCAGGGTTCCGGCGTTCTCTTTCGCACAACCCATGGCCTCAGTAGGCTTCGACCCTGCTGAGTCCTTACGGTTTTGCTGATATATTCTTGAGGCACGCGTGGAAGACTACGCGCTGACGACGACTTGGGCTCAATGCGGACGGTGATCAGACGGCGGGACGGCGAACTACCCATTACTCACCGCCCAAGAGATCGCGTTGTCTTTGTCACGTGAAGTTTTTTAAGAATATTTTGCACTTTTCCTTATAGTCTTTTAGAAAATTGAAATTGCCAGTACATGCGGTCTTCTCGTTCGATTGTAATTTGGGTGTCATCAAGGCCAGAGAGAATTAGTGCGCTTCACCAACAACGATTGCATCATTGCTTACCGTCAAGTGGGATCGTAGTCAGGCACTAGTAAACTATCACTTAAAAAGGTAAAGAAAGTTCCTAGCACTCCTGGTTACTTCCACTTCTTCTCCCGCTCTGGGTGCAGAAAGAAGGAACGTTCGTGGTGACTCTTTGAATAATTCCGCAGCATCCCTAAGATTACATCATCGTCATTTCAGCTGAATGCTGACCTGTGGAGGGGACCTCGCTCCACCTAGGGCTGAAGAAGAGACCGACGCGTCCAGAACGGCGTGTGTGGTACGGGTGTGCGCAGTGTAGTTCTAACTTTGTGTCAACGATCCACTATTTTGATATAAATAAAGCTCCTTTTCTAAGCTACTTGGCTTTATTATTCGTCTCTCTAAGTGTTTCACGGATGCTAAAACATTAAAAATATTGTATTGCACTTTTGTTAGAAGTCATCTAGAGTACGCGTCTCAGATATGGAATCCACGTTATCATAAATACATAGACCGCATTGAAAACATCCAGAGACGTTTTATTAAATATCTTTGCTTCCATCAAAAGATTCCATATCAGTCAACTGATTATCTTGAACTGTGTAAGAAGTATCATCTATTACCACTGGTAGATCGTCGTAGAATTGCCGACTGTCTGTTTTTGCTCAAAATCCTTCATAACAAGATTGATAGTCCTGACCTTTTGTCCAAGTTTTATTTTAATGTGCCAAATAAAACATTTCGTTTTAATCCACCCATTCGTGTTCCTCACACATCTTCAAATTATAGACGGAACAGTTATATCGTGCGTGCAAGCAGTAACTTTAATGACATATGCAAGGAATATGATCTGGATCCATTCACCATTAGTGTGAACTCGGCCAGAAGGAGCTTAAGTCTCAAATTTTTCAAATAGCATTAGGTTTTAATAGTTTATTAATTAGTTTCTTAAGTGCAAGCTAAGGATTTTTGCTGTATCCTACGTAACCAAGAAGCGCAGCTCTTTGTTTTTGTGCTCACACTTTATTTAATTTATATTATAATGTCTACACGTGAGGACTTGTAATTGGCTTTCTAATGATTATGGATTCCTTTTTTTTGTCTGGTTTTATTAGCTGTAAGTCCTCCATGTACTAAATAAATAAATAAATAAATAAATAAATAAAAATAATCCATTTGACTAGAGAACCAGTTCGAGCGCCTCTCTGACCCTGTTCCCACGACGCATCACTTTCGGTTTCTGCCAGACGTTACATTCACGACCTCTAGTGATGGGGATGCGAGACTGCAAGGTGTGCTTCACAATAACCCAAGTATCGATAGTTTATTAATGTCTATGTCGTGGCCAGATCATTATGATTGATCACTTCATGATATGGCCAACTTAAACTAGCCAGATCGTTTATACGTTAACATTTGATGATATGTCGATTCTCGTTTGGTCATATCATTGATGAATGATTTCTTTGCAAATAAAACCGGCCAAGTGCGAGTCGGACTCGCCCATGAAGGGTTCCGTAGCAGCAAGTAACATAATATAAAAGTTCTTGTAGTTCGTTGTAACTTTGATCGATGTTTTAATAATAGTGTATTTTTTTAGATTTATGACGTATTAAAAAAAAAACTATTTACTAGATCTCGTTCAAACCAATTTTCGTTGGCAGTTTGTATGGTAATGTATATCATATATTTTTTTTAGTTTTATCATTCTCTTATTTTAGAAGTTAGAGGACACACATTTTACCACTTTGGAAGTGTCTCTCGCGTAAACTATTCAGTTTAGAAAAAAATGATATTAGAAATCTCAATATCATTTTTGAAGACCTATCCATGGATAACCCACACGTATGGGTTTGGTTAAAAAAAAATTTTTGAGTTTCAGTTCTAAGTATGGGGACCCCCAAAATTTATTGCTTTTTTTCTATTTTTGTGTGAAAATCTTAATGCGGTTCACAGAATACATCTACTTACAAAGTTTCAACAGTATAGCTCTTATAGTTTCGGAAAAAAGTGGCTGTGACATACGGACGGATAGACAGACAGACAGACATGACGAATCTATAAGGGTTCCGTTTTTTGCCATTTGGCTACGGAACCCAAAAAAGGATTGACATATCATCAAAGTTTAAATTTTAAAACGATCTGTACAGTTTAGTTAGCCATTTCATGAAGTGATCAATTTCTATGATTTATATGATATAAAATATATTACCTATATCAAATTGAAACTTTTAGAGCATCTATTGAAAAGTTGTGGGCTCTCCAAAGATGCACTTTGGAGAGTGTGCGCAGGAATTACATGATTTAATTCCGCCATCACAATTCTACCATCAGACAACCCGACGTACGGCGTATTTCTCCCCTTACGTTGTTGAAATCTCTACGGTCCGGACTAAGCGTTTCGCCTTGTCATTTATACCGCGTAAGTCGAAAGACTGGAACAATTTGTCTGCTGCGGTCTTCCCGTCCGATTATAATTTGGGTGTCTTCAAGGCTAGAGTGAATAGGCTCTTAATAAACTAGTGCACCTCACCATCAGAGATTACATCACTGCTTACCATCAGGTGGAATCGCAGTCAAGCACTAGTTTATATCAATAAAAAAAAAGTTGTTAATTTGCACATTGGTCATATATAGGACCCATCTATGTATAATAGTACTTAGTTGTATGTTAACGTTTACTCAGAACATACACTTTTTAAGGCCTTAAAGACAATCGTCATTTGATCTAGATATGATAATGGGTGGTCTAACATAGTTCTCTATAGATATTTATCAAATAAGTACCAAGTTAGCTTAAAACACTATAATTATAATATATATAACATTAAACCGGTCCGAGACAGAATATTATTCGAACCTGGTACTCAGTGATAACAAAATCAATAAATTAATAAACGATAGTGCTTTTTGTGAACCATATCGATAAAATTAGCTACAACACTAGCGTCGTGATTCCATTGATAGATCGCCGAGTTCACGACTGTACCTAGACATAGCCATTATCAGTTACTAATAGGGGGACCATCAATTTACTTTCAGCCTCGGACTAAACTATACCTAGTTCAGACAACTTTGCCAGCTGCGGTCTTCCCATCCTATTATAATTTAGCTGTTTTCAAGGCTAGAGTGAATAGATAGGCTCTTAATAAACTAGTGCGCCTCACCGTCAACGATTGCATCACTGCTTACCATCAGGTAGGATGGCAGGAAAGCACTGGTTATGGACGTCATTAAAAAAAAAATACCAATACCGATGCACTAATTAGTGTAGTGTGTCGATTCCTATATTTCCTATATTATTTGCCTACAATTAGGATAACTAATTTCTTAAAAAAAACAGTAGGTACCTAAGTGCATTATCATCATTTCAGCTGACAAACGTCGCATCCATCGGATTCCCGCAATCCTCACCAGGTCATCGGTCTACCTTGTGGTAGGCCTTTCAACGGTGCATCTTCCGGTACGTGTTCGCCGCTCCAAAACCTTTCGTCTCCATCGACCTTAAAAATTTCAATTATGATATAAAAATTTCAATGCTTGAGATATGATTGTAATTAATATAATTTTTGCGGTGTACCCCCTACGGGTGCGAATAGGCTAGTGGCCGTAAAAAATGTAATTAGTCCGTCTTTTAGATTATTCAAAAATAAGGGACACGTATTTTTTTCTTTGTAAATTAAACCAAAAATGGCAAAGACGTCACGCCGTGCTGCATTTTTTTGCACGGGGTGACGTCACACGTAACTTTAATGGGCTATATCTTTGTTATTTTTTGTTTAATCGAAAAAAAAATACGTGTCCAATATTTTTTTATAACCTAAAATACGGACTAAATAAAATGTAATTATTTTGACCCTGGACACTACCCTATAATCATCCCAGTTATCTACATGTTGTTTATTGCAGTTCAGTTAGAAAATATAATTCCTCGATTATTTAGACGGATGGTGAACCTAGTGCCAGTAGAACGAGTCTTAACGGTGAATTATACTAATAGGCACTTTTGTAATAGGAGTACCGTACCAATGGTCAGGCGATTACATCAATAAATTAAAGTTATGATGAAGTATTATTGCTCCAAACCAGTGTTTTTGTCTATGAATTGGATATTTAAAGAATAATTGATGTACTTCATGTAATTTTGTTGGCGAAACCGTTACTTAGTTTCAGTTTTCGTAAAAATGTGGACACAAAATAGATAGGTACAGAAGTCAATCTACATACAAAGCGCTCTCGAGCAACGCACACATAGACACCGCTCACAGACACGATATCTAGGAGCGCCTCGTCCCACTCGACGAACAGTTCCGGCTCAGACGCACATTAGTGTGCGTCCACCGAGCGTAGGTATAAAAAAGTGAAGTACATACATGAGATTGTCTTCTGCACCTATCTATTTTGTACCCAGGATTAGGGATCCATTTTCACGAAATCTGAGAAAAAAAAAATTTTGTTTCAATTTCTTTCTCTCGGTTTACGGAAGAATTCAGGTCCTGGGTCCCTAATTATCACGATAACCGAAGAATAAGTTTCGCCAACAAAATTGAAAAATGTGTAAGTACATTCACCCACTTGGGTGTTCTCAATATAGCACTTAGACTGATTGTATCTCATAGGGGCTCAATAGATCCGATGCCAGATAGGGCTTTTTTAAGTAGGAAATCATCCAATCAATATTTGCGCTTTAGGGTGGAGCGCGAGGACGTGTCAGACTTTTACTGACTAATACCCACTCCTGTGTTCCTTCTTTTCCTTGCATTTCAGGACCCCGGTTTCCCTTTCGGAAGCTGACCCATGGCCCCAGACAGAGGGCTGCGACCGCTGCGGGAACGTTTGAAGGAGTTACCGTGCCCTGAAACACAAAAGGCAACTGAAGCCCAGTCAAAACTCAGATCAATAAAAATCTAACACGCCCACTTTTTTTTTTTAATTGATATAAACTAGTGCTTGACTGCGATCCCACCTGATGGTAAGTAGCGATGCAATCTTGACTTAGGCGATTATCACACTGCCACGCACCACGCAGCGTAGCGCGTGAATGCGTGTTCTAACGTTGCTTGTAAGTTGTATCTCCGTTTGTATATAAAACACGCTCAGTCCAACACAGAAAATGCATCCACGCGCGTTCATGCAGATCACGCGCCTATATGCAGAGAAACATGCGCTCACGCGCGTTGTTGCGAGGCGACATACTCCAGCTTATAGCGGTAGAAGATTACCTAAATCAAAGAAAAGGGTGTTTGTCCATTTACACGTACCTATTCGATTTTATTATTTACTTAGTTAGGTAAATAAAAAACACGAACAATCAAGACCAAAATTCATTTAATTTCACGACCACAGGATTAAACCTTCATCTGTCTGATTACCTAAAAATATAACGCCCTACGTTACAGTGAAAGTAAGTAATGACAATCGGCATAAGTAAATTTGACCTTAAGCTACCCACATTATTTTAGCGATAGGTAGCTCTGTTGATTGACCGGGAACCGAACCCAAGGCCTCAGTACCGAAGATAAAAAATTATATTATTAGTCATCACCTCACATAGTATTGATTTGAACATAAACCATCGCGGTCATTTCTGCCTGATCACTTACAAATTTTCCCTTGAATCCTGCGGCGCGGCGAAAAACCAAACCTTTTGGAAGTGTTTGTTTGAGTGCAAACAAAAATGAACGCGGTGGTCAGAAGGAAGTGTCTTTGATGGCACCTGGTTTGTGTTTATAAAACAAAAATAGCTGATATGACGTGGGAGTACCTAAATAATACTTTAGAGTAAATAGTATAAAAGCGACATCTAATAGTATAATAAGACAACGCATTGTTTAAAGTTTTCCGGTATAGATAATAGATGGCAGCACTAAGTATGGCGTGTTATAAACTTATAATTTTGCTTTATTCAAATACTGTTGTTAATTTAAGTTTTATAATTATTGTTTATTAATAAGTTTTATCAAGTTTTACAATATTAGTAAAAAGCCATTAAGCGCTTTAATTTTGGACTTGCTTTATTCAATTACCTAGTTAGGTACTGTCATACTGTGTCTATACCTATATTCTACGGCCTTCACGAAAAATTGTTTCAAAGTCAACCTTTGAACTACCTACTGTCAATAGTTACTTGAGCTGGTGAATTCCAATTAGATCGAATTATTTCATCATTTTACTTGCTTCGTATCAGTCTGTGGAGTTTTTTTTTAAAGTTCTAAATAAATTATAAGTGAATGAGCATATAGGCCTTAGATAAAGAACAATAATTTGAACCTTACTTAATAAGTTTCCGTAGTGTAGCGGTTATCACGTGTGCTTCACACGCACAAGGCCCCCGGTTCGATCCCGGGCGGAAACAGTATCTTTTGCGTTTACAATCTTTATAATTAGCTTGCAAAATAATTCTTTACTAAGTATTTCTTTTTTTTCTCAGAATTTACTTCAAGATATTGATACTTTGTGGTGACCAGGGCCTTGCCATGATGTGTTAAAATATCAGGCATGCGAACGAGAAAGAGGGAGCTATACATCCTATTAGTTCCATCCATTTATCATACTATTTTAGGTCGTCAAATAAATCGCATTAAGAGCTCGTGGAAAGGCCTTTTTTAAATGACAGTGACATGGGAAGTACTTGTTGGATGCATTCGTTTATTTTATTTTTGTTGTATCTATGTAGTTAGGTTTTAGATTTTTTCACATGCCCTAAAATATACCTACCTATATCTATGAATATTATAAAGTTAAATAGAGTTATTATTTGCGATGAGAGAAAAAGTACCTACGCCTAATATTAGTGAGCAGCAATTGTGTGAGAGGTGCATATAACTTTTTTTCCTACTAGGCGCTAATATTTTTGTTGTAAGTTCTCAACACTAGTTTACAAAAAATAATCTTTTTTGTCCTATATATTATGTCATCATCATCATTTCAGCCGATACACGTCCACTGTCCCACTCGTCGTCACTGTCTGTACTGTCCTATCTAAGTAACATATATTATTTATGTATGGTAGTTCTAAAAGTACTTTTTTATTTTTCGTAGCACGTCACAATTCTGAGATATAGAGGTCTTTGTTTTGCCTGCCTTTTAATACCCCTGCTCTGTATTTACGAATCTTTCTGCGGCTAAACTAAAGGTACCTACCTATATTTGTGGGCCCTAAAAACGAGTTTGTGACGAATCAGACAAAAATTCAGTTTTTGCATTTAGATTTTTTCTTAGAAAATCTTGGTAGTATGAGTAATGGACATGGTGAGCGATTTCACCAAGATTTAAAACGACCAAAATATGCTAGGTGACTATTGCTGGTCTGTTGTGAGAGATACAGATAAAAATATTTATAAAAAAGAGCAAAAATTAAAAAAAAAAAAACTGTATTGATTTCCATGTAGTTTTTTGTGAAAATCTTCTTAACAAATATTTAAAAAAAACTGACTTGCTGGATTTTTTTTTGCATTTTTTCCGAGTTGCAGATACCCAAAGTAACGTAACCATATACATATATTCCTTTTGAAGGACAAAAATCATGTAAACTAGTGTAATTATAATATGAAGTACACTGTCGACATACTATTTTACAGTTTGGCAGAATTTTTGTAACATAATATAATGTAAGCAAATTTTGAATAAACTAAAAAAAATATATATTTGATGCTCTTGTAGGACTATTTCCATAAAACAGCTAATTTTAGTGAAACGTAGAGGTCGCTTGGCACCCAACTTGATGCGATAAATACAATAAATTGTGGCGGGCCAACTCGCGCACTTTTCCACACTGGTGCGAAAAACAGTAAATTCTTTTCCTAAATAAGGGATAAGAGCGGGGTTTTTAAGTAAGTGTATTGAAAGACAATTTGCTGAACAAGTTTACGCTGAACCATGGGAAACACTAGAGCATTGTTTCCCAACATTTTATGAACTACGGCCTCCTTTATATTATATTTAAAAATAAAAATAAAAATAAATTATTTTAATTATTTATTTATTTTTTATTTATTTTTATTTTATTTTCTTTATATTTTTTTTATTACATGAAAACAAAATTCCAGCGCCCCCCTTTACATTATAGTTAATAATACCAATTTTATTAAATATGTAAGCTTATTATCTATTAATAATTTTTACACATTAATTTTCTCTCTCTCTCTGTAATTGTATTTCTCGTGGTCTTGGTTGAGGGTTGCGATTATTAATTATTTAAAAATACTAAAAGCATGGAGCACCTCGTTCGCCTTTAAACCCGCTACTGCCCCCACAAAATCTCCAGCGCCTACTATGGGGAGATACCGCGCCCGTTGGGAATCTATGCACTAGAGGAATGCGCTTTTTCCAAAGGTCACAGGTTCGGAAGATGAACCCGTTATCTTGCTTTTCTTTTAAGGTTAGCGTCAAAAAAGTTTAAGGTTTCGTTCGTTTGTTGACATTAAACGAGCATTTTAGTAGTATATTTATGTAATTATGTCACTGTAAAAACTTAAATTAGACAAAAACAATCAATAATAATAAAAATCTCCGTTTTGAGATAGGTAAGCAAACGCCCAATAATTTTTAGTATTGAAAAGTTTGAAATAAATAAGCTTTGATTTTTAAAAACATACGTGTATTTGTGTACTATAGGATATAATAAGGGATGTAAATTCTGTGGATTTAAATGACGCATACTATACTTATTTCAAAAGCCAAATTGTCGAGACAACATTCATAAAACCTAAAAAAAAGTTTCGAAAAAACTATGGACAATAATTCAATTAATTTGTTTTTCATTATAAGTACTTAATGTTTAATTTATGTGCCTTTATTGACCGACCTCATCTTCAGAACATAGGGTCAAGTACCTCGGTGACGCAAAGGCACTATGAAGGAATTGCAGGTACCTAAATATTTATCGAGAATCACAATTTAGTTATTTTTGGCACCTTGCAAATAACATTTTTGTATAAGATTTATTAAAAACTTGCTTTTGCCCGCGGCTTTTCCCGCGTACATAAAATAAAGCCTATACCACTCTGGAATAAAGCAGCTCTCTATCGGTGAAAAAAATTTAGCAATCGGATCAGTACTTTCAGAAATTACTTCCTACAAAAAAAAAAATACCTCTTTATAACATTAGAGGTGATTTTATTAAAAAAAATATACAAACTTATAACACAAGATATTGAAAAAATATTATTATTATTAATTAGCCGAGTTTAAAATCGCCTACCCTGTTGTTTTTTTTTTTTACTTATTTTTGTGTGCAACAAAAAAAAAAGAGTGAGCGAATGAGTTTTTTTGAACTTACACACAATGACTGCGTCTTGTATTATCTATGTCGTGCGTGGCCAGATCATAGAATTGGACCGGCTATAATAATATATCATGCAATAATTGCATTTAAAAATGAATAGGCTGAACGAGTTCACGCGATTTACCTAATGCTAAAGTTGCACGGAAGGTTCTACTCATTTTAAACCTCTGGAAATCCATTATTTACTTAAGATAGATCCTCTGCCCCCTAGCTGGGGCAGAGGGCGTCGACAGCAGTCACCCATCGCGACCGGTCTCGAGCTTTACGCTTCACCTCGCTCCATGTCAATCCGATGGCCGCTTCTGCCAACACGGTACGTCGCCAGGTTTGCCGAGGACGGCCACGCTTTCTTTTCCCTAGAGATTCCAGTTCAACGTCTGTTTAGGTATGTGATTGGATTTCCTAGCTCCTAAGTGTGTGACCAATCCATTTCCACTTACGACGCTTGATCTGGAGGTCGATCGGGGCCCTTTTTGAGGCGTGGCTGGAAAGACCTCACGGCGTCCTTATTTATTTATTTATTTATTAACACTTTATGCACATGGGTACAGAGGCGGACTTAATGCCTTAGGCATTCTCTTCCAGTCAACCTTTGGGTGATGCGGAGAAAAAGTAGTGGTAGGTGCAATAAAAGAGTGAGAAAAGGCAAATACAAGAATTTAAATACTAATAGACCATAGAATAGATATACTACTAAACCATAGAATAAATACCTTACCTTCCGTATGACGCAGGTCCTCACCGGACATGGTTTGTTCGGGAGGTTCCTGCACCAGATTCGTGCGGAAGTGACGCCCGGGTGTCGCCACTGTGCGGAATGCCCGGAGGACACGGTGGAGCACATAGTTGAGGTGTGCCCTGCTTGGGCGGAGCATCGCCGTGCCCTCGTGGGGGCGATCGGCAGCGGAGACCTCTCGCGCCGGGCCTTGGTTGAGGCCATGGTCCGGAGCGAGGAGGAGTGGCAGGCGGTCGCCGACTTCTGCGAAACAGTAATGCTCGCAAAGGAGGAGGTCAAACGCATCAGGCAACGGCGTTCTCGCCGCCGCTGCCGCCGCCGGGATCCTGATCCCGATTTCCGGCCACCGTAGGCGCGGGTTTGCGGACAGTGAGCAATGGGTAGCTCACTGTCCGGCCGTCCGGTAACTGTCCGGACCAAGCCCAAGTTGTCGACGGCGCGCACTGTTCTCGCGCGCCTCAAGGAGTTGTCAGCAACAGCAGGGGCCAGCTGGGTCGGAGCCTACTGGGGCTAGGGTTATCCGAAAGGGCGCTCGAGCCCCGGTACAAAGGCTAGAAGGAACGGGGTGGGTCTTTTAGTCAGTAAGAGTCTGACACTATCTCCCGCTCCGCCCAAGAGCGGGGGATATCATTGGATGATTTTTCCCACCATAAAAAAAAGGTCGATCGGGGTTTCGTGGCATTTCTCCAACAGCTCAACGTTTGAGATGGTTTCGGGCCAGTAAATTCCGAGGATACGACGAAGACAACGGTTTACGAAAACTTGGATTTGGCGTGAGATCTCTTTGGTCACCTTCCACGTTTCGCACCCATGAAGAAGCTCGGATTTGGCGCTCACGTCGAAATCCACTAAAACCTATAAAATAGAATATCATGAAAAAATATTTTATTAAAATTTACTAGACCAACCGCCGGGAAAAATCAAAAGATAATATAAATTAGTTGGCTCGATAAAAAATAATCGCGAATCTAACCCTAACTTACGTTTCAAACGCTTATGTCCCCATATTTTATGCTTTAAAATTTTTGACCGCATATTTTAGGTGAGAGTTATTGTGTATATGTATATAGTTTTAATTTGTTAAGTATTTTTTATTTTTCATGTTCTTTCTTTGTGTTAAAATGTATGTCCCCGAGATTACGTCACTTAAATATTTGAAAGCAATAACATATAATAGAGCTTGTTTTTAAAAAAGGTCCTCGTAAAAAGCAAAAATCTTGAATACTTATTGTTTTTATTTTTAAACTTCTGCGCTGTTACGGGGCCGCGACATCGACATAGATCCGGGCGGAGTTCATACAAAATACTTAGTAACTAAGGGAGGCGCCAAATAAACGGGGAATAACGGTCATTGACCCTCCTACATTTATTGACATTCTTCATTTCTTTCAAAAACGGTGTTAAAGACTTAAATCTGTCTTGAATCGACATATATCGTGATCTTTTCTCAAAAACAGTTCATTGATGGTTTTTCGGGAACCTTCGATATTTCTCCATCTACACTAATATAATAAAGAGATAAGTAAAGTAGTTTTTTTATTTATTTTTTATGTTTTTGTTTGAGGTAATCTCTGAGGGTCTACCTTTTATAGCAGAACTTTTTTCGTCATAATATTGTTTTGCATAACAACGGATAGCATAAACTTCATTTCGCAGAAAATCATTTCGCATACACTCAGTTGTCATACATTCAAAACTCATAATTTTGTTAGTCAGAATCATCTTTAGGCATAATGTTTATATCCATAATAATTAAAAAGCAGAACCATCATATCGCAGAAAATTCACAGTCAGAATCGTCTTTTGGCATACATTTTATATCGATAGTCATTAAAAGGCAGAACTGATTTTGACTACTAATATCAAAACGCTAACCTAAATGCTAATTACAAAAATATTGTCGGCTTGGATGCATGTAGCATGCAAACAGGCATACAACATGCAAGCAGGCATGCAACATGCAGCATGCATGTAGCTTGCAAGCAGGCATGCAACATGCAGCATGCATGCAGCATGCAAGCAGGCATGCAACATGCAGCAGGCATGCAGCATGCAAGCAGGCATGCAACATGCAGCAAGCATTGTTTCTGTCACGGCTCCGGCGCTGCGGGGTTTGGGCGGCGCCACGCGAGCTTATCGTCACAGATGGTTTTAACGCTCACCACCGCAGCTTCGGCTTGCTGGCCGGCTTCGCCAGCCAGCCTCAGCCGCGGTGGCCGGCCTTCAAACCACCTGCTCCTCAGCTCGCGGGCCGCCCTACCCCTCCGCGCCTACGCGGGTTTAAATTACACTCTAGGGGTAGGGCAGACAAGACTGCGTAAAGTCGGTTTCGCAGCGATTCGTTTCTGTCACAAAATTTTGCAGCACAACGTATTGACTTTTTATGACACAAATTTAATTTAATATTGAAAATGCTACCAATACATGCTATATTTAGAACATTCTATGTCACTTTTGCAGACCATTCGATTTTAAATACATTGCACGTAGGTTATCTAACCATTCGACAGCATAAATTTACTTTATTTAAATTATCAGTTTTATTCCATATATTATAAGTTTTTGATGTTTGAACACTAATTTTTACAAGAAGATACAACTGTTTTAATTTTTGATGTTCAAATATGCACCCATACCAAATAATCGTATCTCTAAATAATTGTTATGCTAAACAAAATTATGCATAATATTAATTATGGCAAAGGTAATTATGCGAAACAAAATTCTGCCAAGATAAAAGTATGCCATTGTAAATTCGGACACGTAAATATTCTGCCAAACAAAAGTTATGCTAAATAATTTTTATGCCTTAAAAATATTCGATTAAATAAGATTATGCCATGTGAGTTATGCCAAATAAAAATCGGAGTATCAAGATTCTGCCAAATAGAAGGAACCCAATCTCTGAAAGTACTGGTCCGATTGATAACATTTTTTCACCGATAGTAAACTGCTTTATTCCTGATTGACATAGGCTATATGTATCTATTTCATGTACCCAGGCAAAGCCGCGGGCAAAAGCTAGTTGGAGATACGTATTAGGAAAAGGTCAATGTACTACAGGTTAAGTTTATCTGGCGCCTTGTATACAACCGGCTCTAGCTAGTAGGTCCTCCTCGGAAGAAGAACACCCGCCGACCCAGTTTTAAAGGTTAATGTAAAAAAAGTTCAAGGTTTTGTTCGTTTGTTGACATGACACGAATCTTACCCGACTGGATTCTTACAAACGAATTGCATTTGAAAAAAGTTTGCACCCGTTCGGTGCATAAACTTTCAATGTCGAATAAAAGTCGTGGTGACTTTTTTTTAAGGAAATCATCTAATGACTTCTACTCTAGGCTGGAGCGGGAGGGCGTGTCAGACTTTTACTGACTAAAACTACAGCTATGTCCTTTAGTTGCCTTTTGCGATCTAGGACCATGGTATTCCTTTAATAATTATAATTGATTCAGATCTAATTGTTTCGTGTTTGAGCCGTTTGGGGTTGAAACACTAGGGCCATGGGGTCCGAGCGCTCATCGAGTTGTTCGAGAAATCAATAAACAGTTGGTCGACTCTTCTCGTGACCAGAGGGCTGGACTTTTCTTCAGTCAACGAATCAGCATTGCCATCCAGCGTGGCAATGCTGCCAGCGTTCTGGGCACTTTGCCCGTTGTCATCGATGTGGACAAAAGAGAGTGAGATTCCGATATGACACCAGGCACTAGCCAAAGAAAGATTGCTTAAAAACCATAATAATAACATTCACACAACTATCTATCAGTTGTATTCTATCAGTTGTAGAGAGATACCTGCCTAGTGCTCAGGCTAGTAAGGAGCTAATCCGGTCCAAAAGAGAGGCTATGGTAGAGCGTACAAATATCTCACTTTAGGCAGTCTCCAAGTGGGGTGAAGCCAATCTGGTGGGATTCAACGCCTCCAAAACACAAGCGTGTCTGTTCATCGCCAAAAGGAGTCCATTCAAAACAAAAAAAAATGAATGTGAATTCTGCTGTATGTGTGAGGTACGAATAAAAGTTTTTTCTTTCTTTCTTTCTTTCTTTTTTTTTTCATTCACCTTGGCTCCTACTTTTCAGAATTTATCCCTTGAGTACACCGACCGCCTTCAGCTCTTGGGGGTTGAAATTCCCTCAGACCTTAACTTTGGGCAGTTCATTGAGTCCAAAGCCAAAGTAGCTGCTAGGAAACTAGGCGTTCTTGCAAAGGTCCGGCGGTACTTCATACCGGGACAGCTTCTAATGCTATACAAAGCACAGGTCCGTTCGTGTAAGGAGTACTGCAGCCACATATGGGCTGGTGCTGCAAAATGCCACCTGGCAGCTTTGGACTCTGTGGAAAAGCGTGCGAAGAGACTAATTAGCGATCCAGATCTGGTGGAGTCCTATCTACAAAGTCTTGAGCACAGGCGAAGGGTAGCCAGCCTTTCGGTGTTTTACAGGATGCACTTTGGAGAGTGTGCGCAGGAATTACATAACTTGATTCCACCATCCCACTTCTACCATCGATCAGACAAGCCGACGAACGGCGAGTGTCCACCCTTATGTTGTTGAAACCTCTACGGTCCGGACTAGTTTATATCAATTAAAAAAAAAAAAGACGTGTGGCACTCGGGGACTGCCGCGGTAAAGCTATTGCATAGCATTTTTTATCAACTTATGTAATAGACCTCGCTAACAGCTGCTTAACCCCACCCATCCAAAATCAGACCTCGCCAACAGCTGCTTAACCCCACCCATCCAAAACCAGACCTCGCCAATAGCTGCTTAACCCCACCCATCCAAAACTAGACCTCTCCAACAGCTGCTTAACCCCGCCCATCCAAAACCAGACCTCGCTAACAGCTGCTTAACCCCACCCATCCAAAATGAGACCTTGCCAACAGCTGCTTATCCCCACCCATCCAATACCAGACCTCGCCAACAGCTGCTTAACCTCTTCCATCCAAAACCAGACCTCGCCAACAGCTGCTTAACCTCTTCCATCAAAAACCAGACCTCGCTAACAGCTGCTTAACCCCACCCATCCAAAACGCCGACAGCTGCTTAACCCCACCCATCCAAACACAGACCTCACCAACAGCTGCTTGACCCCACCCATCTAAAACCAGACCTCGCCAACAGCTGCTTAACCCCACCCATCCAAAACCAGACCTCACCAACAGCTGCTTAACCCCATCCATCTAAAACCAGACCTCGCCAACAGCTGCTTAACCCCACCCATCCAAAACGCCGACAGCTGCTTAACCCCAGCCATCCAAACACAGACCTCACCAACAGCTGCTTAACCCCACCCATCTAAAACCAGACCTCGCCAACAGCTGCTTAACCTCTTCCATCCAAAACCAGACCTCGCCAACAGCTGCTTAACCTCTTCCATCAAAAACCAGACCTCGATAACAGCTGCTTAACCCCACCCATCCAAAACGCCGACAGCTGCTTAACCCCACCCATCCAAACACAGACCTCACCAACAGCTGCTTGACCCCACCCATCTAAAACCAGACCTCGCCAACAGCTGCTTAACCCCACCCATCCAAAACCAGACCTCACCAACAGCTGCTTAACCCCATCCATCTAAAACCAGACCTCGCCAACAGCTGCTTAACCCCACCCATCCAAAACGCCGACAGCTGCTTAACCCCACCCATCCAAACACAGACCTCACCAACAGCTGCTTAACCCCACCCATCTAAAACCAGACCTCGCCAACAGCTGCTTAACCCCACCCATCCAAAACCAGACCTCACCAACAGCTGCTTAACCCCATCCATCTAAAACCAGACCTCTCCAACAGCTGCTTAACCCCACCCATCCAAAACCAGACCTCGCTTACAGCTGCTTAACCCCACCCATCCAAAATGAGACCTTGCCAACAGCTGCTTATCCCCACCCATCCAATACTAGACCTCGCCTACAGCTGCTTAACCTCTTCCATCCAAAACCAGACCTCGCCAACAGCTGCTTAACCTCTTCCATCAAAAACCAGACCTCGCTAACAGCTGCTTAACCCCACCCATCCAAAACGCCGACAGCTGCTTTCACTCATTTGTTTTCTTATCGGTCACCACGCTCAAAAAACAAATGAGTGTGGGGTGTTAGGTTATTTTCGTTACGGAATTTCTGGATTCGATCTCCACGCTCAAGGCCCGCGATAGAAGCTATGCAATAGCTTAAAAAAAACTGTCACGCAACACCGTCCAGTCTCAAGCTAAGGAGAGCTTGTGTTACGAGTACTAGACAACTGATAAACATACTTATATATTTCTAAATACATACATATTATAGATAAATTACACCCAGACACAGAACAAATGATCGTGCTCATCACACAAACAATTTTCCCGGTTGGGAATCGAACCCATGACCTCCAGCTTAGCAGTTAGGGCCACCAACTACTACACCAACAGGCCAATATAATTAATTAATTCTGGCTGTGTCATTTCTGGTCATGATGATGTAGAGAGTTCTGTCAGTCAGGATAGAGGTTGTTCAAGTTTTATGGAACTGGTTGGTCATTTCTCACTTCCGCAAAAAACTTCAATGTTGATTTGCGTCACTTCAAGGTCTTTTGTAGATTTTTTGTCAATTCAAATTTGACGTTTCGTACATTACCTGTATAATCTTGTGCTGTTGAAATGTTATTTAAATTAATTGAATTGTAGGGTTCTTTTTGCCATCCAACCAATCCAATGACATCTGCCGCTCTTGGACGGGGCGGGAGGGCGCGTCAGACTCTTACTGACCAAAACCCACTCCTAGTTCCTGCGTTACCTTTCATTCCAGGGCCTGGTTTTCCTGGGACCCTGCAGGACCCCTACGGTTTTGCTGACATCTCCTTGAGGCGCGTGTGGATCACTACGCGTCGTCGACGAGTTGGGTTCGGTCTGGACGGTTACCGGACAGTCGGACGGCGAGCTACATTGTGGGGTACTCAAAGTGAACTTGTTTTGGCATCACAGAGGAAATAATCTAATAAGATAAGATTTTTCTAATCTCACGGTGTTGCAACTTATCTAAAAAAATCTAAGAACAAAAAAAAAAACCGAATTAAGCCACCGGAAAAAAATCGGAACGTAAAAAATCATTTCAAATAAATATTATTTAAAAATATTCTTGCTATTTATTTAAATCGGTGCCGAAAACTACGTACACATTTTATTCTATAAAATATTTGCTTATCTACTTGTTCGGCGCAAGTTTTTATTTTTTTCTAAGCTAATTCTTAACTAATAACTTCCGTATAGCTATCATAAATCAATCGCCCAATTAAAGTATTATGCCTAATAAAGTAGTAAAGTGATATGATAAATGAGATTAGTTTTGCAAATTGGAAATAAATAACACTTACGTTTAAGTATACTTACATTTAATTTTTTTCTAAAGATATGTACACTAGATGAGGCTGGTAGGTATGGTCGTCTAATTAAGATTAAATATATAAATCTGCATACGAAGTAATTGCTGTAAGTTGTTGAGGAGTTCCCTCAACTATGTTCCTAACTATATGGAAGCGATCGGCGGTTATGTGGGTGATCGGCGGCGGCGATCTCTCGCGCCGGACCTTGGTACAGGCATGGTTTGAAGCGAGGAGGAGTGGCAGGCGGTCGCCGACTTCTGTAAGTAAGGCTAGCAAATGAGGAGGCCGACCTCAGGAGGCAACGGCGCTGACGCCTCAGCCGCCGCCGGGATTCCGATCAGATCCGGCCCACTAAGGTCGAAGCCTATTGGGGCCAAGTGTCTGCTTCTGAAAGGAAGGCTCAACCGCGGTATGAAAGGCAACGAAGGAACGGGGTGGGTTTTTTAGTTAGTAAAAGTTTGACACTACATATCTTCCGCTCCGCCCAAGGGCAGGGGATGACATCTGGATCAGTTTTACCCACCGAAAAAAAAACTATCTTCCATCTCCATTATCAGATCAACGTCAAGGGCTATGACGTGTGTTTTTTTTATTGCCAGGTGTGGGGAATCGTCATGGACGCCCAGGCTGCCTCACAGATTATCTGGGCAGTGTCAGATTTCTACTGACTAAAACCACACTCCTGCCTTACATTTAAACCACAAACTTGACGTACACTGTCCTTATTGCCTTCAGATCCAATGGCGGCAGGTCAACAAGGAGGCTCGTTGTTTCGTGGGAGATCGTGGGGTATCCCCGCACCATTCTGATGGTGACTCATGACACTCTAGGACTGGTTTAACTTGGTCGCCAGTCGTTTCCACGGTGAAGCTGCTCATACCTGCGTTCTGTAGAGGACATTGGACTGCACGATCCTCGCGTAGAGCTTCCGGCAGGATGCGTTTGGACCCTCTAGATTAGGCAGGAGAGGCAGAGCTTGAGGATAGCCTCAACCAACTCCAGACGTCGGAAGTACAATATCCTTCAATCATTATTTTATAAATATTTACTTAGTTTGTCCTCTTATAAACCTAATAATAAAGCTTGAAAGCATATCTCAAGGTGTCCGTAGGGGCCCAGCAGGGTAGAAGCCTACTGGGGCCAAGGATTTGTTTTTGAAATAAAGATTCGGCCTCTGTACGAAAGGCAACGAAGAGATAGGAGTGGGTTTTTAGTCAGTAAAAGTCTGACACTATGTCAAAAGCGGGGGATGTCATTTGATGATTTTCCGCCCGAAAACAAATGCTTCAAAGTGTAATATGGTTGAATTGTGCTATAATTTCAATAACTTTATATAATTACCCATATTAGCAAATAAATGATTATGAATTGTAAATCACTGTCGTCAGATTTTGTGAACAAACCTTAACTACTGGTACTAATATGCATAAGCTAATAATCATTAACTAGAGGATGCTAATCAACTGCCTAAACTATTAAGAAATAATGGTAATTAAATAGATGTGTTGTGTAAAATGTTAACTAACTTTGATTCTAATGTCGTAATATTTTTTTAAATTAGTTCCTTAAGTATATAAAGTATAAAATAACCAGTTTCCGCTAGATACTGTCCCCGCACACGGGCTTCAAAAAAACGCCGCTTCAAGCTTCATTTTGAGGCGGCCTTTTTTTGTGGCTCGTGTGCGGCGTGAGCGGCTTCAAGCTTTACCGGACACAAGAGGTGTCGCGCGCTTCACCTGTTTTTTTGCGGCCGCTTCTAGCTTTTTTTTGAGGCCTGTGTACATTACACTTTTTACGTAGGAAATCATCATATTATTCCTCTCGCCCTTGGTTGGCTTGTCAGATTTTCACTGACTGACCTCTTGTGTTCCTTCACTTGCCCTTTGCGATCCAGGGCCGCGGTAACTCTTTCCAACAGCCTGCGCAGGGCCTGCGTGATGATCTACGGCCCATTCCCTCTCCTAGAGAGGAGTCCTGAGTCCCAGTAGTGGGAACATTATAAAGCTGATAGATAATACTGATGCCTTATTAAAAGATACCTAAGTACTTACTTTATTCATTTATTTAACAATTCATGTACACACTTATATTTACTGTTATAAAAGAAAAGAAGACGGAAACAGAAAAATAGGTGACCTAAGTGTGTGAGTGTAGTGTGTGTGTATGTTTATTTCAACAGAAATCTCTACCAGCATACCTGCGACAGGAGAATTGGAAAAAAGAAAAGCAGACACCGTGTGTAAAATGAAAATGAAAAAAATAGAACCACTAGAACTACTTTCTATTTGTGTAACTACTAAGAGCATTAAATAGGTATACAACATGTAACTAGTCCAATGCTCACCCTTGATTATACATAATAAATAGTTACAATAATACAATTTAAGCACATTGATGCCCAAAAAATCCTTATTATTTTATACACGTTTGTACATAAAATTTAGTATATAAAAGGAGTATATAATATGCCGCAGGGAAATGACGATATCAGGGATTTCACGAAATCCCTAAGGATATCACGAAATCCCGGCGGATGCCAAATATTCTTGTTTATTACGTCTTCTTACTAAAAAAATCTAGTGATATGACAAAACACAAACTTATCGTCAGTAATATGTCATTTCACTAAACTAAATCTAGTAAAATGTCAGAAAAGCGGATACTTAATGCCGAATAAAAATCGAGTCATACTTTTAGAAGTCTATTTTTTTTAATTTTTATTTTTTTTATTAAACTTACATTTATTTTTTGTAAACGAATTCATGTGATATAAAAAGGTATAATACCTGATATCATTGTCAGATTATTATGGTTTAGTTGATTAAAACTTTATTTTCTAATAAAAATGCCCCAGTTAATTTGTAATTTGGTTTTATTATTTTATTTATAAACAGTATTCTTTATTTCACTACATTTAGTTTAGACATACATATCACATATCACTGACGATAAATTGGTGTTTCGTCATATCACTAGATATTTTTAGTAAGAAGACGTAGTAAACAAGAATATTCGACATCTGCCGGGAATTCGTGATATCCCTAGGAATTTCGTGAAATCCCTGATATCGTCATTTCGCTGCGAAATATATAAGTAGTTAAATATTTGTAAGGAAGTAAACAAGTCATTCTATAAAACCCAATTTAAGCTTTAAAATTTTATTTAAAAACACTTAGTTAGGTGTTTATTTAAGAAATTAGTAATTCTAATTGTAGACAAATAAATAATATGGGCATCGACGAAGTATATTGGTAGCGCATTGCTATTGGTACTGCGACGACTATGAAGGTCACATATTCGGAGGACACGGTGGAGCACACAATCGCGGTGCTTGGGCGGAGCATCGCCGTGCCCTCGTGGGGGTGATCGGCGGCGGAGACCTCTCGCGCCGGGCCTTGGTCGAGGCCATGGTCCGGAGCGAGGAGGAGTGGCAGGCGGTCGCCGACTTCTGCGAAGCAGTAATGCTCGCTAAGGAGGAGGCCGACCGCATCAGGCAACGGCGCTCTCGCCGCCGCCGCCGGGATTCCGATCCCGATTTCCAGCCACCGTAGGCGCGGGCTTGCGGACAGTGAGCAATGGGTAGCTCGCTGTCCGGCCGTCCGGTAACCGTCCGGACCAAGCCCAAGTCGTCGACGGCGCGCGTTGTTCCCGCGCGCCTCAAGGAGTTGTCAGCAACAGCAGGGGCCCAGCCGGGTCGAAGCCTACTGGGGCCAGGGTTATCCGAAAGGGCGCTCGAGCCCCGGTATGAAGGCTTGAAGGAACGGGATGGGATTTTTAGTCAGTAAGAGTCTGACACTATCTTTCGCTCCGCCCAAGAGCGGGGGTTGTCATAAGATGACTTTTCCCATCGAAAAAAAAAAAAAAAATGTCACATATTAGTTGCAGTAAAAACTGCATTGTAATGGACCTTACTTTTCAATCGTGGAATTTACAGACACAATAGAAAGACAATAGGTGCGCGAACGCCGGCGTTCGCAATTGGTTTATGGTTATTAAAAAAATAGATTCGAATGATGATAGAAGTTGTTAACAATGAAAAATAAGAATTTAATTTTATATAATAATATTATAAAGGCTCCTAACAATATAATTAGTCAAATTAAATTAAAAGCCTTTCATTAGCGTCTCCCCTCGTTACAGTACTTTGCGCTCGCACGCACAAATACGGTAGTGACGCAAACAAGATTTACCTATCAAGGATTTGTCAAAATGGGTACTTTTTTAACCGAGTTCAAAAAGAAGGAGGTTATATGTTCGGCTGTATGTATTTTATTTTTCTATATGTTAACCGATTTCTCGGTCGATTAATGGGGCGAATTTTGTCAATAATTTTTTATTGAAAGGTTGTTTCAAGTCAAGGTCCCATACTGATGATGAATTTAGAAGATATGGAACGGAACTCCTCATAGAGTCACAACGGAATTGTCGTAACAAGTGACATTGTTTTGTTTTTGTAAGTGTAGATCGACTGACTAAAAGAAGAGGGCGGTAGGAGAAGCTGATAGGCAGGCCTAGGAGTAGGGCTTGGCTTATTGGAATTGTCATGCAATGTTTTAATGATTAAATTTTATAGGTAACTTAGAACAGAACTTGCACACTATTTAAATTTGGCTGAAAGCTACTTTTTAGTTGTGGTACCACAACTAAAAAGTGTAAAAACAAAAAAAGTTCAATGTAAAAAAACGCTAAAAAGTTAAAAATTTTACATTGGATTTTTTTATCCTAAAACAATCAAGAATTATTTTGGTATAGTAATGATGATGGATGGTATGTATAATGTGTGGAAACTGTGTTAGGATCTCAGTTAGGATTATGATAACAATGGTTGTCAATGTGGACTAATTGCAATATTTAAGCAATTTTCTCACTGAATTTTGTCGTTAATTACTTAGATTCAGTAGTTAGGTAACCAGTTATTCAAGAAAAGAACCAGTTCTGTGGCCTTCAGCGTGTAATACCCTTAATAGAATTCGAATAGAATTTTTGTGCATTTTATTTGGCCACTGCACTCAAAAAAATCAGAATAGTAATCATGGGAATAAAAAGATGTAATCGAAACAATAAGAAGTGTTTAAACAATGATTAGGTCACTTAGGTGCTAAAGTCTAGAATTAAATCACAAAATAAGTCGGTGAAACACAAAAAAAAAATATACACCGGCTATCATGAGCTCATAATGCGATTCATTTTGGATGGACCACGCTTGCCTAGAAGTAACCTGTTCACTCTTGACCTGAGCTGAGATCCTTAAGGCTTATAGTCCCTTGAACCATCTGGCCGAAATTAAATGGTCAAAACTCGCGTACCCGTCTAGGCGACAGTACGACTATCGTGCATTTGTTTGCGGCCAGCTGCGCCCGGATAGAGCCCCGCTGACTTTTAAATCCATTTTCTTTGCGAAATATTGATTGATTTACATATGCTATGTTCACTTTGAAGAATATTTAACTACCATTTTTTATGTGTAAAAACGTTTCTAAAGGTCCAAGCCGTTTCGAAGGAGTAGGGAAAAGTTGCGAATGTGATGTTGTTGTATGTAATATTTTTTTAGACAAAAGTATTAATCGCACGAAAAAATCAAATGTTGATAATGTTGTTCATGAATCTATAATAAACATACATTTTTTTCAAACCTATTAACCTGACCGTTACCGAGGAGTAGGCTCCAGAAAGTCACTGTTTTAAAGCACTTTTCGGGCGTTTCGGCCTTAAGTTGTAGCTGTCAGGAAACACAGACTCCGGCAAATACATAGAAATAGGCTACTTATCTTGATCATGAGAATGTCAAAGTATATTACGTACCTATTTTGATAACATTTGAGAAGTTTCCTCAATTCATTTTGGATGTCGTCATTATGTACAGTACAGTTCAAATAAAATAATAATTTTTCAAAACAGTTCATATCATGTCGGAGAATTGTAGTAACAATCAAATTTAATTTAAAAATAAATACACCACTAATTTTTAATTAGTACAAATACTTAAAGGACTTATTAGAAAAGCCCTTGTTATTATTTAAGTAAAGTCTCAATAAATAATATTCATAAACAGCAAAGTTATTAGCGTTTGTGTTTATCCCAAAATGTCTCTCAATTTATGGAAATATTGTGCAGGCTATTATGAATGAACAAAGGACGATTAAAATGGAAAAACACTTCCGGCAGTATTTTCTACTAGCAATTGTTATGTATGATTGAATCTATGATGAATTTACCTTTTCGTGGTCAATTTTAGGATTTCGGTTTTTTCTACTTTTGAATACAAAAATATGATCAGTAACGGGTACAGATACAGCCCCATTTTTTTGTGTACTAATTAAAAAGTAGGGGTGTATAATTGAATTAAGAACATTGTTATGTTTTTGTTGCCGTCAGTTAAAAATATAAAATTAAGGCCAAGTGCGAGTCGGACTCGCCTATGAAGGGTTCCGTACAGATCCGTAACAGCAAGTAACATAATATAAAAGTTCTTGTAGTTCGTTCCAACTTTGATCGATGTTTTAATAATAGTGTATTTTTTTATAATTATCATTCTCTTATTTTAGAAGTTACAGGGGTTACAAACACATTTTACCACTTTGGAAGTGTCTCTCGCACTAACTATTCAGTTTAGAAACCTCAATATCTGTTTTGAAGACTTATCCATAGGTATTTATGGATAAGTCTAGTTCTTTAGAATTAATATCAAAACTTCAAAAATCGTAATTTTGTAGTACCACTAGTTGATATCGATAATTTTATCGCGATCGAAATATAAAAAAAGAAATAAAACTATCGATACTTTTTATTGGAAACGAATCTTACCCACACCCCTATCTACCTCGTTGCGGTAATAATGGACTAACCACAGGTAGACCAACCACTACACAGTGTTCATTCGCGAGGGAACCTACCGCGAGTTACCGCGTCTGACTAGCTACTCACTACATTATCAGCTGATATTGTGGTCAAAATATTCGCGGTCCAACTTATTTTTTTTTCTTTTTATTTTTTTGTAAAAAATTTGGTGACAGTGTTTTTTAGTATTAATTAATTTATATTATGGTTTTTGGTGGTTAAACTCTTAGTAGTTTATTGTTAGTTGCGGGTTTTTCTGGATTGTTTTTTGTTTGGTGAGTAATACATTAAATTTTTAAAATATTGAACAGTAGTGGCTTATACTCCATTTGTGTAGTTAACTAAACGTGATATGTCTTTTTATTTAAAATAAATCGTATAAAAGATACAAAGATTATTTTTACTTAATTATCCAAAGCCTAAGGCATTAAAGCCCGCCCCGGCCGCCGCCTTTGTAACTTTTGTTGCAAGTCGATTAAAAAAATAAAAAAATATGCGTATTTAAAAAAAAAAGTATTATGATGCATTTTTTTTCCTAAATATTATACATATGTTTCAGTAATAGTTTTGGGAACGTATTATTAACCGACCTCATTTTTATAATTTATTTTCTTTTGCAAAAGTTTTACGAATTATCTCCTGCTTTAATTAACTGTCTATATAACAACAGAAATTTAAAATTATTGTACAACTTCGTTTATAAAGTTTGAGTTAGAAAATGGGAGGAAGAAATTTATTTTTTTTCGACCACCATTACGTGAATTTATGACAGGAAAAACTACTTGCAACGTTCATTGTTCATACAGTATCCTCATAGCATCCAACCGTGCTATTTATCTCACAGAACTTAGATAATACACACGATTATTTATGTCATATAAACATCTATCTAAACTAAGGTATATTAAACAGGAAAAATTGTTGATAAATGCATACAATTACCTTTTTTAAAACTCGTTAACTTCATAATGATGGCGGATTCTTAATTCAAATGGTCTTTAAGAAATTGCAAATCAGTGATTTTATAATTATATGGTTATTTTTTTATAAACATTATTTTTAGTCCATGTGAAACTTGAATATAGTTTTTTCAGAATCAGTAAGTTGAATGGATTCCAATATTTTTACACCATGTTATATTTTTTCCCAAAAATTTTTAAAAAGTTCACTAGTTCGACACAACACTAAGTACAACTCAGGTCACGAGGAGCCAGCAAACAGCTGGGTGCAAGTGCAAAACAACCCCTCAGTCACCTGGATGGCCCGGTGACTATGTATTTTTGCTGACATAACAAGCTTATAGCTTTGTGATTTTGTATGATACAGTTATGAAATTTGGTACATAAATTCTATAAATAAAAATACTAGATTGTATTCGTGATATTTTTCTACTATAGGTATAGTTAATGGGGTCCAATTTATGTGATCAATGATGGAAAGTTGGGAACAGTGAAGGGAATGAGAGCTAAATTAACAATAATAATTTTATTATAAGACTTTTATCGACATGGAAAGTGGTTTACTTCCCATATCGATAAAAAAGTCTATAATAAAATATCCTACCCTATATAAAATATCGATATTATAATAAAATATCCTATTATCAATTGAGCTCTTTATTTAAATTTGTATTGTATTTTATTGCATCAGTATTAATAATAATGAATAAACGGAATAATTATGACGTTTGTAAAAGGTATAAATAAAAAAGTCAAAAGTAATTTCTGTTCAATAAATTTTCTAGAAAAACAGGTTTTCATAATACTTAACCTATTTGAATATTTTTTATTTCATCATCATCATCAGCCTTTTTAATGTTCCCACTGCTGGGACTCAGGCCTTCTCTCTAGAAAGGGAATGGGCCGTAATCCACCACGCGGGCCCAGGGTGGGTTGGTGAATGTCACATGTCTTCGAATTTTTGGTTCTAGAACATGCCCGGTTTCCTCACGATGTTTTCCTTCGCCGTTTTGAGAGCAGTGGTGATGAAATAAATTACACAAAGTAAAGTGCCTGGCTGGGTTCGAACCCGCGACCTACTATTCGTAATTCAGGGCCATTATCACTCGCCCACCACTGCTCCATCATCATTCATCTGCTTTTTTATTTAATTATTAAAATTTGATTTTTGAAGTGAAAACTTCTTTAGCGGCGTTGAGCACTTTTTAACCGACTTCTAAAAAAGGAGGAGGTTCTCAATTCGGATGTTTGTATTTTTTTTTATGTATGTTCGGGCATAACTTCGTCGCTTGCCAACCGATTTGAAAAATTTTTTTTTTGTTGGAAAGGGTATACTTCCCAAATGGTCCCATAGTCACCAAGTCGGGATCTGATGATGAAATCTTGGCTAAATCGAGGGAAATCCTCAAATATTATAGGCAACTATATAGTCATTTTGATATTTTCATCAAGGAATTAAGCATTTACAGTCAAAAAGTGACATTTCATGAGGTGGAACTGGTTAAGAAGACCAGAAATTGCCAACGGAACTTCATACTCAAACAAATATCACAATGAACATAGTTAAGCGACTATGACAATACAAATAAATGAATAGTTCTGAATAGTTGTGTTGAAAATGGTATCATCGAAGTAACCTGATGATAGTGATGGAGCTGGAAGTAAGGCACCGGAACTCCGTAATTAATCAATATATCCTACCCGTGTTTGGGCTTATTAGAAATGTCATGAGATGCACTTTGGCTATAAGGTACTATCGAAGTGATCTGACGATGGAGCCGGAAGGTGGAAGGTAGACACGGGAACTTCATATGAAAATGATGTATTCTAGCAGGGTTTGAGTTAATTGAGAAAAAAAGTACTCTGGCTGTAAGTGTGTTGCAACTAAAAAGTATGAAATAAAAAACTTTTTATAAAAAAAATATAACCGACTTCACTAAAAAAACACTAAAACAATCAAAATAATTTTATAATTTCGGAAGTCGGTGTTAAATAAGGAACAAACAATAACGAAAAACACCGACTTCCGAAATTATAAAATTATTTTGATTGTTTTAGTGTTTTTTTAGTGAAGTCGGTTATATTTTTTTTATAAAAAGTTTTTTATTCTGTAATGGGTATAAAATCTTAAACTCGCGTCAGGACACGTGACCTGATCGAAAAAGCGTAAGACGGATGGAGAGTAGACAGCTATCCCGCGCGTTGTGAAAGGGGGCTAGACGGAAAAAATTCTCACGAAAAATTGTACCGACACTTTTACTGTCAAAATATAAATCCAAGATGGCGGCCACTTTTACTGTCAAAATATAAATCCAAGATGGCGGCTGCAAGAAATTATCAACTTTTTCGTCATGGGTGTCGTTTTCATGGTTTTCGAGGGTGTTGAAACCGATGGTACTGTCAAAATATAAATCCAAGATGGCGGCTGCAAGAAATTATCAAATTTTTCGTCATGGGTGTCGTTTTCATGGTTTTCGAGGGTGTTGAAACCGATAGTACTGTCAAAATGTAAATCCAAGATGGCGGCTGCAAGAAATTATCAAATTTTCCGTCATGGGTGTCGTTTTCATGGTTTTCGAGGGCGTGGAAACCGATGGTACTGTCAAAATGTAAATCCAAGATGGCGGCTGCAAGAAATTATCAACTTTTTCCTCATGGGTGTCGTTTTCATGGTTTTCGAGGGTGTTGAAACCGATGGTACTGTCAAAATATAAATCCAAGATGGCGGCTGCAAGAAATTATCAACTTTTTCGTCATGGGTGTCTTTTTCATGGTTTTCGAGGGTGTTGAAACCGATGGTACTGTCAAAATGTAAATCCAAGATGGCGGCTGCAAGAAATTATCAACTTTTTCGTCATGGGTGTCGTTTTCATGGTTTTCGAGGGTGTTGAAACCGATGGTACTGTCAAAATATAAATCCAAGATGGCGGCTGCTAGAAATTATCAACTTTTTCGTCATGGGTGTCGTTTTCATGGTTTTCGAGGGCGTTGAAACCGATGGTACTGTCAAAATATAAATCCAAGATGGCGGCTGCAAGAAATTATCAAATTTTTCGTCATGGGTGTCGTTTTCGTGGTTTTCGAGGGTGTTGAAACCGATAATACTGTCAAAATGTAAATCCAAGATGGCGGCTGCAAGAAATTATTAATTTTTCCGTCATGGGTGTCGTTTTCATGGTTTTCGAGGGTGTTGAAACCGATAGTACTGTCAAAATATAAATCCAAGATGGTGGCTGCAAGAAATTATCAAATTTTCCGTCATGGGTGTCGTTTTCATGGTTTTCGAGGGCGTGGAAACCGATGGTACTGTCAAAATGTAAATCCAAGACGGCGGCTGCAAGAAATTATCAACTTTTTCGCCATGGGTGTCGTTTTCGTGGTTTTCGAGGGTGTTGAAACCGATGGTACTGTCAAAATATAAATCCAAGATGGCGGCTGCAAGAAATTATCAACTTTTTCGTCATGGGTGTCGTTTTCGTGGTTTTCGAGGGTGTTGAAACCGATATTACTGTCAAAATATAAATCCAAGATGGCGGCTGCAAGAAATGATTAACTTTTCCGTCATGGGTGTCGTTTTCATGGTTTTCGAGGGTGTTGAAACCGATGGTACTGTCAAAATATAAATCCAAGATGGCGGCTGCAAGAAATTATCAACTTTTCCGTCATGGGTGTCGTTTTCATGGTTTTCGAGGGTGTTGAAACCGTTGGTACTATAAAAATATAAATCCAAGATGGCGGCTGCAAGAAATTATCAAATTTTCCGTCATGGGTGTCGTTTTCATGGTTTTCGAGGGTGTTGAAACCGATGGTACTGTCAAAATATAAATCCAAGATGGCGGCTGCAAGAAATTATCAAATTTTCCGTCATGGGTGTCGTTTTCATGGTTTTCGAGGGTGTTGAAACCGATAGTACTGTCAAAATATAAATCCAAGATGGCGGCTGCAAAAAATTATTAAATTTTTCGTCATGGGTGTCGTTTTCATGGTTTTCGAGGGTGTTGAAACCGATAGTACTGTCAAAATTTAAATCTAAGATGGTGGCTGCAATAAATTATCAACTTTTTCGATATGGGTGTCTTTTTCATGGTTTTCGAGGTTGTTGAAGCCGATAGTGCTGTCAAAATGTAAATCTAAGATGGCGGATGTCAGAAATTATCAACTTTTTCGTCATGAGTGTCGTTTTCATGGTTTCGAAGATGTTGAAATAGTGCTGTCAAAATGTACATAAAATAGGATAGTATTTTTTAGTTATATTGTATTGGCTAGACGGAAAAAATTCTCACGAAAAGTTGTAACGACACTTTTTCTATAGTAAGCTATTGTAAGCCGTGCGGCGTGCGCATGTTTTTATGAAAACTATGTTGATTGAAACTTGACAGAATGGAAGATAAAACATATTGCGCCGACCCAAAATAATACGAAGATGATGATGATGTACTTTTTCACACAAAGCAAATGCTGAGGTGATCACACTGATCACCCTTTCGGTGCGGGCACGCTCGGCACACATTGTACTTTTGTTATTTTTAGAGTTCCTTATTTCAAAAGGAAAAATGGAACCCTTATAAAATCACTTTGTTGTCCGTCCCTTCGTCCGTCAGTCTGTTAAGACCTTTTATCTCGAGAACGCGTGGAGGTATCGAGTTTAAATTAAAACCATATACTCAGGTCTGCGGTTCCTTTAAGCTGTGATAAAAACTTCTAAGTTAACGAATAAAAAAGATACGACCGTTTATGTCGCACAAAAACGTATATTTTGATATTCTCATAGATCGAAATTCATAGGGTACCTACTTTACTTCCCGTTGACCCAGTATCCTGAATTTGTCACAAAGCAAGGTCTTATAGCACAGGTACCTATAGGAATAAATGTGAAAGCAAATAATTTGTTGTAACCTACGTCACAAAAAAAAAGCTTGCTATTCGGAAAAATCTTCAAGACTCAATTCGGGAATTGAACTTTGCACGGAACCCTCAATGCGCGAGTCCGATTCCCATTTGCCCAGTTTATTTTTTATTTTGTGTTTACAGCTGTTTGCCGTGCCTGTTCCGAATAAAAGTATTTTCTATTCTATTCAAAAACAAAGTTTCGCTTAGACTACGAGAGCTAAGACGCGGGAAATCATAATTTTATAATAATAAATTTTGATACAAGTATAGAAAGTTTTTGCACACCGGAAAACATAGCGTAGGAAGGCTAACCACAAGGTGAACCGATGACCTGGTGAGAGTCGCGGGAATGCGGTGGATGCGAGACGCACAGGAGCGGACGTTGTGGCGACGCTTGGGGGAGGCCTATGTCCAACAGTGGACATCTTTCAGCTGAAATGATGATGATGATAGAAAGTTTGTCACTGCATCCGATCCGTTAGGCGAGAGTATTTTGGAAGCTGCAGTGACTTTGCACGTGTATCAAAAGACGTTTTTAATAATATACTTACGCAGACGCTAACTTTTGCCCGCGGCTTTACCCGCGTACAGTATAGCATTGTTTAATGTAGCAGCACTTTTTTTTCCAATTTTGTAAATGTGAAGTACCATGGAGCATTTTTATTAGGTTACATCTTTTTTTTTTTTTTGACATTTGAGCATGGCAGTTGAGAGTTTGTCATGCTCACTCTAATGTCTCGCTGTTGGTGGCACGTGTTATTGGGTCATTCGGTTCCCTTAAAAATGGTTGAGCTGAGTGGGGCTGATGCACGCGTCATGCTCGTGAACGGGTGCCGTCAGTTGAGACTGGTCATCTCTTAGCTGCCAGTGGCTTAATTCAGTTTGTATCTTTTAATTATTATTATTTTTTATTTTTATTTTACTATCTACATTGTGCTTTCACAATGGAAGCAACATGAAAATTTGTAACCAAGCATTATATGTAACACATAATATGATTTAAAAGAGTGTCCATGGAGTTTCTTGCACGTTCTTCTCCATAGAGACCTACGTTTTGGAACGTGCAATTTAGCTTCACTTTTCTTGGACTGACCGACATTTGACTATTCAAAAGTGCCTGCAAATGGTCTATTTGAAATAAATGATTTTGATTTGATTGATTGATTGATTGATTGTACGTAAAATAAAGCCTATGTCACTCAGGGATAAAGCAGCTTTCTATCGGTGAAAAAAATTGAGCAATCAGACCAGTACCTACTTCCAGACATTACCTCCTACAAACAAAATTGCTTGTTACTACATGTTACTAATGTATGACGAATGGTAATCTCAGAATTAAAGAACCAATAGTTTATCCGTTCTAATCATAATTTTGACTGGCCTGTTGGTCTAGTGGTTAGTAGCCCTGACTGCTATGCCGGAGGTCGTGGGTTCGATTCCCACCTAGGACAAATGTTTGTGTGATGAGCATAATCATTTGTTCTGTGTCTAGGTGTAATTTATCTATAATATGTATGTATTTAGAAATATATAAGTATGTTTATCAGTTGTCTAGTACTCATAACACAAGCTCTGCTTAGCTTGGGACTAGACGGCGTTGTGTGATTGTTGTGGAATATTATTATATATTATATTATCATAATTCATTAATTCAGATTATTATTTTAGACTAGGCTGTTTCTATTTAAACCAGAACTAGTAATAGCTAATTAGGTTAGATTTGAATAAATGACTTTCGCTATTTTATTTGTCGTTATCCGAATTCAAAAAAAAAAGAGGAGGTTCACAAATTGTCTGGTCTGAATGTTTTTTGTTTATGTTTTGTTCAGAGATATCTTCGTCAAATGTCAACGGCTTTTGATGATTATTTTTTGTTTGAAAGAGTATTGCCCCCGAGCAGTTCTTTTTATATATGGTGAAAATATCATGTATAATGAAGGACTTCGAAGATATAAATTGAAGCTCTTCGAAATAGAAGTAGCTCATTTTGTTGTTAGGTATATATATAATAGGTATACCCTTATTTTATCAGTTGTATTAAAATTATGTGTCGTTTTGGGCAGAGCACGATCGGGGGCGACGATCTCTCGCGCCGCCGGGCCTTGGTACAGGCCATGTTCTGAAGCAAGAAGGAATGGCAGACGGTCACCTCCTTCTGCGAAGCAATAGTGCTAGCAAAGGAGGAGGCAGCACGTGCACGCGCGAGTGAGTAGCCCTCACGCTTCAGTCACCGGGATCCTGATCCCAATTTCCGGCCACCGTAGGCGTGAGCTTGCGGACGGCGAGCAATGGGCAGCTCACCGTCCGACCGTCCGGTAACCGTTCGGATCGAAGCCAAATCGTCGACGGCGCGTTAGTGTTCCACGTGCGCCTCAAAGAGATGTCAGCAAACCGTAGGGGTCCAGCGGGGTCGAAGCCTGTACCAACCAAGCCTCGGCGTGAGAGATCGTTGCCACCTATCGCCCCAACAAAGACACGGTGGTGCTGCAGCGGGGCACACTTCCACCGTGTGCTCCACCTTGTCCTCCGGGCCGTCCACATAGTGGTGACACCCGGGCGATTCTTCCGCCCCTAACATGATGCGCACGTTGCTTGTCCCTTGTGGGTTGATACGTTGCTATTTTAGTTTATCGTTGATATATTTTTAACGAAACCTTCTAGAATAAAATCTATTACATATTTTTAGGCTCGCAAAACCATGGAGGAAGAACAGATAAAGCGAGACTCATGCAAGATAAATAGTTAAGTTTTAACAAAAAAAAAATTGTAACCGAAAAACATATGTGGATTGTTAAGGGTTAATGTGTCTGACGTTGAAACACTACGTCGGTAATTTGAGGTTGAACATATACCTAGTGACGTAAGTAAACCTGTTTGCGACTTTATTATAGACATTGAACATAAAAATGGCTTTTTTAAGAAAAAACGGAGCAAGTGCGAGTCCGACTCGCGCACTGAGCGTTCCGTAAAACTTACCCTTAGTTCAATTCCCGAATGGAGTAGATTTTTTCCAATCGTAATAAAAGTTTCTTTTTTTTGTGACGAATCAACAAAACTGTTCAGATTTATTCCCATACCTGTGCTATAAGACCTTGTTTTATGCCAAATTCAGGATTCTAGGTCAATGAAAAGTTCCCTATATATTTTTTTAAATTGCGTTTTTGAGATAAAGGGTCTTGACAGACAGACAGATGGACCACAAAGTGATCTTATAAGGCATCCGTTTTTTCCATTTGAGATGCGGAACCCTAAATAAAAACTAGTTCAAAGTTAATAGAACTTATTATGATAATCGATTCTGATATAATCAAGAACTCCAATACAAATACTAGAATGACTGCATTTTCATGAATTAAACATTAGGCACGCATTAATATTTAATGGCTGCTACTAGTGGCTTCTCCCGCGTAATAGTAGAAAATTCGCACCTCAAAGAGATGTCAGCAAGCAGGCTTGCGGACGGTGAGTAATGGATAGCTCGCCGTCCGACCGTCCGGACCGAGCCCGTCGTCGACGGCGCGTATTATTCCACGCGCGCCTCAAGGAAACGTCAGCAAACCGTAGGGGCCCAGCAGGGTCGGAGTCTACTGGGGCCATAGGTTCGTTTCTAAAAGGAACACCCGGCCCTGGTATGAAAAGCAACAAAGGAACTAGGGTTTTAGTCAGTAAAAGTCTGACATGCCCACGTGCTCCGTTCTAGAACGGATAAAGTTATTAGGTGATTTCCCACCTTATAAAAAGGCTTGCAATATTTCATCATCGGATTCCCGCAACCCTTAACAGGTCATCGGTCCACCTTGTAGGAGGCCTTCCAACGCTTACGTCTTCCGATGGATGCTAGACGCACGTTCATTGTGGCGACACTTGGGGGAGGCCTATGTCCAGCAGTGGACGTCTTACGGCTGAAATGATGATGATGAATCATCAAATTGAAGAGTGGTTAAAAAAAAAGAACAGAAGACCCACAGCTTGCAATGTTGCATCATAGATTGTAGCTTTTCCTCCTTCGTATAAACCACAGTCTTTACATCATTCAAGGTATAATTAGCAGCTCTTTGATAATGGATCATAGCTAGTTATTAGGTTCTCAAGCGTGTGATTATTGGTACCACTAACTCGCTAACCTACAATCGTTTTATGAGCTGAACATGCTATTAGACATCAGAAATCAGAAACGTTTATTTCAAGTAGACCAATTTCCTAGTATTTCAAGTAAACCTTTGAATTCTCAACGGATATTGTTAGTGAGGGATTTCCTTGGTGAATAGAAATTGACAAATTGAATTAATGTATAAGAAACCAAAGTTTGGATTTATTTCATTTAAATCTTACTCACCCTATCTCACACACACACTCACCTTATACACCCAGTAGACAGTTACACATATATTTATTTAAAACTAGCTGTGCCCGCGACTTCGTTCGCGTGGATTACAGGATTTTAAATTTATTTATTTTTTAAATAAAAGAAACCTATGTTACTCCTTATTACATCAGGTACCTGCCAAAAAAAGTCCTTCATATGCATGTAGTAAAAAGCAGTTAATTCAATATTACAAACAGACACTCCAATTTTATTTATATGTATAGAGTATAGATGTGGTTCTTTTTTAGGGTTGCGTACCTCAAAAGAGCACTTTGTTGTCCGTCCGTCTGTCTGTCAAGACCCTTTATCTCGGGAACGCGAGAAGGTATCGAGTTGATTAAAACAATATACTCAAGTCTGCGGACTTTTGAAGCTGTAAAAAAAACTACAAACTATCAAACATTTAAGTTAACGAGAAAAAAAGATACTTCGGTTTATGTGGCAATACACGTACATTTTGACATTCTCAAGAAAATCAAAATTCATAGGGTAGGGGTAGGGTTAGGTAGGGTAGGCTTCTCATTGACCCAGAATTCTAAAGTTTTGCATAAAGCAAGGTCATAAAGCACAAGTATAGGAATAAACTTGAAAACTGTGATGTTATGTCACAATTTTTTTTTGTGATTCGAAAAAAACTTCCGGGACTCCATTCCGGTGTTTGTTCGGAACCCTCGGAGCGCGAGTCCAACTCGTACTTGCCTAGTTTTGTTTTAGTAAAGTCGTTTATTTTTTTTGTAAAAAGTTTTGTTCACAATTAATATTCTATTTTGTATATTTTTAGATTTATTCTTGGATATTGAGAGTTCTGGGAAACCCAGTATAGGACGCCTTCAAGCAAGAAGATTTTTTTATTTCTTATATAAACGCGAGCAATCGAGCATATGCCTGAATGCTCGCGTTTGATCACCATCTCACCTGATGGTAAGCGATGACGTGGCCGACGACGATCTTAACGCATTCCGCGATCTCTACCAGGCTACCTGGAATGGACAGAGATTGCCCTGGCACAAAAGGGGGTTGCACTTGGTACTATTTAAATACATACATACTCGTACTAAATATATAGGCAATTTATTTTCTTGTAACCCGATTCTCGTGCTAATGTGATTGTAAAGCCAGTCAAGTGCGAGGCTTCCTTACAGTCGATCGGGTTGTCCTAGTTACATATAATAGCTAGCTTTAGCCAGTGGCTGTGACCGCGTAAAAGTAGAAAAAATATATAATATGTTTCTTAATAAAGTAGCATTCTACTGGTAAAAGAAAGGAAATCAGTCCAGTCCCCCTAGCCAAGTTACAACCGTTTCGCTTGCGTTGAACGCTTCGAGTTGACCTTGCCGCCAATTCTTTTGTTCTGACCACGTGACTGAGCGTTAAGACGACGTCATTCCCGTACATTTGAAGCTTTCTACAAGCGTTAACTATTGCAGATTAGCAACTTGGCTAGGGGTAAAGCACCCCTAGCCAAGTGACAATCTGCAATCGTTAACGCTAGTCGAAAAGTAATCAAATGTATGGGAATGACATCATCTCAACGTTAATTCACGTGGTCGGAATAAACGAATAGAAAATTTGTAGCCAAGTTCACATCGTTCAAAATGATAGAATGAATTTCTACAACGTTTAACGCTACATCCTTTGATAAACAAACGCTACATTGTAGAACGAGCGGCCGACTCAGGCGCGTCAACATGGCTACCCACTTATCGTTTTCTACAATTGTTGACACCGAAGCGTTAACGATTGGAGAACGGAATTCGACACGATACGGTTGTAACTTTGCTATGGGCAGTTCTCAGTTCGAAAACTGCTATCGATGAAAATATAAAATGTTGGTAGAGCATCTCAATCCATTCATCTCAAACCATTCATTCACATTTATCAATTTTATTAGTTAATTTCATTCATTTTATAGTTTGTGGAAATCGTTTCCTCTCTGATAGTGTCTAGGTTATTTGTCCTTGAAATCAGGATATATTACTTATAAAAAAAATACGTCACAGTCTTTATACACGCACTCCATCTGAGATAAGTTCGTACCATTAAAATTTAATATCAAAATCTTGTTAGCACAAAGTGCTGGGCATATAGAGTACTTCACATAAGTAGTTGACTTGTTCACGATTTATTATTTACTAAATTGTCCAAGTGAATTGAGCCGACCAGTTATAAAGTACCTCCTTGTAGTAACAGCATTTAAGGCCAGGTTCTACTCATTTTAAACTTTTTAAACTTCTGGAAATCCACAAATATATAAAAAAACACCACAAAAAAATATTTTATTAAAATTAACTATATTTTTTTTAAGATGTCAAACATGCTTTATTGTGAAATCTATACATAACAAACTTAAATATTGACAAATTATTTATGCTAAACCAATACACACTACAGGCCACTTCTTACTAAAGTAATTATGGCGTCATAAAACTCCTCCGCATCGCTGTCGACTGGAAGTGTGCCCAAAAGGCTGGCGGCATTGCCACGTTGAATTGCGATACTTAATCTCTCCGAGGTAAAAACTAACCCTTGGGTCACGTGAAGTGTCAACTAAGATTTTGGACAGTTCTTTAAAACGCGTATAAGCACTCGGACCCCACGGCCCAAGAGTTTCATAAATTAGTTGACTCGATAAAAAAAAATCGCGATTCTGACCCTAACTTACGATTTCAAACGCGTATGTCATAATTGAAAGTTAAAAATAATAATAATAAAGCTTGTCTTTAAAAGAACCTTGCAAAATCAAAAATTTTGTATAGTTATTGTTTTTTTATATATATATATATAAATAAAACCGCTGTTACGGGGCCGCGAAATTGACATAGACTCGGAGTTCATACAAAATACCACCCATAAAGACAAGACCCATAAGACAGCCCATGCATTGAGACACCCTATTAATTTTAAGTTTCTCATGTAATTTTTATTTTTGGTGTCCAATAAATAAATAACAAAATATGTGGATATCAGAGTTCATGTACATAGGCGAGCTTAACTCAAAGTTGAGTTTTCTTCCAGCAAGCCATTGAGTGATAGAGAGATCACAGTGGAGGGTAAGATCCAGTGCATAATTTTAAAATTACAAATTATATAAACAAAATAATACATAAACATACCTGCATTCATAAATACATACTTATACTCGTATAATATATACATAAATACATATATTTACTATGTCTATGTGTGAGAGGAGATGCTCTTTAAGTTAAAGAATCTATCTAACTGTCTACAATACTCAGTGACTACAACCGGCACTTAAACATGAGTACGTACAGATTACTTCACCTTGACTTGGAAACGGACAAATATACGAAACAGTACAACGTACATACTTGGGTCAAGTATGGTAATGACACTCGATGGTAACTCAAAGTTGGCGTACATTCCAACTTTGAGTTACCATCGAGTGTTTTTTCTGTCTTCTCAAGTACTTACACAAAAAAATTTCCTGGATTGTTTCAGCACGGCAATAAAGTTAAATTGGGATCTCAATGTTGCAAAATTCTGATGATTAGAGAATGACATCTTTTTCTATAATATCAGTTTGTATACAACATGTAACTGAAATAATGCAACGATACAATTGCCGAAACGGATCTTGAGCGCTCTGCGTCAGAGTGGGGATCGCTTTGCGCATTCCATACATTGGCGAGCCAATCGTCTTCGTTGTTAGATACATGCAGCAACGCAGGGAACGAATCAGGAGTGACGTCTATGACGCGACGGCGCGGCGAGCCAATCACTGACACTCCCCGCCCCCGCGTCTCACTTCGCACCACTAAAGAGCCTGATTATTTGACTTTTGCGCAACTTAAAGCCAGCGCTCAAGATCCTTGACGGCAATTGTACTTGTCTATGTTGGACATAGGCCTTCCCCTTGTGTCGCCATAACAAATTATCCTGTGCGTCTCGCATTCACCGCATTCCCGCAAATCTCACCAGGCCATAATGGGTTGTTCAAAAATGTAACTGGCTTTGGTTTGAACCGTAACAGTGACTTTCTGAAGTCTACTCCTCGGTAACGGCCAAGTTTTATAGGTTAGAAAAAAATATATGTAGATATGTTTATTATAGATTCCCGAACAACATTATCAACTATCGATTTTTTCGTGCGATTAATTAAATTATTGTTTAATTTTTTTTTTGGCAAAACTATCCATTTAATTATGTTCAAGGGACTATAATCTTTGAGAAAGTAAGAAATTCACGCGAATGAAATCACGGATAAAGTGCTTGGTATCTAATATTTGGAGCACTATTAGCTCTCCGCCAGCTCTCAAGATACAGTTGCGACTACTCCACACTCTGCGACGCAGTCAATGACGCAGTACCTTTGCGAATCATAATTATATGTAAATGTATCGAGTTTCTCATATACTCGTAAAGTATAGCATATCATAGTTGGCATTATAATGTTCCCACTGTTGGGACTCAGGCGTCTTCTCTAGGAGAGGGAATGAGCCTTAATCCACCACGCGGGAATGGTTTGGTGAATGTCACATGTCTTCGAATTTTTGGTTCTAGGACATGGCGGTTTCCTCACGATGTTTTCCATCACCGTTTTTGAGAGCAGTGGTGATGAAATAAATTACACAAAGTAATGCGCCTGACTGGGTTTAAACCCACGACCTACTACTCTAGGTTGGGGTCGTTACCACTCAGCCACCACTGCTCTCATATAAAGTATACCTGAATAAATACATGGCAAATGTATTTTTTACGACCAGAACTCCTCAATGTTAATTAATGATAATGTTCTAGATTTAATGACCTACCTGGAGATACATACGGCCTTGACTTTTGATAATGTCGTAGGAACCTACCTTAAAATGGAGGTAATGTGTTTCCTGATGGCTCAAGTCAAGAGTGAATAGGTTACTTCTAGGTAAGCGCGCTCCATCGTCGACTTCATCGTCGCTTTCCATCAGGTGAGATAGCGGTCAAGCGGAATTATTAACAATAAAAAAATATGCACTGTGATGAACATTTGCTTTGAAAAAACACAGCGCTTTCAACTTTTCTTATACACACTTTCAATATTAATATTAGCATGAATGCTATGTACAGTAATAATTGGATTTCAGATTTATATACTGTATTTTGTATTAACTGTCTAAATTGTCTTAGTCTGTCACTGTACTTATTAAAATAAAATAAAATAAAACGATTATAGGACGACCGCGCACCGGAAGATGCAAATTTGGAAGGCTTCGTACAGAGTGGACCGATGACCTGGTGAGGGTCGCGGGAATTGGAGGGATGTGAGACGCATAATACAGTTCATTGTGGCGACACTTAGTGGAGGCCTGTGTTCAGCAATAGACGTCTTTCCGTTGAAATGATGATTAATAATAGAAAAAATAATTCTATTACATACTTTCATTACATTTTATCAATCACTAGTGGCCCGTCCCGGCTTCGCACGGGCAATAATCATAGCCTATGTTACTCAGGGTGAATGTAGCTTTCCAATGGTGTAAGAATTTTTGAAATCGGCACAGTAGTTTTTGAGTTTATTCGTTACATACAGAAATACAAATCTTTCCTCTTTATAATATTATTAGTAAAGATTATCGACAAGATGTCAACAAACTTCAGTTACCTATTCTACGCAAGGTGAATACATAACGGGTGTTTTTTAGAGGTTTGGTTTTTAAATGGCTTTCGTTTTTCTAGTGATTGCCAATTTAATGTTTTATAGTTTATTTGTGGTCAGCACGTTTTGCCATTTTATAATAGACGTACTGCAGAATAATGTATAAAAACCGGGGTTTATCTTCGCTAAACTAACTGTGCGCTGCTTCCATTACGGTCGACTTAGTCATCCATTCGAGACAATTATTAGGAAAACCATGTTTTCGCACCACGCGAGAGTGTCTAGTTGTAATAACTATCACTTTAACTTTGAGAACGGTAAATCATCAAATAACCTTTGCCGCTCTAGGTGGAGAGAGAGGAATTACCTATGGGAGTTTGTAGCTGACAGGAAATACAGTCTATACATATCTCTTATCTTAGCTGTACGCATAATAATTACGTTTCTAAAACTTGTGCGTATAGTGGTCTGACAATGGAACGGGCTAGGTGGAATAAAATGAGCAGGCAGAAAACTTAAGTGGTTGTCTAAGCTCCAAGAATAATCATACTGAAGTGTCAATAAGCCGGCCGTATTAGCCATAGAACCGATGACCAGTAAAAGGAAGTAATGTTCTTGAGTAAAGACCGCAAATCGGTAATTAATGACGGTAAGACGTTCTCAACTTAGGTGGAGTGTCTTCGTAAAGTAGTTTGCAAGTAGCTGGGGTTAAAGCTTGAATGACTATTTCAGGCTGATGAGACACTAAAGAAAGAACGCTCAAAGTCACCGAAAGGGCGATGGAAGGGGCTCGGAGTTTCCTTGCGTAATCATACTCCAAGAACTCTTAGACTACTTCCTATTACGACTTACTTTTTTTATTATGATTATTTTTATTGTGCTTTTGTGTACAATATTGACTGGTCTACACTGTTCATACATAATCTTTCAATTTTGTAACAACAATCACATTTTTTAAAAGAGTAACCATGGAGTTTCTTGCCGGTTCTTCTCCATAGGAAACGACCAATTTAGAACCGTGCACTAGCTTCTGACGTTTTATAAGTGCCCATGTAGGCCTATGTGAAATAAAATATTTTGACTTTGACTTTGAATCATATCAGAAATGAAGATATCCGCAAGAGAACCAAGGTTACCGACATAGCTCGAAGAATCGCCAAACTTAAGTGGCAATGGGCAGGGCATATTGCACGCAGAACAGATGGTAGATGGGGACGAAAGATTCTGGAGTGGCGACCGCGTACCGGATCGCGGGAATTCGATGGATGCGTGACGCACAGGATCGGTCGTTCTGGCGACACTTGGGGGAGGCCTATGTCCAACAGTGGACATCTTTTGGCTGAAATGATGATGATGATGATGATGAAGACACTAAAGACAAGAGACGATGCAAGCTTTTCCAAAAATATACACTGTGAATGACTTTAGTACTCCATAGTACGTGATTAACCGGAAAAAATACAGTTTATACGTTCACAATAAAAAAACTACAGACACAGCCAAACGCACTCAAGCACGCAATATTCATAGTATTTTCTTTCTTACTTTTCTTTCACTTTTATTATTTACTTATTTGTATACTTACCTACTCCATCAGTTTAGGTAGTTAACTAAAGGTAAACTTTTTTTAAAATCTTTATTAAGGAGTTTTGTCACAATTTTGATCATGTCGCTCCATTATAGCCAAACTTTGTATTTTGATTTATTTTAGATGATTGTAATAGATTTTGTATAAAACTCTTGCCTCGTCTGACGTAGGCTTAGCTAAGATGTTGTTGCAAAAACCGATATCTAACAAATTTAAAGTGCTAAACATATTTCTCCTGAGGCGTTCGCCCTGCTCACACTCCACCAGAATATGTTGTACGTCCTCAATTATTATTATAATTAGTTGAAGCTGTGGTACCCATGAGGAACGTAAACTTCCTCGATAGAATGTGACCAGATCGAAGCCTCATGGCAGTAACAATGTCTTTTCTATTGAGAGCATAATTGTCTATCCAAGGAATTGTTAATGGTTCGGATTGGATGGTGTTGTACCAGATACCTTTTGTCCTTAACCTCTCATCATGAAATTCTTTCCACAATTTATGACAATGTTTTTTAATCAGATAATAGTTATCTGAGAAAATGGAAGCTATATTTAATGGAATACCTTCAACACAGGCTCGCTTTGCCACCGAATCTACCATATCATTGCCATGAATCCCGGTGTTTGACGGAATCCACTGCAGTATTACTGATATAGAATTTTGTTAAACAATCTTGATATGTCTTTTTATTTAAAATAAATCTTAAAAAAGACATTTAAAGATTTTATAAATTCAGTTAATTACCTAACATCGGTTTAGGTAAAAACCTAATTGTAAACAGTTTTAGATAATTTTTTTAGATTTTTTTTTTGTTGTAAGACATGTTAAAATTGTTTACATTTACTTAACTACCTCAACGGATGGAGTATTACATATTTGTAATGTAAGGGAAGAGCGAAGCCTTCAACTGCGGGCATTTCTATACCTAAATGGAGTCTGGACATGCAATGTTCAACAAAATAATGTGAAATAATAACAAATTTTATTTATTTTTACAATAAATGGTTGTAAATCGGTACAAAGTCTTGCATATTTTGCCACTTAGCAACCTTAATTTATCAATGTTCACTGTAATGAACATTGTATTTTTGAACGGAACTGAAGTTATTTTATTTTACTTAATTTATTTATTTTCCTAGGACTAAACAATTTTTTTTTTCTAAATATTAGATTACAATCTCTGCCAAATTAAAAAGGTAAAAAAAATACAGAACTGTGCCGAGAGCAATTTGCACATTTTTGGAGATTATATCAGATATGTTATAATATATGTTAACACATACAAAAAAATATAATACGCCAACGTGTGAGATAAGTACATTTTTTTTTTTATCAAGTCTAAGAAGTTGCTTAGAATATTTAGATATGTTTAAACTAGTTTAAAGAATTTCAATGTCTTATTTTTTTAAGAGCAAGATATAAAATAATACAGAGTTTGCTTTGATTCTGTAGAATAAAAATAAGTAATTTTATGCAGCTTCATGATCATCAAATAAGAAGTGATTACTGTCAGTGATAAGAGCGCCCCCTATTATTAAGTTTTTGTAAAAGTTATTATTTTGATTTACAATAAAGATTATTCTAATTTACAACATGTGTGATGAAAACCCGAAACACGTGTCTAGTATTTTTATGTAAAGAATGTATGTCCAAAATTTCATAACTGTCTCATGAAAAATCACTGAGTTATACGCTCGTTATGTCAGTAAAAATACAAGGTCACCGGACCATCTAGGCGACTGACGGGTGATTTTGCAATTGTACTCAGCTTTTGATGGCCGTGACCTGTGTTGTGCTTAGTGTCGGTGGTGTCCAACTTGTGACCTTTTTAAATATTTTTGGGAAAAATATAAAATGGTGTAAAAACTATTGGAATCCATTCAGATACTGATTCTGAACAAACTCTATCCAGGTTTCGCATATTATATTTAAAATAATATTGTATATCCTCCTTAATTCATTAAACCCCAAGCGAAAGCCGTCGTTTGCTCTCTCATTGTCTTTCTATTATGTCTCTAATTACAGTATTCGAAAGGTTAATCATCACCATCATCTTCCTGCGCTTGTCCCGTATTACCGTCACGCTACCACCTTTTCTTTCATTTCACTCCTTACTTACATTTACTTACTTACTTAACATTTTATTGAATCTAATTTAATTTAATTTGTAATGGTATGCATATGCCTATTAAAATTGACTCTATTAATTGTATAAAGATTGACATAATAAACTTGCACATCACCTGATCTATTTCGATGGTCCTGAATTGTATTTGACATTAGCATCAATATGACATGAAACTTAACCTCTTTGACATTTATCGATACTTATTTTATTTCATTTGCAATGATACGCATGTGCCTATTAATAATGACATTATTAGTATTATAAAAGTTTACATAAGAAAATTACATATCTCCTGACCTATTTTGATGGTCCTAAATTTTATTTGACATTAGTATTAATATGACATGTACTCTATGACATTTATTGAAATAATTTAATTTTATTTGCTATGATGTGCCAATTAATTTTGAATTTATAAATAATGTTAAAGTTTTGATCGAAGTTCGAAGAAGTTAAATGAAAACGGAAAATGTTCATTATATATTTGTACGCCTCTGGGCAAAACATGGAGGATCTACCTACCTGTAACACAACACCTATGTTTAAAAATAAATCATTCTCATTCTCTTAATGCATTCATCTTTTTTGTTCCCCTTTTCCATCCATCCACATGTATACTCATAAGTTAATATGTATGCGAATAAATATGCGCCCATACAACAAACGAGATTTTTTTTTGCCGTTTCTTATTATCTAAAAACTTCTGTGAGAAGTCAAAAATACGTAAAGTATTTATTTTAATTTCCAAATATTTTTCTAAGCAATTAAATTTGGAATTAAAGTAATTATCTCGAGGATCTTTTTTGAGTTAATAGTTTAATTTTGCAATTAATATACTAGTCACTTGTCAGAATAAATCGAGGCCAAACACGGATATAAGTTTTTCCTTATAATGAGATCATTTGGTAACTTCTGTAATTTTTTTTAAGATGAAATACTGCTTTTGAAAATGCAAATTCAGGAAAAATACCACAAATATTTTTGCATGGCATGGCTCTATATCCAAAAGATATTTTTTCAGAAGAGTGTCATAATTTTTTTATGTACCTACTTAATTACTCGATAACAAGTTGTCAATTAACGAGATACTGATAAATACAAACAATTATTAAAAAAAAGACTGAAAACCGGTTTACAAATGGGTTGTATTAGATTAATTAAAAGTTAAAGGCTTACCTAAAGAAAAGTTTTCAACTAGCAATAATCGTACCTCGGATTAACCTCATTGGTTACGATAATGTCTTTGCGCAGAGTATGGCTGTGGTTTGAAGGGCAAGAAGCAACGGGGTTCGTTTTTTAGTCAGTAAGAGTCTGACACTATCTCTCGCTCCGCCCAAGGGCGGGAGATTTCATTTGGATGATTTTTACCCACCAAAAAAATGAAAAAAAAAAAACTTTATTCTGCAAAGTGGCGACTTTTGATTTAAGGGTTTGACAGGTTTATGAGCAGTTTCAATTGTACCATCTAAAAGTGCTGGTTTCTATTTTCCATCAGAATCGACCAACATCAAAAAAGAAAACTGATTAAATAATTAATTTTATGCGTTTTCATTTTCCTCCTTCTTGCGTCGTATTCCTCAATGCTGAGGGTCGTGACCTCCCTGCTTCATCACTTTACTTTTTATGGTGTTTTTCCATTTATCCCTGTCTCTGGTGGAGTGAAGGGCCTTGTATACTGTGGAGTCAATAGCGGTGCGGATCTGGTCGGACCAACGTATTGGGCTGCGCCCGCGAGGCCTTTTTCCATCTACTTTACCAATCACGATTAGCCTTTCAAGGTTTCTATCATCTTTCCTTGCAATTTAACCGAAGTATTGCAGAATTTTGCGAAGACACTCGGATGACAACCGCGAGGAGATTTTTAGTTCACGCAGAATGGACACGTTGGTCCGATATGCTGTTTTCATTTTAATGTACATTTAATTATATTTTTAATTATTTCAGTAACAAAAAAAGGCTGTCAGAGCTCCAGTGAAAGGTACCTCCTAACTATACGAGCCGTGTCCAAAAGTACTTCTTTCTGAATTGAGCTGCTTAACGGTAGCGCCCTGAGATGCTGGTCGAGGCTAGTGGCTATTAAGGTTTTTCTTTTAAGTTGGGAAAAATCATCCAATGACAACCCCCGCTCTTGGGCGGAGCGGGAGATAGTGTCAGACTCTTACTGACTAAAAGACCCACCCCATTCCTTCGTGCCTTTCGTACCGGGACCGAGCTTCCCTTTCGGATAACCCTGGCCCCAGTAGGCTGCTGTTGCTGACAGCTACTTCAGGCGCGCGGGAACAGTGCGCGCCGTCGACGACTTGGGCTCGGTCCGGACAGTTACCGGACGGTCGGTCAGCGAGCTACCCATTGCTCGCCGTCCTCAAGCCCGCGGTGGCTATTAAGGCTTATAGTCCCTTGAACATCTGGCCGGAATTAAATGGATACAACTCATGTACTCTCCAAGGCGGCAGTACGACTATCTGCGCATTTAATTGCGGCTAGTTGCGCCCGGATAGAGCTATATATAGATAGAGAGATAGGATAAAGTTGCGAAATTGCCAAATATTTTTTTTTAGACAAAAGTTAATCACACGAAAAAATCAATAGCTGATAATGTTGTTCATGAATCTATAATAAACATATATTTTTTTCAAACCTATTAACTTAGTCGCTACAGTGAGACAGTGAGCAATGGGTAGCTCGCCGTCCGACCATCCGGTAACCATCCGGTAACCGTCCTGACCGAGCCCAAGTCGTCAACGGCGCGTTGTGTTCCACGCGCGCCTCAAGGAGTTGTCAGCAACCGCAGGGGCCCAGCAGGGTCGAAGCCTACAGAGGCCAAGGGTCTATTTCCGAAAAGGAGGCTCTGCGGTTTGTGTGTGTACATAAATGAATAAATAAATAAACATAATTTAATGATGATAATTCTACTCAACGGACATTAATAGTAATAGTAATTACACGAGTGTCTGATCATAAGTTATTCAGTGACGTTTGAAAGACATCAAATTACATAATATATGATAATATTTTATCCTATAATAATGGATATTAGTGTCTGTATCGTTTTCCATATAACATGCATTAAGAACCTTAGTTTATGTAATTAGGTAAAGACTAGATGTTAGTGCAGTACAGATGGTATATTATCTTACATAGATTTTATTAGATTCTTTAATATATATTCTGTAACACTTTGAGCAGTATTATTGCAAGTGATTTTAATAGATTGCCCGCCTGAATGTAGAAAATTGTTCCAAGGAAACTTACTCCCGGAATATAAAAGTATCTTAAATGCTATTTATTCCAGGACATAGTCCATAGTACATAGTAATTTAATTTTAGTGAATAGGGCTGGTGGAAGATGGCAGTTGAGCGAGGTGATGCGATGTCAAACCCAACAACACAACCAGAGTTGCTGCGCTAATGGAGGGTTGATTTGGAGACTGCGAGGACGCCCGAACCCCCCCCAGAGATCGCCATCGGGTCCTCTCGCCCGGTCGCCAACCGGCACGATGGGGCCACCCTGGGATTTTTCGCAGTTGGTGGGGCAGCCTTTCGTGTGTGGCTGGCACACTATTTGGGCCCCCAACTATCTGCGGTCGGCCAGCGGAGCATCGTGCTTCGGATCCCGCTACCCTCCATGATCAAACCTCCGACACAACAGCAACTAGTTCATCATACCCGGCGTACATCGCAACACAACTGTTCAGACCCATCCTCCACCTCGTGTGCTAAATTTTATCAATCAGGCGTTTCTTTCTGCTGAAAAAAGAAATAAGAGACTTTAAAAAAAAAACTGTGACTCTCCAACCACTTTTCAAAGGCTGCTTAGGTACCGCTGGGATTGTGGTGTGCTCTATGTTGAGACAGTTCCAGTCTCCATATCGCCCTCAGGTTTCCCTGGAACGCTGTCATTCTTTTTGTTTTTGAGAGGAAACCTTTAAAAGGCACCCGGACTTTGGGGATAAGTCTGGGGAGTGTGGGATTTTTACCACACTAAAACTATCTCGGTGATCACCATCAGCACCCTCAGTGCAACGCCTGTTAAGGCACATCCCTGAAGAGACTGTATAACGCTCTCTCGTGAGACTCTCTGTGCACGGCAGCACGTGATCACTGTGTCATCGTCTTCCTTGAAATCACTCGATGGGCGGGCAGAGTGCCTACTACAAACGCAACGCCCGTGGCCTGTGGTCTGCATTGGATGATGCAAGCGGGGTTTCAGCGTGTGGAATTTTGCCTACCGTGCCGCCATTTATCGGCATCGGAGTTATGGCGTTGTACCTTTACGAGCTACTTATGGAAGGACTGTTGCCTCCAAATCCAACCCAGTAAGGAAGTTCGTGACCTCGTAGGAGACTGTTGAACATGTTTAGCCGGCGGGCCCAGTAGATAGCCATAAAACGTACAGTTGCCATCACGGATCTTGAGCGGTTGCGCAGAAGTCAAATATTCGGTCTCTTTAGTGGTGCGATGCTCTTTGGTGGCGCCTCACACGCGGGGGCGGGGAGTGTCAGTGATTGGCCCGCCGCGCCATCGCGTCATAGACGTCACTCTTAACTCGTTTCCTGCGTTGCTGCATGTATCTAACAACGAAGACGATAGGCTCGCCAATTTATGGAAAGCGCAAAGCGATCCCCACTCTGACGCCGTGCGCTCAAGATCCGTTTTGGCAACTGTATGATGCCTGCGTAGAGCCTCCGGTATAATTCTTACGAGAGTATTGATGAGGCTTTAAGCAAGCAGGGTTTTGTTAATCGGATTAAAGAAAAAAATAACCATTTAATTCATTGGTTCAAAGTCTTGTTTTTAATACTGATGAATTACTTCTAAATTGTTAGTGTAGCGTAAGAGGAGACCGCTTCGAACTTTGAAACTACTTTTTCATTAAATAAAATTACATGTCACATTATTATTATTATTATTATTATATCTAGCCCGTACTGTCCCACTGCTGGGCAAAGGCCTCCCTCCACTCGTTCCAATGTTCCCGCTTTTGAGCCACCTCTTTTCAATTTCCATGGAAGACATCCAAGTCGTCCCGCCATCCGCCATCTCCTTCTTGGTCTGCCGCGGCCCCGTCGTGCGATATATATACATTTATTTATTTAAACTTCATGTACAATAGTGGTACATAGGCGGACTTAATGCAACAAGGCATTCTCTCCCAGTCAACCTTTGGGTTAAAAAAAGAGATCACTGTGGTAGGTTTGCACAATAAACAAATAACAAATAATGAAAACGAAAAAAAAAAGTTATTTATATATAATATATAATAAAATACATAAATATGCACACAAATAAGAATAAAAAATAATATGTACATGATATATATACTTTAAAATAATTGTATGAGATACTAGCTTCTGCCAGCAACTTTGCCTACGTGAAAGCAGGTTTTACAAACTTTTGAACTCCGTATCAACCCCATAACGGGTGAATTTTAAAAACTATCTTAATCTTTGTCTTCATCCTACCTACTACCTCCTCGACGATAGAGCTCCCTTGCCTTTGCCTAGCAGTAAACACTCATTGTGGCGACACTTGGGGGAGGCCTATGTCCAACAGTAGACGTCTTTTGGCTGAAATGATGATAATGATGATGACATACTGCTTATAAACATTGCTAGGAAAAGGCAAGGGTGCTCCATCGTCGACCACAGCATCATTTACCAGTCGGTGAGATACTTGTCAAATGCGAGGCTATCAATATCTACACTTAAATTTTAAAGAGGTAAAGTTTTTTTTTTAATTGATATCAACTAGTGCTTGACTGCTGCTACCTGATGGCAAGCAGTAACGCAATCTCTGATAGTGAGGCGCACTAGTTTATGAGCATATTCACTCTTGCCTTGAAGACACTCAAGCTAAAATTGGACGTTTTTTGTTTTTTTGTTTGTAGGAGGTAATCTCTGAAAGTACCTACTGGTTCGATTGCTAAATTTTATTCTCCTATAGAAAGCTCATTTTTTCCTGAGTGGCATAGGCTATTTTTTTGTACGCAACCGAAGCCGCAAAATACCTCATAAAAAAAAAGAAAAAAAAATCCTATTTGTTCAAGACGGTAACTATCTGGTTCGACTTGTTCTGTTAAATAATAGAATTACTAGACTGGTTGTAAAAACTTGAAATGTTGTACTGTGGCCTTTATTTATAACAAGTTTAGGTACTTATATTTTTTGATCTAGAAACGTGTTTAATATTGTCATTCCTACCAAATGCTCATCTGCCTCCTGCCACCTGCATCATGCCCTCTGTTGACTTTGGTCACCGGTCACGGTAACCAAAGTCAACAGAGGTTAACCACGTACGCTGGAGATATTATAGTGCATACGCTTGGACGCAAACACAGGTGGCTCTTTGTTCCTTTACTCTCATAATACATCATCATCACCATATCAGCCGAAAGACGTCAACTGTTGGACACAGGCTTCCCCCAAGCGTCGCCACAACGATCGGCCTTGTGCGCTTTGACCAAGTCATCGGTCTACCTTGTGGGATATATTCCGACGCTACGTTTTCCGGTGCGCAGTCGCCACTCCAGAACCTTTTCCCCATCGACCATTTGTTCTGCGTGCAATGTGCCCTGCCAATTGCCACTTATGTTTGGCGATTCTTCCAGCTATTTTGATAACTTTGTTTCTCCTGCGGATAACTTCATTTCTGAGGTGATCACGCAAGGAAACTCCAAGCATAGCCCTTTCTATTGCCTTTTGAGTGACTTTGAGGCCCATTGACATGAGGCCCATTGATATGAGGCTCATAATACAATGGGACTGTTATACGACATAACCACAGAGAGATCAAGCGCAGGTCTACTGTTTTTAAGCGCTTTTTGAGGTATGAGTGAGTCAGACCACAAACTTTCAAACTACAGGCAGCTACAGAGTATCTTCTAAAAGAAAAACGCAATAGCACTTTTACCCGACTCGGGAATCAAACTTAGGACCTCATGCTCTACACTCACACCTGCAACCACGAGATGAACATATACATTGCATGTCTGCGCACGCCACAATCGCAGTTGTAAATCTCTTTGAGGAGTTATTAAAGAGGCGCCACAGCGTTCTCATTTTTTACCTGACTCAGGTGGTTCACCGGACATGATCAGTTCGGGAGGTTCCTGTTTCAGTTTACAGTCGGGTTTCATCATTATGTGGATCGCCTGGAAGATACTGTGGAGCATAAGGTGGAGGTGTGTCCTACTTGGACAGAGCACCGCTGTGTCCTTGTGGGCAATCGGCGGCGGTAACTTCTCGTGTTTGGCCTTAGTTCAGGTCATCGTCTGGAGCGTGAGAGAATGGGAAGCGATTGCTTCCTTCTGCGAAGCAGTAATGCAAATGAAGGAGATAACCGCAACTGTGAGGGAATGGACACCATTACGCCCCAGCCACCGCTGAAGGAGACGCCTCTACGTCAGAAGTAGCGAAGCGTTTTTCGGCCACCCATACGCGTGAGCTTGCGGACGACGAGCAATGGGTCAGCTAGGATCAAGGATCAAGCCCGAGTCAGTGACGTACAGAGTTCCATAAGCGCCTCAAAGAGACGCCAGCAAAATGAAGCGCTCAGTAAGGCAAATTCTTGCTAGGGCTGCGGGAACGCTTGAAGTAGTGACCGTGACTCTAGAACGCAAAAAGCAGCTGAAGGATACAGGTGGATTTTAGTCATGTCATGCAAATCTCTGATAGTCTTTTTAACGCCACACTAGAGTGGCAGAAGTCTATAGATAAAGTCCTAAGTTAAGTCTTTCTTTATACCGCGTACATCGATGGACTGGAACAACTTGCCTGCTGCTGTCTTCCCATCCAAATATAATTTTGGCGTCTTCAAGGCTACAGTGAATAGGCTCTTAATAAACTAATGCGTACAGCGCACTAGTTTATCAACGATTCCATCACTGCTTATCATCAGGTGGGATCGCAGTCAAGTACTAGTTTATATCAGTTAAAAAAAGCATAATGCACAGCATGTCACTGGCAAGGTCAGCAGGTATTTTACTAAAATTACTCATATTTAACTTGGTTCCTTTATTATATTTTGTAATTTTTCGGTTCGGTAACTCAATAAATTAATGACAGAACTGATATTCATACAGATTAGAACTGTTATTACTATACATATCAGTTATTGAGATACAAAGATAAAATGTATGGTTAAATATTTTAGATTTTGCTACACTATGTCGTGGCCAGGTCATAGAAATTGATCACTTCATGATGGCTTCAGATCGTTTAACAGTCAAATCTTTATTGCAGAACACAATAATACAATAAATTATGATGTCATGTGAATGCTCTAGTTAATTGTATTCTGCGAAATTAGGCATACAACATTGTAGTGAACATAAACTTAAAGTTTGATATTTCAATCCTCGTTTGTTCTAGGTACTTTCTTTAAACCTTTTATTATCATAGAAATCCTACATGAATGATATGGCCAAACTTGGATTGAAATATCATCAATTGTTAACGTTTAACCGTCCTGGCCAGCTTTACTTGACCATATATTATAAATGTATATATATAAATATAAAAGGTGTAAGGGACAGCCCTCCACAAACTTTAAGGGCTTGGTCAGTAGACGAAACCACAAAACCTAACCGAACCTACCACAAAATTTTTTTTCAGGAAACGGAAAAAAAAATCGGCCTCGCCATATAAATTGTCCAATCAAGTTTATCATTTTGTATGGTGAGGCTGATTTTTTTTTTTCGTTTCCTGAAAGAAAATTTGTGGAATGTTGTTCAGTTTCGTCTACTGAGCAAGCCCTTAAAGTTTGTGGAGGGCGGTCCCTTACACCTTGTATATGTATATTTTAAAATATAAAGGAAAGTGAATTTAGTTATAGAGGATTAATAGGCAATTGCTCTATGTATAATTCTGGCATTCAGCTACATCTGTTGAGAGGGAAAACGACAGCATAATTATTGAAAAAAAGCTGAATGATCTAATTAACCCAATATGTCCCACTGCTGGACAAAAGCCTCCCTCCCCGTTTCCACACACCCTTCGGTAACAGTCAAGTTTGTCTCTCCATCTACGTCCTGGTCTGCCGTAATGTCGCCTAGCATTTGACGGCACCTAATAGGTGGTAGTTGATGACAATGATAAAAAATATTTAAAAGTTACATCATTATTCAAATGAGAACGAGACGGGTACAAAAAAAAACTTTATTTGTTTATATTAACTTTGTTTACAGTAGTTGTACATAACCGGTCTTAATAAAGTAAGGCATTCGCAATCAGTCAACCTTTGAGTTAAAAATATTACACTGTGCTATGAGTACACAATAAATAAATCTTAACTTCTACACTAATATTATAAAAAACTGGCCAAGTGCGAGTCGGACTCGCCCATGGAGGGTTCCGCAGCAACAAGTAACGTAATATAAAAGTTCTTGTAGTTCGTTGTAACTTTGATCGATGTTTTAATAATAGTGTATTTTTTTTAGATTTATGACGTATTAAAAAGAAACTACTTATTAGATCTCGTTTAAACCAATTTTCGTTGGTAGTTTACATGGTAATGTACATCATATATTTTTTTTAGTTTTATCATTCTCTTATTTTAGAAGTTAGAGGGTTACACACATTTTACCACTTTGGAAGTGTCTCTCGCGCAAACTATTCAGTTTAGAAAAAAATGATATTAGAAACCTCAGTGTCATTTTTAAAGACCTATTCATAGATACCCCACACGTATGGGTTTGATGAAAAAAAAATTTTTGAGTTTCAGTTCTAAGTATGGGGACCCCCAAAATTTATTGCTTTTTTTCTACTTTTGTGTGAAAATCTTAATGCGGTTCACAGAATACATCTACTTACAAAGTTTTAACAGTATAGATCTTATAGTTTCGGAAAAAAGTGGCTGTGACATACGGACGGACAGACAGACAGACATGACGAATTTATAAGGGTTCCGTTTTTTGCCATTTGGCTACGGAACCCTAAAAAAGAGGTAAAGTATGTTTTTTTGTTTGTAGGAAGCAATCTCTTAAAATATTGATCGGATATATATGTTTTATATACGCGGGTGAAGCCTCGGGCAAAACCTAGTAATAAATATTTGTCATTAAGAATATAATATTAAAACACATAATCAGATGCAAATAAAAAACTAATATCTAAATACTATGATAAATAGTAAATTATTGTAATTCAATAACTGAAAATATAATTATGACGAAGACAAGTCTAAAGTTGAAAGGACTAGTTAGGTAGTAGTTCCAGGAATGACGCTAGCGAAGGAGGCGGCCGGACGCGTGAGGGAACGTACGTCCTCACGCCCGGCCCTCGAGACCCGGCGCCTCAAGGAGTTGTTTGAACTTGCAACAGCAAGGGCCCAGCTGGATCGAAGCCTACTGGGGCCAGGGTTAGTTTCGAAAGAGTAGCTCAGCCCCGGTATGAAGGCACGAAGGATCGGGGTGGGTTTTTATTCAGTAAGATTCTGACAATATCTCCCGCTCCGCCCACCACGGGGGTTATCATTAGATGATTTTCCCACCATAAAAAAAACCTTGAGTGGCAGCCACCGTAGGCGTGGGCTTGCGGACGATGAGCAACGGGTAGCTGTCCAGACCGAACCCAAGTCGTCGATGGCGCATAGTCTTCCACGCGCACCTCAAATAGATGTCAGCAAAACCGTAGGGGACCGAAGCCTACTGGAGCCATGTGGTGTGGTAATAGTCAGTAAAAGTCTGACACTCTCTCTCACTCTGCCCTAGAGCGGAAGAAGTCATTAGATTAATTCCCACCTTAAAAAAAAAAATAGTTCCACACTTTCGTTTCACCGATTACGATAAATAAGAAATCATTTATCAATGACAAAAATTAACAGGTTTATTGTAAACCTACACGGAATAAATTTACTTAAACGCCATTAATATTACTTTACTGTGCTTTATCTACTTGAATAAGTCATGCATGATAAAGCATCACGTTTCTTAGGAACATAAAACCACATAATATGTAAGTTACCTATACTCGTACATCCTCGTTTTTCAAAATGATGTCACGTTTTGAAGCTGCCGTGTAGCCAGATGGTCAACCTTTTCCAGTGAAATATAGCCCTTATCGATACGAAATTTTGAATCTATTCAGATTCAAAATACGGTAATACCCCTGTTGGCATAAAATTTTAAGGCATATTAAAGTTTGGCATAACGTTATCGCATAACTTTTATTAGCATAATAATACTGCTGCATAATAATACTTTGGCATAATGCAAAGGTTAGCATAACTATCATTTAGTCTAATAGTTGGAGTTGCATAAATTTTAAGGGCATAATATTTATTCGACTAATAATCATGAGTCATAAATATAAAAAAGCATGTTTGGGTGATACATTCACTGCCAATAATTTTAAATTAATCTTTAGGCGATGTTTTCGTGGCGACGTACCTACTTATTATCGGTTATTGGGTTAGGTTAGGTTTTTTTTTTGTGGCAAGAGAGGGAAACCCATCATGGACGCCCAATAATATTCAATAAGGTGAAATTAATAGTGTCTACAACTTACCGTTTGGAGTTATAGGCGTTCGATAAACGTATACGCAGTGCAGATGCCACGGTAACGCGGCGCACGTGTCACGTTGTTGCAGCGTTCATTGACTGGAGTCAATATTAATGTTAATTTCTGGAGAGGAAACGCTGCAACAACGCGACGCCTGTGCTGAGTTAGCGTAGCGTTCAATTGACTACCGAGGAAACGCTGCAATAACGTGACGACTGGGCCGCGTTGTTGCGGCGTCTGCGCTGCGCATACGTTTATTGCCGGACAAACGTTATTGTGAAGGCGCTCTTAGGGTTTTTTAGTTTTATTCCAAAGAATATTATCTGTTTATATCATTATGCGTTCATAAAATTGTGCTTTATAAAATTATGCTTCATTAATATTATGCTAGCAGTATTTATGGCAACAAGCATTATGGCAAAACATTTATGCCTAATAATATTATGCGTAATGATCATTATGCGGAATTTCGTTATGCCAGTGTAAATTATGACAACATATTTTATGCTTATCTTTAGTAAACCTCAAAATACCATAAAAAAGCCTAGACAAGTGCGAGTCGGACTCGCACACTGAGGGTTCCGTACAGACTTACCTGTGTAAATAGTTCAATTCACGAGTGTAATCTCGAAGATTTTTCCGCACCGCGAAAATAGTTTGTTTTTTGTGACGTAACAACAAATTTACTGTTTTCAGATTTCTTCCTACACCGGTGCTATAAGACCTTATTTTGTATCAAATTTCAAGATTCTGGGTCAACGGGAAGTACCCTATGATATTATATGTACCCGACCCTATTTTTATTCCCTTGAGAGTATCGAAATACACGTTTTTTGCTACATAAACGGCTATATCTTTCTTTTTCGTTAACTTAGAAGTTTGTTGTTTTTTACAGCTTCAAGGGACCACAGACTAGAGTAAATGGTTTTATTTCCAACTCGATAACTCCACGCGTTCCCGAGATAAAGGGTCTTGACTGACAGACAAAAAATAATTCTATAGGGGTTCCATTTTTTGCATTTGTGCTACGGAACCCTATAAACATAAAAACAAAAAATAACAAAACTTTACCTCTTTATAATGTTACTGTAGAGACACCATTTACAAGCACTTTCGAATGTTCAAGGTTCAACAGTCACAAAAAATTATGAAGCTATTAGAACGATCTAAAGCGTAGATCTCTATGGATAAGTACGTGCAAGAAACTCTAATTGAATACAACACTGAATCTGAATAACAATGATCTTGACCGATCACAACGTTAACCTTTGGTCAACAACCTACTATTTATAGGTCATCGTGGGGGTCAAATCAGAAAAGTTATTCAAATTATGAATCATAGGTGGAAACATTTTGGCCATAGTACCGAATAAAAGTATTTCTATTCTATTCTATTCATATTTAAATATTCGATCATCAACCGTCTTATTAAAAAAAAAACATCTATACATATAAATAAAATTGGAGTGTCTGATTGTAATATAGAAATAACTGCTTTTTACTACATGCATATGAATATATATACGGTACATGCACCAAAATAACATTTTTTGTCTGTCTGTTTGTCCGGGCTAATCTCAGAAATGGCTGGACCGATTTTGACGGGACTTTTTTTGGCAGGTAGCTGATATAATAAAGAGTAACATAGGCTACTTTAATTTTAGAAAAAATAAATTCAAAATCCTGTAGTCCACGCGAACGAAGTCGCAGGCACAACTAGTTAGTACTAATTTTAGTACAAGAGTTGTGGCGTGTCTAATATATGGTTGCCTTGCAACTGGTCTTGTTTGTGTCGAACAAAACTCATGTATTTGAAATATTTAAAAATTCTAATCTTCCAGATCCGTCATATCAATCATATTAACAATATTTATATGGAAAAACACACCAAATCAAAGCTAACCTTAAATAATAATATATATTAGTATCGAAGTTGGTACCATAGTTAAACTTGGGGTTTCGACGGCCTAACTTTACTACCACAGGTAGTTCAGAAACTAGTGATAAACTTCATTTATACCTAAATTCCAAATTCAAAACTTCTTATACCTAGTTAGTAAGTAACTAGCTTTTGCCCGCGGCTTTGCTCGCGTTAAATTCGGGGTAACACGGTTCCCCTTTCTGTAGGGGGTTAGAAAGAGACAAAAAGTAGCCTATGTCAATCTCCATCCCTTCAACTATCTCCACTTAAAAAATCACGTCAATTGGTCGCTCCGTTTTGCCGTGAAAGACGGACAAACAGACACACACACACACTTTCCCATTTATAATATTATTATGCAAATGACAAACTATTATTTGCGATTGGTACAGTAATCGGGTCTAGGGATCGAACCGCAAAATTAAGTTTGTTTTTATTGTATATACTTTTCCGGGGTAAAAAGTACCCAGTGTGGCCCAGGATATTAAAGAATAATTATACCAAGTTTCATCGTAATTGAACTGGTAGTTTTTGCGTGATGCCTGAACAAACAGACAGACAGACAAAAACTTTTTTAATCACATTTTTGGGTTCGGTGTCGGTCCAGTAACACCCCTGCCATTTATTTTTTTGTTATTTTCAATGTACAGAATTTTCACTTCTACAGATTTATTATAAGTATAGAATAGATAATCCAGGAACTACACGACATTTAGTAAAAAATCTGCAGGCTCGATCAAAAGAGTTACTGCGGCTCTGGAATATAAAAGGCAACTGAAGGAACAAAACGTTTTAGTCAATAAAAGTAGTATGTTAAAAAGTCTGTCATTTTCACTCACTCCAAAAAAAAAGAATGAAATGGTAAAACTGGTAACTCTTTTACATTTCAGAAACAAAATGGCGGGTGTAGTAAAGCCGATAACAATAGAGGAAGAATATAAGAAGAACCCGGACATCTCGCCCGAAGAGATCAAGAAGTTGCGCGATTGGCTGAAGACACAACCACATTTGCCGGAGAAATACCTTACAGGTTAGAATAAACAACTAATTATATAGAATAGAACAGAGAAAGATGGGTGAGCTGCATGAGGATAAAAGACGATATGATAGAAAAGGGAGTGATGACAAAGTTAGGTAGGAAGAAAGATGATAATAATGCGGATATAGCATAGAACACAAATACATAGGGTGACTGGTAATTAGTGACCGATAGGTATTTATACACGTGATTGTACCCATGATTACAGACAACTTTCCCAAAGAAACTTTTTTTTACACGCATTATTTTACCTACACTGATAATATACACCGACGGGTTTGCAAGCGCCACGGATGCACTATTGTAGGTAAGGTACATATATGAGATAACGGCATTACGCGGCTAACAGCTGAGAGGTCGCAGGGGCGAGCGCGCGAATTTGCCCAAACAGCTGTTTTGTTATTGTGATAAAACTAATGAGTATAAAAAAAAGTTTCTTTGGGAAAGTAGTTTGTAATCAAGAGTACAATCATGTGTATAAGTATCGGTCACTAATTACCAGTCACCCTATAAAATAAAAGTACTTTCTAAGAAATAAATCAAACTTAAGTCGTACGTCCTTGCGACTAGGATTGCCATTGCTATATAGAAATATGGCTAATATTATTTATTTATTAAAACTTCATGCAATACAAAGGTACAAATTGTACTTAATGCCTTAATAATTATTATAATATATGAAATATATGTTGTTGTTTTCACTGTAATCACTATGCATGCGATATTCCATTTGTCTAGAGTCCAAAGTGTTACCGCATTAAAACAAACTTAAAATTTAAATCATTTATGTCAAATAAACGTTTATCAGCACTTAATTCTGCAAGGTCGGCCAACAAAAAAAAGAAATGAAGCTATTTGGCACATCCTAAAGCATAGATCTCTATGGAGAAGAAGCTCCAAAGTTAATTTGTGGTTATAATTACACAAATATTCTTATTGCAGGCTTATTCCTGAATTAAAGTCGATCATATTTTTACCCGATTGCACCAGAATTAGTGATATGTTTGAGTAATGTAGGTTTGTGTACAATGTATCGTTGGCACGCCTGCCCTAAACCATTTGTCATCATTTTTTTTATGGTAGGAAAAATCATCCAATGACAACCCCCGCTCTTAGGTGGAGCGGGAGATAGTGTCAGACTCTTACTGACTAAAAGACCCACCCCGTTCCTTCTAGCCTTCATACTGGGGCTCGAGCTCCCTTTCGGATAACCCTGGCCCCAGTAGGCTTCGACCCGGCTGGGTCCCTGCTGTTGCTGACAACTCCTTGATGCGCGCGGGAACAGTGCGCGCCGTCGACGACTTGGGCTTGGTCCGGACAGTTACCGGATGGCCGGACAGTGAGCTACCCATTCGACGAGTCCCTAGAACAAAATCGTTCATGAAAAATTATCGATTTATTGTATGAGGTTTTGAAGTTCTGTGTATATAAAAGGTAGTGTTCGTTTGGTTATTTTAATAAGTAAAATAATATTAAACAAAAAAAAATCGAGACATGTAGGTCTTAGCATGTATAATAGGAATACGTAATAAAATACATTTCGCTTTCATTTTCGATACGATTTTGTTCGTGGGACCCATCGCATTGCTCACTGTCCGCAAGACCGCGCCTACGGTGGCTGGAAATCGGGATCAGAATCCCGGCGGCGGCGAGAACGCCGTTGCCTGATGCGTTTGGCCTCCTCATTTGCGAGCATTACTGCTTCGCAGAAGTCGGCGTATCGTATCAGGATGGGCGCGCGTCGTCCCCAACGAGTCGCCAGTCAATCCCCGTTTATTCATTTCAGTGAGTGTATTGAAAAAAGTCGTTTGAAACACGTGCAAATTTGTCAGTGCAGCCTCTGTTCTGCACTTGTATCAAAATACAGTCCTATTTCAGTCATTGTTTGCGGTCGGGTTTTTTGACACTATCAGCGTTTTATTTGACGACACTTTTGGGAGAATCTCTTTACTTTTTACGTTCATTTTCATATTACGTACATAGTATAGACATTTTATAAGCTTATATAAATAACCTTTTATACCTTGATTAAATATAATCGTCACGTTAAAATCTAACGTGATATTAAAATTAACCTTTTACCACCGATTTTAATCGTTCTTGGACCGCCCTATTCCATTGTCTAAGATGACCATAATAGTTTCTTGGTGTGTAATTTACATAAATACTTGAAATGCCATTAAAGGTCTTCAAAGGATATCCTTTGATATACAGGGTTATTTGATATACAGGGTTATTTGATATACAGGGTTATTTGATATACAGGGTTATTTGTAAAACACTGGTAACCTCTCAGGCCTATGTTACTAACATCATAAACAACAACTTTTGTTCTATGACTTTTAAAAATGTATCATATTTTAGTTCATAAAATTTGCATACAAAAATAAAAATATTTCTAAATATTACGAAGTGTATGCGAAGCAAGAGATAGTACAATAGAGGTTGAAATGTGTTAGATAGAACAACGAAATCTTTTTTTTTTTTTTTTATTTGAGATAAACTAGTGCTTGACTGCAATCCCACCTGATGGTAAGTAGCGATGCAATCTTTGATGGTGAGGCGCACTAGTTTATTAAGAGCCTATTCACTCTAGCCTTGAAGACACCCAAATTATAATCGGACGGGAAGACCGCAGCAGGCAGACTGTTCCAGTCCTTCGACGTACGCGGTATAAACGACGAGGCGAAACGCTTAGTCCGGACCGTAGAGGTTTCAACAACGTAAGGGTGAATATTCGCCGTACGTCGGGTTGTCCGAAGGTAGAATTGCGATGGCGGAATCAAGTCATGCAATTCCTGCACACACTCTCCAAATTCCATCCTTGAATGTTTGTTTTTGGTAAATGAATTCTTTTTTGTAAAAAGTCATAGAACAAAAGTTGTTGTATAAGATGTTAGTAATACAGTACTGTAAGGTTGTTAGTGTTTTACAAATAACCCTGTATATCTGTAATACAAGCACTTAGGTCCAGTGGCGTTACTATAGGGTGGCAAGGCTGGCTTGACACGGGCCCCAGGCTCGACGGGGCCCCCGGTCTCAGAGGCCGCGAGCTCAGAAGAAGTAACCCAAAATATATAAAAAAATATATTAAGGCGTATAGTTCCTTGAACCATATGTGTAAAAATGTTTCTAAAGGTCCAAGCCGTTTCGAAGGAGTAGGGAAAAGTTGCGAAAAGTTGCGAAATTGCTAAATATTTTTTTTTGACAAAAGTATTAATTGCACGAAAATATCAAATGTTGATATTATTGTTCATGAATTTATAATAAACATATATTTTTTTCAAACCAATTGACCTAGCCGTTACGGAGGAGTAGGCCTCAGAAAATCACTGTTTTATGGCACTTTTCGGGCGCTTGGCCCTTAAAATGAAATCACAACGTAACGTGATTTATCGGGGGCCCGATCTAATGAATTTGCCACGGGCCTCAGATGATATAGTTACGCCACTGCTTAGGTCCTTGGCTATTCTATTTAGATCTATTTCTGTTCCTATATATTTATCTAAAAGGCAGTATATATATATTTACCGATTTTGAGATATCTTTGACAAATTCTGTTTTGCAATTACTAGTACTTCACTATGAGATTGAACGAAACTGCTATCGCGGCCCTGGAAAGCACAAGGCAACTAAAGAAACAAGTGGATTATAGATATAGTTGGAGTGGATTATAGTCAGTGAAAGTCAGACATTCCCTTACATTTTCATTCCACCTAAAGCAGGAGAGTGTGTTAGGTGATTTTCCAGCCCAAAGCAAAATATTAGGTAATTATTTGGAATTTGAAACAATAAGCTATCTTTCAGAAGAAAACTTACTTAAGACTATAAAGAACTATTGTCATAGAATACAAAAAAAATATACATTATAGAAATCCATTAGATCTATTAGATTGAGTTATTCATTATCCATTAGATTTATTATATGTATTTTTAGATTTATTATATAATTATTATTATTTTTTTACCTTTATTTATCTCAGGACTCTGAGGTTCTGGACCTTTGGAAGGCGTACGAGGAGCCGACACCAACTCGCAGAGGCCCTTTTCGACGATTCCAATAGAATTCAATGGAACCTTATTATTATCATAAATGTCAAAAGTTTTTTTACGTTTTGTTTAGTTATACATTGATAACTGAATTGGACAGCCGACTTTTTTTTCATCTTCTTTATTAGTTATAGTAGTTCCAAAGTTGTGTTTAATAATTAGTATAATTCCATTATTATGTACGTGTAAGGGTCGCAAATCATATTTTAATGAACATACTCTTAGTTTTAAACTTTAAAAAATTTGAAGTTTGCAGTTTGTCTGCGGCTATTTAATAATTGATTGTAACGGCCTAGGCACGACGTCGGTCTTAGCGGCGACCGGCGCGGGGAGCGGTGCAACGAACAGAGTGGCACCGGTCGGCAGGCCCGCGCCGTTATGTGCAGCGTCTCGTGGCGTGCTTCAAACCTTTTCATACTTTTGTTCTTACTGCTCACCGTCCCGCGCTTAGCTACCGCCACAGCGGCAACGTCGTGAACGGGCCAGTCAGCCTTTCTAGAACTTTTGACCACAAATGCAAAACGGGTAGCAAAACCCGCTTTTGAGACGTAAAAACGAGTTCCAAGTTCCAATAATACATACAGCCTTTTAATGTTCCCACTGCTGGGACTCAGGCCTTCTCTCTAGGAGAGGGAATGGCCCTTAATCCACCACGCGGGCCCAGTGTGGGTTGGTGAATGTCACATGTCTTCGAATTTTTGGTTCTAGGACATGCCGGTTTCCTCACGATGTTTTCCTTCACCGTTGTGAGAGCAGTGGTGATGAAATAAATTACACAAAGTAATGCGCCTGGCTGGGTTTGAACCCGCGACCTACAACTCGTAAGTAGGGGCCGTTACCACTCGTCCACCAATTGCTCTAAAATCTAAGATGACCACATAAACATTAATATGCATGACGCGTTGATTGAAATACGACCCTTAATACCAGCAATAGTCAGTAAAAAAGATTGATAGATAATTATTATTGACACGCTAAGGACACGTGAGTGCAATTATTACTTACGCATGTACCAATAATTATATATTTTACTAGCTTTTGCTCGCAGCTTCGCCCGCGTACATAAAATATAGCTTATGTTACTCAGGAATAAAGCAGCTTTCTATCGGAGAAAAAATGTTTTTCATCAACCCATCTCGGAAAGAGCATTTTTGGTCTTCGATATCTGAGAGCAAAAGCCCTTTTTAGGGTTCCGTAGCCAAATGGCAAAAAACGGAACCCTTATAGATTCGTCATGTCTGTCTGTCTGTCTGTCTGTCCGTCCGTATGTCACAGCCACTTTTTTCCGAAACTATAAGAGCTATACTGTTGAAACTTTGTAAGTAGATGTATTCTGTAAACCGCATTAAGATTTTCACACAAAAATAGAAAAAAAGCAATAAATTTTGGGGGTCCCCATACTTAGAACTGAAATTCAAAAATTTTTTTTTCATCAAACACATACGTGTGGGGTATCTATGGATAGGTCTTCAAAAATGATACTGAGGTTTCCAATATCATTTTTTTCTAAACTGAATAGTTTGCGCGAGAGACACTTCCAAAGTGGTAAAATGTGTGTCCCCCCCCCTCTAACTTCTAAAATAAGAGAATGATAAAACTAAAAAAAATATATGATGTACATTACTATAAAAACTGCCAACGAAAATTGGTTTGAACGAAATCTAATAAGTAGTTTTTTTTTAATGCGTCATAAATCGAAAAAAATACACTATTATTAAAACATCGATCAAAGTTAAAACACATTACAAGAACTTTTATATTATGTTACTTGCTGCTACGGAACCCTTCATGGGCGAGTCCGACTCGCACTTGGCCGGTTGTTTATTCTTCAGAGATAAAGTAAATTAAATTTAGAACATAGCGTGTACTATGTTTATGAATTCAAAACATCATTAAACCTATTTACTGCTACCTCCATGGTACCAAATTAGTCATACATCTTTTTTTTAATTTGTTAAAAATTTAGACTCGGAACCTCCTTGGTACACTTTTTTTTTACATTTAGTCATTTCCTCGCTGAGGTGGGATGAAAAGTTACGTGTTAAAGATTTTTTACCTCGTGGTCTTTTGATTCTCTCGCTAACGCTCAGGATTCTAATGTTTGAATCACTCGCTGCGCTCGTGATTCAGTTTTAGAATCCTTCACTTACTTGGTCATCAAAATTGAGCACGCGGTTAAAAAGCAACTTTGCATTCTTGTATAACAAATAACTATTGCAATCGGACCAGTACTTCCAGAGATTAACTAATACAAACAAAAAAAACATAAAAAAGAAACTTTACCTCTTTATTATTATATTGGAGCAGTGGTGGCCGAGTGGTAATGGCTCCGACTTACGAGTTGTAGGTCGCGGGTTCGAACCCAGCCAGGCACACAGTACTTTGAGTAATTTATTTCATCACCATTGCTCTCAAAACGGTGAAGAAAACATCGTGAGGAAACCGGCATGTTTTAGAAAAAAAAAATCCAAGACATGTGACATTCACCAACCCGCACTGGGCCCACGTGTTGGATTATGGCCCATTCCCTCTCCTAGAGAGGAGGTCTGAGTCCCAGAAGTGGGAACATTAAAAAGGCTAATAATGATGACCTCTTTATAATGTCATCATTATACATTTGGTTTGCAATAAACGTTTTGACTTTGACTTTATTATATTGGTGTAGTAGTATATATTTTGATCTAATGTACGTTCCGTAATTGTGTCTGTCAGTCACGGCACCCACTCCAATCAAGATCGGAGACTACACTAGAAATTATGGACCTTTACCTGGGACAGACGGTCCAGTCGGTAGTTCTAACTTCGAGAAAGAGGTTAATCGTCGAATCCAACTCGGCTGGACAGCGTTCGGGAAGTTGCGCAGAATCTTCTCATCCAACGTACCACTGTTTCTCAAGACGAAAGTCTATGACCTTTGCATGTTGCCAGTGATGACTTATGGCTTCGAAACATGGTCGTTCATAATTCCCGTCACAAGAAGGCTTAAGTCACCCAAGGGGCAATGGAATGGAAGGAAAGAAAAAAGGAAAGAAGGCAAGAAAATTCCGACTATTGCCCTTTGCTATACTTGGAATTTCCTTGCGTGATCGCATCGGAAATGAAGATATCCGCAGGAGAACGAAGGTTGCCGACATAGCTTGAAGAATCGCCAAACTTAAGTGGTAGTGAACAGGGCACATTGCTTGTATTACAGATGGTCGATGGGGACGATAGGTTCTGGAGTGGTGACCACGTACCGGGAAATGCAGAATTTGAAGCCCTCCCACGAGAGAAAAGAATCCGATGGATATGAAACACGCAGGACCGAGCGTTTTGCCATCACTTGGGGAGACCCATCTCCACAGTAGAGGTCTTTTGGCTGCAATGATATTGATGATGAATAAAGAATATAAGTTGTGTCCGTGGCATCACAGAAGGCCCTACCAGAATACCAGCTCTAAGTTATTTATTGTTTTAAATATCGTAGCACATGTAAAACAGTGGTGGCCGAGTGGTAACGGCCCCGACTTAAGAGTTTAGGTCGCGGGTTCAAACCCAGCCGGGCGCATTACTTTGTACAGTTTATTACATCGCCACTGCTCTCAAAACGGTGAAGGAAAATCGGAAAGTATTTCCTTTCTAAACTCTTTAATCTTTCCTGTGATTACCGCAGTGGTTTAGCGATTGGCTGCAGCACTGCGTGTCATAGGATCGATTCATGCTCAAATCAAATATTTGTATGACGTAAAGTACTTCTAGTTATTCCGGGTTTGGGTGGTTCGTGTGATTTTATATATTTGTGAGCTCATTCACGAAACAAATGATGGGGAATGGGGGAAAAACTTTGATTGGAAAAGTAGTTTCGAAGATCGTTTACACATCGGTTCAATATTTTATATTGTCGGCGGAGAATGCCGATCATCATTGAAGCTCTTTCCAAAGACTCTGTTTTGTGGGCGATGGCTTTTTTTTTTGCAATGTAATGACATCCCCCGCTCTTGGGCGGAGCGGGAGATAGTGTCAGACTCTTACTGACTAAAAGACCCACCCCGTTCCTTCTAGCCTTCATACCGGGGCTCGAGCGCCCTTTCGGATAACCCTGGCCCCAGTAGGCTTCGACCCGGCTGGGTCCCTGCTGTTGCTGACAACTCCTTGAGGCGCGCGGGAACAGTGCGCGCCGTCGACGACTTGGGCTTGGTCCGGACAGTTACCGGACGGCCGGACAACGAGCTACCCATTGCTCACTGTCCGCAAGCCCGCGCTTTCGGTGGCCGGAAATCGGGATCAGAATCCCGGCGGCGGAGGCGGCGGCGGCGGCGATAACGCCGTTGCTTGATGCGTTCGGCCTCCTCCTTTGCGAGCATTACTGCTTCGCAGAAGTCGGCGACCGCCTACCACTCCTCCTCGCTCCGGACCATGGCCTCAACCAAGGCCCGGTGCGAGAGGTCTCTGCCGCCGATCGCCCCCACGAGGGCACGGCGATGCTCCGTCCATTGTGGGCGATGGCTGGGTCTCGAGCAATTTACAAACTATTCCAGATCACACAACTGATTTATTATTATAGCTTTAGGTTTTCACTTCACACAACGACCCGTGCGACAGTCCCCGAGACTAGACGTTGCACGTCGTACGGCTGCCGACAGAGGAATGAGCGCCGGACCTCTATGGGCACCTTTATCAGCACGGTTCGTGCAAACGTCAGACCGGATTCTGTCAAAGTGACATGTATCACTTGTCACTTAGCTGTTCATTCGTTCTCAAACTTCCGTACTATTGACTTGACGGACATATTTATGTAGAGATGTGTAGACGATAATGTCTTCATTATTATACTTACTCAATTGCAATTGATTGTATTTTTCAGATGTAGACCTGCTGATCGTTTACCACTGCTGTCAGAAAAGCATCGAGGTGTCGAAGCAAGTTCTGGACCTGCACTTCACGCTGAGGACACTCTTCCAACCTTTCTTCAAGGATCGAGTGTATGACAAGAAAGCTGAATTCGCACTTAATACAGTGTAAGTAACACTAGTAAGGGCTTTATGCTGATGGGAATAAAGTTGATTTTAGCGTGCCTAGTACTGTTGTTGTTTCTCAAGACAGGTATTTGTTAACTTAAAACGCGAACGCAGTACCTGTCTGGGCTCTTTCATGACGGCCTTGGTACAGGCCATGGTCCGCAGTGAGGAGGAGTGGCAGGCAGTCGCTTCCCGCACGCGCGAGGGAATGGTCCTTACGCCCTAGCCAGCGGAATTCCGCTCCCAATTTCCGGCCAAAATAGGGGCGGGCTTGCGGACGAGCAATGAGTAGCTCGCCGTCCGCCGTCCTTAACCGTCCGGACTGGCTCTAAGTCGTCGACGATGGCGCGTAGTGTTCCACGCGCGCCTTAAAGAGATGTTAGCAAACCGTAAGGGCCCAGCAGGGTCAAAGCCTCCTGGGGCCATGAGTGCTGCCAAAGAGAATCAATAATCATCATCATTTCACACTACTGGACGAAAGCCTCGCCTAAGTGTCACCAGTCCTAGGTCCCTGTTGGAGGTCTTCCAACACTGCGTCTTCTGGTTCGTATGTTTGATTGACATTAATGCATTGTTTTGTCTCATTCCAGATTATGTGCCCCACTAGCCACCCCCTCAGTGGAAGGCTACAGGGTGGGGTACTTCCGTCTTCTGGACCCAGACTATCGCAACTTTAACCTGTTGGAAACTGTCAGAGCCTTCATGATGGTTTACGATTTGTGGCAGTATGAAGAAGGAACGTGGCCTGGGTACGTAACACAGACTTTTTTATTTGGAAAAAAACACAAGTAAGAACCTTTAGGACGCTTTCAATTTATGCGTTTTTTGACGGCCTGCTGCGGTGCGGATGCGGTGTGTTAGTCGTACTGCTTAAGGACAAACGTATTTTTCATACAAAGCACGCGGTGCGGCAACCGTGTGGCGAACAAAGATTTTTTAAATCCTAATAAAATCTTTGGTGGCGAACGGTCCACAACAGGATGGCAACGTCACAAGCACCAGGAGTTTAATTTGGTGTTGAATAGTGCGGTGTTGACTTGCGCATAACTGGCATCCAAACGCACGGCAGCCAGATACGTTTTCAATTTAGGCGCTTGTCGGACTGCTAACGTACTGCACCCGGCCGGTTATGGCACGGTAAGCGTGCGGCAGCCGGTAAGTTGCAATACGCATAAATTGAAAGCGCCCTTAGATTATTTTTTGTACTTTAGACTCAAGTCATTCCGGCGATGACCAATATCAAAGACTTGTCAATATAGTGAAACTAGCTGCTGCCAGCGGCTTCATCCACACCGCTCACCGCAGTGCACCGCACTTCTGGACACAGGCCTTCTCAAGTGTCACAACAATGGACGGTCCTGTCTGTCATCCGCATCCGTCGTATTCCTCCACCAGGTCATCGGTCCACCTTGTGGGAAGCCTTCTAAAGCGGGTCATGGGGATCTTTGAATCGGGACCACGGTCCCATTTTCCACCTCTGAAAATAATATTGTTTTTAGAAGTAGTTATGACCAAAAATAAAATAATACAGCTTTTCTGGTAACTGTTCTTTAATACCTTGTTCCTTATGGTCCCAAAATACTACTATTTAATAATATTTTTATAGGTGGAAGTTGGGACCGTGATCCTTGTTCCAAAGAGCCCCATGACCCTCTAAAGCTGCGTCTTCCGGTGCGCGGTCGCCACTCCAGAAATTCGGCCCCATCGACCATCTGAATATCTACGAAGTTCTTGCTCGTAGAATTCATCTACATGAATATCGGTTATTGCGGATGCGAAGTCGAAGCCAGATAAAAAATAGCCTATATCTTTAAACCGTGAAAGCGTAACAGACAGAGTTACTTTCACACTTATAATATTATCATGGATGTTATGATCTAAGATCCGTTAGTGGAAATCTCTTCCCTCATCTGTTATTTGATTATGATAAATATTATATGCCAGATAATGCGTTCACTAAGACATTGCGAATGGGTTGCCTAGATAAATCTGGTACCTACCAATGATGTTAAACAAGAAAATTTGTGTGAGATCTCGAACATTTTATAATTTTCAACTTTATCCACATACTTACAAATTGATTATGCGAGTGGAAAAGGACAAAACAAGGTCACTATTGCGTAACTCAGCGTCTGGAGACAGGACGACGATCCAAGTATTTATCTCAACAATAAGCGGAAAGAAGTCATTTATCGATGTGACACAACCAGCAATACAATGCTAATTAAATTCAATTACTGCAATCTTCAACCCGGATTCACAATGTCTGTAATTTATTTAACAAACAAGTTCATTAGACTGATATCGACCATGCATGTCATGAAAACGTGAGTTATATCTGTCTGTCTTCTTTTGTTTTGATGGGAATTCAGCAAATAACTCTACAGCTCTCGGCGGATTGAGAGGATGTGTCAGGCATTAACTGACTAAATATTCCTTTAGTTTCCTAATTCGTTGAGACCGCGGTAGTTCTTTCAAAAAATCTCGAAGACTAATATTGAAAATACTTAGGATTATTATTAAGACCTCTTCTTCCAATATTCGCATAACACAAGACATGAAGTGCCAACTTTTTTTTTATTTACTCCATTCTAATATCAAAAACTAATACCATTTGTATTTTTGTGAAATCATATTTATTTTCCATTCCGAATGAATACCAATAACTTGACTTTGGTACAGTCAGATTAGTCAAATCTAATCAAAATTTTTGAATATGAGTCCAAATACCAGTGGTATTTAAATGTTTGTTGGTATTAAAATGGAATAAATCTTTCTTTTTACTTTAAAACTATAACATATTCTATTGCTGACAGGTTCGTAATTCTTATCGATATGGAAACGGCAACTCTAAGTCACGTCACGAGGCTCGATCTCATGGTCGTGAAGAAAGTCTTATATTTTTTACAGGTTAGTAGTAAAATATAGTATCCCAGTATTTTTAAGCAAAATATACGGTTTTATAGACAGATCCAAGTGCGAAAGAATCGAACAATGGACAGGGTGAAACATGGAATAAAGAGCGAAGAATACGGACGGGGTAAAACGTAAAACAGATGGAGTGAAAGATAAAAAGAAAAATGAAGTGGGTGAAGGAAAGATGGAATGGACATAGTGATCGAATAAGTGGATAGGGTGAAATATAGAATGGCCTTAGTGATCGAATAAGTAGACAGAGTAAAAGATGTAATGTACGTAGTGATCGAATAAGTGGATAAAGTGAAAGATGGAATGGACTTAGTGATTGAATAAGTGGATAGAGTGAAAGATGGAAAGGACCGTGAAAGAAGGTATAGCTAGAAAAGCGGTGGCTGACATGATATGCCGATCCCAAATAAATTGACATAGTAAGTGATGATGAAGTCATAGTCATAAAGAATTCAAGAAATTGAAGAAATTAAGAATGCTACTATTTGAAAAAGAGAGAATCACTGACGAGCTCCTTTTTATTGTTTTATTTCGCGTTTGCCCACCACCCCTAACGGTAAACGACGATGTTGTCGACATTGTAATACTCTTGTAGATTATCGCTCCAGTAAACACAGACTCTAGATACAAATTCTACCTCTTAACTATACTGTACCTAATGAAAGTGTTCTTTAATAATAAAATCATGAATATCATCATTATTATTTCAACTGATAGATGTCCACTGTTGGACATAGACCTCCCCCTAAGTGTCGCCACAATGAACGGTCCTGTGCGTCTCGTATCCATCGGATTCCAGCAACCTTTACCAGGTCATCATATTAATATATAACTTTATCAAATTTTAGGAATGCATGTTATGTAAGCTAAAAGGCGTGCACTTCATGAACGCTCCGTACTTCATGGACCGGCTGCTGATGCTGATCAGACCCTACCTCAAGAAGGAGCTGATGGACATGTTGCATTCCCACCAGGCCGGGGCTGAGTCGATCGATAAACTGATCTCAAAGAAAGCCTTGCCTAAAGAATCGGGTGGGGAGTATAAAGATCGGCTTACTTTAAGAGGTAAATTGAACAGTTATTGTATTATTTTCGCGGAAAATTAATAGGTACAAACAAAGTTTGCGGGTTAAGTTAATGTTAACCCACAAACATTGCTTTGCCATATAAATTACCAAAGGAAAGAATGGGCGAGTAGAAAATAGAGCCTACAATCTACTAATACACAGATTTTTTTGTTTTTCTTTCGAAACGTTGGAAGATTTCAATAAAATACACTGTCAAACGAGATTTTTATAAATATATTACATTAGCTAACTCGGCTAACGTAACATAACCGTTGCTTTGCCGTATAAATTACCAAAGAAAAATATGAGGAGTGGGGGTAAGGAGGGCACCTATAAAATAGCTTATACTCTATTCTCAGACCTACCAAAGATCCACAAAAATCAAAAAGTGTAGCCCTTTTGGAAGAGTTCGATAATAAACACTATAAACACATGAGATTTTTATGTATATATTAGATTGGTGGCCATAATCAAAATTCAAACCCAGGCCATGACCACTGCTCTTAAACAGTAGAGGAAAATATTGAGAAGAAGCTGACTTGTCTTTGCAACCAAAAATTTTAAAACTTGCCATCCTCCATCCCGCACTGGGCCGGCGTGGTGCTATGGATTACAGCTCATCCCCTCTCCTAGAGAGCAACGCCAGAGTTGTGACAGTAGAAACATTGTAAGGTTTATCATGCTAGTAATATTAATAAAGTTTTGAGTTGACCTTGAGAGACCTTGTTCCTTTGATTTGAAGCATAAACCGGGTTGTTGAAATCAATCGAACTTTGCTCTTTTTACTTACGTCTGCGTAATAAAATTATAAAATCTCAACATAGGCGATTAAATATATTTACATGGTTAATCTACCGAGATAATTGCGAGCTATTAAATCTACCAGTAGACGTAAGAGTCGCCGCACATGAGCCACTGGCCTCAATGACAAAACGCCGCCACTGGAATGTTTTCTATAGATTTCATATATTTTATAATTATGGATTAGCCGCACACGGTTGACGCCGGTGGCTGCCACACGCTATAAATCGCGGAATATTTCCTGTAGTTTTCATACATTTTATATGGATTCGTCGCACACAGTTGACACCGGTGGCTGCCATACGCTACAAATCGCCGTTGAACACTTCTTGTGACCCGCACTGGCCACTAAACGTGCCGATACAAAAGGCCTTCACATGCTATTCGCGCATTTTAACTTTTTTCGTCAGAGTTCATTATGTTATTGCGGGTATTGGTTAAAAAAACAGCAGCTACCAGTCACAAGTGGCTAAGACTGTGCCATGTGGCCGACGACCTTAATCTTTTAGAGTCGCCGCACGAACGAATACGATAAAAGCAGTTCTTTTTGTTAGAAAGTAGCAGATTCTGAACTAATTTTTCTTCATTGATGTAATTGCTGTGAGGCGTTCGAATGTGAGAATAAAACAATCAATAAATTTTTGCCTTTGCTTCTTCATATGATTGTTTGTCCAAATTCCTATTTCATCAAAATCAAACTCGGATTTATATGACACATGGGTACCTATATTACAGTATGTGCCTATAACATGTCCTGGCATAGGATATAAGACCTCTGTAGTATCTTCATTTGAGGTTATTTTTTGCTTCCGTGCAGGTGAAGCCACATGTGGAAGCTAGTAAGAAACTTCGGTCCTTTCCAAACTTTCTTGCTAGTTTTCGTCTTCTTTCTCTTGCATTCCCTTTATTTTGTTGAATATGACTGTTTTTTGCTAACCTTCTATCTCTCATTCTACTATACCATTGTCTCCAGATGAACTACACAAGCGTATGCATGCGAATTTCGCCTTCATTCGAGAAGAAAACAAGCGACGAGTGAACGAGTCCCTCCGACCTCAAGGCAAGCCCTCTCCGGCTGAGAAAGAGTTCGGTCTTCAAGGGAGCTTCAAGAAGTTGGAGTTAGATTAAATTGCTTCAGGAATGGATGTAGGAATAAATATTTTATTTAAAATGCTGATGTTTTATTTTTAATAAGTTTCCAGTTGTCTGATGATAGCAAAGGCTATATTTACCAAAAGTTTGATTCGAATTTTAGTACGCTCCAAATGTTAGGAAGCAGCTTAAGTTGTCGACGGTAGGTATATAGTATTCCACGCGCGCCTCAAAGGGATGTCAGCAAAACTTTATGGGCCAAGTAGGACCAGCCTGCTGGGACCATGGGTTGACTTCTGAAAAGGAAACCTGTGGTCCTAAAATGAAGGAACATAAGTGTAGTTATTGTCTTGTTAAGTCAGTAAATGTCTAACACGCCCTTCTGCTCTACCCTAGAGAAGAAGAAGTAATTAGATGATATCCTATCGAAAATCTTAGTAGCAGTTCGGATTAGCTCCAAGTAGGAAAATAGAGAAGCTCGTGATTAAGTATTAAGGTTAAGCACACTAGCTGAGGTCAATTTGTAGATGGATCACGATTGTCATGTCGTTTGTCGTTCTTTGACAGTTTTTTTTTTTTTTTTTATGGTGGGAAAAAATCATGCATTGACATTCCCCGCCCTTGGGCGGAGCGGGAGATAGTGTCAGACTCTTACTGACTAAAAGACCCACCCCGTTCCTTCTAGCCTTCAAACCGGTGCTCGAGCGCCCTTTCGGATAACCCTGGCCCCAGTAGGCTTTGACAGTAGTTACGCATATTTGGAAGCCAGGAAATCTTACACTAATCTTGCTAAGAAGTCCTCCTTGCGTCGTATCCTCAAGGATAAACGACGCAAGGATTGATACTGAGGGTCGTGACCTCGACGAATAACTTTTTTGTGGACTATGTTGTCCTGTCTTCGGCGATGTAGATGGCGTGGAGGTCTAGGAGGTTTGGAGCCATTCAAGTATTGCGTTAGAAGATTTTTTGCAAATACTAACCCCTCGCTTCCCCTCGTCAGAAAAAGTAAGCAAAGCTCTCACCCTAACCCTCTATGCTTACGTAAATATTGGTCCATGCATTTGTCAATGTGTTAGTTGGGTTATTAATTTATGAACAGTAGTTATAAGTCTAGAAATTAGGAATAGGCTTGAAATAAAGAAAACAAAACAAAGTTTATTTAAAATTTTGACATTATTAATTCAAATTAACTATCCTCAGTCCATGACACACGAATATATGACTCCGACTTTAGACGTTTGCTGCTTTGTGTGTCTGCTCACTTTCTTGTGATTTTGGAATATCAACATAAGTCTCTTAAATAAAAATTTTCTATTTAAATTTTATATTTTTTTGCTGAAGTAATCACCATTTAGACCCCCATTCCGAATGATATCAAAAATAAGCAAAGTAAAGACTCCATACCATTGTAATGCTTACGTAATATTTTGGATTTGGTCTGACCAACATATCTAACTCCTGCCCCTGGGTCTTTTCCCATCTAGTTTTCCTGTCAGCGGCAACTTTTTAGGTTACCATCTCTCTTCGTGATTGATTCGAGGCGTTCGACGCAAAAGAATCGGAACGAAACAGTCGTAACTTTGCTAGACCTGCTGTTGTCAGATTTCCTATCGTTTGACTATCCGTAGTCTGTCAAAGACACAAAGATCTACCAATTACAGGCGGGGGCAACAAAATTACTTTGACTTAAATTTTTCGACTACTAAAAAGACTTCCTAACGGTAACGTTCTCCTCATGATCTGCCGCAAAATGGCTACCATGATGATGAACCGTGCCGCAGACACATGATATTATAAACCCATCGTCATTATTGAAATGTTAGCTTTTATGACTACAGGTAATTATGATTATTGTGTACACCGGAAGAACACATTATCACCTTTGTGTCCCTACCGCATATTTTTTCATATGTTTATATATAAAATGAGTTGATAGTGACTGATGCCAGTTCTTGGAGCAGCGCCAAGGTTTCAAGATGAACTTCATTGGATTATTCATGGTTGTAATGGCCATGGCATTAGCTCTTGTGGTAAGTTACTCTTTGGTTTCTACCTTACGAAGGTTCATCTTTCTTTAACAAACAGTTACATAAGATGTCATTTCTAAATCGTCATCAACACAAAAAAATTAACAAAAGCACATTGAAATAAGTGTTTTAGCCGAAATATTTATAGTCAGGAATGTGGCATTGTGACCAAGGAGTATTTTTTAATATAACATTTGGAACAGCGGCTCAACGGAACATTTGGAACAATGGCTCAACCGAACATTTGGAACAACGGCTCAACGGAATATTTGGAACGCGGGCGTGATCTGTTCCGCCGCGTTATGTACGCTAACAGTTTTGTTTCATTGAATTTAGATTTAAGAATAATTTTAAGTAAGTTTTTTAGTTCAGGTCAATATATTTATTTTGTTAATATATTTACACTATATACGTTTTAATTTGAATTTTAAAAAGAGTGCAGTAAAGTTTCAGTGTTCCAATTGTTCCAAACGATGCACAGTGTTTCGTCTAGTACAAGCCAGCGGGACAAAATTCATGACGTCATTTCCAGGAATTCGTGATAACAACTTGTAACCAACCCCTTCCAGGGAAGGAATTCTAAGAAATCATTTGTGTGTTACTTCAACAAGTAATTTTGTGGTGGGGTTAATTTTAATTCTATAGGAAGTGCAATTTGCATTTCTATATAAGTTGCATTTTTAGGACACTTGGGACACCATCTCAAATAATTGATATCAAAGTGAAACGATTTTCTTGTGATGGATTCTACTATTGAAGGTATGTGCTTACTATTTTGACTTGTTTTTTAAAGAACACATGTACTTTTTTGCTGTAATTAGAGTCTATAAGTATGTTGAAATAATCCCATATATTTTTTTTTAACTTCAAACTTTAAAGGGTTGCAACTTTTTTTTTATACCAATGTATCCAGCTAGATTCTTCTGTATATTATAACTATAACACTCAGGCGTAGGTTACATTATTTTTTGGCTCCCGAAACCACCCGTAGATAAAGTTATTTACTATCTTTCAGAACGAGCCGTAGGTATGTCGAAATTTGAGTATTTTGAAGAATGGTTAAAACATAATAAAACTGAAAGAGCAAGTCGCATTTTTGATCATTTATGTGTACAGCATAATCTACTAGATGCTTCTGAAGAGTCACTGAGGAAACTCAAAATGAAAATTTCGAGCCTATCATGAAAATTAAACGAAAAGTGGACATCTTCTAAGTGTACTATGGATGCATTTCTTATCAAACATAAAAATTGGTTAGAAGGATGCGGATTCGAAATGTTAGTGTATGTGAATAAGCCGTGCCCTTTAACATCATCGGGGGTTTGTTCTGTAGGGCGACTCCAGAAAACCTTTGATGAGTTATCAAAAAAACAAAAAGACGGAGAGTAAACGATCTTTTAGAATCGCGGAGTGCAAATGAACTAATTACTGCAGCAGAATTAGCAACGCAGAAAAAAAGGCATCGAAGTGTTGCCAAACAAATTCGAAGTGTCTTGTCAAATTCGACTTGCCTTCTTCCTATTGGACAGCTTTCCGAAGAAGCCCAAGAAGCAAGAAATAAAGACTGTCGTAGATTTCGGGAACGACATACCAGAAAACGATCACGTTGTGCCACGAATACGGATCTTCTGAGAATGCTTTTGATTACGTCCGATCCTGTAATTAATACATTCAGAGAATTACCGCGAAAAAAATTAACTACGTTACCACCAGAAGTTCTGCAGTTGATTGTCCCACCTTCATTACCAACCCAATCGACATCAGTTCGCGAATTTAGTGAGGAGGATTATTCACTATCGGAAGATTCAAGCAATTTGGAGACAAGTGATGAGGAATCTTCTGATGATGAGTATTAGATTCGTCTTGGTAGATTTTTCTTTTATTGTTATGTTTACCTATTTTATTTTGTAGTAATTTTAAAAATGTTTGTTAGTTAAAAATCAATCAATGTTAATCAGTTTTAAATTTTATATATTAGATAAAACATTATTGTAGACGGCTAATTCTGATTTTGTACGATTTTGTTTCAAGAGTTATTTTATATGTATGGATAATTGTTGTTGCCTTGGACTATTATTGTATTTTATTTGGTAAAGTGAATAAATAAAAACCTATTCTACACATATTTATGATTTTAAATACCCCGAGACATTTTTGTGTATATGTATATACATATTATATATACACATTTAGTATATATATACTACACGTATGTATAGTGCCTTACATGCATAATAAGTAGGCAGACGCAGCGAATTATAACAATCAAGAATATCAGTAAACAAAAGTAGAAAATTTTGTGACTACTTCCATCTTGTATCCACACCTGTGGAGTAAGAGAACACAGAACGGCGTATAACACCTTAAATATACATAAATAATTAAAATAAGTAAAAAAATAATTTTGTCTCGCTAGCTTGTACTAGACGAAACACTGTGCGATGCATTTAAAATATTACTGATGTTCCAACCTTTCGGTACACTAAAATGTTTCGGAACAGGGAGTCGGTTCAGTAAAGAGTTACACACGCCTACTAGGAGGCGAGGTTATAAAACTGAAAGAGCAACCTTTTATTAGGTGCCTCTAACTTGATATTTATGTTTTGTAAGACTGAAATATTTCCAGAGTGGCATGAGCACCGCTGAACAGTCTGCGGGTTGCCACGGCGGCGGCGGCGGCAGGCCACCTCGTCCAGCAACCACGGCAGCTACCACCGCAGCACCAGCTACTAGTAAGAAAACTTTTGATAGACTTACATAACCATATTACGAAACACTCCTGAGATGTCATGAGGAGGCATTAGGATTACATTATCTGACAAATACTAAGAGACGATTCTTGAATTGAATACGTATTAAAGCATTAACCATCTACATAGGAAATATCCGACAAACACTATCGCGTTTATTCCGCGATGGTCGCACAACCACATGATGTAGGGCTAAATACTACATATCATCAGCTCTTCTGTCGCCTATGGGTATTGAAGATCTAAACAAGATAGAGTAGGTCATCATCATCATCATCATATCAGCCGAAAGACGTCCACTGTTGGACATAGGCCTCCCCCAAGCGTCGCCACAACGACCGGTCCTGTGCATCACGCATCCATCGGATTCCCGCGACCCTGACCAGGTCATCGGTCCACCTTGTTGGAGGCCATCCAACGCTGCGTCTTCCGGTACGTGGTCGCCACTCCAGAACCTTTCGTCCCCATCGAACGTCTGTTCTGCGTGTAATGTGCCCTGCCCATTGCCACTTAAGTTTGGCGATTCTTCGACCTACGTCGGTAACGTTGGTTCTCCTGCGGATATCTTCATTTCTGATGAAGGGCTATGCTTGGAGTTTCCTTGCGTGATCACATCAGAAATTAAGATAGAGTAGGTACTCAGTCGCAAATACACGACCCTGGCGAATAGAATTTTAAAACACTCGTTGGACCAATCCAACTCGGGTGGTTAAAGGGTTAAGTAAAGCCATTTGCCAGGTTTTCGAGCTGAAGTCGAGTTTCACAAAAACTCAACTTCCATTTCTTAATTCAGTCACCGTGAACCTGATACGCAGAGAGAAACTTAGATTCCTCGACGATTCAACGCATATGTCTGGTGAATAATGTGACAAGGCTAGGTATCACTTCGTGGACTTTTACTGACTAAAACCCACCTTATATCCTTCAGTTGCCTTTTGAATTTTAGGGCCACGGTCTCTCTTTCACACGCTCTCGCTGCCCTAGCAGGTCGGTTCTACTGGGTCCTTTCAGGTTTGCTGACATGATGATGGGTGGAAATCACCCTGGCCCTCCTTAGGCCCAGAGTTTCTTAACACGTTGGCAGACAGTAACACAGGCGTCTAGTATAGCTAAATAAAAAATAAATATGTCTACTAGTTTCATTAAGCGTTCTGCGTTTTCTAAACTATTTGAGAGGCTGGTACATGATAAATTATATCCTGCAATTCGTAATGTTTTAATAAAGGAACAACATGGTTTTGTTAAAGACAGATCTTGCATTAGCAATCTCCTTATTTTCACATCTCAATTGTTTGATAGTCTTGATAACAGACAGCAGGTAGATGCAGTTTATACTGATTTTCAGAAAGCGTTCGATAAACTTGATCACACACTACTACTAAATAAAATTGCTTATAATGGAATCAGAGGGGACCTTCTACGGTGGTTTATATCTTACATAACTAACAGAACACAAAAGGTGGCCGTTAATGGCTTTGAATCTGGCACGTTTCGGGTCACTTCCGGTGTACCACAAGGTTCTATTTTAGGCCCTTTATTATTTATTTTGTATATTAATGACATAAAAGATTGTTTTCAAAATTCAAAATTTCTACTTTACGCGGACGACTTAAAGGTCTACAAAATTATTTCTGATAATGTCGACTGTTTTAACTTCCAACAGGATCTAGACCGGTTCTCTAATTACTGTTCTTCCAATAAACTTTACCTTAGTCTTCCTAAGTGTCACGTAATAACATTTACGAAAAAGAAAAACATTATTGATTTCGACTATCGTCTTGCCAATACGCCAATTAGTAAAGTAAGTTTCCTGCGTGATCTTGGTGTCCTATTAGATTCGAAGCTCCATCTGGATATTCATATAGAAAAAATTATAAATAAGGCCTACCAAATGTTTGGTTTCGTTATGAGATCCTCCAGAGATTTTCGTCGACCTTCAACCTTTTTGCATTTGTATAAATCTATAATTAGGCCACAGTTAGAGTATGCCGTACCTATTTGGAACCCTTTTTACAAAAAATATAATGAAAGATTAGAACTTGTACAACGTAAATACCTTCGTGCTATGAATTTTAGATGTCACCGGAAAAAAATGTCATATCAGATGCTTCTAAAAGAATATGATCTTCTAACCTTACAATCAAGACGAAAACTTCTGGAAGTTATGACTCTTTTCAATGTGTGTCGCAATCATTTTGATTGTCCTGATTTAGTTAGAAATTTGTGCTACCTGGTTCCTCGAACTTTTCATGTTCGTGAAGTACGTTCTCGTCGTTTATTTGCGACTAGTCTTTGTAAATCCAACGCTGGCTCACGTTCACCACTTCATCGTTTGGTTGAGACATACAATAATGAGTTTAATTCTATCGACATTCTTTTCCTTGGTAAAAACGCCTTTAGGAAGCAAGTCCAAGCAACCCTTAAAGATGCGCAGTAATGTCACATTAATTTGTTTTACGGATAATAACGTAATGTTTATTGCGTTATTGTCTGTTGTACGCACATAATTTTAATTATATGTATAATATATTTAATGATCCCTGAGATGATCACTTATTTCTAGGGATCTATTTTTATAGGTAAACTATATTACTAGCTAGTTTTAAGTATTCGATATTGTAATCTGTGGAAAGCGTAGTGGGTAGCATGATTGTTTTATATTGTTATATTTAAGCTGTTATATATATCGCTTATTATGCTACTGTTTGTTTTTTCCTTAAATAAATAAAATAAAAATAATAAAATAAAATAAAAATTAAATTTTGCTGAAATCTAGAATCAGAGCAGTTGTGGCCGAGTGGTAACGGCCCGACTTACGATTTGTAGTTCGCGAGTTCAAACCCAGCCAGGCGCATTACTTTGTGTAATTTATTTCATCACCAATGCTCTCAAAACGGTGAAGGAAAACATCGTGAGGAAACCGGCATATCCTAGAACCAAAACTTCGAAGACATGTGACATCCACTAACCCGCACTGGGCCCGCGTGGTGAATTATTAATTATTATTCGTGGTGAATTAATTACGGCCTATTCTTTCTCCTAGAGAGGAGGTCTGAGTCCCAACAGTGGGAAAATTATAAGGCGGACTATGACTATATGCTGAAATCTCAAACTGACTGGCTTTATAAAAATAAATAAATTATATCATTTTTTTGTTACAGATGCAACAAGTAGTGGATAAACCACAACACGGGACCCTGGCAGATCTTGGAACATGATGAAAATAGCAAAATATACTGAAATATTACTTATTATTTACAAATATAAAACTTAATCCCTTGTTTTGTTTCAATCAATCAATCTTTATTTGTAAACATAAGTATTATATTTATTTATTTATTAAGACTTCATGCAACATAAAAGTACATAGGCGGACTTAATGCCTGCCTTATTACAATTTTATACACTAGCTTTTGCCCGCGGCTTCGCTCGCGTTAAATTTGGGGTAACATGGTTCCCCTTTCTGTGGGGGGTTAGAAAGAGACAAAAAGCAGCCTATATCAATCTCCATCCCTTCAACTATCTCCACTTAAAAAATCACGTCAATTCGTAGCTCCGTTTTGCCGTGAAAGACGGACAAACAGACACACACACACACACTTTTCCATTTATAATATTAGTAGATAAGTATTTGTAAGTATGGATCTTAGCCGTGGTGACGTAACCTACGACAATCTTATTATTTGCAGTTGGTACGGTAATCGGGTCTAGGGATCGAACCGCAAAATTAGGTTTGTTTTTTATTGTATATACTTTTTCGGGATAAAAAGTACCCAGTATGGTGCCCAGGATATTAAAGAATAATTATTTATTTATTATTTTATTATATTCTTTATTGTACACCGCATGAACAAAAAAGATACAGGACAAACATTATTCAAAATAAGTGTACAACGGGCGGTCTTACCGCACAGGGCGATCTCTTACAGACAACCAATAATTATACCAAGTTTCATCGTAACCGAACCGGTAGTTTTTGCGTGATGCCTGAACAAACAGAAAGACAGACAGACGGAATTTTTTTTTTTAATCGCATTTTTGGGTTCGGTGTCGGTCTAGTAACACACCCTGCCATTTATTTTTTTGATATTTTTAATGTACAGAATTTTCACTTCTACAGATTTATTAAAGTATAGATATAGATTACTATTGTTGTTTCTATTACGAGCTACTGCCAGCGGCTTCGTCCGCGATATAGTAAAAAAAATATCCCAACGGAACATACTCATGCTAACAGCCTATGTCCAACAGTGGATGTCTATCGGCTGAAATGATGATGATGGAACACACTTTCGATATAAAAAGTATCCTATAAAAGGTGTAAAAAAAATCGGCCTCGCCATACAAATTGTCCAATCAAGTTTATCATTTTGTATGGTGAGGCCGATTTTTTTTTTCGTTTCCTGAAAAAAAAAATTGTGGAGGTTGTTCAGTTTCGTCTACTGAGCAAGCGCTTAAAGTTTGTGGAGGGCTGTCCCTTACACCTTTTATACTATTTCAAAACATAGTCTAGTCTCCACGTGTACCAAGTTACATCGAAATCCCTTCAGTCGCTTGAGTATGAAGAAGTAACATACGCACACACAAACCCATTCTCAACTGTTTTTTAGGAGCCTGTTTTGTCCCATGCTGGGCAAAACCCATTGTCTTCAAATTCCATTCTTATTATTCCTTTAGCTAGGAGTCCAAATCGTTGCGCCCTCCAGCTCCTGGGTCTTTCGGCTCCTGCTGTTCAGGATCCAGCCAACTTTCGCCTTTATATTAACTCAACTGTGGAGCCGTACTAGCACCGGGTCCGTTGACTACTGTCTGTCTGTGGGAGAACCGCTGCGGTCCTCTGAGTCTTACGTAAAAATATAAGAGAGAGAGAGAGAGAGAGAAGGTCCTCCCACAGACAAACATTGGTCAACGGACCCGGTGCGGGTACGGCTCCACAGTTGAGTTAGTAACATTGGAGACAGAGTTAAAATATCTGATAAGCCTATCTGTGTGACAAAATCTATGCAACTTCAAATTTTTGTTTTCGGACATCATGGTCGAACGGTTAATATAATAAAACTTAAAAGCATTAAGCAGTTAGTATTAAGCATTTATTAGTAACAAGATCAAACTCCCAGAGAGACGATCTTATTTCTAAATTGTATTACCTCTCTAGGACGATTTATTCCGTTTTAATACCACTTATCTAATACCACTGGTATTTGTTTGAACCCGTGTTAATTGTCTATTCTGAATGGATACCATTGCTCCAACTAATATTAAAAGAAATTCAAGGATCTAAAGTACAGTCAGCCAAAATGCTTTGTATAGGATCTTTAATTGAAATAAAATTCAGTTAAAACTAGTCATTTGTTAAAAAAAAAACCGGCCAAGTGCGAGTTGGACTCGCCCATGAAGGGTTCCGTAGCAGCAAGTAACATAATATAAAAGTTCTTGTAGTTCGTTGTAACTTTGATCGATGTTTTAATAAAAGTGTATTTTTTTAAATTTATGACATATTAAAAAAATAACTACTTACTAGATCTCGTTCAAACCAATTTTCATTGGCAGTTTGTATGGTAATGTACATCATATATTTTTTTTAGTTTTATCATTCTCTTATTTTAGAAGTTAGAGGGGGGGGACACACATTTTACCACTTTGGAAGTGTCTCTCGCGCAAACTATTCAGTTTAGAAATTAACCTTTCAATCGTGGAAATTTTTATTAGAAACCTCAATATCATTTTTGAAGACCTATTCATAGATACCCCACACGTATGGGTTTGATGAAAAAAAATGAATCCCCAAAATTTATTGCTTTTTTTCTATTTTTGTGTGAAATTCTTAATGCGTTTTACAGAATACATCTACTAAGTTTCAACAGTATAGCTCTTACAGTTTCGGAAAAAAGTGGCTGTGATATACGGATGGACAGACAGACGGACAGACAGACATACATGACGATTCTATAAGGGTTCCGTTTTTTGCCATTTGGCTACGGAACCCTAAAAAGAATTTATTTAACAAATGTTTAGTTTAATAATAAATTGTGTTCTGCAAACCTCAGGAAACAGTAAAAACTACTCCAGAGCCTCATAAATGCCCCTATACTCAAACACTGCACCCCGTCCAGATAACCAATAGAGAGATTATACCTCCCTAATAGATCATCAGAATAACGCAATGCTTGCATTACAGGTATAGTTGAAATCTATGTGGCTGCATACGACCTAAAACATACCGCACACTTTTTTTTTAAACTTGGCTCCACTCTCGGAATTACTCATGTTTCGTAGGTGCGTTACCAAACATGTAAATTCACATACACAAGACATCCAAACTCACACCCGAATACCCGATACATTTAAATATGTAGGCCCTACAAATAATTATTAACCTTTCTTATGCCGTAATTAGAGACACAATTAAAAAGTTATTGTGTCCCGCGTGGATCCGCGTTCTAGCCATACAACGGGTTTATAATAATAATTTATTTAACAAATACAGTTTTTCACATTATTGCGTTACATCATGACACATTAAAACTAAGCAATGACCATGTAAAGTTAGCAATGGCCCCCAAACTAGGCGCAGCCTGTATCTTGGTGACCCAAACATTACACCAAGTTTGTTACAATGTGGCTTGCTAGCGATACGTGAGATGTAGTAAGTTTATATTATGCTTATAACATATTTAATGAGGTATCTTTTATAATAAAGGCAGTGTATTACCAGCAAGCACTCGTTTCACTCGTTTCCCAACACACCACCTTACATGGCGACCCTGCCAGTAACAGGAGAACCTGTAAGCCCTCGACCTCGACGCGTCAAATTTTGTTAAACATAGCAAAGACAATAAAAGCTTTATATTGTTTCGTATAAGTCGTTTCGACAGTAAAATTGTTTCGTGCGGGAATCGAACTTACGACACGCAACGCAGCAGTCAATCGCTCAACCACTTAACCGTGACATCACGCCGATATCCTGATACTTGCCCAATTTAGTCTTGGGTTACTGCAGGCGGTAGCCCACCAAGAGAGGGAGAAGAAAACCCCAAGAAATCAAATAAAAACCACAGACAAAATAATATAATATTTAATAATAAAAGAGAGATTTATAAAACCACGGAGATTGACGATTCATCATTATTATTCACTAGTTTTTGCTCACGGCTTCGCCCGCGTACATAAATTATAGCCTATCGATATCCCTAACGAAAAGGCAGGTTTCTATCTGTGCTACTTATAATAATAAAATATTTGGCAACTTTAGTTCTCCTGCGGATTTCTTCATTTTTGATTCGATCACGCAAGGAAACCCCGAGCAAAGCCCTTTCCATTGCTCTTTGGGTGACTTTAAGCCTTCTGATAAGGCCCATTGTGAGCGACCACGTTTCGAAGCTATATGTCATCACTGGCAACACGCCCTGGTCATAGACTTTCGTCTTGAGACACTGTGGTATGTTGGATGAGAAGATACCGCACGCATAGCATGAAGAATTGCCAAACTTAAGTGGCAATGGGCAGGGCACATTGTTCGCAGAACAGATGGCCGTTGGGGCCGAAAGGTTCTGGAGTGGCGACCGCGTCCCGGAAGACGCAGCGTTGGAAGGCCTCCTACAAGGTGGACCGATGACCTGGTGAAGGTTGCGGGAAACCGATGGATGCGATACGCTCAGGAACGTACGTTGTGGCGACGCTTGGGGGAGGCCTATGTCCAACAGTGGACGTATATCGCCTAAAATGATGATGATAATTATAAACTAATATTTTGAAAAATATCAAATCATTATAATTAGGTGAACTTAAAATATAATGATTATGACGACCGAACCAAGGTTAGGAGGACTTCAAGTAGTAGGTAGTTCCGAATTTTACGCTTGAAAAAAAATTTACTTTCGGCTTTTTGGATGTCAAGGGGAAGCACATTCTAGAGTTTCATGGTAAAAACAAAGTAAGAATTAGCCATAAACCCGTTACGGTGAAAAGGAATATGAAGAAGTATGTTTTAGGATGCTCGAAGGTTTTTTTTTCGGTAAGTAATAAAAAGTATAAAATCATCCAGATGACATCCCCCGCCCTTGGGTGGAGCAGGAGATAGTGTCAGACTTTTACTGACTAAAAAACTCATCCCGTTCCTTCGTTGCCTTTCATATCGGGGCTGTGCCTTCCTTTCAGAAGCAGACCCTTGGTTGGCCCCAGTAGGCTTCGACCCTGATGGGCCCCTATGGTTGCTGACAACGCCTTGAGGCGCGCGGGAACAGTACCTACGCGTCGTCGACGAGGATGCTCGAAGGTTGAAATAATGAGAACTGCCTTATACTTTAAAATTATTTTGTAACTTTTGATTAAGGCACTATTAATGTTAGAATACTGAATCTTTAGCGTGTATGCTTTGTTGTTTGTCTTTATAACTAAACTAAAAAATATGCACAGTGTGCCCCAGTATGAAATACATTGTTGAAAACTAAATAACTAAATCGTCGCTGAATTGGTAATTTACTGTTACACGGTAGAAACTATTTATTTTACTTCAACTTTGTAGTAATAGTTATTATTATGGTCAATTTCGATCAAATGGTTGGAGTACAGACTAGTTTTTGCCGCCTGGGTTCAGTTCAATTTTAGATAAAATTTGTTAGGTTAGGTTAGGTACGAGTATATTGCTGATATACCTCTCTTATTAGGTAAGATGTACTTTTTACCAAGTACTGAAAATACTGGCGAAAATGTTTTCACCGATAGAAAGCTGTTTTATTCCTGAGTGAAATATACTATATTTTATGTATGCGAACGAAGCCACTAGAGAAAGCTAGTAAAAAATAAAGTAGAAACTAAAATTATTGGGTGTAACAATGGGCGGTCATATCGTCAAAACCGAGTTTTTACAGACAACCTTTATGCCTCTTTTAGAGGGAAAGAGATGCCGAAAAAAATGTGGCTGGCAGATTGATAATGATTTGAAAGAAAGGAGAGGTAATGATACCATGGTGGTTGACAAGGGAGAATGGAAGAAGACAACCCCAAGAACTCAAGAAATAATATCACATTTAACAGTAATCAATTCATCTTCGACTTCTGGCAACCACTGATGAGGCAGTGCATCGAGACTTAAAACTGCAATACAGACCGATACGCAAGACCATCTACGTAGTACCTGCTGTGACCGGCAAATATGGGCTGATAATGTAGCGGATTGTGCTCAACGCGCTGCTGACTCCGGTAATCTCAGGCAAGGCAACGAAGACCTTGGCCGGGAATAGAAACCAGAGGAAGATGAAGCCCTTGAAGGACAAAGAAGACCAGCTCAGTAATTAAACGATAGTTTAAACTCACGATGGAGATTGAGGACTTGCCATTATTATTCTTTCAAGTTTTTTTAGTCTTTGAGGGATTTGGTTTTAGGTGGAACATCATAAACGACATCTCCCGCCCTTGGGCGGACGAGAGGGTGTGTGAGACTTCTGACTAAAAACCTATTCCTGTTCCTTCTTTGCCAGTGTTCCAGGGCCCCGGGGATCTCTTTCGCATCATCCATGGAGTCTTCGAGGGATGCGAACCACCCGGAGAACATGGTGAACCATACGGTGGGCTTGGCTCAGGCCACGATCCGGAGTGAGGGGGAGTGGGCAGCGGTCGACTCCTTCTACGAAGTAGTAGTGCTAGCAAAGGATGCGGCTGCACGCCTATGGGACCAGACATCCTCACGCCCAGTCATCAGGACCCCGAACCTGATTTCCAGCTACTGTAGGCGTGAGCTTGCAGACGACGAGCACAGGGTAGCTCACTGTCCGGCCGTCAGGCAACCACCCGGACCGAGTCCAAATCGTCGAAGGCACCACAAAGAGATGTCAGCAAATCCATACAGCTCAAGTAGAGCCCTGGGCAATGAACGCAAAGGGCCTTAAATTGCCCTGTTCATTCTAGGACCGCGGGTACAGGTGGGTATTAGTCTGTAAAATTCTGATACATCTTCTTCCTCCACCCTATAGTAGGAGAAGGCATTTGATGATGGTCCACCTCAAACAGAAAAAAATAACTAAATTAGCTAAACACTACAATTTTATCGCACCGTCGCGTACTAATCACAGAATAACACTTAGGGTTATATTTATAACAATTGTTATTATATTGCTCGCCGGATGCTCTATTGTCGCAAGTAGTCAATTTCCTGGCTTGTTCCTGATAGGTATATAAACTGGGATTAGAAAGCAGTTCGTCAGTTCGTGATCACCAGCTGAAACATGAAGTTTTTTGGAGTACTCTTGGCCATTATGGGTATTGCCTTCGCTGCAGTGGTGAGTACCAGATTAAATTATTTTTTCATCCCACCATCTCGGAAAGAGAGTTTTTGCTTTTCGGTATCTGAGAGCAAAAGCCGTTTTTATTCTCTAGAGAGATAAAGTAAATTAAATTTAGAACATCGCGTGTACTATGTTTATGTATTCAAAACATCATTAAACCTATTTACTTCTACCTCCATGGTACCAAATTCGTCATACAACTTTTTTTTAATTTGTTAAAAACTCAGACTCAGAACCTTTTTGGTGTACTTTATTTTACATTTAGTCATTTCCTCGCTGAGGTGGAATGAAAAGTTACGTGTTGCACTCGACTGCAAAGATTTTTCACCTCGTGCTCTTTTGATTCTCTCGCTAACGCTCAGGATTCTAATTCTTGAGTCACTCGCTACGCTCGTGATTCAATTTTAGAATCCTTCGCTTGCTCGGTCATCAAAATTGAGCACGCGGTTAAAAAGCAACTTTGCACTCTTGTATAACAAATAACTATTAAACTATAGATGGCGTCATATAACCGTGGAATAAAGTACATTTAGGTACATAAACAAGTACACAATGTTCCATTATTAATCAAAAAATAATTAAAAATCAATATCAAAAATTATAAAAACAAACATAACAATAAAAAGACAGAAAAAAAGTCATAAATAACAAGTTAGTAATAAATAGATAATAAGAGGTCGAATCAACTGCCAAAGCATTCTCTGCACCCCTCCCACCTCTGTAGCTCACTCTGTGATCACTTTCTGCAGCAGTGTACCAATTTATGATGTTAATGTGTTCCAGAGCGGGATGACCGTCGTTCCCAAGGCTGGCTGCAATGGAGGCTCCGGACCTCCTCCTCCACCGCCAACCAGTAAGTACTACTAGCGGCATCTATGTCACCACGTACGAACCAAAGACTTGACGTCACACAAATCCTACATCGCGCAATCAAAGTTATTCATGCGATTTGAAGATAAATAGCGGCCCGACAGCTTTCAGCAGTTGCCTGGACCACACACAATATCCGTCTGGTCAGAGGTAACTTAAACGATAATAATAATTATGACTAAATATGGTACCACACTTGGGGTGGGTGGTTATGTCCAGTAGGAAACGTCTTTTGTGGTAATGATGATCAACATCTATCGGTTGGCCATACATTTTTTTCCCCGAATGGGAATCGAACCTTAGACACGTAGCGTAGCAATCAGTCGTTGGTCTGTTGCATCTTGCTAAACAAATGCCTTCTTTCTACATATTTTAAGTCATTCTAGCCGTGTGGACATTTGTGCTTAATGCAGGGCTTCAAGTCTGCTATTACAATAGTGTCAGAATGGTCTATCATTGTCATAATTGTCGATTTTGTCAAGTTTGGTAATCTACTAAAATAATGGGATCATTATGACTTTCCAATGGTCAACCATTCCACATTGAAAGAAGTGGCATAGAATAGTAATCTCGTACATATTGACAAATGAATATTTGACGTATGCGGTAATCTGCTAAAACTTTGACAGTTTTTTGATTAGTGTTCTACCATTAGAACGTTATTGTGCAGTTATTGGTATTAATATGCTCGATATTATCATTCTACCACAACTCTATTTCGATACCACTGACCGATCATTGATCGATCATTATGAATTAGCAGATTACGAACTTTTAGCAAAATGACAATGTGATCGTGTTGGAATGACGAATTTATAAAAATAGCAGACTTTGGCCCCAGGTGTTATGTTATGTTTCGGATCCAATAACAGACAAATCATTCTGATGCAATTTCTTTTTATTTCCAGATGCGACCGGTTAAACCACAACTCGACAAATCCTTCGACGACTTTGGCTAACACAACTCACAAATAAACTGTTGCACCTCATCACTTGTCGCTTTTTATTTTTATTTCTGAATAATTCTACACCTTTCTAAAGAAGAATTTCCAATTCTCAAAAGGTCCAATAGTTTAAATATTTGTTTTGTCATTTCCAAATGAGTTATTTAATTTGCTTGCGGGATCTTATTATAAAACGTCAGAAGTTAGCGCATGGTTTGAGAATGAACGAAATTATCTTTGAAAAAAGATTTATATTGTCTACATAATTAAGAATCTTGTTTATCCGTAGGATATATAAAATCTTTGTTCATAATATAATACCGAATAAAACAGTGGTATGAAATGACAACCAACACCAACCAAAACGTATCAGGTCAGCCTTAAAAACTTCTGCGGTTCTAAATAGTTAAAAAATTACAGAATCTTAATATAATTTTGGGCTAATAAATTGTTTTTCTTCCTTTCTTTTTATTATCAAAAATAAACCTTGCCTGTCTTTTTTCTTCAATTTATAAATGATAAATGATAAATGATCTTTATTTTGCAAGTAGGTGTAGCGACATCTATGGCGCCACATAAGAACTACGAAGAATATACGAAATCCTGCATCGCGCATTCAAAGTTCTCCGCGCGATTTGAACATATACGACAGCCCGAAATCATCTATCGGGCAGTCGCCCACCAGACCATAACACCTGTCCGGTCGGAGGATCCTCCCTTTTCAACGGAGGTTTGCGGGACTTTACTCTCTGTTCCGCCTACCTCCAAACTGGTGACCCTCGACAAAGAACGTCAGCGCAGCCTTCGTGCAGCTACTACTTCGTGACGTCATCATCACTTCTTCAAGCTTTCGAGCAGCGAGCCATACAGCCAGCACCCACGGCTATAGAGGGTATTCTGACCACCAGCATGCCTACCTGGTCATACCTGGTCATCACCTTCAGCCTCATCAGCGACCTTGGCTTGGCACACTGCACCTTCGGCCAGTCACTTGAAGAGCTATGAAGAACCTCTCCTGGTCGACGCCAGCAGTCAAGCCCTACGTCGCACAGCACCGCTCCGACTCACTGGAGCCAGCAGCACTACTCCGACTCACTGGAGCCTGCAGCATCATCCCGACTCAACGGGACAGCACCACCCCGACTCACTGGGGCATCACCCCGACTCACTGGGGCATCACCGCAGACAGTTCCGACTCACCGAGAACTATGCGGCATCGGTTCCGACCCACTGGAACCAACCTATCACTGGCCTGGCACGCATCATGAAGCATCAAGAACCATCGATCTCCGATCTCCGGAGGGGAGTGATGTAGCGACATCTATGGCGCTACATAAGAACTACGAAGAATATACGAAATCCTGCATCGCGCATTCAAAGTTCTCCGCGCGATTTGAACATATACGACAGCCCGAAATCATCTATCGGGCAGTCGCCCACCAGACTATAACACCTGTCTGGTCGGAGGATCCTCCCTTTTCAACGGAGGTTTGCGGGACTTTACTCTCTGTTCCGCATACCTCCAAATAGGTTTTATAAAAACACTTTTACACGTCAATTTTTTTTTTCGTCAATTAATGCTAGATGAGGCCGGTGTTTCCTAGCTGACTACCCTGAGAAGAAACACCGAAACAAACTCAGGGGTCAAAGTCTCTTTTAAAGTCCATACAGCAAAACATGTAATGGTCAAATCATATGAGAACCATGTAGATTGAGCCTGAGATGGTCTTTTGAAGAAAGAACCACACAGTTCTAAGTGGACCTGTCCAGTCAGTGCAAGCATTTGTCAATATGCGTGTTACATATAAGCTAGTGTTTGATGGTAAACAGTGATGCAATCGTTGATGGTGAAGTGTAACACACTGTTTATTAAGAGTCTCTTCACTCTAGCCTTGAAGACACTTAAATTATAATTGGACAGAAAGAACAAAATTAAAATAAACCTAATGATTATATGACACTGGTAAATGAGCAACTAGGAAAGCCACATTCGCAGGTATTCCCAAATAATCATTACTTTATTTACATTTTCACTATTATAAATTAATTAATTATCTACACTTATAAACAACTTAATAACTATAATTACAGTAAATTACAAAATAAATAAATTATAAAACCCTACGCTAAAATACACTATCTAAAATATGGCGTCAAAAAACTCTTCCACATCGCTGTCGACTGGTAATGTGCCCACAAGACTGGCGGCATTGCCACGTTGTATGGCAATGCTTATCCTCTGTCCAAGGTAAAAGCCAGCTTTTGGGTCACGCGAAGTGTCAACTAGACGTTTCGACAGATCTTTAAACAACTTGTGAGCACTCGGACCCCACGATCCAAGAGTTTCAACCCCAAACGGTTCGAAAATATAACTTCCAACAAGGTTGTTATATTTCCGCCGCTTGAGGTTCTCCGCAGCCACAGCGGCAGCACCAGCACGACACGACGAGCTAGGAAGATGTGAAGGTGCAAGAGTATCGACACAAGCAGCGTCCCATACTAAAGGCCTTCCCATCTTCCAAGGAAATAACGACATGCCGTCCGGTCTCTTGCCATCGTTGCGTGCCAGGCCATGGGGTTCCAATACGGCTGGAACGCCGGCGGTGACAAGAGCGCGTCTGATGATGTCGTTGATATTCGCGTGTCGCGCTATGCGACCCGCACTACGGCTGCATGACAGACCGTGGTGTCCGAGGCTGTTGACAACTTCGCCGCAGTGACAGCGATGAGGAGAACAGCAGGGAGCGCCTAGACGTAAGGCAACAGCGAGGCGGAAAGTATTATCGTCGAGCAAGGTGCCGATGTTCGACGACGGTAGTAGCCAGAGACCCAACTCCCACTCTCCCACAGCCAGCAGGCGCGCTCGCTCCGCAGGGGCAGTAAATGTTGCAATCAGGTTTTCCTGCACTACTTTGCAGAGCGGCTCATCCCACCGTCTTTGGGATGATGGTACGTCGGGCGGATTGGAATTCGGGCAAGCGAGTCTCCAGGCATTTATAGCCTCGATGAAGCACGGCACATTGAAATCAATCAGTGAGGGAGAAAGGATATTCCTGATTAATTTCTCAGTGCCGTGAACCGAGGATATAAAGGCTGGTAAACTAATACTAGAACTTTTGACAGCATAACACACTCTGCAATATTCGATTCCCTGACAAAGGAACACATAGATTCCACGTATATACAGCTACTGCAAAATATATACACCCATAGCACAGCTGCCATCAAGTCAGAGAGAGTAGGTCCAATGTTCGAAATTCTTAAGGGAATCAAACAGGGTGACCCGCTGTCCCCAAAGTTGTTCACGACCAATCAAATGGGAAGAGAAAGGCATTGGCGTCGGTGAAGCGAGGTTAACGAACTTAAGTTTCACTGATGATATTGTCCTTTTCTCTCCCACAGCCACATGACTATAACAAATGTTACAAGGTCTGAGTGATACGAGCCTTGAGGTTGGGTTGAAGATGAACATGTCGAAGACCAAAGTTATGACCAACAGTTCCTAAAGGAATATACTCGTAGGCGGGGAGAATATACAACACGTCCAAGAATATCTCTCCTTGGGCCAAGTGGTCTCTTTCTATGCAAGGCAAGACAAAGAAATAACACGCCAAATAGAGAATGCCTGGAAGAGCTACTGGTCCATGAAGGAACTATTTAAGCGCACTTTGCCCATGTCACTGAAGCGTAAGCTGATGGACATGTTATTCTCCCCATTCTGACTTATGGTGCATAAACTTGGTCTTTGACTAACTCCTCAAAAGTCCAAACTCAAGGTCTGTCAGCGTGCAACGGAGCGCAGCATACTAGGTGTTAAATTAACAGATCATGTTCGAAACACAGCACTGCGCTCCAAAACGTAAATCGTTGATGTGGCTCAAAAGGCTGCCCAACTTAAATGGGACTGGGCAGGACATGTCTGCCGCATGTCTAACGTGCTGTGGGTGCGTAAAACGCTGGATTGGTGCCAGGACAAAGCAACGCAGGGTCGAGGCAGACCACGAAGGAGATGGTGGGACGACTGTAACTGGAACTGGAATGAGAAAGCGAGGAACCGTGATTGTTGGAAGGAGTGGAGGGAGGCCTTTGCCCAGCAGTGGGACAGTGTGTATTCTTTTAAAAAAATAATCTTTTTTTGTATTATGGATTGGCCTGCGTTTGACCACTACGTCAGTAAACTTCGCGACATCATTCAAAAACATAAACCACAAGTTGCTACTCAGCATCACAGCAACAATAAAACCGTGTTCGTGCATCATGTGGTCAACGATGGAGCACACTTGCCTAGAAGTAACCCATTCACACTTGACTTAAAGACCCCTAAGTTGTAGCTATTAGGAAATACGGGCTCCGGCAGGGAATTCTAAACCTTTGCTGTACGCACAATGAATGTGTTCCATAAACATTTTGTGCGTATGGGTGGAATGTTCACCATGTACAGTGGCGCATCACCGTCCATTTGGTCGTCCGGTGATGGAACGGGCTGGGCGGGATTAAATTGTGCAATTCTGTTGCACACTCCCCGAAATGTAAACGATAGAAAACAGGCTAGCATCTCGGCGTCGATATATTAGACTACAGATGTTTCTCATAACAAACCACCGCTTGTGGAATATCGGGTACGACTACATGCTGCCTCCCCAGTGGAGTTAGCATGGCATGTTACTCTCATGATTCGTCAGTCTTGGGGCAAAGAGAGTCGCACGAGTCAGCGGCCGAAGTATCAACACGTGGAGTTGCGACAGTCATGGAGAGAATCATAGGAGTCTGAGGTAATGTGCTTTCGCTGTTGTTGGAACGCGCCGCAACTGGGTCAAATATTTTGGAAGATTGAAGATATCAGTGGGAAATCGCAGGTGTCGTCAGAGAAAACTAAGCGTCTTGCAGATGGGCGTTATGAAGTCAGACTACCTTTTAAATCTGACACCGAAGGAAGGTTGAGATCTTCCAAAGTAATGGCTGTAGCACAGTTCCAAAATCTGGAGCGGAAATTAAAAAAAAACAACCAAAGATAACAGAGCAATGTAAATTGTTCATACACGAAGATCAAACTTTAGGTCACATGGTTCATAGTAAAAACAAAAATCAAACAATATCGTGTTCCTTGCCACACTACGCAGTACTACGAGCTGGACTCAACCACAACCAGTGTGCATGTCTTATTCAACGCGTCTGCCAAGACGTCTAGCGGGTCAATAACCTAATGTTTAAAGGTCCTTTCAGAAACAAATCATCAAATGGCGCTAATATCGATACGCAACTAAAAATGCACCTACAAATAATGGTGAATGAAGCAGACCGTTCACATCAGCAGAGAGTGTGAAGAGATTGACCACACAAAACAAATAAAATATATCATCTTGTAACAGTAAAATATGGTACAAAATCCACCCTTTTTAGCAATGATGATCTTGCGACAATTAGTAAAGGATGAGGTACAGAAATATCCGGCTCGAAGGACCATGTAAAGGTTGTTTGCTGGGATATTAAATGATAGATGGAAATGTTCACTGAAAACTGCATTTTGTCTGCCGTATTAGAACCTAGTGGCTTGGAAGAGGCAAGTTGGCATGAGGTTGATGCCATGGAAAGCGGGTAGGCTTCTGGTGTGGGATGAAACCTGTATCGACACGCTTGTGCTATTCCATGCTCCCAGCTCGGCGGGCTGGAGTCCTTCAAACGGCGCAATTACTGTAACCTTATTAGGATTTCCAGTTTTTAACCTGTTTGGGGTCGAAAAGTTTGGATCATGGGGTCCAAGTGCGCGTCTCTTTTTCAAGGAAATTTTACTCCGACTGGTCGACATTTTGCGTGCGCAGTTCAGTAATCATTAGTCTAGCGAATGTCATTTAAAAAAAACTTATTGAATAGACATAATAGCAAAATTAAAAATTTTAATAAACCCCTGATGCATAAAATCTATAAAAAGTAAAAGAACTGGTTAAAACGAGTATAATGAACCCAAACTCGACATGTTTACTGGTAGGCATCCCAGGGTTCCATTAGCCGCCTCCCAGTTGTAGCATCAGGTCTTCGTCATAAAGAAAAATATTTAGAACTGGTTAAGACACATCAAATAAGCCCAAACTCGATGTGTTTACTAGAAGGCATTCCAGGGTTCCATCAGCCACTTCCCAGTTCTGGCATCAGGTCTTCGTCATCAGGTTCTCACCATCATGAGACACGAACTATTTTTAAGATGAGCCTAAATGAGCCGAAACTAGATGGGATAGGCATTCCAAGGTTATGTCTCTTACCTTCGACCTCCATCATCAGACCAGCTAGATTGCGTCGGCATGTAGGTACATGAGTATTTCAAACATTAGGTCACATATATGTGTTTATTGGTAAAGTATATTATATCCATTAAATGTTTAAGATCCACACAGCTAACAAACGAGCTGCTGACCATGAACACCTGAACAGATCTTCATAAATTATATCTAAGAACCATCTCGATAACTTCAGCTTTCAAATAAAAAAAACCGCATCAAAATTGGTCCATTCGCTGAGGGGCTACGATGCCACAGACAGACACACAGACACACAGATACACAGACACTTCAAACTTATAATACCCCTCTTTTTTGTCGGGGGTTAAAAATCAGACAAGGGGAGTTCTCAAGTTAAGTTAATTTATTTTAGTTACAAATATGTTGGATTCACAAGGAAGAGCGTCCTGAACTGCACTAGCGCTGGCAGAAACATTTAAAAAATAAGACAAAATAATAGATGTTCTTCCGCTCTGAGCGTTACGAGAAGGAGTTTTAGGCCCACTAGTCCCACCCTTACTCCATCAGGGCCACACTCACCGTTTTCCTATGATTATATAGCATTTAAAAAAACCGGTCAAGTACGAGTCGGACTCTCATTCGAAGGGTTTCGTACTATCGTAGCAAAAACGGCAAAAAAAACAACACGTTTGTTTGGAGCCCTCACTTAAATATATATTTTATTCTCTTTTTAGTATTTGTTCTTATAGCGGCAAGAGAACTACATCCTCTTTAAAAATTTCTAGATTATTAGAATTTCTAAATCTCTAGCTATTACGATTCATGAGACCGGTGGCAGATAGACGAAAAGCGAAGTGATAGCAATAGGGTCCCACTTTTACTATTTTGGCACGGAATTCTAAAAACAGTCTATAAATAAACATAAATATATGTAATTTTTGCTATTGCAATCATAATGTTAATTTTGTCGCATCGTCGCGTACAAATCACGGAATAACAATTAACGGAAGGTTATATTTATAATAATTGTTACTATATCGCACACCGGATGCACAATAGTCATATGTGGACAATTTCACAGTTTTCCACTGGTATATAAGCTAGAGTACATAGAAGTACATCAGTTTGTGATAACTCGTTGAAACATGAAGTTTTTTGGAGTAATCTTGGCCATCATGGCTTTAATCTTTGCTGCGGTGGTAAGTTCGACTCTTGTTATATTAGTTTCAAAGAATCGAGTAAAGAAGGGTTAAATTAATGTACTAGTCCGCGATAAAGCCTGCCATACTGTATGGAACAGAGCAATAAAATGTCCAAAAGAACAGCTTAATCTTTCGAATGGGTGAGCGAATGCCGGCGTTCGCTTGGGGTTTAAAGTTGAGCTGTAGAAGTTTTTTGATAATTTCCCAACACAAAAAAAATATAAAATACGCCTAGTTGATACACAGCCGAGTGGTAACGGCCCCAACTTTCAAGTTGTAAGTCGCGGGTTCAAATCCAGCCAAACGCATTACTTTTTGTAATTTATTTCATCACCACTGCTCTCAAAACGGTGAAAGAAAACATCACAAGGAAACCAGTATGTCCCAGAACCAAAAATTCAAAGACATGTGACATTCACCAATCCGTACTGGGCCCGCGTGGTGAATTATGGCTCATTCCCTCTCCTAGAGAAGAGGCCTGAGTCCCAGTAGTGGGAACATTACCTATCGCTGTGAATATCGATAGTAGTCATTTACTTATATTTCTTTCTACAGTTTTCAATAATTATGTATGTATTTATGTATCTATTATACAGTAGTTAAATGTTTATATCTGTGTATCTATTATTTATTATAATCTTTATTGTACACCAAATAAACAAAAATACAGGACAAACATTTAAAATAATAAGTGCACAATGGGCTATTAGGTATCTACCTACACTAATATAATTAAGTTTTAATTATTGTAAAGTTTTTTATTTTTTTTTGTTTGTGAGTGGTAATCTCTGGAAGTACTGGTCCGATTGCTAAAATTTTTTCACCGATAGAAAGCTGCTTTATTCCTGAGTGACATAGGCTATATTTCATGTGCACAGGCGAAGCTGCGAGCAAAAGCTAGTAATATGTATGATAAATATTGGTTTTGTAACACCAATGACAGCACCCCATTTCTTGTCCAGGCAATTACTGTCCATTCCAGGTTGCCTGGAAGAGATCGCGGTATGCGATAAGGCCGCCTATTGTATGTATGTGTTTCAGTTTTAATTTCCTTTTGTATGTAATGGTGCACATTAAAGTATATGTATAATAAATATATATATATATATATATATATGCTTAGTTAATAGTCGTTGATTTACTAAAAAAGAGTGCACTATGTTCTAGTGAAAATTTTCTGAAGTTGTTGGTATAATGTGTTCCAGAGCGGCATGAGCACTCTCCCGAAAGCAGCAGGCTGCGATGGTGGACCCCCGCCCGGACCCCCGCCAAACGGCGCCCCCCCGGGACCACCACCAACCAGTTAGTATATTTATAACTTTACTTCTACAAACACAAGGTTCAAAGGTGGTGTTGGTAGATATCACTGTTAGCGATAAGGACTCCATTGTATCCATAAATAATCATGACGCTAAGTCCCCTCTTTGAGAAGTGAGTGGATAGGAGTCACGGCGTCCTCACCTTCCCGCTTGACGTAGGTCCTCACTAGGTATGGTAAGTTCAGTAGGTTTCTAAACTGGATCCAGGCGGATGAAATGCTCGGGTGTCACCATGGTGTGAACCACCCGGAGGATACGGCGCGTGGAGCATACGGCGGAGCCATGCCCCGCTTGGGTGGAGCTGTATTCGTGGCCGTGTCCCCATGAAGTCATTAGATGATTTTCCACATTTAATCAAAATATTGATACATTTACTTTCGTTCAAAAAGATGTCAAATTTTTTGGTATACAATGTAGTTCATTCTATTAATATTCTTTTAAACGCATATAATCGAGCATGCCAATAAATGGAGAAAATATCAAACACCGGAATTGAATATTAAATCTAATATAGAAATTTTCTCCATAGAGATCTATGCTTTAGATTGTGCAATTAACTTCTCTTTCCTGATTGATCTTCTTTTTGACAATTTAAAAGGGCCTATAGGTACCTATTTGATATCAGATGAACGGTAAATGAATTTTAAAATGAAATACCAATGGATAAGCATTATCCTATATAAAAGGTGTAAGGGACAACCGTCCACAAACTTTAAGGGCTTGCTCAGTAGACGTAACTGAACAACCCACCATAATTTTTTTTTTCAGGAAACGAAAAAAAATTCAGCCTCACCATACAAACTGTCCAATCAAGTTAATAATTTTGTATGGTGAGGCGGATTTTTTTTTTTCGTTTCCTGAAAAAATTTGTTATGGTAGGTTGTTCAGTTTCATCTACTGAGCAAGCCCTTAAAGTTTGTGGAGGGCTGTCCCTTACACCTTGTATAGTTATGTATGATTTTTGTGCATACGTGATTTTTAACATTTACAAACTTTCCTTTCCAGACTCGACCAGCTAAACAACAACCCCTCCAGCACTTCGACGACTTCGGCTAACATTACCCACTCCTAAATAAACAGTTGCACCAGTTTGACCTTTGTGTTTTGTTTTCACCTCACCTTACTTTCTCAGGGCTATATTCGAAGGTAGCCCGGGCATACGCAAATCTTGAAGCGAGGTGACTTGAGTTTTCTGCTCATAGAAGTCGTTTCTTATGAAGAAGAAAGAATTCTGCTTTTCTCAGAAGCTCTCTCGCTCAGTAGGAGTATATTTACAAAAATAAATGATAAAGTTATATATAGCATAATCAGCCTTCAATGTTTCCAAAGTTGTTACTTAGGCCTCTCTAGGAGAGAGAATGCGCTGTAAAGGTCAAAGCATACTCAAACGACTCTGCTCCCACCCGGCAAAAAGAATATCATTCAAATATGGGCTTTAAATATTGCTCTTTAGATATATTTTACATCGGCATCATAAATTAAATAAATTAGTTTATTTTATTTAATACTTAATATTAAATTTAATAAATTAATTAGTTTAGGGCGTTTAGGGGGTTTAGGTGTTGGGTGGGATCGGTGTTGGAGCAGAGTCGTTTATGTGTGCTATGACCTTTATCCACCACGCGGGCCCAGTGCGGGGTTGGTGGATGTCACATGTCTTCAAAATTTTTGGTTCTAGGACATGCCGGTTACTTCACGATGTTTTCTTCACCGTTTTAAGAGCAGTGGTGATGATATAAATTACACAAAGTAATGCACCTGGATAGGTCGAAGCCTACTGGGGCCGGGGTTATCCGAAAGGGCGCTCGAGCCCCGGTATGAAGGCTTGTAGGAACGGGATGGGTTTTTTTAGTCAGTAAGAGTCTGACACTATCTCCCGCTCCGCCCAAGAGCGGGGGTTGTCATAAGATGATTTTTCCCATCGAAAAAAAAAAACCCTTGATAATTTTTTTTTAGAAAAAACTATTCAAGAATTCAATGAATTTAGTAAAGAAAAGCCGCTAATTAATTTATTACTATTTATTATTTATTTATGTCGAGACGTTTTTATTAATAAAAAAACATTACAAAAAATACAAACTTTCTTCTTAATACATAAAAGTACTAGAAATAATATCAAATTGGTTTTAATATGGCAATTCGAAAGAGTATTATTAAAATACTTATATTCAATATTTTATATACAATCTTACATATTATTATTCACAGGTAAAGGTAACTATACAGTTTATAAGTTCTGGTTTTTAATATAACATACAACATGAGATATGAAAAACTTCGGATGGGTTAAAATCGTAAAAAAAATATATTAAACAGTCACATTTCAATGGATAATTATTAGTTACTGTCAAGATCAAAATTATCCAAATATTTAAAAAGTTAGTATCAAAAAAACATAGAAAAGTGTAAAAGTTTAAAAAAATGGACTTACATAAATAGTTAAAAATATGTAACAATTTTGTATTCATTTTAAGTAATATCACTGCAGTCGTTATAATTGCCAAATATGGATAGCAGGAAATCATATTAAAATCATCATGCCATATTTCAAATACCTAAGGCCCTTCGCTCTCGACGACTTTTTATAGCGATGTTGTCGCGCGTTTTGTAAGCGCGCGTCAGCATCGCTGCGAACGCGCGTTAGTCGCATTTGTAAGCCGCATAGAAAAAATGTACACGCGCTGCAGCATCGCGACTGTATCGATGCGAACGCGTGACTGCATCGTTACAAAAAGTCGCCGTGAGCGAGAAGCCTAACACTGAAAGCCTTAAAGCGGCTTTTCTATAGGTTTTTAAAGCAAAAAACACAATAAATGCGGATTGTCATCTTAGGCATTTTTGTAAAAGGTAAAAACTCAGCATCAGTCAAACGCATGATATTTTGAACTACGTTAACTTGGCAGCCCACCAGTCTCCTTTGTCAATAGTACTTTGTAAGTACATTTAAGGCCTATATTCAATCGCCAGATAACTTTATTTTGAAGAATAAATATGTCATTTTGACATTAGATCCCATTAGTGTGTACTTAGCTTCACTCTCTAAATTATAGCCTATGTAATGTCTTGACGTATTTATGTTGTATTACTGTAAAGTTTCATCAAAATAATCATTTAGTACGTTTTCCGTGAACATATTATTTTCATAATTTATCCATCCATCTTCCCACTTTCACAGCTGGCGCTAATACTAGCTGTTTACAGCGCCTTTGCCCGTGTGGTAGTAAGAAATTATCTCAAGGGATAAAAAGTCTTCTATACAGGGTATTTGTAAAACACTAACAACCTTGCAGAACTGTATTACTAACATTATAAACAACAACTTTTGTTCTATGATTTTTTACAAAACATAATACATTTACTAAAAACAAACCTTCATGATTTCGTTGTTCTATCTAACACATTTCAACTCTGTATTTTACCATATCTACGCGCATTGACCGACTAGTGAGGGCTGTATCTATATCAAGTTCATGTTCAGCTACCCTCCGCTATTGTACTATCGCTTGCATCGTATAAACTTCGTGTTATTTAGAACATTCAATTTAAATATTTTTATTTTTGTATGAAATTCTAATGAAAATTTATCATATGTAATATGACAAATTTTTAAAAATCATAGAACAAAAGTTGTTAATGATGTTCTTAACATAGTCCTAAGAGGTTGCTAGTGTTTAGCAGTTTCATCAAAATCCGTTCGGGCGTGAAGAAGTAATAAACTCACAAACTTTCAGCTTTATAACATTAGTGAGATTAGTAGGATACCTGCCAAACGGACATACATTTATGTCTCTTTACCAAAAGTTATCTGTCTGTTGAAATGTCGGCCATTAGTAATTAAAGCTCTACCTTCTGCTATTCCATATTTGATGATCAACAAGTTTGTTAGGAGTCGAGCTAGTCTACTGGCCGAGCTCCTGAAGGTGTTGCTTCTCTTCCTCTTCCCTCAGGAGCAGTTCCCTCTCGGCGGCGATGCGGGCGTGCTGTTCGGCTATCACTCGGAAGAGTTCGGCATGCTTCGCTCGAGCCTGGGCGACCGCTACGGTCTCGTGAGGCGCGTTGTAAACTGAAACTGAGAGATAAATGTTTCTGAATAGTATGACATAAATATAAAAAAAATTTAGGGTGGCTGTGACTTCCAGAAACCAGTTGCCGGATACTTCGAAGCCTATTTGCAAAATATGTCAGAATTTTGAGTTTCTAACAACCCATTCTTCTCCAGAAGAGCAGTGGTGACCGAGTGGTAAGGGCCCCGACTTACGAGTAGTAGGTCGCGGGTTCAAACCCAGCCAGGCGCATTACTTTGTGCAATTTATTTCATCACCACTGCTCTCAAAACGGTGAAAGAAATCATCGTGAGGAAACCGGCATGTTCTAAAACCAAAAATTGACATTCACTAATATGCACTGGGCCCGCGTGGTGGATTACGGCCCGTTCCCTCTCCTAGAGAGGAGCCCTGAGTGCCAGCAGTGGGAACACTATAACGGTGGATTATTATGCTTATGCGTTCTCCTCCTTCTCCCTGCGTCGTTTATTCTATTGAGGCACTTTTTTGTGTATGTGTGCCATGTTGTCCTATCTTCGGGGATGTGGATGACGTCACAGACTGTCGTCTCCAGAGTAGCATGGATTTGGTCTGACCATGGAATCAGACTCCTGCCTCTTGGTCTTTCCCCATCTACTTTTCCCTGTCAGCAGCAACGCCTGTAAACCCGTAATGAATATGAAAGATTTACAAGTGACGGCGTAGACCAACGTCTTATCAAGAATTAACGGGAAGATTAATTAGTGTTAGCGTTCAAAGTAACTCACGATAAACGATCGCGTTTGAGTTCATAAGGAGTTCTGTAGTTTTTAACTACCCCATGGGGACAATACATGAGTTTCTGTCTGTATGCGAGCAGTATATAAACTCACGTTCAGGGTGCGGATGCGTGGCGTGTTCCTCAGCGATCTTGGCGTAGAGCTCGTAGTGGCGGTTCTTAGCCTTCGCTACAGACTCGGAGTCGGTGGGGTGCTCCGGAGGCACGTCACTCAGGATAGGATGGAAGCCCTGCTTGTCGGCTATGTAGTCCACGGTTCGGATCTTCTGATTCGGGTCCACATACGAGAAAGATCCTGGAATGTGAAGAAGCAAGGATATAAGAAAGTGATCTTGAGAAGGCCTCCCAAAGGTCGCGAGAATCGGATGGATGCAAGACGCACAGGACCAGTCGTTACGGCGACCCTCGGGGAGGCCTATTGCAAAAGTGGATGGATGTCTTTTGGCTGAAATTATGATGATGAAAAATATCAGTTATTTTATGTCAGAGGAATTAACGTCTGGTAGTTTTTACTGGTACTGTAAAATCCAAGATTTTTTTGCAGTAGGACTTTTACTAATGTAACGGTAAAATATGTTTATCGTATCCGTCTTTGGGTGATATCGTTTGTGTTATAGATATTAATGTCAATTGCAATACTGTAACTCCTATAAATTTCTCCAAGCTGCATGCTTCCATTCGGGTTAGATAATAAGACAAAACACGAGGTTTTGACAGAAATTCTCTCTTTAGACCAAATGATGTTGGACTAAATTTTAGCTTTAAGAAAGGAAGCATGGAGATTTATTAGATTAGACAATATGCTTCTAAGCACCCTTTGGAGACAGTATGTGAAGACGTGACGTTAATTAGTAAATTAATTACGGTATTTAATTCGTACTTTGATGCCAAGGTGAAACCAAGGTGAAAAGCTTTGAGCATTAGTAGTGAAGGGCCGTTCTATTTTGTAGCTGCTGCAAAGACTCAGCAATATCAAGTGGATAAAACATATTCCGGCTTTGCGTTTAAAAGCAAATGATTTGAGTATGAATGTAGATGCACAGTAAAAAAAAATTATAAAGCATGAAAGACTACGGAGATGAAGATATAGGCATATACCTCAATAAGGTATCAGTGATTATTGTAGAGAAGGTACACTACCACCTGACATTAGCGACTGCCAACCTCCCGCAGTATTTAAAAGAGGAGTGGAAGAGCACCATCTTTTCATTTCATCTTAGTTGCATATAAGAATGTATTATCTTGTAATATAATATTTGGTATATTGTTCCAATAACACATACTCCCAGGATACGAAGTAACTTATGAGCTATTCTAGAACATGGCCTACCTGTGAACTAATTTTATACACACATAAAAACTTCAACTTTAAAACATTTGTGTGAAGATTACGTATAGTATTTTATGCTTTATGTTGTTTATGTGTGTACATCTTCACATTGTATGGCATATTATTTCAAATCGAAATTTACTGCTTTATTGTAAATAGTATATTTTTTATCCTACTTTTATATACGTCGTTTACAACTCTATTATTTCTAATACTCCTTTCGCAAGTGTGCTCGAAGAAATTTCATCAGAAATAAGCATCACCTTTGTACCTGTTTCCGTCTTTTAGTCTTTCTATTATACTTGTGCACATTGATTGTTAAATAACCAAGATAAATACTATAGAACAATTTAGATATGTCGAGCTGACTGCAAATAAATTAGAACAGCGGTAAAATATTTGAGATGTTTGAAAGAAAATAATAAAAAATATGAATGAATACGAAAAAATACTCGTATGTAAGGACCAGAAATACTTGTTTTAATTTTTTAATCAAAGAAAATTTTTTCTCAAAACAGTAATAGTAATAATATTTTAGATACTTCAGAGATAAGCTGCTTGTACATTTTATGATAATCCTCCAAATGACGATACAACAAAGAGCCAACCAGAAGTGAGACTAATGAAGTATTCTTCAGAAAAAATAAGATAAATCGAGTCTAGAATCAGAAATAAAGCTATAAATACACCTAATTGATTCTAAAAGGTCTATATTAAGATGCAAGATACGTGCTCCGAATTATGCGTTCAGAAATCTGGTCATAAAACAACATTTAGTATAGATTTCTCTTCCTTATGGGCGTTTCAAGGTATCTGATTCCATCTATGTAGAGCAAGGGAATTTACGCAAATTCCTTGTTAATATCGCCGCATTAGAAAGTGTAATTGTTGAGAATAAGTGTAAGAGTTACTTCATTTGGTCTTGCAATTGAAGTGATTATCTAGAATGATTTGGAATGTGTGATAAGAGATTGTAGTAATAAGCAATTGCGCACTTTATCAACTTTGATTTAATAGAAACTTGAAAGGTTTTTGCATATCTTAAGGCGTATAGTTCCTTGAACCATCTGGCCGAAACTATGTGAACGCAACTCTCGCACTCGCCTAGGCGGCAGTACGCAAATCTGTGCATTTATTTGCGGCCAGCAGCGCCCGGGAAGCGCTTTAAATCCATTTTCTCTGCGAGATAGTGATTGATTTACACATGCAATGTTCAATTTGAAGAATATTTAACCACCAATTTTTATGTGTAAAAATGTTTCTAAAGGTCCAAGCCGTTTCGAAGGAGTAGGGAAAAGTTGCGAAGAGTTGCGAAAATGCTAAATATTTTTTTTTTGACAAAAGTATTAATTGCACAAAAAAGTCAAATGTTGATATTATTGTTCATGAATCTATAATAAACATATATTTTTTTCAAACCAATTGACCTAGCCGTTACGGAGGTGTAGGCCTCAGAAAATCACTATTTTATGGCACTTTTCGGGCGCTTGGCCCTTAATTCTAATATCCTAATATATACTCTAAAACAAAGTCTCCCACCTTGTCTGTCTATTCGTCGTATGTTCACCATTTGTTCATGTTGTTTTTACAACATATACAATCCGATAAAACTTTCATGACTTCGTCGGTAAAGTAATTGTTTTCGTTATTACCTATATTAATACGAGTATCTTAAGTAAGCAATGTTGTTACGCGTCTACGGCATTATATGATCTTACACGCATAATAACGTTTTTTTGGTATCGCTTATATGAAATTAGAAGCGCTTATAAAACTGGTTTATGACATTTTAATCAACAAAAGGTCAAGCAACAATAAAATTATTAAAGTTTAAAAACATTCTTAATGTATGCAAAAATCTATATTCAGAAAATGAGACATTTTTTGTAAATTCAAATTAAAACGTATTGAATAGCACTGCGGATCTGGCAGATCCAAGGTTCAACTATTTATGTTTATGTAGAATTCTCGAAAAATATAGTTTTGGGTAGCTACCTGACCGCAAGCATGTTATCAATTGAATATTAAAAATATGTTCTCAATCTTATCATGACAAGATTATTTTACACATGATTTAAATTTATATAATTAATCTTTAAACAACACTTCACATTTTACCAATTTATTTACAAAATCTGTAAGCAAAAGCCAGTTTATTAGCATCCAATTTGGCTACTATTTTTCCAAGTTTGTTTGGGTTATCCAATTTACTGAATGCGGCTAAATACAATTTTATTATATGAAATGATTGTTAACCTTGCAAATACATTTGTAAAAACACAACTCGGCTAGCTCAGACAATGTCGTTCAATACCGATATTTTGGAATACTGCTTTCGTGGAGTAAAAGCTTACTTGCTTAGTGCTTTACTTTATATAAATATATATATGTAGTATATATATTATATTAAATATATATGTATGTGTATTTTATCTTTAATTATGTATACTTTTTAATCTTGTTTTAATACCAAAATTTTCTTTTTGTGCGCCTACCATATTGTCTCTTCACCACCCTAGGTTGACTGGTAGAGAATGCCTAAGGCATTAAGTCCACCTATGTACTTTGTGTTGCATGAACATTAAATAAATAAATAAATAAATAGCGTAATAAATTCTGTGCCTCCTGTGAAAAGTGATATAACTCGACTTTTTATTATATTATATAATTTTTTGGTCTAAATCACGTTCTTCTAATCATATTTCTAAAGAACGTGATTTAGACCAAAAAATTCGTAATTTATTTTTTGATAAGTTTTGTGTAAAAAACTCAAAAATGATATAAGTCGAGTTATATCACTTTTCACAGGAGGCGCAGAATTATAGCCTGTATGTTGATTAGACTAAGGTTTATGGGTTCAAAATTTGAATAAGGTCAGTTCAATAGTTTTTACGCAAACTGTTATCATTGCTGAACAATTTTCCTTTTTTTATTGTATGTTACTACCCAGTTTTCTTTCCTTCGGGAAAGTTCATTATTATTATTACTAGGCTGTACTGTTTCTTCAAAATAGACGAGTATTCTGAATCACACCTAGAGATCGAAAGCAAATGAGATATTGTTTTATTATCCCTGAAAAAAGTACTTCAGAGATACTAAAGATTACTTGATAAAAAAAGGTTTTACCAAATATTACCTTTAACGGTACCACTGCCATCACTGACTTCAGTGTGTGTCCTGTCTGCATGTCCAGGGTACCTTCCTGCAGTGTAGGAGAAGAGGTAGGGCTTCGGTGGAGGCTCGGGCGTCGTGGTGGTCTCCAGGAGATGAGACACATCGCCGCTGACCAGAGCCAGGGACACTAGGAACAGCGTGGAGCACAGCATCTGGAAAAATTTTGTAGACTGATTTAAAAAATATGTTCTTTAAGCATCAAAAGTAAACGGCAGGGGCCAGGCAAGACAGTCATGGTCCAAAAGCGCAAAAGGCAACTGAAGCAACACAGGTGTGGTTTTAGTCAGTAAAAGTTTGACACGCCTTCTGGTTACAAGTGCAAGAAGTAATCAAATGATTTCCCACCTTAAAAATGGACCAGGAAAGATGGAGAAAAATGTCCGATAGGAAGCTGGATGATAAGAGGATCAAGTAAAAATGTTTGCAATTTAGAAAATGCCCAACGGTGACCTACTGCAAACCAGTGGTGACGATGGGTATCAACCGAGCCACATCTTGATATGATGTGGTTCGGTATAATTTTAATGGATTTCTATGATCAGACAATGCGAAGAAAAGTGTTAGGACTTAACTTGAACTCGATAGTAAAGAATCCGTGAAAAAACAAGTTAGCATTGTTTGGCCTTACCATGAAGTGTTAAAATATCATCCCTTTAACAGTTCAATTTAAGTCGTAAAATAGATCGCAATAAAAACTCGTGGTAGGACCTTCGATAGGTATATCTATTGTTTTTTCTCTGTTTAGAGAGTTCTATCATATTGCCATATCACACCGCCTATGATTACCTATCTGCTCACAACATGATTATTTTAATACAAAATAAAGTATATTCTTGGATATCGAAGACTGGTTATTTTGATCACGCCTGATCAATTTGAACAGAAACGCTTCTCCGAAAAAAAGTAATTTGTCTAGTCAAGATCATTGACTGCATTCTTATGTTTTATTTTATTTTCTTACTTCATTTTAGTTATCAATTTATTTCGATGAGTTAGTCATGTATATTTTAAGTATATGAGAAATTGTTTTAACTCAGTTTAACATATATCAAAACAAATAACTTTTTATTAAAAAGTAATTTCTTTAATAATTTTGACTGAATCGTGTTTTTACCCTTTAAAATTACATTATTTTGTCTACTTTAATAAGTCTTTAAATCACAGGAGTCTTTATCAATCTATCATTCAATACCTGCGTGATGTGAACCACGTTAGAGAATCCCAACTCGTGTTAGTTGGAAACCAGTTCCCCTGACCTTTGCATAGTGACTCCACTGCACGCTCAAGAGAGGCGCGAAAAATTTACATTTACGGTGTTGTTTGTTAATTTTGAACTTTGCAAGTTAACCATTAGGATCATAAACTATGATCATAAACTGCATGAGTTTCATATGTTAAAGCAATCAAGAATTCGTTTTGTACAGAAAATTGAATATCAAAGACACTTCTGCCTGACCACTGCTAAGTTCATTTTCCCGTGTATTCGAAATGAAAACTTCAAAGAGTTTGGTTTGGCACCGTGTCGCAAGATTCAAGCTAAAGTTTTTTTAAATGATCAGGCAGAAATGACCGCGATGGTACTTAAGATCAGTAGAATAAAATTAATATTTTATTAATACATACTATGTGTGCCACTTACTGTGGCAGAATAAAGAGACACTCTACAAATAATATTGTAATAACTAAATTGTACCTGTGTGCACAATTATTTGGATTTGTATGATCTTAGGAAAATTTGGTCCTTCAATGAACTAAAGACAATGTGATCAAATGTTTACTGCTTATTGACAGAATTTTCTTAACAATTGGCACAGCGTCAGGTCTAACCGCTAACCATATTAAGTAACATCTTCTGTAACCTACCTTTAACAATACTGCTGGCAAATAACCAAGACTTGGAGGTGTATAACTAATAATATTTGGCAATGGGTATTTCTGATCTCCATCATGCATGACCAAACTGTGATATATATGATGGTATAATTGTGTTTATACACAAATACAACCATCCTTCTTTAGTCTTTTCCCAATGTGTTTGGCTACCTCTCTATTTATTGATCATCTTTGCATTCACCCCTTTTTTTTTGACATCTCTTCTTTCACAAAGTCTTTTTACCAAGAAAGACCAAAGATAATTTTTTGGTCTTCCCTTACGCCTGTACTATTCAAGAATGAGAATGTCTCTCAAAATATTTCTAACGAATTTTGCCTTATTTTTTTCACATGTTACACGGTTTATGCAAAACAGGATCTATGGATATGCAATAGACTATGAAGTTATTGCAAAGCATCATCAAGCATCATCTTTATATGACGATGATACATCACAGCATCATCATAAGGACACTTGCTGATCACACATTTCTCTAAGTACGCATTTAGATAAGTATCTGTTAATAATAAGTTCTTAATGAATGCTTTGTTTTTCAACAAACGCAGGTAATTTGCGTATAATTTTTATAGCTTCTCGATAATTATGGTAATATACTAGGAACTGCGAAGTATGTGATCATCTTTAGTTTTAGAGCCCAATAAATCTAATTGATTATATATTAGTTACGTAATAAATAAATTGGTTTGTTGTCACAAATACTTGCTGCTGTTGCTTGTTGCTGTTGCTCTTCGTAAAGTAATTCATTGATTTCGTTGTAAGTAATAAAGAAATAGAGATATTTCTAGGCTGATGATGTGCTAAATGATGGGATCTGCTAGAGTCACCATCTGCTAGGCTGCGGGGTTGTTCAAAATTATGAATAAATTACCGCGGCCTTTTAACGCAAAAGGCAACTGAAGGAACACGTCTTAGATTTAGTCAGTAAAAGTTGACCACTTGACTCCCCTTCGAACAGGAAAAGTTATTGGATGATTGACATCAAAAAATAAAATAAACGCAGGCGCTGCGAATCAAAATTATTTATCAATAAATAATTTTCGAACGTTATCAACGCTAGAAAAAAAAACCACGACTGATAGTAGACAGCCTTCGATGTCGTGCGAACGAACGTGCCGAACGGTTCGACAGCTAGGACAGGTGACCTTAACACGCGGATTTCCTTCATTCTTTTGCTTCCAAAGAAATTCTGATCACATATTGTTTTAGCAGCCTCATCGCCTTTAACGGGATTATTATTATGAGCCCATTGTGTTTCAATGCAGGACAAAGGCCTCCTTTCCGTTATTCCACTCTTATCTGCTCTTAGCACTTCTGGCCAATCCTTAAGGTATGAGTCCAAATCGTCACACCATATCCTTCTGGGCTTTCCGCGTCGCCGGCTCCTGCTGTTCGGAATACGGGATAAAAAAAAAAAGTCTATCTGAACAATACCATAAGTAATAAATATCATTTATCTAAATGGTATTTATTTTGCAAATAGGTTTTTTAAAAACACATTTACACATCAATTTTTTCGTCAGTTTAAACTAGATGAGGCCAGTGTTTCCTTGCTGACTACCCTGAGAAGAAACTCGACCCCTGAGTTTGTTTCTTTAAAGTCCATACAGCAATCAGCTAATGGTCAAATCATATGACAACCATGCAGATTAGCGTCTGGAATGGTCTTTTGAGGAAAGAACTACACAGATTGGAGTGGACTTGTACAGTCAGTGCAAGCATTTATCAGTATTCGTATAGCTCAACTTAGGACTACTAAGGAGCTCAATTGGCTATTTTATAGTCAATTTGATATGAAAAGGCAGAACTTTAAACATTGCTTCTTTGTTTTTAATATAAATCCCGAAATCTTGTTCCTTTCGTTTCAGTCCATCCAAAGGTTGTCTGGTAGAAATTGCCCTGTGCAATAAGACCGCCTATTGTACACTTATTTTTGTTAATTATTATTCTTTAGTAAGTTAAGGTGTGCAATAAAGATATATAATAATAATAATAATAATAAATGGACAAATGTGCGGTCATGCATGTAAAGCGAGGGGAGGTTGTGGAGTCCGTGGGCGTCCAACTTACGGATTCCATAAACCTGAGATCCCTCTCTCCAACCGAAACCTATAAGTATTTGGGTATGTCGGAAGCTCTAGGTATCAGTACCATTGACATGAAGCAATCGTTGAAGGAGCGTTTCTTTGGACGCCTGAAAAAGGTATTTAACAGCCTTCTTTCGGGCGGAAACAAGGTGCGCGCCTTCAACGGTTGGGTCATGCCGGTACTGATGTACTCTTTCGGCGTACTCAAATGGACTCAAACTGAACTTGATGCCCTGGATAGGCGGGTCCGTACACTGCTGACTGCATACCGAATGCATCACCCACGATCGTCGGTGATGAGGCTGTATATCCCGCGGAAGTGTGGGGGTCGTGGCTTCTTAAATGCTAAGACCCTACACAACCGCGAGGTATGCAGTCTCAGGGAATATTTCCTAGCTGCCGACGTGGGTATGCATCGAGATGTAGTGGCACTGGACAAGGGACTCACCCCGCTCTCCCTGGCTAACGAGAACTGGCGCAAACCGATAGTGCTTGACACTGACGATCGCAGGGAAGTATGGCAGAGCAAGGAGCTTCACGGACGCTTTTTCCGGGCCCTTCATGGGCCCGATGTAGACCAATTGGCGTCCGTAGCCTGGCTGCGTTTCGGTGACCTCTTTGGGGAAACCGAAGGTTTTGTCTGTGCAATTATGGACGAAGTTATCATGACGAATAACTACCGGAGATTTATTGTGAGGGACGGCACGGTTGACATCTGTCGGGCATGTCACCGTCCGGGAGAATCAATCCGTCACATTATCTCTGGTTGTTCTCGTCTTGCTAACGGAGAGTACTTGCATAGGCACAACCTTGTAGCCAGGATTATCCATCAGCAACTTGCTCTGAAATACTCTCTTGTGGAATCGGAAGTGCCATACTATAGGTATGAGCCCGACCCAGTTCTTGATAATGGTCATATCACTTTGTACTGGGATCGGCCCATCATCACTGACAGGACTATTGTGGCCAATAAGCCTGATATAGTGGTGGTGGACCGAAGCGAGAGGCGTGCAATGATTGTTGACATATCCGTTCCGCATGACGAGAACCTCGTGAAAGCCGAGAAAGATAAACAAATCAAGTATATTGACTTGGCTCGCGAGGTTGTCGACATGTGGGAAGTGGATTCAGCGATCATTGTACCGATAGTTGTGTCAGCCAATGGCTTAATAGCCAAGAGCCTCGACCAACACCTTAGGAGGCTCTCGTTAGGCAACTGGATCAAGGGCTTGATTCAGAAAGCAGTATTGCTGGACACGGCTCGTATAGTCAGGAGGTTCCTTTCTCTGGAGCCCTGACCGCCGGTAGCTTGGACCCTGTTCCCGATACCGGTGGGCTACTATTTTTTATATTTTTAAATGTTTTTTATTTTTTATTGAATATTTAAAAATATAATTTATATGTACTTTAATGAATAAACGAAATAATAATAATAATAAATCGATAGTAGTCGGACAGGTTTTGTTGGCGACAGTATAACCTGACAAAAGCTCATTCATAAAAAACGATGCTTAGGTCAAATGTCAAGACAAAGATAGAATAGTTTCCATAATAGACTAAACAGCCTGCTAGGTGTGGAGATCTGTTAACAGGTTTTTGATCGATGTTAATTATTTTTATCTTTTTTATTGTTGTTTTTTACATTATTATTACTAAATAGGTACAGTATAATTTAGTTTTAATAAATTGTGCCTTTTTTTTTTTTTTTTTTTTTTTTTTTTATGGTGGGAAAAAATCATGCATTGACATCCCCTGCCCTTGGGTGGAGCGGGAGATAGTGTCAGACTCTTACTGACTAAAAGACCCACCCCGTTCCTTCTAGCCTTCATACCGGGGCTCGAGCGCCCTTTCGGATAACCCTGGCCCCAGTAGGCTTCGACCCGGCTGGGTCCCTGCTGTTGCTGACAACTCCTTGAGGCGCGCGGGAACAGTGCGCGCCGTCGACGCCTTGGGCTTGGTCCGGACAGTTACCGGACGGCCGGACAGCGAGCTACCCATTGCTCACTGTCCGCAAGCCCGCGCCTACGGTGGCCGGAAATCGGGATCTGAATCCCGGCGGCGGCGGCGGCGGCGATAACGCCGTTGCCTGATGCGTTCGGCCTCCTCCTTTGCGAGCATTACTGCTTCGCAGAAGTCGGCGACCGCCTGCCACTCCTCCTCGCTCCGGACCATGGCCTCAACCAAGGCCCGGCGCGAGAGGTCTCCGCCGCCGATCGCCCCCACGAGGGCACGGCGATGCTCCGCCCAAGCAGGGCACACCTCGACTGTGTGCTCCACCGTGTCCTCCGGGCATTCCGCACAGTGGCGACACCCGGGCGTCACTTCCGCACGAATCCAGTGCAGGAAACTCCCGAACGAACCATGTCCGGTAAGGACCTGCGTCATGCGGAAGGTAAGGACGCCGTGAGGTCTTTCCAGCCACGCCTCAAAGAGGGGACTTACCGCCACGATTGTGGCGTGCCCATAAATTGTGCCTGTGAGTTACAAATAAGCATTTTCCTTTCTTTTCTTTATTTCGTTTTGATAGTACTAAAAATACATTTTTTTATGAGAGATTAAGTAAGTAAGCATTTATTTCAAATAAATCATTTACATTAGAAAAATGATGTTAATTGTACATTCAAAAGGGTAGATCTCTATGAAAAAGAGAATATAATACATGAGAAGAAATTCACTCTTTTAACCCTTTGTGTGTCCGGAACGTGGATCCACGCGAGACACAATAACTTTTTAATTGTGTCTCTAATTACGGCATACGAAAGGTTAAATCATGTAATATGTATTACAAATATCTTGATTACATATTTTTTGTCATATCTTCTTATAATAGAAACGAGAGAAAGAGAGAAATTAAAATAAGTCACTAGCAGCCAAAATATAAACAGTCTCAACTGACAGTGTCCAATGCATGGATAATTCGTGTATTTATCAGCCTAATCATGATTTTGTGATCATCATTTCAGCCGGGTTATGCCGGTAACCTAGGTTTTTTTGCGGATATCTTCATTTCTGATAGATCACAAAAGAAAACTCCGAGTATATATAGCTCTTTCCATAGACCTTTGGATGACTTTGGGTTTTCTAATTAAACCCATTGTAAGATAAAATGTAGATATAATATTCTAAGTATTCATCAGATGATTTCCAAATTTGAATTGAGCCAGTTACTATTTAGAAAAGGTACGAGCACTTGAACGACTGAAGAGGATCCAAATATCTCCACCTTTGCAACCCTTTCTAATCATGCTCGCTTAAATTTGGCAACACTTAGACCATCGCGTCCACAATTGGCCACGTATCGAGATCACTTGGTCAACGGCCTTGACCGAAGCGCTCTCTTTTCGCCGAGCTCGATATACACTGATATACGAGTATTTAACAAGTTTTCGATTCGGCGTCTACTGGTCGAAGTATGATTGGAATTTGGGCAGGTGTTGTAAGATATTATATATTTCAGGGGCAGTGTCTACGTCTGTTTAGCTGTTGTTCTTTTGAAATATAATAATAAAAATATAAAGCAATTTAGAGAAACCACTCCAAATCGTTTTATATTTTTAGCTGCTATCATTCTTGCTACTGCTCAACCACTGTCTAGAAAAGGACATTTTGCTGTACTATTTAAGCCTCATATGAATTAGGGGACAAAATGTCCTCCAATATAACCACGAGGTCAATCTATCAAACAACATACTGACAAATGCTTGCTCTAACTGGACAGGTCCTTTCAAATCTGTGTGGCTCTTTCTTCAAAGGATCATCTCAGATCTACAAGGTTCTCATAATGATTTGAGCATTATATGTTTACTGTATGGATTTTAAAAGAGACGTTGACCCTTGAGTTTGTTTCGGTGTTTCTTCTCAGGGCAGTCTGCTAATAAACACCGGCCTCATGTAGTGACAGAAAAAAAAAATTTTTTTGAACCTATTTGCATTTCTCATATACCACGCACGCGCGAATACCAACAGGATTGTCCGTCTGTATGTTTCAGTAGAAAACGCCACTAAAAATCAACTAATTCTTGCGCATTATAAATGTTGAAGGACAAATTGCAGGACACTGGGCAACATTGCAGCGTCACGTAGATGGCGTTGCGTGATATGTTGGAGGACATTTTATTCCCTAAAATGCATCTAAGGATAGTATTAGTTACGTAGTTACAATTTACATAAAGTTACGTTAACATTACCAATTGGTCATAAATTATATATTAACTATCTGTTTAGACAGATACATTACGCTATAGTCTAGTACACGTCTAAAAGACGGATATTACAAAAGAGACACAGGAACAATAAATTTGACTAACAAACTGAGTACAGATTGTAAATACGTCTGGAAAGACTTGAAAATTATACTTACGACATTTGAAATTAGGTAGTGGATTATTTCATTAAGATTAAGGATAATATTTACTATTACACAAGTAGCTAAGACAAAAAGATTGTTGATTATGAAATAGTGCCTGATATAGTGACTCACAATATAACTTTAACTTTCGCCAACCATGCTGGAGGTGTTAAAATTAGGCTTGAAGCAATGTAGATACATATTACTGTGTAGTGTCACAAATATAACGACGGAATAGGCAATAATATTATCAGCCGTAATCTTCACTCCGGTAACAAACTATTGCGTTATTTTTCTAACAGTATTGAAATACGTAACGTTATTTCGTTTCAGATCAATTTTGTTCATGATGTGCAACAATGACATCACTAGATCAGAAATTGATTCCGTCTACAATTGCTTTATGTACAGGAATCTATCTAGAAATTCGTTTTCCTACTACAGTTGCAGATTTGGTGTTGGTATACCTTGACTGCTTCTAACGATCGTACAGACTAGCTTTTTAGCAATATACGTCACATATTTGAATAGTATCCTCACATGAACCACTAACCGTTTGCCTTGGTATGGCCATGTAAAAATGAGTGATGAAACGCATGATACTAAAAAAGTTAAGAGTATACATGTATATGGATGGAGATGGAGGTCAAAAAAAATATAGATGGATTTTAAGAGAAGTGATATGAAAGAAAAAGGAGTTAGTGATAGCGTCAGGTGACATAACAGAATGGAAGAAAAAAACGAGTTGCACTGACCCCAAATAAAACAAGACAAGGGCAGGAAGATGATGATGAACCACTAACCACTACTCCGTTTTCATCACCATCAAAATGTACCATCTTACTAGGCCCGCAATGAACACTTTTTAAAGATACTAAATCTATCAATCCACAGGTTGTATGCAACAATAATACAATTGTATCCGGAACAACTGTACGACTATGGACTACGAAGCATTACGACAGCGACCGACATTCGTTTGTTATCGAAACAGTCGGCGATCGATTGGACCAGTTGATAGGATGCTCTTGGTTGAAAAGTTCCTTTTTCACTCACCTATCGTCAACGTAACTTAGTAGATCTAACGTAATTCAACGCGATGTTTGTCGAAGAGGCAACGCGAAAAAAGAGAGATAACGCTTAAAAACGCTGTTAGCATTCGGTAATTCTATGATTTACTCGAATATTCTACAAAACTCGTTCCAGGAAATACGGTTTTTATGTAAACTCTTAAGTTTTGAAAAAAAAAAAAAATATTTTATAGGCTCTTATTGTTAATTTTTTTGACTTTTTAAATTTTTGTTTGCAATATAAAGTGTCAAATTTTCAAAAGTCTCTACTGGATAAGTTTTACACAAATCTACAAATTGATTTCAATAGAAGTCACAAGATACTGTGTTTCAAAAAATAACCAATGAAATATGTGTAATAACGTCACAATCGTGTAAGAGCGGTTGTATGAAAAACAGTGAATTGCATGCCCTTAAAAGTTAAACTGTCTACGAAGGATGCTTCTGAGTGTTTAGAAAATTATAGTACTTATTGCTTTTGAGTAGCCATCCAAAGCAGTGTTATCAACAGATAAATATTGCGTTACAGTTGTAAATTGGAGGCAGTTGCTCAATGTAAAATTACGGGTTGTAAACTGCCTCCAGTGAGATCTTATCTGTTTTTGGCTAGGTCATGATGTAGGTGGAACAGTCGTCTGAAGAATATTCAAGAAAAGGAATAATATGGAAAAGAGAGAAAGGAAAAAAAATGATTCTCACTCACACAACTTATTAAAAACAAATAAAAAAAACAATTGATCAAAAAACTGTGCGAGGCCAAAAAAAAGGCTTTTGCCTCAGGATTGGTATTACAACAGAAACTATACTTCAGATTTAAATACATGCAATATGAGTTAAATTGTTAATAAAAATACCCTTTAGGACTTTCAACAATTCACGTTAATTTGATTGGACTTTCATAGCAATATTGCAAAACAGAAGCATGTTGATGATCGATTTGGCATTGCTGAAATACAATGTCAAATTAACACATTACCTTCTGTCAGTGTTACACAAATCCTCAAGAAAATAACAATTTGAAACGATTTAAGGAACGTTACATTTGATACATGAGATTTAAATACGGTTACCTTTTAGCTTTTATTTCTGTGGACTATTTAAGAGTTACATGAACCTTAATATTTTTATTTTTGCTCAAGAATTGGTTCTTATCTTTATGAGTCTACATTATTTGGATTGACGCGGTTTCCATGGAGTTTCTTGCCCGTCTTCTCAATAGAAATCACGCAACAGAATAGGGATCTAGCTTCGTGATTCTGACTGACTCATTGATATTGTCAAAAATTTGTCATCATCATCATCATTTCAGCTGAAACACGTCCAGTGCTGGACCAAGACCTGCCCTAAGTGTTGCCATACCGAACGGTCTTATGTGTCTCACATCCATCGGATTCTCGTGACCCTGACCAGTTCATCGATCCACCATGTGGAAGGCTTTCCACCGCTGCGTCTTTTGGTATGCGGTCACCACTACAGAACCTTTCCGCCCCGACGACCATCTGTTCTGGGAACAATGCAAGCCTATTTTAAATGGCACAAGTTTAATAAATGAGGAATTCTGCATTTTTCTGGATTAGACACCCTAATCTAGAAAAAATACAGGATTCCTCATTTATTAAAACTTCATCATAAAGGTTCAAAGGTAGATTTAAGACAACACCACTATTTGTGCAGAAAATATTTCTGCAAATTCCATTTGATTGTATACTGACTGGTGGCTGCTCTGATATCGAGAGGAAGCACATTCCACAGATTGTGGACTGTACATGAAAGGAAGAATGAATAAAATCGGAAGTATGAGAAGGATAAAGCAGTAAAAGATTGTTAGAAGAACGCAGATTCGTAGCGTATGAAGAACATAAATATTGAAAATGAGATTTAAGAGAGAGAGCTGGGAGAGTTGAGTAGAAAGAAAAGTGCGGCCAAAGCGTTGCAATTATGATTGCAGTCAGTTAGTTACATTTCTTCAAGTTTCCAACAGTTGGAAAGTCATAACTTACTTATTAGCACTGTGGTCATTATCCGTAAATACCACTTTTCCTTTAACTAACTTATATACACTAATTAAACAAAGCATTATTCGAATATTTCAACAGTCGATTATTGAGTCCGACATAAACGGTATTTTTTAAAGCAATTAATTGTAAGAATATCGTAACTCTATCGTTTACATGACTAGCACGCGCGCGTGGGTGCATTTCATGAATGTGCTGGAGGGATTTAACAGCTCAATAGTTTTATTTCCTCGTTCTTTCGTTCTCGGTAATAGCTTATGTCCGCAATTCTATCTATAAAGTCGACGTCTGTTTGTGTTTTTCTATCTTTATATGTGGAAAGCCATCAAATAACTTCTGCCACTCTGTGTGAAGCGAATTTCTTCATTTACTCTTTTTGCAAGGCTTACGGTAACTCCTTCTAACAATTCGCAGCCCCGTCAATTTTGCTGACATCTCTTTGATGAGCATTTTAAATGCCATCGACTCGGGACTGGTCTTTACCGAACGGCTGGACAGCGAGCTACCCATTACTCGCTGTAAGGAAAATACTATTAAAACAGGTGTACTTTTTAAACAAATATTGCATGTTACTATTTACTATCCTCCTCTCCTTTTCTGCTTCTTTTATTAATATTCCCTTTTTGGTATAGATAGCCAAACATAATTATGATATAAATGCACACATTGTTTTCCAAAATCATTACGTCTTACTAGGGATGAGACAGTTCTAGGTAAAACACGAAAGTATCGATATTTTTGGACGTATGGTGCATGTTATTATACCTATTATAATATATTCAAATTAATTAATTTATTTTGTGAATACAGGGTACTTACAATGATCTTATATAAAATGTTTCGTCCAACCTATAATTCGCCAAAAGGCATACAAAATATAAAAATACGAAAAAAAAGCAATACAATACAATCAAAACCAAATTGACTGTAAAAATGTACAAAATCAATAAATAATAACTGTAAAAAAATTATAATAAAATGTCAGCAAAAGAAAAAAATATAAATTATATTCTTTTAATTCTCAGAATCAGTAGACTTTCTAGCTCAGACATATATTATTAGGTACTGTGTCTAGTATCTTCAAGGATATTAAAAGGACGATCTGGGGTTAAAGATTAATCTTACTTAGTGTAGCCGTTTCTAGGAATTAGCAATAAAATTATTTTCCTCAGCTACATAGGTACATAATTGATACGTGAGGTATTAATGCTAATTATGTGTTTTATTCAGATTACATATGTACGTATTTATTGTTTCCAGTATGTATGTACAATTTTAATGTATGACCGTATATGAGTTAATGTCTAATTAATTATTTAACTGCGTTGTTATTGCAAACAATAAACGTAATGATTTCATAAAAATATTACTGTAGTTACAGCGTTATTTTTTTTTTTTCAAATTAACAACTGTTACATTAACATTAAATTGCAATACAGATAAAAAATAATATAATGAAAAAAACTAGCTTTATGTAGGTCATTATTAAAACTTCATTCAACACAAAACCTTTTTGGCGCAAACGTGTGATATACTATGTTACTTTTTATTTATTTTTTTTGTTTTGTGTTTGTCTTAAGTTTTTGTTGTCTACAATGTTTTGTGCGCCAAAATAAATACTTTTCTTTCTTTCTTTTTTTACAAAAGGTATAAAGGCGGACTTAATGCCTTGGGCATTCTTTATTACCTAATCAACCAGGGTGCATGGTGCATGAATAATAATATTTAGGCATACATTTAGTAGAAATAACGAAAACGTGTGTTGCATACTCGCTTGAATGCTGCATGCTTGCTTGAATGCTGCATGCTTGCTTGCATGCCTGGTGTATGCTTGTTTGCATGTTGCTTGCTTGCTGCATGCATGGTATATGCTTGTTTACATGTTTTTTACAGCGAAAAAACCTACAAAATTGTTCAAAACAAATATGTTATGTATTACCTGCTTGAGGAGATATGGTTTAAATTTATCTTTTAGAATGTTATGCTTAATAAAGTTAAATGCTTTAGAATGTTATGCTTAATCATTATTATGATTAGAGAAATTATGCTTAAAAAATTATGCGTAAGCTTTTAACTCATCGAATGCCGTAATTAGAGACACAATAGAAAGACAATTGCTTATGTCGAACTGTGTAACTTAAGCCATTCAAAAGGTTAATAATATTTTGCGAAAATATAATTAGGACAAACAAAAGTATGCCAAGTTATATTAGGTCTTAAAATTGTATGCAAATACACTTTAATGGGTTCCCTATCGGGAACCCATTAAAGTACGTATACGCTACTTCTAAAGACAACTTCTTGCACACAAAGTAGCACATTAAGCATATACCAGCCTTATAATGTCGTCTCCTCGCCTTCACCGTTTTGACATATATTATTAAAACATTATATATATTGGTTGAGTTAGACATCTTCATGAAAACAAGTTTAATAGAAACTTCCGGAATTCCGAACTCATCAAATATGTAAGTTACTTAATATATTTAAATGAGTAATATCTATGACTAAACTTCATATTTCACCTTGCCACAACCAATACCAATATGCAAATTTCATAAACGACTGCTCAAACATCTGCTATTACATCTTATGACGAATCCTGCGCATCCTACTGTGCTGAAGGCGTACTTTAGAGATGTCAAAACGAATCTGAAAATATGGTGTCGATATTTACGGTTTCGCGGTTTTTTGAAACCATATCGATATTTTGTGGATAAGCCTGCTCTGCTGATTATTTTACAAATCCAACACTTTTTTAATTAGGGTGCTTTTTTAATTACTGTAAATATTTACACGTTTTCTAAACTCATTATTTTGATAATTGAGTAGTGGTGGCGCTTTGGTAAGGGCCCAGACTTACGGGTTTGTAGGTCGTAATTTCAAACCCAGCCAGAAGCATTCATCATCATCATCATCATATCAGCCGAAAGACGTCCACTGTTGGACATAGGCCTCCCCCAAGCGTCGCCACAACGACCGGTCCTGTGCATCACGCATCCATCGGATTCCCACGACCCTGACCAGGTCATCGGTCCACCTTGCCAGAAGCATTACTTTGTGTATTTTATTTCATTACCACTGCTCTCAAAAATGTGAAGGAAAACATCGTGAGGAAACCGGCATGACATCCACTAATCTGCACTGGGTCCGTGTACTGGATTACGGCCAATTCCGTTTCCTAGAGAGGGGGGCTGAGTTTCAAGAGAGACATTAAAAGGCTGATTATGCTATTATGTTATAGTATAACTTTTTTGTCAAATTATGTTGTCCTACTTCTGCTCATTGGTCTTCCTATAAGCCTTCCACTCAGCCTTGGGTTCTATCTTCTTCGGCCAATCTATCGTAAACGCCTCTAAGTCGTTACGCCTTCTTTGGACACGACACCCTCTCTTCGGATCCCACAGCATAACAAAAATATCGATATATCGATACTTGTATCGATTTTTTTCCCAAGTCTAGCGTACCTACATTACCATACAACTGAGTCGGTGACAGACAGATACACAGGTGGGCGAGCCCACTTTCTATAAGTAATTATTTTTTTTTGTTTTATTTAGACACGTATAATTAGTTAAATTACGTTGCGTAGGTGACATATGATATGTGTGAAAAAAAAATTGATTGTTCTCATGTGAGTAGGAGGAAGATAATTTGAAAATATTTTTACAGCAGTGTGTTAGAGTTTTTTCTAACAATTATTTTTTTCTCAAATAACTATTTAAACTAATATTATAAAGAGAGAATTTTTTTTATTTTTGTGTGTATGTTTGTAATGAATAAACTCAAAAACTACTGTGCCGATTTCAATAATTCTTTCACCATTAGAAAGTTATATTTACCTTGAGTAACATAGGCTATATTTATTGCCCGTGCGAAGCCGGGACGGGCCGCTAGTAATTTATAATTTAGGTGTTTTCAAGGCCAAAAAAAATAAACTAGTGCGATTCACCATCAACGATTGCGTTACTGCTTACCATCAGGTGGGATCGCAGTCAAGCGCTAGTTTATGTCATTAAAAAAATAATAACAAAGGAATAGTGTCACCTAGTTCCTGGGCAATCATATATGATTATAAATATCATACAAGTTTTTTTTTTTTAAGATTACATACCAGCGACTTCGCCAACGTGAAAATATATAATTATCCCAAAAGATTATACTTTCCAGAGATTATGTAAGACATAGTCTAGCCATGGGCCAAATTTGGTTCCAAATCCAAAGAAGTAACAAACACACTTACTCAAAAACTTTTACAATTAGTGCGATGTGATTATTTTGAGTTTGTAAATCAAAATAATAAAACAAAATTTTGCCGAATTATCTGACTGTATAAACTTAAACATTAAAAAAAAAATAGATATAATATTTACACACATATACACACTAAAGGCTACTTATTTGTATTTTATTATGTATATATTTTGTTACGGCTTCATCGAGTTTAAATCTGACTGTATATGTATATCTCTGCGGTAGCGTGCACTGTGGTGCAGAAAAACAGACTCACAATATTATAAAACCATTGCAACACGAGTATTAGATGCTATCTCGCACCGTGGAGCGAGCGAGTGCCTTAGGGCCTAAAACTTTAATACAAATTCACAATACCCGGTACATAAATATTGACAGGTTAATTTGCCAATTACACTACTAGTTACAAGTAATAATAGATACTTTGAATTTGATGCGGTCGTAAATCTTGTTAGGCACCGGCGTTTCCCAAACTGTTTTAACGTCGGACCCTTAGGTGGATCAACGAACACCGTATTGGACATATTAGAAAAACCTGAATAATTTATTTTATGTTTTTTTACCCAAAAGGATTTTAAAGATCAGAATTAAGAGCAGGCTTTCCATGTCGTATTAAAATGTCAGGCGTGCGAGTGACCAAAAAAAAGGGATGGAGCTGCACACCTTATATAGCTCCGTCCCTTTAACAGTTCAGTTTAGGTTATAAAATGGATCGCATTAAGAGCTCATGATAGAGCCTCAGATCAAGATGTTTTGTGTGTTTTTTATCGTGTCATTCTTTGATTTTACTTGCTATAATAACCGAATCATAAGGTATTTCAATTAAATGGTTTTTCTAGCTAGGAAATTAATTTTCAAACCATTACTGCAACGCTCGCAGGTATTAAAACCTACCTTTTGTTATAATTATGATTTCGTTATAGAATTGCGAAAAATATGAAAAAGTAGGTGAATGATTGAAATTATCTCAATGCGAACGATTAATCTAATAACTTTTTTTAGCATTGAGTCGATTTTATTTGTGGCAACAGTGTTATTGATGTCATCTGTCTGATTTTATTTTTGTAATGTTAATTTTCATAATTTTCATTGTTTCGCAAACCAGGGGTTCATACAGATTGGGAAACGCTGGTCAGAACTTACTGATGTATAAATACTTGCTAACATCTTCATAATGTACTAAAATGAAATAAATATTTTTCTTCTATTTTTGTCTTATTAGACTTAGACAATAACATAACTTTTAATTTTCGCGATTAGTCTCACTATGCTCTAGTTTTGCTCGACTCGAAAAATTTTGTCTTGAAGGAGCTGCAAAAGGGCATTTTCTTTTCGAGCTAGGAAACCAATTTCAATAAATTAGGAATTTGTAAGAAGATGTTGATAGTTTCTGTTGGTACATATGTAAAATGTGTCTATTTTTGACTTTCCGGGAAAAATAAAATTACAGGCCTCTTTTCGCATTGCCCACGATAACTTAATTCTTTCAAGAATGTTAATTCCGTTCCGGTCGTTCGCGGATACGTGCAGTGTAGTGCAAAAAAATCTGCTCACAATAGTTGCAACACGCGTGTTAGATGTTATCGCCGGTCTTGCCTCACGCGTTGGGCAACGATCCGCACTGGCGGCCATTTTAGCGCATCATTTCAGTAGGGCTGAGAAAAGTGTACAAAGTTTAAGAGCTCCAGGTACAGAGGCCCTACCAAGACCTCTTAAGGCTCTCCATTTAAGGAACTAAACTGAACGGGTAATATGATAGAGCATATAAGATGTACCTGTAGCCTTTTTTCTCACTCGCACGCTTGACATTCATACATGATACCTCATAGTAAGGACCTGCACCCCTAGCAAAGTTGATAATCTGCAATCGTTAACGCTAGTCGAAAAGTAATCAAATGTATGAGAATGACATCATCTTAACGTTAATTTACGTGGTCGGAACAAACGAATAGAAAATTCGTAGCCAAGTTCACATCGTTCAAAATTATAGAATGAATTTCTACAACGTTTAACGCTACATCCTTTGATAAACAAACGCTACATTGTAGAACGAGCGGGCGACTCAGGCGCGTCAACATGGCTAGCCATTTATCGTTTTCTACAATTGCTGACACCGAAGCGTTACCGATTGGAGAACGGAATTCGACACGATACGGTTGTAACTTGGCTAGGGGGGCTGGTTGCATTCAAAAAGCAAAAACATACAAATGCATGCAAAGAATGACACAAGAAATTGAAACTTTGTGGAGAATTCTCCAAGTGCATAAATATTCATTTTACTAGAAGATCTATATTAGGATCCATGTTTATCAATAACATATTACCGCATGCCGAAAGACGCAGCGTTTGAAAGCCTCCCACAAGGTAGACCGATGACCTGATGAGGGTAACGGGAGTCTGATGGATGCGAGATTGATATTGATAAGCAGATCTGTGCATCTCCTGGTCATCATGGTATTGGCCTATGTTCAACACTAGACGTTTTTTGTAGAAACAATGATGATGAACGCATTCATTGTGCATTTAGCTAAGGAGTGAAATTTCCTTCGAGGAGAAACGTTTAATCTGGACTGTAGAGGTGTCAACATGTAAGGGTGGACACACGCCGTAAGTCAGGTTGTCCGATGGGAAAATTGTGATAACGGATCAAGTCACGTAATTCCCACGCACAGTCTCGCAAAAGCACCCTGTAGAAGACCGAAAGGCTGGCTACCCTACGCTTGTATTTCAGGCAGATGAAAGTCAAATACTTCTAAAAACAGCATAAAACTATCCCTTAAAAATATATTTATAAGGAGATAACACACCTGCCAGTGCAAAGAAGCTCGTGAGCAAACCCACGTGCTACAATAATATTATAATTCAACATGTGTAATACGTAGATAATGACGCCAGATAGCGCCACCTGTCACGAACATCACGAACTGAGAAACGTGGGCAGAAAAAGAAACGTGTTCCACGATGACTGTAGACCGTATAATTATAGCATCGATGATGAGATGATGATTGTAGACTGAGGCGGGGATGACGCAAAAATATTCATGGCGCCGAATTGTATGGCGGAATATTTTACAAGTGTAATTATTGATGCAGAATGTAGAGTAGGTTTTCAAGGATTTTTTGGTAGGTTATTTACAAAAGGCAAGGCGGTTGCGCAGACTTAGTGTCCTCGCACACGGGCCACAAAAAAGGCCTGTGTGCGGCAGTGCTGTCACAACAAAAAACTAGAAGACGCTTCTAGCTTCTCCGGCCACAAGCTATCGCGCGCTTGATCTTTTTTTGTGGCCGCTTCTAGCTTTTTTTGTGACCACTTCTAGCTTTTTTTGTGGCCCGTGTGCGGGGACACTTAAGTTAGAACTATATTAGACCTACACACACGTGTAACACGCCTGATTCGTACTTAGAGCGACGTCGCGTGGAGTGGATCAAGTGTAGCTCTACGGTTAAGTTTTCATATGAGAGCGACGCGCCCAGGTCGGCGTGTGTGTCACATGTGTGCGCAGTGTAGTTTTGGCTTTAGGTCTACACTGTTCACAGACGCGTAGCTTTATAGACGCTTACTCGTCATTACACGCTTGGTGTACGCTTGCTTGAAGCTTACGTACAAAACTGTGAATCTATGTCGATGAAGTGGCAGCGCCGAGTCGTAGTGACGCGTCTATGAAGCTACGCGTCCGTGGACAGTAGGCTTAAGGCGTATAGTCTCTTGAACTATCTGACGAAAATTATGTGAACGCAACTCTCGCACTCGCCTAGGCGGCAGTACGCAAATCTGTGCATTTATTTGCGGCCAGCAGCGCCCGGAAAGCGCTTTAAATCCATTTTCTCTGCGAGATATTCATTGATTTACATATGCAATGTTCACTTTGAAGAATATATAACCACCAATTTTTATGTGTAAAAATGTTTCTAAAGGTCCAAGCCGTTTCGAAGGAGTAGGGAAAAGTTGCGAAAAGTTGCGAAATTGCTATTTTTTTTTTGACAAATGTATTAATTGCACGAAAAAATCAAATTGAAAAATCAAAATGTTGATATTATTGTTCATAAATCTATAATAAACATATATTTTTTTCAAACCAATTGACCTAGCCGTTACGGAGGAGTAGGCCTCAGCAAATCACTGTTTTATGACACTTTTCGGACGCTTGGCCCTTAACAAAAAATACCTTTATTTAATTATTTTCTTTAAGCACACAAGAGTACAGAGGCGGACTTAATACCTTAAGGCATTTCTACCAGTCAACCTTTGGCTGATGCAGAGATAAATAAAATAATAATAGTTTTGTCTTTTTGTTTTGTTAGTTATGTCAAACAAATAATTGCTAATTAAGACACCAGTAATTGTCTAGTAACCTTTCTGTAGACCTTTTAGAAGTCATCGATGATTAGAATTAATTAGAATTAATTAGAATTAATGTTAAATACAAAGTCATAATAAAACAAGACTTAATAATACAGCAGCTCATCAAGATACTTAATAACACTTAATTAACTCAATGACATTCCTAGAACGAATAAATCACACTTAGTGTCAGCAGATTTAATCTAATAGTTAATAAAGAGGTAAAATTGTTTCTTTGTAAAAGGTGACCTATACAAGTAGATACTGATTCGACTAAAAAAATTTTTTTAATACACTTAGGTACTCGAAAACCTGCTCTTAAACACGCCATTTACTATTCTTCGCACTAGTGTGGAATAAGTACTCGAGGCCGCCCCACCACAATTTATTACATGTATCGAATCAGGCTGTGCGCTAAGCGACCCCCACGAGTCCCGCGTTAACCCCCGTTTATTTATACCTTCGTAAGTGTATTGAAAAACGTCGTTCAAAACATGTATCTTCTCACTGCACTTAGCTCCATATCACCCTCGCCTATAGTTCGGACGAATTCCGCCTCCGTCGCAATGACAAACGTTTTCCATTTGTATCAAAATGTACTTAGACTAGTATATAAACTTTACATCAGAGAAAAACACACCAAAACATGTGTACCTAGTCCCCGTGGTACATTGAATGACTTCTCACTGAATTTCAATTTCTCACTCAATTTGTTAGCAGTACACCACAGACTACCCTCTTTATTATTTTAAGTTCTTATTCATCCTAAGGTTGTCTGGAAGAGATCGCTCTCAGCGATAAGACCGCCATTGTACCCATTAATTTAAGTTTTTGTATAAGCTGTATTACTTTTTGGTGTACAATAAAGTTTATTCTATTCTATTCTATTCTATTCTATTCTATTCTATTCTTTTCTATTCTATTCTATTCTATTCTATTCTATTCTATTCTATTCTATTCTATTCTATTCTATTCTATTCTATTCTATTCTATTCTATTCTATTCACCGCAAAAAAGGTATTCCGGACCCTATAAAAAAAGCAAAACCCAGAAAATTTGTTAATAAATTACTCTATTAATAAATCAAAAAGATTAGTTACCAGCAAAATTAATATTGACTAATAAAATACCATAGTTTTGGACAGCCCTGCCAGAGAGTGATCAAGACCCGTTCGTTATGCGAGCTACAAATTGCTGTGCACTCGGCCATAATGTAACTTTATTTGATTTTACATCAATGAGCTAGTAAGCGATTCCCACGGCTATATGACTGATGTTTATGATGTTTGCTTGTTTTTGCTTGCTTCATTATTCAGAGATATAGATGTCTATCAATCAATCTTCAAAGATGTCGACTGTCGGACATAAGCGATATGGGGATATCGCCAAGTGTCACAACGAACGGTCCTGCGTGTCTTCTATATTTCTTCACGCCCTAAAGTCTAAACGGTTTGTTGCATTTTATCTTGAAATGTGTTGTCGATACGTCTCAATTGTGAGAGTGAGTGCTTTTGAAAACATATAGCTACCTTATAAATATGCTTTCGAAAATAGTTTTTCATGGCATTTATGTAGGATACCAAAACAAAGTTTAAGTTTGCGCGGTGTTTGAGCGGCATCTTTCCGCAGACCATATCCCACCTTCCAGCCTGCATGACATGCCCTGTTATCTGTTCATGTAGGGACATAATGACAGCATCAGTAGACGGCATTGCCGTAGTCGAATACTGAGCCAGGCAAGGAATTTAATTAATTTTGCCATTGATACACTAAGAAGAAGACCAAAACAATGGGCTCGAGGAGATGATTTCAAAAGTATTACTCACTAAAACGTTGGAAATAAAAAGTTACCAATAAATTAATACACTGTTTTTTGTGCAAAACAAAGTTTATAAGTTATTTTGGCAGAAATCAGCATGATATTTATCTCAAAACTTAATTTACCTTCTATAACATTTTGTTTTTGTTAAAAATATTGTAACTTAATCCTTTATTGACAGTTTTTAAAATACATTTTATAAGGTGACTTTTATTATAACTTAGTGCCATTGGCACTAAGTTCTTAAGGTCAAATACTGGTTCTTTGAGGTGACTTATATAGAAACTTTAGATTTTTACCTGATCTCTCTAACATCGAAAATATTGCTCATATTTGTATTTTAAGGTGATGATCTAATTCAGTTTTCTTTTTATTATTTTGCCATTTATATTTACGATTTAACTTGTTTTTCTTACGACTGCGTTTTGTGATCAAACTATAATGAAGCTGACAGAAATAGCATTAGCGAACTTTTTGGTTCAATGTTACCCTTTTATCACTGTTTATATTACGGAATGTCACAAGTTAGTTTTTATCCCCAATAAAGAAACAATTCTGGAGAAACATGACAAAAGAATGACTAGAAAATCAGTTAAAAATTAAAAGTACATTTAAAGGAATGTTCTCTTGTCATTGAGCCTGATACCGATGTAGAAATTGTCGCTATTGCAAATTAAATGTCGGATATGAGCAATCTATCTTACAGAGGACAAATAAATTCAAGAATTTATTACGCACTAATAGAACTGGTTAGTGACAGTATTCTGAAGAAAGTGTTCGCTTACGAGGCTACTAGGCAACAATGATATATAATGTTTTTGGTATGCAACCGAAGACGAATAAGAATTTTAAAAGGCACTCCAAAATCCAACTGGAATTTAATATAAAGAAAACCCAAGAAACAAGGAGAAGATTGCCTTACTTAACCTGATGGTGATGTGATATCGTGAAGATAGTATTGACTTATTGAGTATGAATGTAAAAGTAGAGGAAGACTAAATAAACAATAAACTAACTAAAAAATAGACGAACGGGTTGAAGGAAGGTGTGGCTAAAATTATGGGACCCCTTTCAAAACAAGAAGACAAGTTGCGTCAACCCCAAATTAATTGGAATAAAGATAAGAAAATGATCACAAAGGACGAGATGAAGCAATTGAAAAGAATAACGGTGACATGGACTAAATATTCTATTATAATAACTATAAGACACTCTCACACCCCCACTTAAATAAATACGTAAGTTCAAAAGAAATCGTTTATCTTCTTGGTACGGTCATCTCAAGAGAAGGCATGAAATGCATTGTTACTAATAAAGTTATGAGTATACATTTGGATCAATCAAAAAGTAGAAGGAGACCAAAAACAAAGGTGGATGAATGAGTAGTGATAGAAAAGAAAACAGAGTCAGAGACAGCGTGATGGTTAATAGAACAGAATGGAATAACAAACGTGTCGCATGTATAACATAAGACAAGGGCAGAAAGATGATGATTACTATAAGGTATCCTTAGGTAGGCTATCCTTGACTGCAAAAACTAAAGCATCCGATAATCCAATGACACCTTCCAGTAAAATAGTCAAGAATGCACTCCGGTTAATTAAAGTGTAATACGAGAAAGGCAACCACTATGTAAACTGGTTACTCGTGCAATGTTTCTTCATAATTTAGGTCTGCGGTTGTCAAACTATTATCATCTTGTCCGCCTGTCTGTCCCTCAATCATATAGAACAATGATTTGTCAGGGATAAGTGCTGGGCGCAGGGAAATCAATTTGTGTTAGCAATGACCAAATAGATAAATTATCAGATATGAATTGAATAATGGAACAGAAATTGTCAGAAAGGAACAGTAAAGTATTTACTGAAGTTTATCCGTAGGTGGTAAAGATACACTGATCTAAGATAGAGGAAGTGATCGAACTTAAAGCAAAGAGATACAATATGGTGAACGCTGTAGTATTTCATAATTGTCATTATTGTAATCATAAAAATAAAAGTATAGTTTTTCTGATATTAATCGTTTTTACCGTCACACAGGGCACATTTACAAAAAAAATAACAATAACTATAGCATGTGGTGACAACACCTAATAGAAAAATCTAGGAAATTAAATGTACTGACCATAAAATAAATTGTGATAGAAACAATATAATGGCGATAATGGTGATACCACAGCAAGTGCTTTTTTTTTCTAAAGCAGTACTTATATATATTGGAAAGAAAGAAGACGCTTGCAAGCAGAAATGGATGCAATAGTCTACATATTATACGATACTACAACTCCATTTGAAAACCCTGTTTAACTGTTCAGTTTTTCATAATATTATCCTTATTATGATGTATAAAAGCTTCGATTCATTGTGTTTAACGTTGCTTCCTCAAACTATTTAACTTGTTTATTATCAACATTAAAAGGTGACTCACAAGTTATTAATGTAAAGTTGTAAACAAGATATTTAAAGTGTTTAGCAACTATATAAATATCAGCTACAAGAAAATCTTAGCAATTATTTATACACTATAATTGTGTCTGTAAATTATGATCACTGGGTTTAATGTTTCTGATACTCATATTATTTATTTATTTATTTAACACTTTATGCACATGGGTACAGAGGCGGACTTAATGCCTTAGGCATTCTCTTCCAGTCAACAATATTATCTTTTCTGCTATTTCAGAATTCATCAACATCTTCACATTTCAGTTTAGAGTCAGGTTCCAATCGGACCAGTCCGCCTACCATGACATGCTCACCTGCTATTGATGGCAATAGCAGGCAGCATGTAAATGTAAATTAATTAATTGTCCCTTTTTCAACCGGGTTCATGATGGCTTGAATCCGGTCGATAAAGGGACAATTAATTTACTAGAATAATAAATGCTACTATAAAAATTTTGCATGTCTCACGGTAGAATGTATCGGATCCTTCTCTCACTTAACAATATATTTTTGTACTTACTTACATAAAGCAAAGCAAATAAATTATTTCGTTTAATTGGCTATTACATCTTTAAAGATCCATTTTTTCTTACACCGGAATTATATTAGTTTTCATCATAGTACCTGATGCACTTAACTTTTCAACCGCGGTTACTAAATAGTTCCCGTAAATAGCTGTATGTGACCACAACTTGTGCTAAGTTTGAACACCACTGGTCTCATGTAGTAAGCAACCGGATGCTTTACGTAAACGGTTCACTAGTGTGGTGACTGACCTTGACTAAATAACGATATTATCGGCTTTTTTCTTTACCAGACGCATTCTTTGTAAATACTGGATTGTGTTGAATTGATTTTGCGTCTGATTAGTCTAGTAATTGGTCCATGAACATGGCGAAATATACGTATTTGTAGTTTTTGATGTTTGTGATGTGTGTGTGTTGGAATTTTAGTTCTATAATCAGGTTTGGAGTGACGATACAGTACAAACAGCTGGAAATATATGGCCGAGATTGGCATAAGATAGAGATATCTGTCGCAGTTTGGAGGAGGCTTTCACCGCAATAGGCGGCCCTAACATTGCTAATCCTATTTTAAGCACGCAAACTAATATTACTAACAAACAAATAAGTACACATGTAGTTAGTCCAAGTAAGGGAAATAAAGCTTATAATAATAATAATAAGGTTTAATTTTCTTAAGTAGGTGTCAGAGTGCAAATAGATAATCTAAGTACAAGTGGAAACACTCAGAAATAAGACTTATTTGTTTGTTGTAAAAATGGTATATGGAAGTTAATAATTATGAAGTAGTGAATATATGTGCGGATGAATTGAAAAGGAAATACCTCCAGAAAAGATGGATGTTTTTTTGAGAACTAGTATGTGCAAAAAGGGAGTTAATATTAACGTCGCGGTTGACAGAAGACAATGGAAGAGAAAACAAGTTCAGACGAACCTGAATAACATGATACAGGGTTATAACAGGTACATTTTACAATACCTCAAAGGTACCCTTCGGTAACCTATGCCATGTCCTTGAATAGGTCGTTAACATTAAAACAAGAATTGACTGGTAATGTCACGCTACCTGACCTGAGGAATTCACCTAAACTCATTGAAACCGGACCCGATGAAGGAAAACATCGTGAGGAAACCGGCATGTCCTAGAACCAAAAATTTGAAGACATTGTGACATCCACCAACCCGCACTTGGCCCGCGTGGTTGATTACGGCCCATTCTCTCTTCTAGAGATAATGCCCGAGTCCCAACAGAGGGAACATTATATGGCCGACTATGCTATGCTATGCTTAGAAACCGGTGTCCTGCATGAAGCAACATTATTTATACATTTTATTAAAATAACCTTTACTAACGGATGCCATTTTGCAATTATTAAATAAGTTACTGATTTTTATTAAGTAATTACTAATTGACCTGGTATTTACTAGATCATAATCACAATTACGTGCCTATTTAAGTCATTAAATAGAGCAAAATTCACACAAGTTATATGCTTAGTTAAAGAAAGTGCAAATCTAGGTTCAAACCATTAAAGCTTTAGAATTACCACCAGATGAATGTGATGATTAGATACTTAAATCTACGCCAATCAACTGGCAATGGATCTCATGTCTAACCAGCTCATAAGACTAAAAAGAAGGGCATCCCAAGACCTGCTAAATTAAACCAGTACGAATGAGCTGGAATATCCATTTCGGGCAGCGGCTCAATGGCATAAAAAATCCCTATCTATCGCAACTAAATTAATATCAGACAGATTGTATTGAGCAAGCCACAATCATAACGGTAAGTTCACTGTTTGAGGAGTGGGTGGAGAGACTCAGGTTCTCACTAGATGTGGTAACTTCGGGAGGTTCCTGTTACATATTTAGACGGAAAAAACCAATGGGTGTCACCATTATGAGGACAGCGCCGCGTCCTCGGTGAGGCGATCGGCAATTGCAATCTCTTGCGCTGCGCCCAGGCTCCAGACTAGAGGGAATGGGATGCGGTCGCTTCCTTCTGCGAAGTAATAATGCTAGTGAAGGAGACGACTGCAGCCGTGAGGGAACAGATATCCTTAGGCCCCAGCCACCATGACAGAATACACGCAAGACCAAATTGTTGACGATGATGGATGATTAACAAGTTACTCATTCCCACGGCATGGTTTATTAAGGTAAAAAAATAATGATAATTGAAAGATATATATGCGTAGCAGTTTAGTGAGTATCACAGAACGATTAAATGAAGTAGTGCAGTCTTGCGCAAGTCTTAAACTAGAGTAAGGGAAAGGGTTTCTAATGTGCCAATTTGTAGGCAGTTAGAGGCTTACGAGCTGAACCTGTTGCTGATTGCAATCTTAATAACATTATTAATAATATGCAAGATTTTACACGTAGTTTTACTACAGTTTTCTATCTCACACGAGCTATGTATTTACCGAGATGAGTAGTAGTCTAAAACACTCGATAATAGAGTATTTATTACAATGAATTACGTCTTACGTTAAATGGTGGAAAGGGGTAAGAAAGGACAAGGGGTAGGACGAGTCTTGTGTTGGCCTTAACCTTTTTTCAACCAGCTTGGGGTCGGCGTCCAGCCTAACTGTGCGACTACTTGTGGTCGGACCAACACGTATTTTCTTCCATTCTGTTCTATCACCCGACATTCTATTACTGACCTTTTTTTTGCCTTTTTTTTCTCCTGTCCAAAAAGTCAAATATACTTATGAGATTGACAAGCGCTATCAAAATGTCTAATGATTAACCCATTTTTTGAGGTTGATATATCATCAAATATCTTCACCCACTCTGGGTTGAGTGAGACTTTTAGTGAGTAAAAACTAACCGTGTTCCTTCAGATGACCTTGGCATTCCAGGGCTACGCTACTCTTTTAAAAATTTCTATATACCAAGCTCAAAAGGCCTACAGCGAATTATTATGAAAGAAAAAGTGTTAACAAGTGACACAGTGATAGTGACCGCAACTTTATTAGACGCTCATACAATCCTTGAAACATTAAGTAACTGTATGAGGCCATACAAATGTATGACATTCGGCCAATGTGCGAACAAGTGCGAGTCGAACGTTTTACAGTATCAATTAAAATAAAACAGTAATATTTTTTAATTAATTTAGTTTTAATTGAAATTAAAGGAAGTGGAACTCGTGGCCAAATAATAATAGCTGCTCAGACAAGGTTAAGTTACCTGTTGAGGTTATTCCATGGATGGGTGACCATCTACACATATCTAGATTCCTCTGCACTTTGGAAAGTCTGCAGTCAGAAACTAGAAAATCTGACATCAGGCTTGCTGAGAAGTGTAATCGAGTCACTTGATTGAGGAAGTCTGATAGGCAAGTACAAAATACTGGCTGGATGCTCAACTGATCCCAATGTAGACAGAATTTAGACTGAGAGCCGACTACAACTTAGTTAGGAAAAGAGAGACAGACTGATTGGTTGTATCTGATCTAAGAGTAAGAGGTTTTGATTGAGATCTTGTTACTTTTTTCCCCTAGCCGTAACTCTTCTTCTTCTAGCCAAAGGCCAACACCAAATCCTTCCAGACCTTCTTGTCTCGCGCTGACATGAAACAGACCTCGTTGTACGCGTCTAAGTCATTTCGCCACATCTTTTTGGGCAGAACTCGAACTCATCAAGATCTTGTTGTTCATAATTTTAATGCAAACTTTAATAAGATACCAATTTTGCGTAGTCATGAAAATGGTGTCTTATTGTACGAACGTAATTTAATAATAAACAACACTGCAGTAAGGACATTTTAGGAGTCAAGGTTTATCTATAAAAATGGAGCACTGCCTGCATTTAAAGGGCTTGTGAAGGATCATTACTTGACTCTGTGATCTTGTCTTCGTTCTTCACTAACTCTCTTGCTTATATATATTTTGTATGTATGTATTTGTGTATCTATTTCAGTATTAAGTATTTATTAAGTTTTGTTACTTTTATATTTGCACTAAGTGCAACCCCATTTTGTGCCCAGGCAATCCCTGTCCATTCAAAGTTGCCTGGAAGAAATCGCCTAGTGCAATAAGGCCGCCAATTGTGTGTTTTTTATTATATGGTTTCCTTTTTGTTAATTTATAATTTATTTATTTATTTATTTATTTATTCTTCATGCAACACAAAGTACATAGGCGGACTTAATGCCTTAGGCATTCTCTACCAGTCAACCTAGGGTGGTGAAGAGACAATATGGTAGGCGCACAAAAAGAAAATTTTGGTATTGAAACAAGAGTAAAAATTATACATAATTATAGATAAAATACACATACATATATATTTAATATAATATATATACTACATATATATATTTATATAAACTAAGGACAGAAGTTTTGAGACGATTCTGCTATTGGTGTAGAAAATGATTCCGCAACTTCCGCTTAAATGCATACCGACTTTCGGCCGTCCTGATATCGAGAGGAAGCGCATTCCACAGAAGGATGGACTGTATATAGAAGGAAGAATGAACAAAATCAGAAGTATGAGAAGGACAGAGCAGAAGGAGATTGTTTGAAGAACGCAGATTCCTTGCGTGTGAAGAACAAAGAAATTGAAAGTGAGTTATGAGATAGGATGGAGGCGTGGGAGAGTTGAGCAGAGAGAAAAGTGTAGTCAGTGCGCGCACATTTCTTCTCTGGCGAATTGGCATCCATTTAAGTTCAGATCTATAAGTGGAAATATGGTCATATTTTCTAAGGTTAAATATGAACCGTATGCAGTTGTTGAGGAGCCTGTCTAGTTTATCCAGCAACACCGCGTTCAGGTCAAAGTAGCACACGTCACCATAGTCGACTATAGGGAAAATTAAAGTTTGCACAAGCATAGTCTTCGTCTTCGCGGGCAAAAAGTTCCTCAGACGATACAGATACCGCAAAGTCCCGTTGACTCTTTGGCAGACACTAGAAACCTGACTTTGCCAGCCAAGCGTCGAGTCGAGATGCAAACCGAGATCCTTTACACTGGGACTGATGGGAATGATGGCACCATTAAAAATAATAGGAGGAAGGGAGTTAACCACCACTTTACCCATCATGCGCGAGCTTCCGATAATAATAGCCTGACACTTCGTGGGGTTTACGGACACCCCAAATCTATCAGACCAATCCTTGATAGCTTCCAGATCCCGATTTACATCATCTATAGCGTCTGACAAACCTTCTACCCGCGCAGCCGTATATAACTGAAGATCATCGGCATAAAGATGATACGAACACCGAAGACAAAGAGTTATAAAATTTATGAAGATGGAGAATAGTAAGGGAGAAAGAATACCGCCTTGTGGAACACCAGAATCCAGATCACGCCAACTCGAGGAATTCTCGTCAACGCGAACCGACTGCTGACGTCCCCGAAGATAGGAAGAGAACCATTCCAGCGCCTCAGACGAAACCATAAGATGGGAAAGGATAGATAGGAGGATATCGTGACTGACAGCATTAAAGGCATTTGAGAAATCTATTAAAACCAAAATAGTTACCTTGGTATCCTCCATGGCTTCTCTAATGTCACCAGTCACTTTAAGGAGAGCAGAGGTAGTACTATGACCCGGCCTGAATCCGGATTGAAAAGAGTTAACAAGGTTGTTACGATAAACAAATCCTGAAAACTGCTTATGGACGCAGGCCTCAAGTACTTTAGACAAGAAAGGAAGAATAGAAATTGGACGAAAATGATTGGGTAGGGAGGGATTAGAGATTTTAGGAAGTGGACGTACGTAAGCCATACGCCACAGGGATGGGAATTGTCCGGAATCAAGGGAATAATTAATAATGTGGGTAATCGGAGGAAGAAGAAATTCGAGGACCAAGATAATCATATAACGACTAATGTCGTCATGACCCACAGCCTTGGATTTGATGGAGAGGATGATCTTTTTGATTTCATCTAAAGTAACTGGAGAAAAGTGGAACGGTTCAATGATAGGACTTGGTAAGCCAGAAATGAAATCAACCGTCTGAGACAACATTTGGGAATCCAAATGAGAGGAGGTTGTGAAATGACGGTTGATATCATCCAGGACGATAGTTTTAGGGAATTCCACATGACGTGGCCTATCGATACCTAGAGTTCCGAGGAATTTCCAGGTATCAGCAGGAGATGAAGACGATATGTTTTCAAGAATATGGCGGCGTTTAGCGTTACGTATCACCTGATTACACCGATTTCTTGCAGCTTTGAAAAGATCCTTATTGTCAACACTGCGGTCCTTTTTAAATTTTCGAAAGGCCCGATCCCTCCGCCTCATCGCCATACGAACACCTGTCGTCATCCAAGGTGCGGGTTGACGTTTTAACTTAACCCTCTTGACAGGAGCGTGTCTGTCGTAAAGCGCAAGGACCGTCCGATTAAAAATATCCAGTTTATCGTCAACAGATGTCGCCGCTGCAAGTTGGTCCCAATCAAGTTCCGAAGCATCCTGGCGTAGCTTGTCTGCATCTATGCGAGCGAAGCAACGCATGTGCAAAACTTTAGAAGGAAGTTTAGGAGGTTTTAGGATATATGATAGGAAAATGAGGTCATGGTGGGAAAAACCAGGTGCAGGACACTGGCCGTGAGAGGAAACTAAGGAGGGAGTGGACGTTAGGATTAGGTCGAGCCATGTGTCATCACCAGAAATATTGAGATGAGTAGGTTGTAGTGGAAGGACATGGAGACTCACGGATTCGATGATATGAAGGAGCTTACGAGAACGAGGGGATGGGTGGGAGAGGTCTGTGTTAAAATCGCCCATGATGACACAATGTGCATACTCTGACCCCACTGATTCCAGCGCTAGCTCTAGACTGGGAAAGTAGTCAGTGGCAGGTGGGCAGTAGGCCACGCCAAGTAAGGTTTTAACACCTCTGACGTAGACCTCCAAAAACAGATACTCGACAGTAGCATTATATGATGAAGGAGATGATGCAACAATTTTAAAAGGAAAATCGCTACGAAGATAGATAGCAACACCACCCCCTCCCTTTCCAATTCTATCATTGCGGATAAGAATGAAACCGGGAAGAGGGTAGGATGTAGAGAGAAGATGAGGTTTGAGCCAACTCTCAGAAACCAGGACGGCATGTACATTGGACTCAGAAAAGGCATCGTACAGATCACTATAATGGCTTGGCACACTCTGAGCATTTATATGGCAGACATTAAATAAATGACCTTTTTGTTGACCAAAGCTCCGACGCACAAAGCCACCAAGGGTGTCAGTCACTGAGCTAAAACTTGCATTAGCAGATGAGTTGAAGGATTCATTGGCAGAATGAAAAGAATCGTCATCAGAAGACATAAATACAATAAAAATAAAAATAAATTACTATAAAATTAAATTTAGGCTAAGGTTTAGCCTCACAGTGCTACACCGCGGTCTATTCACCACCCGCCAGCAGCACCAGCACAAAATTATTATTGATGTGCAATAAAGTATAAATAGAGATCACATTTTCCATTATAAAAAAATCTATTAATTTGACAAAGCGATGTATTTTTACTCTGTTGTAACAAAAAATAAAAGATTTTAATTAATCCTACATAAAACAACTATTACTAAACCGGACAACTAATCAATTTGACATTTATTAAATTGCGTTGCTTTGTACAATCGAATACAAACGATAATTGCACTTTTGTTGCAATAGCATTCATGTTACTTGTTTTATGTAACTGCTCTTTGTTACACATAATAAAATAAAAATATACAACAGATATCTTTTATTAAAAAATAGACTCGCCTTTAAATTTATATTATAATCTTTAGTAAGATAAGTCTATCCAATTATATTCAATATTTACTTTAGTTTTAATTGCTTAGCCATTCTATAACACAACTAGTTTATATGAGCGAATAGAGAAACAAGTTTTCCAATGACCATTATGTCAAAATTTTAAATAACACCCATTAAATAATATTAAAATTCGGAAAAAATAATAAAATATAAGCAAGTCTGCCTACTAAATTAACAAGCTCAAAACAAGTTATTAAAACCAGAATATTTCATATGTATGTATAATATCAAATAAAACGTAGATTTTCAATAAAAATAAATGCCTAATCCATCTACAAAAGTTCATCAATAAATTATGCAAACATAACCTATTTGACACCTGTCAAACCACAAACAACATTTTGAAAATATAACAACACGACATCGAAAATTCGTCACACACAAAAAATCTTACAAAATTAGATAATAGAACTACAAAATGAAAAAAAAATCGCATAATAACGAAAATATTATTGAATTATATCGAAAATATCACTCACTTTTATAAATTTCTGTGACCGAAACCACACAGGTCCGCTCGCGTGAATGCACGAAACTGACTGACTGACCGACTAACGATCCCACCATTCACTTTGAATGAAAGAGCGGTTCTATTCGAGAACTTTGTTGCAACCAAGTTAGATCTGAAGCTGCGGTGGAGGAGTTTGGCCTCTATGTGAAGGCAGTAGAGTGGTGAAGGTGTTAGAATTTAAATTGGTGCTTTAGAGGCTGTACTACTGGAGGAAAAATCGTGTCAAATTTTGTGAGATAGTAATGAGTTTTGGTCAAAAGACATGGTTTGAGAAACTGAAAGAAAGAAGAAAGAAACTGAACTTGCATATAGCTCTACTTGGACAGAATTTGTTCAGATATGGGCTGATAGCAGATAGATAGCAAATGGATAGCAAATGGATATCTGTCTGACTATACTTTCAGTTAACAGGTCGGTGTGGACTAGTGACGCTCTGTGCATGCTGGACAGCAAAATTACTAACAGACCCAACCTGCTGGAAAGAATACAATTAGTCGGCGTACAGAGACACGTCGTCGGCTACCGCTAGTGACGTAGGCACAAGACAAACATATCAAGAAAAATCTGCAAGGCCTATGTGTAATATCAGTAAGGGTCACTGTTAGCTCCAAAGTAAAAAAAAAAATACATGTCAGCAATTTATGGGAAAAGTTTCAATCCCCTTTGAATTTCACGGTTACCATTGACCATCTTCCATAATTGTTTGTTATGGATTTATGATAAATCATTTTTATCCTACTCCAATCTCACACAAATCTCACGTCTTGACCCTCACGGGGTACACAGCAACGCCCTGTGCTTTGGGAGTTGCAGGGCACTCGTGGCCACCTAAGGCGCGGCGGTTCGAGTTGACGGTGCGTCAAGTATCGCCTCTCATGTCAGCATGATTGACGGGGTCCCAAGGGCCAATGCCTTTCAAGCCCACGAGATCGTTCGAAAGAGTTGCCGCGGCTCAGGAAAGTGAAGGGCTATCAAAAAAACACATGAGGGTTTATTTTATTTTTATTTTTTTTTTGTTAGCCTGTTCTGTCCCTCTCCTGGGCAAAGGCCTCCCTCCACTTTTTCCATCAATCGCGCGGCCGGGCAAAAAAATCAGTTAAAATCTGACACTCTTTCTCACTCCACCTAGTGTGGAAGATTTTATTTGATGATACCCAACTAAAAAGAAAAGGGTTAATGCTAACTCCCGAGCACTGCTATAAAACAGAGACTTTCTGAAGCCTACTCTTCGGTAACGGCTAGGTCAACAGGTTTGAAAAAATTTACTTTATAATAGATTCATGTACAATATCAACATATGATTTTCTCGTAAGACTATTACATTTGCCGATAAAAAAAAAATAAGCGCATTACATTTTTCCACTTCTTTTCTTTGATCTTTAGGAATATGTTTACCCAAAAAAAATCTGATTAAATGTTCTTCAGAATGTACATAGCATATGTAAATCAATCAATATTTTGCAAAACAAAATGGATTTAAAGGTCAACGGGCACTATCCGGCCAGTTGTTCAAAGGACTTTACGCCTTAACAAAGTGAGATTAAGGCGTCAATCCGTTTGAACAAATAATTATGTTCACAACTCACTCATTCTATACCTACGCACTGAAGTCTCTCTCCAAACTCACCTCAAGTGACATACACTCTTAACCCAAGTGACAACCAAGTGACATAACCACCAATAGTACCTGCCACCAGCTACGTCACCCTGACGTACTAGCAGAACGACCTTGCGATCGTTGAATCTATTTAAGCAAATATATGTTCACAACTCACGCACTCTATACCTACTCACTGAAGTCTCTCTCCAAACTCACCTGAAGTGACATCCAGCCTCAACTAAAGTGACAACCGAGTGACATAACGGCCAATAGTACCTGTCACCAGCTACGTCACCCTGACAACGACCTTGCGACCAAGAGCGTTCCCTCCGAACATTATGTGATGTCCGTTGCATCATCAGTAATTACTTCATGTGACATTGGCAGCGTCTTCCTTTACACCTTAATCTCACTGCACAATCTGTTTGAACAAATATATATTCTCAGCTCACGTATTCTATACCTACTCACTGAAGTCTCTCTCCAAACTCACCTCAAGTAACAACCGCTCTCAACCAAAGTGACAATCAAGTGACATAACCACCAATAGTACCTATCACCAGCTACGTCATCCTGACGTACTAGCAGAACGACCTTGCGACCGAGAGCGTTCCCTCTGAACATTATGTGATGTCCGTTGCATCATCAGTAATTACTCCATGTGACTTTGGCAGCGTCTTCGGAACTTCCTGTACGTAAAGTTCAGGGTTTCGATCTTTGACGAACAAATTGGTGAATGGATGTGTTGTCTAACTGTAGATAATAGTTAAAAGGTTTTTAATTATTTGTATTTTGGATTGAAGGCTTAAAATTACGAAGTGCTTTATTTCTTATTTAGCGTTGCATTTGCCTACCTCTTAATTCACGTGGACTAGATACCAAGTATATCGAACAGTAGGCACAGTGGTTGAGCGATTAGATGTTGTGCTGCAAGTGACGTCTTTGATTGCTGCACGGAACAAATATTTGTATGGCCTACCGATATTTGTTCCGGTTCTGTATGTCTTGTGTATATGTTTACATGTTTGTGGACGCATCAACTATACAGGAATAATTCCTAGTATGAGTTCGAAGTTGAAAAAAAGGATAATAATGAAACCGATTTTTTTTTAGAATAAAGTTATTCTTGGACTCTGTGATTTTGTAATTTTCTGATAGTCAAATATTTACACAGCACGGTACAGGATCAGTACTTCCAAGGACTAAGTTACAAACGAAAAAAATCAAGAAAGCTCTCTTATATTATTTTTAATTAGTTAAGCGTATTTTATAATTTAATTTGTTTAATAATTGTTCTATCATAATTAATCAATAAACTTAGAACCTCTATTCATTTATCTTATTTAAACCATTTTCAGCTACTTTTGAACTGTCTCCGAGAAATCGCCATGTTTTTTGAGAAAAATAATCTCTCCCAATCAACAACCAACAAAATAGATAATTATAATATTTCTATGACCAACAACAACTTGCCTGTACCATTAATAATTTAGTACCTACCCAAATAACTAGCTACAGATTAGAAGTGAGACCTCTATTGAAAACCTGTTTCACTACCTTCTAACTAAACGAAGAGGTATTTGAGGAGATCATGTATCATTTGTTTTAATAACGAACAGCGTTACCAATAAGTCTAACTTTATACCGCAAGATGGCGCTAGCAACAACACAAATTTCTATTTATTTCTCACAAGATCATGATAGATCAATACCAGCTAGATGCACTATAGAGGCGATAGAGAAGCGAGCCAAGAAGATCATCGGCAATGATGTACTGGTTGAATTAAAACTCCAAAGTCTTAAACATCGACGTTGAGTTGCTAGCCTGTAGATTTTTACCTGTTGCATTTTCAGGAATAGGTGTGCGTTGGAATTGCACAATTTAATTCCGCCTAGCCCGTTCTATCATCGGACCACGAGACTCAAGGTGATGCGCTACCGTTCCATAGTGGACATCCCACCTATAAGCGCAAAACTTTTTGGTAACACATTCATTGTGCGTACAGCTAAGCAGTGGAAATTGTCTACCGAATTCTGTGTTTCCTGATAACTACTACAACCTCGAGGTCTTTAGGTCAAGAATGGATAGGTTACTTCTCAGCAAGTGTGCTTCATCGTCGACTACATCATCGCTGTCCATCAAATGAGACAGTGATCACGCGCGAGCCTATCAATATTAAAAAGGGTTTGTTTGAAAGAGTCATTGCGGCCTTGGAACACAAAGGATATCTAAAAGAAAAAAGGTGGATTTAGTCAAATAAAGTCCCAATCTCCCTCTCGCTCTATCCAGAGTGGTCGAGTTTAGTAGATGATTTCTCATCCAAAATAGGATCGTAACAGATTCCAATAAGTACATCAAATAAAATCAAAACAAAAGCATTTATTTTAAAGAGACCATTTACAGACAGTTTTGAATAGTCAAATGTCGGTCAGTCCATAAAAAGTGAAGCTAAATTGCAAGTTCCAAAGCGTAGATGGAGAAGAACGTGCAAGAAACTCCATGGACACTCTTTTAAATCATATTATGAGTTACATACAATGCTTAGTTACATATTTCTTGGTACTTTTATTATTTAAACACAATGAAGATTATAAGTAATGAAAAAAAAAACTAAATAGGATTAAACCACTGGCAGCTGAGAGATGACCAGTCTCAACGAATGGCACCCGATCACAAGCATGACACTTGCGTCAGCCCCATTCAGCTTAACCATTTTGAAGGAAACTGAATGACCCAATAACACGTGCCACCATCATCTCAGAAATCATACATTTTGTAAACGGAAGTAATTTTCTATTGACTGAATATCAATGTTTTGCATTTCATCAACGTTTTTAAATCTGATAAAAGTTATTTTAATCTTAAAATCTAGAAATTAAAAACAATTAACATGATTTGTTTGCGTAACGTAATATGGATTACAGCATTATTTAAATAAGTATGTAAAATTGATCATAATTATATATTAAAAATAAATAATTGATATAATATGTCATGGAACGTTGTTATTATCTTGATACTATTGTATAGGTACGTGACGTGGAAGGCATAATTATGTTATATAGATGTGATAAATATTATTACATAGGTAAGTAGTGAGCCGGGCATATTGCTCGCAGAACAGATGGTGGATGGGGATAAAGGTTTTTAAAGTGGTGGACAGCGTTGGAGGGCCTCCCACAAGTGTGGTCCTGTGCATCTCGTACCTTTCCATCGGATTCACCTGGTAATCAGCCTATCTTGTCCTTTTAAAATTGTACCTGTACCTGCTCCGAGCTACCTACTGCCCAATAGTTGTTTTTCGGGCTGTTGTATTTATTGTAATCGTACCGAAAACATTAATTCCGCGATACAGGATTATGAAGTTTATAGTTCTTATGTAGCTTCATAGATGTCACTTCATACTGTGTATTATTGGAATACCTCTACCTACCTTTTGGGAAATATAGGCGTGATGTTATACGAAGATTTTCTATTGAGAGTTTGTTTCGGTGTTTCTTCTCAGGGTAGTCAGTTAGGGAACACCGGCCTCATCTAGTTTCACCGTCATTATCATCATTTCAGCCGATAAACGTCCACTGTTGGACATAGGCCTCCCCCAAGCGTCGCCACAATGCACGATCCTGTGCGTCCCGCATCCATCGGATTCCTGCAACCTTCACCAGTTCATCGGTCTACCTTTATCTAGTTTAAATTGACGAAAAAAAAAAAATGACATGTAAAAGTGTTTTTAAAAACCTATTTACGAAATAAATATTACATATAAAATATTTAAATTTTATTCTCATTTTCCGTTGTTTTCTTTATGTATGCGTACAATATTTAGCCTCATTTGATACAACACAGAAATTGAAAACTATATAAATGATAATTGACACACGAGAATTTAATTGCTACATAAGTTTAAATAAGATAACCAGTAGAGTGGACTGCCTGTATATGAATCGTTGTATTAATGCTCACGTGAATTTTCATGAGTCAGGCTGGGGTTAAGTAAATTAACCTTTCGATTACCGTAATTAGAGACAGAATAGAAGGACAATGAGAAAGCAAACGCCGGCGTTCGCTTGGTGTGAAAGAGTTACCATGGAATTTCTTGCCGGTTCTTCTACATAGGAAACGACCAATTTAGAACCGTGCACTAGCTTCTGACGTTTTATAAGTGCCCATGTAGGCCTATGTGAAATAAAATATTTTTGATTTTGATTTTGATTTTGGTGCTTAATGAACACAATACACACAACAACAACACAACAACAACAATACACACAACAACAATACAATACAACATACAGCAACACAACAACAACAAACACAATTGCAATTGTTTATAATTGTATTACTAACACTAGTTTTAAGTTTTTATACTACTAACAAATTGAAACCTAGTCAACTAAATTAAACGTTTATTATTATTATAACTGCTTGACTTGTAGTTACAAAGAATTTAGATGCCAGCATACCAACAACCTAACAGAGGCCTCACCATGACCTCCATTTGACGACCTAAACTGAATTGTTAAAGGGTCCATCCCTTTAACTACGAATATATAGGGTGTATTAGCTCCATCCCGCTTTCTCGCTCGAATGCTTGACATTTAACACGTTATGGTAAGCCTTGGATTGACATTGGTTACCAAAAAGGCTTGTGGTCGCCTTGGATTGACATTAGTTACCAAAAAGGCTTGTGGTCGAACTCTTACAATTTTAATTTTTTTACGATTATCGTCAGTAAAATGAGAAATAAAATTTGGTTATTAAATGAACCAAAATTTAGCACTTCGACTGTTGTTATGAGGAAAATTTAATGTGTGGTGTGAATTTGTAATTAATTAATTTGACATTTATTATGAATTTATTCTGACATTTGTTATGAATTTATTTTGACATTTATTATGAATTTATTTTGACATTTCTTATGAATTTATTTTTGATATTGAAAAAAAAATTAAAATACATTCTGTGTTTTATTAAAATTGAAAATACAAAATGAAATGACAATAAAAAATAAAAAAAAATACCATTCAAATTAAAAATATCTACATATCTGTATAGACTGTATTTTCAATTTTTGATATTTTATTAGTTTATATTGACATTTAGGTACTATTTTTATCTACTACCTATGTTATTTGACATTTGTATTTTATTAATTTGATTTATATATCCGATTTATTTTTCTATTTTTTAGGCCTACATGGGTACTTATAAAACTTCAGAAGTTAATTCATGGCATTTTGTTGCGTTACTACTTTACAGTTTTCAGACTTTTTCCTGTACTCGTGCCAGACCTAGACTTTGCTTCTTGCCTTTCAGGATACTAGGTCAACGAGAAGTACCTTTTAGGTTTTGATTTCCTTGCAAGTGTCAAAATATGCGCCTAAAAGGAGTTTATACAACCTCATCTTGAAATTGGGTTGACTTAGTAGTTTGATTTGGCAAACCTAAGTATGTGATACCTATTAATTCTAGATAAGTTCCTGAAAAAAGGATCTTGACAAACGGACAGACGGACAACAAAATGATCCTATATAGATTTTTCCGACTAAGGTACGGGACCCTAAAAATGAGTCAGCTACCCAATGGCAAGGTCGACTGGTCACAGGTACCGAACTACTTTACACATAAATATGTGTAAAACACACACAAGGCCCATTAATAACCTTACTAATGGTCATTTTGAAACAAGATACATTTTTATGGGTTCTTTAAAACGGTCATTGTGCTCATATCCAGTACCAAGGGGAAGTGGGTACGGGCTTGCGGACGGGGAGTAACTATCCGGACCGAGCCCAAGTCGTCGACGGCACGCACTGTTCCGTCCGCCGTCGACGACTTGGGCTCGGTCCGGACAATTACCGGACGGTCGGACAGCGAGCTACCCATTGCTCGCCGTCCGCAAGCCCGCGCCTACGGTGGCCGGAAATCGGGATCGGAATCCCGGCGGCGGCGGCGGCTGGGGCGCCATTGAGGGGGGACACTTTGGAAGTGTCTCTCGCGCAAACTATTCAGTTTAGAAAAAAATGACATTAGAAACCTCAATATCATTTTTGAAGAACTATTCTTAGATACATCACACGCATGGGTTTGATGAAAAAAAAAAAAATTGAGTTTCAGTTCTATCCTATATACCTACCCCTAAAATATATTGTTTTTTTTTTGTGTGAAAATCTTAATGCGGTATACAGAATACATCTACTCACTAAGTTTCAACAGTATAACTCTTATAGTTTCGGAAAAAAGTGGCTGTGACATACGGACAGACAGACAGACAGACATGACGAATCTATAAGGGTTCCGTTTTTTGCCATTTGGCTACGGAACCCTAAAAATAAAAAAAAACAGACTTTACCTCTATAATATATTAGTGTAGATAGGCTTGCGTATGACCACTATTTCACCAGGGCCTCAAGTCTGCTATTACAATAGTGTCAGAATGGTCTATCATTGATGTCATAATTGTCGATTTTGACAAGTTTGGTAATACTACTACTTTAATGGAGTCATTATGACTTTCCAATGGTCAACCACTGACACTCCATTGAAAGAAGTGACATAGAATGGTAATCTCGTACATATTGACAAATGAATATTTGAAGTTTGCGGTAATCTGATAAAACTTTGACAGTTTATTTGATCAGTGTTTTACCATTAGAACGTTATTGTGCAGTTATTGGTTTTAATATGCTCGAAATTATCATTCTACCACAATTCTATTACAAGACCATTGACCGATCAATGATCGATCATTGTGAATTAGCAGATTACAAACTTTTAGCAAAATGACAATTGGATCATGTTGGAATGACGAATTTATAAAAATAGCAGACTTGGGGCCCTGGTGGTAAACGACGATGTGTTCGAACACTGGGTAATGACAGTCGCTATCTTTTCGAATTTATGAAAGAAAGAAGCCTCGCTGATGTGCCTCCGCCCACGTCTTCGTTCACACTACGCCCCTGTTCATGTCAATCTGGTTAATTACCATGATCAATGACGTAACTGGCTTCAAATAAAATATTGCTGTCTAACCGGTCTATATGGAACAGGTTCGCCGAAACCAAACTGGGGCCTTCCCATGACGTGATAAAGCATTTCACCTCTGTAGTACCCCAGTAGGCTCACCTGGGTTCCTACGGTTTTGCTGACATCTCTTACAACGCTATGCGCCGTCGACCACTCGGGCTCAGTCTGTACGGTTACCGGGCGGCCGGACGCGAGCTACACATTGCTTGTCATCCCAAGTCTACACCTACTGTGGCTCAAAATCAGTATCGGGATCCCATCGGCTGGGGTGTGAGTAAGTTTGTTCCCCCACACGTGCGACCGCCTCCTTCACTATCATCACTACTTCGCAGAAAGTTGTGCCCGCTTGTCATTCCTCTTCGATTCGGGCTATGACCTGTACCAGGGCCCGGACCTAAGTCCCATGGAACATAAGTGTTGTTGAGAAATTGCGAGGATTCTCATTCATGTTTCTTCAGTTGCTTTCTACCACGTACCACCCTTACCACGTTCTTATCGGCCTAAGTGACGCTTAGGTCCACCAGATTGCAGATGCAGGGACATTTTGGGCACTCTAATGAAATCAGAAATCAGGAATCAGAAACGTTTATTTCAAACACTTTTGAATTGTGAAAATGTTGGTCAGTCAAACAAGTGAAACTAATAAGTGGGCCACCGTCTGGTTAGGAGCACTACTACTTACCCTGCGTCACTTTTGACCTTGGGTCCGTACCAAGGTTGAAAGTGACGTAGCAGACCAGATCTGTTGTACCAAATCCGAGCGTGTGTTACCACTTTTAATATAAGAGTAGTTTCATATCTTTTTTACCAACTGCTACTCAACTTGTAGGTACTGTCTCAGACGTGCATAATTTCCTTCTTTATTATTACTGACCACTATAAAACATGTTTTTGAAGTATAATTGCATATAATGTGGTTGAGTTTTTGGCAATTTGGTGGTAGTCGATGTGAATATATAGTACCGCTAACGGAGCCAGTCTGGTAAGATTTTAATCAGCATTATAAAGAATACCTCACACTGTGACGGCGTGGTTGATGCAGTGGTTGATCGGCTGCTACGCTGCGTGTTACAGGTTCGATGCCCATACAGAACAAATACTTATACGGTCTATAGATAGGTGTTCCGGATCTGGGTGTCTTGTACGTCAGTTTATATGTTTGTGAACGCACCCACGACACGAATTATTTCTAATGCAGAAAACGTTGAAAAACAGAACTGAAGTGTATTTCACAAGTTGAAATTAGTTCGTAGGTTATCGCGGCTTCACCCCTGTAGCCTTGTCCATCGGAATGGTGCTTGTCTTGGTATAATTTTTGGTCTATGACATCTATTCGGTCTCAAGAATACTCTAGCTTTCTATATTTTCAAATATCACATTATTTCTTCCACAGATTTCCCTTTTTTAACTCCTGGAACTTAGGTTTTCTCTCTTTTGTATAGGAAAGGGACAGTAATCCACCATGCAGGACCAGTTCGGGTCGATGGATTTTACAATGTCCTCGATTTTTTTATTGAAATACACGCCGCAGCAGCACCGCTTTTATCCAGATGTTTCCCTTCACCGTTTTGAAAGCAGTGGTGTTAAAATAAATTTTACAAAAAAATAAAAAAACCCGACTGTGTAAAAAAATATTTTAAATAAAAACTGAAAAGAAAAATAAACAAGTTCAGTCCACAGTTCAGCCACAGTCGGGACCCACATTAGATCTTGCGGACAGTGAGCAATGGGTAGCTCGCTGTCCGGCCGTCCGGTAACTGTCCGGACCAAGCCCAAGTCGTCGACGGCGCGCACTGTTCCCGCGCGCCTCAAGGAGTTGTCAGCAACAGCAGGGACCCAGCCGGGTCGAAGCCTACTGGGGCCAGGGTTATCCGAAAGGGCGCTCGAGCCCCGGTATGAAGGCTAGAAGGAACGGGGTGGGTCTTTTAGTCAGTAAGAGTCTGACACTATCTCCCGCTCCGCCCAAGGGCGGGGGATGTCAATGCATGATTTTTTCCCACCATAAAAAAAAAAATAAAAAAAAAAAACCCACATTAGATAGAATGATTTTAGTCTAAATTATTTTAATGGGTCCCGACTGTTGCTGAACTGTGGACTGAACTTGTTTATTTTTTTCTTTTCAGTTTTTATTTAAAATATTTTTTTACACAGTCTGGTTTTTTTTATTTTTTAAATATTTTTTTTATTTTACACTTTTTAGTTACTATTATAATATCACTATTTATTCATTATATTTTAGACGTAAAATCACTATAAAGTTCAAAAACCGACCTAGGCATTCGCCTCAGTACAAAATAAATAACATAGATTTCCTGTTGTACTTTTTTTAATATGGTCATGACATACCATTTTGAAATCCTCATGAAAAGCTCTTTAATTTGACACCCATATTGCAGAATCAAAAAAAAAAAAAATTTTTTTTACTGTAACATATAGCATCTCACAGTTGATATGTTGTTTTTTTTTAACGTCACCTATCTAAGAACACTTGGGTTATCAAGACGAATCTAACGATATGTTAATTAGAGTCTGTGCGGAAAGTAAACCATCGTGGGATTTGAGGGCGCTGCTGTAGATAAATATCGTTTTTGTTATGTAAGCAACATTGTGACGTCATTATAGTGCGACTGTTAAATCTTGACATTTTGAAACTATGTTAGACTAGCTTCTTCCAGCGGCTTCACCCTTTAATAAAAATTATCCGATTGGCTGAATTTGCTCACCTAATGAAACTGCAAAGTTATAGCTTATGTGCTATATTATTGCAATGTTTATGGTTAAGTTCATCTGTCTAGTAGTTTTTGCGCGACACATCCATACATACGACTACCTCCATCCATCTTCACAAACTTTCGAATTAATAATATTAGTAGCCTATTTATTGAACTTGCTCACGTGATGAAACTTAGCAAAAATATAGGTTATAAGCTATATTATTGCAACGTTTATCATTAAATTCATCCGTTTATAAGTTTTTGCGTAATGAGTAACAAACCGTTAATTGTGGCGACACCTGGGGGAGGCCTATGTCGAACAGTGGACGTCTTTCGATTGTAATGATGATGAACATTTAAATACAAACACGAACCGGTAAAGGAAAATAGCGTGAAGAAACTGCTGTACTGCCTATCTAGGTAGGTTCCACCAACGACCACTTACCCAGTTCCAACGAAAATGGTTCTATCACTTTGCCTGGGATCGGTCTATTATCACTGACTGGAATATTGTAGCTAACAGCAAGTTTATGTTTACCCTAGTTAAATCATCTTCCTGCCCTAGTCCCGTTTTATTTGGGGTCGGCGCAACACGTTTTTTTCTTCCATTCTGTCCTGTCACTCGTCACGCTATCACTAACTCCCTTTTCTTTCATATCGCTTCTCACACAATCCATCCATCTTTTCTTTGGTCTCCCTCTTCCCCTCCATCCATCCACGTGTAAACTCATAACTTTTTTAGTAACATGCGTTTCATCCCTCCTTTTCACATGACCATACCAAGACAAACGATTCCCTTTCAACTTTTCAGTCACTGGCGCCACTTTCAAACTTCCCCTAATATACTCATTTCTCACTTTATCCATTCTCGTCACACCACACATCCATCTTAACATTCTCATCTCCGCTACATGCAATCTTTTTTCATCCGTCTTTTTCACAGCCCAACATTCTGATCCATACAGTATGACAGGCCTTATTACGGACTTGTAGATTTTACCCTTCAACTTGAGGGGCATCCGTGGGTCACAAGTGGTTCCCGTGACCTGTCGCCACTTCATCCATCCTGCGTTGATCCGACGTGTTACGTCCCGGTCCACCTCACCATCCCCTTGGACGAGCGACCCGAGGTACCGAAAGTCGGAACAGATCGGTATGGGCGTTCCAGCGAGAGCTAAAGGCACTGGATTGGAGACACCGCCGAAATCGCAGAACAAGTACTCCGTTTTGGTTCTACTCAATTTCAGAACAACACTCTCCAGTCTGTGCCACCACACCTCCAATCTGTTCTGGACCTCTAGGCCACTCTCGGCAACCAGCACAATGTCATCGGCAAACAGCATACACCAGGGAGCCTCTTCCTGAATGTCCGACGTCAGAGCGTCCATTATCATCAGGAAGAGGTAAGGGCTGAGAGCCGACCCTTGATGTAGGCCAACAGCCACATTGAAGCTGCCAGTGGTGCCAACTGTAGACCGGACTTGGGTATTACATCGACTATACATCGCTCGGATCAACTGCACATACTTCCCAGGCACACCTTTCTTCTTAAGGGCCCACCACAAAACCTCACGAGGTACTCGGTCGTATGCCTTTTCGAGGTCAACGAATACCATGTGCAAGTTTTTATGCGCACTTCTGTATTTCTCGCACAGCTGGCGTATAGCAAAAATGGCATCCGTTGTACCCCGACCCGGCATAAAACCGAATTGGTTCTGCGAAATTTCACTCTCTTCTCTCAGACGCCTTTCAATAACTTTCTCCCAGGCTTTCATAGTATGTGACATTAGCTTAGTTTAGTTTATTAGTTTACCCTAGTTAAATATAAAGGTAAAAATGGAACACACTACCACTTTCTCGTTGTCTTCCTCAGTACTTTTTTCCCTTTTGCTAATCTATGAAAAATATGAACTTAATGACTATGAAAATAAAGTACACTTCAGAATTTGTAATGTTGCTTCGTAAAAAATCTATTTAGCCTGTAAGGGACCATCTCGTATATAAGATCTTTGGGATCACTTGGTTGTCCGTCTGTTTATCTGTTAAGACCTTTTAACGCTTGGAGGTATCGAGTTAAAATTAAAACCATACGCTCAAATCTGCGGTCTTTTGAAGTTGTGAAAAAATCAGACTTCTGAGTTAACGAAAAAAAAAGATACGGCCGTTTATGTCGCAAAAAAACGTATATTTCTATAATCTAGCGAATCAAAGTTCATAGGGTGAATCCCGTTGACCTTAAATCCTGAAATTTGGCATAAATCAAGGTCTCATAGAACAAGTACAGGGAAAAATCTGAAAATTGTAAATTTGTAGATACGCCACAAAAAAAAAATTGTTTTTAATTCGGAAAAATCTTCGTAACTAAATTCGGGAATTGATTTCATAGGTAAATTTGTACAGAATCCTCAGTGCGCGAGTCCGACTCGCGCTTGCCCTTTTTTATTTTAGTTACTGTATCCGTACTCAAGCCTGAAAAGAATTATTCTAAGTTAGTCGAAACGCATTATAAATTTAAAGTATCAATACTCTTTATACTAGCCATAGAAAATATTGACCAAAACAAAATAAATAAATATCGTCATGTTTAAATGAATTTCCGTTTAATTTATATATATTTGGAGATAACAGGGACAGGAGTTTATCTAGGAAGTCTAAAAACATTAAAATAAAAGTGTTACGTACCAAAAAAACAGCATACCAATGTTTCCCAAATTCGTGACTTTGTTTTGATCAATAATGGTGTGATTTGCCATTTGTTATCTTTGGAAAAACTGTAATATATTAAATATTATTTCCCTTGCAGCTCAGTGAAATTTTTTATCACATTTCTGAAGATTTCAATTAAAAATAACAATAAAATAACATAATAAACAAACCGGTGCCAATATTATATGACGTTTGGCATTTGACGGATGGCTGGGTTGGGTTGCTACTTAAAATCTTTAATGTTGTTTTCACTTTACGCCACGACGGTTCTTTTATCGCACAGACAATATAAAAATCTGTTCAGCGGTTTGGAAGATATGAGGTAACAAAGAATATTACATACATACAAACATACAAGATAACCCTTCTTGCAGTCGGGTAATAAAGAGTTTGCCTGGATTTAAACCAGCAACTCAACGACTTAAGACTCGTAATTAGAAACCATTACCTACCAATGCTTTAATCCTATTAACAAACAAATAACCTATTTTAAATCTTGATATATTAAAAAAAATCTATCCGAGCTTCAAGTGCTTGGTCATCCATGATTTATGCCATATCATGACATGCCATTCAAATGCAACAAGGTCAGTTTTAATACCATAAATGTTCAAAATAACATTTCCAAACATTTCCGGCACATTAGACGTAATTCTACACAAGTCTATCATTACTATTTCATCATCATTTTCCTGCCCTTGTTCCATGTTGGTTAGGGTCAGCACAACATGATTTTTCTTTTATTCTGCACTATCAATCGTCTCGCTGTAACTGACTCCCTTTTCTTTCACTTAACTTCTCATACAATCCATCCATATTTTCTTTAGTCTTCCTCACAACATGTTTTTTCTTCTATTCTATCCAATCAATTGTCTCGCCATTACTGACTCTCTTTTCTTTCACTTAACTTCACATACAATCCATCCATATTTTCTTTAGTCTTCCTCACAACATGTTTTTTCTTCTATTCTATCCAATCAATTGTCTCGCCATTACTGACTCCCTTTTCTTTCACTTAACTTCTCATACAATCCATCCATATTTTCTTTAGTCTTCCTCACAACATGTTTTTTCTTCTATTCTATCCAATCAATTGTCTCGCCATTACTGACTCCCATTTCTTTCACTTAACTTCTCATACAATCCATCCATATTTTCTTTAGTCTTCCTCACAACATGTTTTTTCTTCTATTCTATCCTATCAATTGGCTCGCCATTACTGACTCCCTTTTCTTTCACTTAACTTCTCATACAATCCATCCATCTTTTCTTTGGCCTTCCTCTACTTCTCTATCCATCCACAGTTACTCGTATATTCATAACTCTTTTAGTAACATACGTTTCATCCCTCCTCTTCACATGACCAAGACAAGCGATTCCTTTTCATTTTTTCAGGCACTGTAAAACTTCCTCTAATGTAATCACATCTCACTTTATCCGTTCTCGTCACACCACACATCCATCTCAACATCATCTCTGCTACATGCAATCTTTTTTCATCTGTCTTTTCCACAGCCTAACATTCTGATCCATTTAGTATTACAGGTTTTATCACGGATTTGTAGATCGCCTAGAGTCCTTTCAACTTCTATCTTCATTATTAATTCGTCATTATTTTGGCAGAAAGGAATGTTGGATATAGGCCTCCTCCAAGTGTCTTCATAGTATAAAGTTTGTGCGTCTCACATCCACCGCATTCCCTCGACTCTCCACCAGGTCATCGGTCTAAATTGTAGGAAGCCTTCCAACGCTGCGTTTTCCGGTGTGCGTCACCACTCCAGAAACTTTCAGCCCCATTCACCATCTGTTCTACGAGCAACGTGTCCTGCCCTCTGCCACTTAAGTTTGACGATTTTTGGGCTAGGTATAAGTCAAGTCAAGTTAAGTCAAAGCATTTATTTCAAATAGATTTGCAGGCACTTTTGAATAGTCAAATTTCGGTCAGTCCAAGAAAAGTGAAGCTAAATTACTAAATTGCGTATGTTGGTGACATTGGTTTTTCTGTGGTCATCTTTATTCCTAATGGGATGACGCAAGGAAACTCCGAACATGGAACTTTCGATAGCCCTTTGGGTGACTTTAAAAGTAACCATATATGCTGGGTATACTAGACAGGTTTGCCTGTACAGTTAAGTTTTACGTGTATGTTGCACAACTGTGCAGGTTTCCACTCAAGCTTACCTGACAGGTATAACAGTGCAGGCAAAGCTGTACACGGTACACTCTAGAGTGTATTAAGCCTTCTGATGAGGTCCATTATAATTATTTCATCATTCTTATTTTAATATATTTTTGTTCTGAGGTCTCAAGCCCGGTGCAGTGTGTCGTACCCTTTAGAGGTACAGAGTCGACATACAACTTTATAATTATGGAAATGTAAGTCACAGTAGTGATGTGACACCGGGGGATGTGGACGTGTCTGTTATAATTTTTTATATTTATATATTTTATATTAAGAAATACCCAGTTCTGTTTTAGTTGAGTGTAGTGTTGTGTGATTGGAAAATATTATCATATATTTTGTGAGTACTATGTTTCTTTTTTATTTAGTGTTTTTTTTTGTAGTGATAGTTTTGGTTGATTTACTTTTTTATGAAAATGAAAGTAAGTCTTGTTACTGCTATTATCAACTGTAAGATCATGCATTTTGATGAAAGCAGTTTTTTTTTTATAAATTTTTCTCAGTGTTTTGTTCACTTCTTACAAATGCAATATTCTTCAGTCCTCGTCCTTATTTAATTCAAGTTCTGTGAAGTCTATTTAATCTTTTATGGCATCTCTGTTTGCCATTAACTCAGTATTCATTCCCTGTCTAGTTATAGCCCCCATTCGCAGTCTACGTGAGGCACATATTTTTTTTTACTGTTTTACAATTACACCTTTTTACTTTTGATACAATTACAAGTTTTTTTTCTTCACTTTTAATGTTATAGTTAGGTACACTATGTTTTGTAAATAAAATACTATGTTTAATTCCAGTTTTATAAACGTTTTTATTTTCTTTTAAAAACAAAAAGAAATCTTTTATTTTTAATTATTTAAACTTCTTAAGGAAGCCAATTTAAACTTCATAAGGAAGCCAAAAAATTAATGGCTTCCTTAAGAACTGGAATGAGAAAGCGAGGAACTGTGATCGTTGGAAGGAATGGAAGGCTTTGCCCAGCAGTGACACAGTGTGGGCTAAGTTTCTTTTTTTTGTTTTTTATTTTTATTTAAACTGTAGTGGTACATATGAGGACTTAATGATAAGACATTCTCTACCAGTCAACCTTTGAGGTTTCCTTTTCAATCAGGAATCAAGGCAAGTGGCAAGGCGTGTGAAGCTAGAATAATTTATAATTGATGATCTAGATTTGGTTAAGTCCATTCTGCAAAACCTGGATCACCAGCGTAGGGCAGCCAGCCTATTGGTATTTTACAGGATGCATTGTAGAGTATGCGCGGAAATTGCATGAGTTGATTTCGCCAACACTTTTCTACCATCAGACAACCCGACGTGCACCGAGTATCCACCCTTACGTTGTTGAAACCTCTACAGTCTTGACTAAGCGTTTCGCCTCGTCTTATAAACCACGTTCATCGAAGGACTGAAACAATTTGCCAGCTGCGGTCTTCCCGTCCGATTTTAATTCAGGAGCCTTCAAAGCTAGTGTGAATAAGCTCCTCATAAACTAGTGCGCCTCACCATCAACAATTGCATCACTGCTTACCATCAGGTGGGATAGTAGTCAAGCACTGTTTATATTATTAAAATAAAAAAGTAATTGTCAACAAAACCACATCAAACTATGAAAGAATATTTTCTTATGTACATCTACATAGCATCTTTTACGACTTTGGGAACATAAAAAAGCTAATTCCAGTTCTAAATGTAATAATAATAGCTTTACATTTCAATTTGCACAAAGGTTAAATTGTATAGGTATAAACGAGACAGAACGAAACAGAATGCAATCAATATTTTGCGATAAAACCTTTGTGAGAGAAGTGATCGAGACTTCAAATTATTTATCACTAGCTGTATCAAAGTCAAAGTCAAAACGTTTATTGCAAACCAAGTGTACAATGATGACATTATATTAGTTTAGTGCTTATGACTTAGCAGCCTGTTTCAAGCATCGCAACTTCGTTCGCATGGACTACAGGATTTTGAATTTATTTTTAATAAAATAAAAGTAGCCTATATTACTCCTTATTGCATCAGCTACCTGCCAAAAAAAGTCCCGTCAAAATCGGTCCAGCCATTTCAGAGATTAGCCCGGACAAACAGACAGACAGACAAAAATTGTAAAAAATGTTATTTTGTTGCATGTACCGTATATATATTCTTATGCATGTAGTAAAAAGCAGTTATTTCAATATTACAAACAGACACTCCAATTTTATTTACATGTATAGAAGATAGATGTACCTATATATGTATAGATTAGCTAGCCTATATTATCCCACTACTAGGCAAAGGCTTCCCTCCATTCTTTCCAATGATCACGGTTCCTTGCTCTCTCCTTCCAATGCTTAACCTCTCGAGTGTCGTAATTAGAGACACAATTAAAAAGCCATTGTGTCTCGCGTGGATCCACGTTTAAACACACAACGGGTTAAGGAAACCACCCAGGGGCCCAAGTCTGCTATTTTTATAAATTCGTTATTCCAACACGATCCCATTGTCATTTTGCTAAAAGTTCGTAATCCGCTAATTCATAATGATCGGTCATTGATCAGTCAATGGTCTCGTATTATAATTGTGATTAAATGACAATATCGAGCTTATTAAAAGCACTGACTGCACTGGACTGCACAATGACGTTCTAATGGTAGGACACTGATCAAAGGAACTGTCAAAATTTTAGCAGACTACCTACCGCATACGTCAGACATTCATTTATCATTATGTACAACATTACCATTCTATGCCATTTCTTTCAATGGAGTGTCAGTGGTTGACCATTGGAAAGTAATAATGATGCCATTATATTAGTAGATTACCAAAACTTGTCAAAATCAACAATTTTATGAAATCAATGATAGACCATTCTGACACTATTGTAATAGCAGACTTGAGGCCCAAGTCGTCCCACCATCTCCGTCGTGGTCTGCCTCGGCCCCGCGCTGCTGTGTGCGGGTACCAGTCCTGCGTTTTACAGGCTCAGCTCGTTAGACATGCGGCAGACATGTTTTGCCCAGTCCCATTTAAGTTGGGTAGCCTTTTGAGACGTCAAGTAGTTTTCAGTAAAATCTACTTGAAGTATTTATACGTAAGTACGTATTACTAATTACATTTTAACATTTAAATAGATTGGATCACAATAAGTTTACTCCTAATCGGGCACTATATGTATACACTGAATCTAAATCTATACACCGTTTAATTTTGATCGTTTTAATCGCGTGGAGGGTCGATCCGGTACATGAAACACTATCGATTTGTAAAGATATAATTAAAAAATAAATTACCTCTTTTTCAAAACTCGTAATAATTTACGCATGTACGAAATTAATTTATTTAAGAAAACCTCACCTGAGCGAGTCCAATGATTTGTAGGTAGTAGTCGGCGTTGCATACAAACTACCTACAGGTCATTGTACTCGCTCGGCTGACGTTTTCTTAAAGAAATTAAATTCGTACATGCGGAAATTAATACAGTTTTCAAAAAAAGGTACTATATTTTTTAATTTTATTTTTACAAATCCATAGTATTTCATGTACCGGATCGACGCTCCACGGGATTAAAACGATCAAAATTTAACGGTGTATATATAAAAGGAGAAACTGACTGACTGACATATCAACGCACAGACGAAACTACAGGGCCTATTAGTCTGAAATTTTGCAGGTTTCCTTTTCTGACGTAGGTCAGCACTAAGAGAGGATTTTTCAAAATGAACCCCCTAAGAGGAGAATCGGGGTTCAGAAGTTTGTAATTAGAAACTTACCATAACTTGAAGCTGCTGGCTATAATTACTAATTTGTATATTTACTCCTAAATGGATTTTTTAAAATCATTTTGAACAGTTTATTGCAAACCAGAGGGTATAATTTCTAAGAAATGGCCACGGCATATGTACCTTTTACGGGTAAACACAATATTAACAGCACACATGCCTGTTTGCCGCTTGGTTGCTATCTTAGATTGTTTGTTATCATCAGCCTTTTTAATGGTTCCACTGTTGGGACTCAAGCCTCCTCTCTAGGAGAGGGAATGTGCCGTAATCCACCAGATTGTTTATATTGTGATACAATACGAAAAATCGAAGATAATAAAGGACAGGTTACGAGAAAAAAAAAACTGATCAAAAAAAACAAAACAAACAGACTAAGTACAGGAATGGACTTGATTACATGTCCATGGCGTGTACGGAAGCCAAAATTCTTGTTACTTGTACCCTACTAGCTTGTTCACGCAATTTCGCTATCTCACAGGAACCGTACATTTTCAAGGATATAAGTTTATGGCACTCAGGCACTCAAAGATGGCGCACCTTTCTATCTTTGAGGAAACTAGAATCAGTTCACACTCAGAGAATATAATATTCAAAAACTCAATGTTATCACTTCACAATTATTTCTTAGCAATTAATAAATTCCATAATATAATTCTGCTCACATTATGCAATCTAACCGGTTGGAAATAAAAATGATTATGCTAGCTTGTGTTTTAATCATAGATTTTTCCTGCAGTTTTCAAGATCACAAGTTGTCGGTATCTTTATCTACACTAATGTAATAAAGAGGTAAAGTTTGTTTTTTTTATTTTTTTGTTTGTAGGAGGTAATCTCTGGAAGTACTGTAGCCTGATTCACGTAAAATCAAACAAGCCAAATATCGTTGAAGTTTTATAGTCGTTCGATCGAAGTCCTATCCAAAAGCGGTATCCACGATCTATCGACTTATTTCCAGTTACATTAATAAGTATTCTACCAGGATAATGTAATACATATATTTTTTTAAATCGACTAATTTCAAACGACTTTAAAATCGGTGTCGTTCAAACTCTATTGATGGATGTGAATACGGAAATGGTCTAAACGACTAAATTGCTACGATATCGTTACGGTTTTCATTACGTGAATCAGACTACTGGTCCGATTGCCAAAATTTTTTTACTGATAGAAAGCTGCTTGATTCCAGAGTGAGCGGTATTCACGTGTTCCTTAATCGGGATTGGATAGAACGACAACTCAACTGGCTCTAAACTAAACGATCTATCGACAACTTATTTCCTGTTACATTAACAAGTATTCTACCAGGATAATGTAATACAGATTATTTTTTATAAATCGACTCTTCGACCAAACGACTTTAAAATCGGTGTCGTTCAAACTCGATTGATGGATGTGAATACGAAAATGGTCTAAACGACTAAATCGCTATGATATCGTTACGCTTTTGATTACGCAAATAGGGCTACAGTACTTTCAGAAATTACCTCCTACAAACAAAAAAAAACAAACTTTACCTCTTTATAATATTAGTGTAGATATAGATAGATACATAAAATACCGTTTGTTGGTAACTTGAGCACGGCTGAGTAAGGTTTTATTTTAAAAGGTTCGTTACTATTCGAATCGTATTAATATAAAGTCGAAAGTTTCTGAGTACGTATGTTTGTTTCTCCTTGCCGAAAGGATTTGGCACAGAGGTGGACCATACCCTGAAATTGCACATACGATACTTTTTTTCCAGACAGTAAGTTCCCTTAGAATTTGAGATCCCCTTTGACAGGACTTTTTATTTTCTTTGGTGGAGAAAATTATCCTATGACAACCCCCGCTCTTGGGCGGAGCGGGAGATAGTGTCAGACTATTACTGACTAAAAAAACCCACCCCGGTCCTTCAAGCCTGCATACCAGGGCTCGAGCTCCCTTTCGGATAACCCTGGCCCCAGTAGGCTTCGGCCCGGCTGGGCCCCTGCTGTTGCTGACAACTCCTTGAGGCGCGCGGGAGCAGTGCGCGCCGTCGACGACTTGGGCTCGGTCCAGACAGTTACACATCGAGGCGTCCGGACCCCCCCTTTTGACAAGCCTCCCTCTAGCCAAGTTACAACCGTTTCGTTTCGATTCTCTTGCTTCGAATACCTCGAGTAGGCCGCGCCTCCGATTCTTTAGTTCTGGCGTCATCTCAACGCTCAGTCACGTGAACAAAGGAACCGGTGGCGTAGCGTACTCGAGGCGATCGACACAAGAGAATCGAAACGGAACGGTTCTAACTTGGCTAAGGGGAGGTAGTCAGACAGACGCCAGAAAGTCTGACCATCAGTCTCTCCGGGGAGTATCGTAAATTCGTAAATTGGTTTGTAACTACCGTGGCACATTTTATAAAATAGTTACGTACCTATTATAACAATATTATCACACAAATACACTGGTATCAATATTTATTTTAAGCATGGGTTACATTTATATAGGTTATATTTATTTGTTTAAGTATATTTTATTTACCACCATCCGTGCGTCTCTGCGGGGTGCCAGCTGCAAATCAGCGCTGGGTGTTTGACGCCCAGCAATTGCTGAGTTGATGACCCTTTCGGTTCCGGCACAGTCACTGCAACTGTATTGTATGTCTGTACTCTTTTTTTATTATTATTTTATGTTGTGGTATTATTGTGTTGCTTGCGCCGAATAAATGCTATTCTATTCTATTCTATCGTGTTGCCCAGCAAATGGGTTGTGGAACTCTGATAGGCAGTCGCTCCACGTAAAAGACGAATCTTCCTCCTTTTCAAAGTCGGTTAAAACTATCTAATTACCATAACCTAGTACCTGAGCAACACAATAAACCTTGGTAAGAGTGATGTCAGATTTACTAGCTTCAGAATAACGTGGGCTTGCGGACGGTGAGCAATGGGTAGCTCGCCATCAAAACCGTCCGGTAATTAATCGTCCGGACCGAGCTCAAGACGTCAACGGCGCATATTGTTCCACGCGCGCCTCAACGTTGTCAGCAAACCGCAGGGTCGAAACCTACTGGGGCCAAGGATCTGTTTCTGACGGCCCCGGTACGAAGGGCAATGAAGTAATAGGAGTGGGTTTTTAGTCAGTAAAAGTCTGACTCTATCTCCCGCTCCGCCCAAGACGGAGGATGTCATTGCATGATTTCCGTGTAAACTGACAAAGATCTAAACGACAGCCAAACCAACTGTTTGACGTTCTTTCCAAGGCACGGAGGAATCGCGGTATATAATTGTTGATCGCCACGGATTACCAACCCATCCACGAATTGACCTCTGAAACCGTTGCTTAACCTTAAAAATCGTTACGTATATATATGAATAAGTTTCAAATTAAAACTAAATTAACAAAACTATGATTTAATTGTTTAAAGAATATTAAAAAAAAAAATTAAACGGACAGGAAACAAAAGAGTAATAATAATATAATAACATAAAAAAATCGGCACCTAATTTGCCTCCTTGTTACCTAATACTGGTATTATGCAGTATATTTTCGCTAATGTCCAAGGTCTATTTTTGATTAAAAAAAAGTAATTACGGTCGATAAAGACCTCGTAACCAGTTCCTTTCAATGAAAACTACTAATTTGTACCAAAAAAAACTTATATAGCTACATAAGTATATTATATAACATAAGCTTAAATTAATTTTAAACTATATGCCTTTAGGAGGTCAAATTAATGTATCAAAAACTTACACATAATATAAAACTAAGTCCCCCATTGCGTCTATCTGTCTGTATGAAAGCGATTGACTCAAATACTCATCATCATCATTTCAGCCAATAGACATCCACTGTTGGACATAGGCCTCCCCCAAGCGTCGCCACAAAGAACGATCATGCGCTTCCCGCATCCATCGGATTCCTGCAACCTTCACCAGGTCATCGGTCCACCTTGTAGGAGGCCTTCCAATGCTGCGTTTTCCGGTACGCGGTCACCACTCCAGAACCTTTTGGCTCCAACGGCTATCTGTTCTGCGAGCAATGTGCCCTGCCCATTGCCACTCTTTGTGCTTTGTCGGCAAACTTGGTTCTCTTGCGGAAATCTTCATTTCTGACTCGATCACGCAAGGAAACTCCGAGCATAGCCCTTCCCATCGCTCTTTGGGTGACTTTAATCCTTCTGATGAGGCCCATTGTGAGCAACCACGTTTCGTATCCATATGTCATCACTGGCAACACGCCCTAGTCATAGACTTTCGTCTTGAGACACTGTGGTATGTTGGATGAGAAGATACCGCATAGCTTCCCGAACGCTGCCCAGCCGAGTCGGATTCGATGGTTGATCTCTTTCTCGAAATTAGACCTACCCAACTGGACTGTCTGTCCGAGGTAAACGTAATCATCCACAACTTTGAGTATAGAGTCTCTGATCTAGATAGGACTCAAATACCACTGAACCGATTTTCATGCTATTTTCACCAATAAACAGAGTGATTAATGAGAAAGATATAAACGGATAATATATGAAAAAATATAGTAGAAAAAGTCGAATATATAAAAGATTTCTAACATCCATGCAAAGGTAAGCCCTTACCTTTGCATGGATGTTAGAAATCTTTTACTGACTGAGGGAAATAGAAGGAAAACTCGGCTCTGGTATGAAAGGCAAAGGAAAAGGAGTCGGTTTTTAGTGAGTAAAAGTCTGGCACAGCCTCCCGCTCCGCCCAAGTGGAATGGCATCGGGAGATGTGTGTGATATGATGTCGGTGAGGGTCGGTTGTTATTTCCTAGTCTTGTCCCAACTACGCGTAGTTGGGACAAGACTAGGAAATAACATGCAATTTAGCTTCACTTGTTTGACTGACCGACATTTTGACAATTCAAAAGTGCCTGTAACTGGTCTATTTGAAATAAATGTTTCTGATTTCTACAAGCTTTTTTTTTATTTTATGGTGGGGAAAATCATCCAATGACAACCCCCGCTCTTCGGCGGAGCGGGAGATAGTGTCAGATTCTTACTGACTAAAAACCCACCCCATTCCTTCTAGCCTTCATACCGGGGCTCGAGCTGTCTTTCGGATAATCCTGGCCCCAGTAGGCTTCGACCCGGCTGGGTCCCTGCTGTTGCTGACAACTCCTTGAGGCGCACGGGAACAGTGCGCGCCGTCGATGACTTGGGCTCGGTTCGGACAGTTACCGGTCCCAACTTGCTTGGGGTCTGCTTCCAGTCTAACCGGATTAAGTACCCATGTTTTACATGGAGCAACTGCCTTTCAGGCCCCCACAACCCGGTTGCTAGGCAGCACGATACTCCTTGGATCTATCCAAACCAAAGAACCTAACCCTCTGTCTACTAAAGGTCGGGCTTTCTGGCGTCTGACTACCTGTAATACAGGTACCGGCACGAATATTGAGCGCTCGGCGTCAGAGTGGGGATCGCTTTGCGCATTCCATACATTGGTGAGACAATCGTCGTCGTTGTTAGATACATGCAGCAAGAGCAGGGAACGAATCACGAGTGATAACTATGACGTGACGGCGCGGCGAGCCAATCACTGACACTCCCCGCCCCCGCGTCTCACTTCGTACCGCTAAAGAGACCGAATATTTGACTTCTGCGAAACTTGTAGCCAGCGCTCAAGATCCGTGCCGGTATCTATAACTATCAAAGATCTACAAATGACGATCCGGACCACGTGCTTTTCGAGGCAAGGAGTTTCAGTTTGTTTAAACGTGCTTATCTCTGAAACTACTAGTTCGAATTAAAAAAAAACTTTTAGCATTTAATAGTCCATTTATCCTAGTAGGCTCTAAAGGCTGTGTAACAACTCGCTATGATTTACGGAAATGAAATAGTAATCAATGACGCAAGTGAAACCATGGACGACAGCTAGTCATATAAATGTATATTTATTATTACAATCATATCAATGAACATTAGGAATTTATCTTGTATCATAGACGCGTCACAAACTTGTATATTTATAAAAAAATAATTAAGATATCATTTAATTTAGTGGGCACTAAATCAAATTGTAAACCTAATATTTTTTTTTTTAATCTATAAAAACTTTATTTACATTGATCTCACATTAGAGAAGCGATAAAAAATATGTGACCGAGGTATTGTAATATGAAATATGTAACAAGATTTACAAGAGTGTCTAATGAATTTCTTGCACATTCTTCTTAAGAGATCTACGCTTTGGAATAAGCAATTGGTAGGTATAACTTTTCTGACTGACAATTATTTTTTTTTAATATATATTTTGATTCTTGATTCAAAACTTTATGTCAAAGCACATCTAGATTAGGGGGAACTTTATGCCAAAGCACATCTATATTAGGGGGAACTTTATGTCAAAGCACATCTATATTAGGGGGAACTTTATGTCAAAGCACATCTATATTAGGGGGAACTTTATGTCAAAGCACATCAATATTAGGGGTAACTTTATGTCAAAGCACATCTATATTAGGGGGAACTTTATGTCAAAGCACATCTATATTAGGGGGAACTTTATGTCAAAGCACATCTATATTAGGGGGAACTTTATGTCAAAGCACATCTATATTAGGGGTAACTTTATGTCAAAGCACATCTATATTAGGGGGAACTTTATGTCAAAGCACATCTATATTAGGGGTAACTTTATGTCAAAGCACATCTATATTAGGGGTAACTTTATGTCAAAGCACATCTATATTAGGGGGAACTTTATGTCAAAGCACATCAATATTAGGGGTAACTTTATGTCAAAGCACATCTATATTAGGGGGAACTTTATGTCAAAGCACATCTATATTAGGGGGAACTTTATGTCAAAGCACATCAATATTAGGGGTAACTTTATGTCAAAGCACATCTATATTAGGGGGAACTTTATGTCAAAGCACATCTATATTAGGGGGAACTTTATGTCAAAGCACATCAATATTAGGGGTAACTTTATGTCAAAGCACATCTATATTAGGGGGAACTTTATGTCAAAGCACATCTATATTAGGGGTAACTTTATGTCAAAGCACATATGTATATTAGGGGGAACTTTGACCAGTTATACTTCTTAAACTATTAAGTTTCTTAACATTTTGAATACCGTAATTAGAGACACAATAGAAAGACAATGAGACAGTGAACGCTGGTGTTTGCTTGGGGTTTTTAATCCTATAATGTTTACTTAGTTTTCCTATATGTTTACATTTGCAGTGAATGAATCAATGTAGCTGTATATTTATAACTAGCTTTTCCCCACAGCTTCGCCCGCACACATAAAATATAGTCACTCAGGAATAAAGCAGCTTTCTATCGGTGATCGGACCTTCCAGAGATTACCTCTTCAAAAAATTCAAACTTTACCTCTTTATTATACAAGGTGCAGTTTTAAAACTGCACAATATTTCAGGAGGTTGTAATAAAACTCATAAATAATCATGTAAAAATACGAAACCTGGTCAATAATCAGTAATACTTGTTATTTAATTTTTTAATTACACTAAACTAAATCGATTGATCGATGGCCGCGGGGGCGTGGCTAGGGTGTGGCGTGCGGGATGATGATTGGATGATACATTATTTATGAAACTATCGTTGCGAGTTAGTGTGTGTGAAAACGCCCTTTATTGTTCCGTGTTTGTGTGTGTGAAAAAAAGCGCGGTTACAAAAAAAAAAAATACCTACTTATTTTATTATTGATTCGGGTCGAGAATCACTAACATAATTACCTCCTGAAATATTTTGCAGCTTCAAAACGACACCTTGTATAAGTGTAGAAATCAAAATCAAAATCAAAACCATTTATTTCAAATAGACCATTTGCAGGCACTTTTGAATAGTCAAATGTCGGTCAGTCCAAGAAAAGTGAAGCTAAATTGCACGTTCCAAAACGTAGGTCTCTATGGAGAAGAACGTGCAAGAAACTCCATGGACACTCTTTTTAAAACATATTATGAGTTACATAGGTCTTGGTTACATATTTCTTGTCGCTTCTAATATGTGAGCACAATGTAGGTAGATACGTAATAATAATAAGTTATTATTCTTTTTATTAAATGTAATTAAAAATAGAAACCGAATTAAGCCACTGGCAGCCAAGAGATGACCAGTCTCAACCGATGGCACCCGTTCACGGGCATGACACGTGCATCAGCCCCACTCAGCTCAACCATTTTAAAGGGAACCGAATGACCCAATAACACGTGCCACCATCAGCAAGACATTTTGGTGAGCATGACAAACTCTCAACTGCCATGCTCGTAATGTCAAACAAGTTGTAACATAAAGAACAGACATAAAGGAATGTACAAAAAGTAATGAAATGTCATCAAAAACATTACTTTAAAAAAACCAGGGCTCGCAACTCAGTTCGTTTACTGTAAAATGTTGTGAGATCCATGTACTATCCGCGGACCCGCGCTTCTATTATAGTGTTGATATGTTGTTAAACTAAGATTTTACCAGACAGTCCCTGTGCATTTCTTTTATGTATTTTCTATTTCTTATTTATTATCTGTATCATTCATCAACATTTTCAGCCTTTTTAATGTTCCCACTGCTGGGACTCAAGCCTCCTCTCTAGGAGAAGGAATGGGCCGTAATCCACCACGCGGGCCCAGTGCGGGTTGGTAAATGTCGCATGTCTTCGAATTTTTGGTTCTACGACATGCCGGTTTCCTCACGATGTTTTCCTTCACCGTTTTGAGAGCAGTGGTAATCAAATAAATTACACAAAGTAATGCGTCTGGCTAGGTTTGAACCCGCGACCTACAAGTCGTAAGTCGGAGCCATTACCACTAGGCCACCACTGCCCTCTCCTTATCTGTATACTACTAGGAAAAATCCTATACTTAACCCATAACATTAAATAATTATAATTATTTGATGCTCAACTACATAATTCGTTGTAATAGCATAATTTGCAATAAAGATAATGGAAGCTGTTGACATTTAACATATCAAATCATTACAACTACAGTAATCGTATCTGTTTAGAAGCCGTGAAGGCTAGTTGACATAAATACTGTATCTTTACTTAATGGCATACCTCGACAATATGTGTTTATACGATCAGATACCAGGAGAATGAGTCAGTATCCACATGAAACACATCGCAAAATAATTCATGTTTAAACGAATATTATATGTAAATTAATATGAAAATAAATGTGAATTATTTATATCTAATAAAAGGGGAACCCTTTTAAATATTTATTATTCATAATGCACATGTTATTTTATTCGTTTCAATACATCCTAAGGTCATCTGCTAGATATCGCTGTCAGCGATAAGACCGCAATTGTATCCATAGATTTAAGTTTATGTACAAGCTATGTCATGATGACAATGGCTAGGGACAGGAATCATTGGAAAGTATTGGGGGAGGAATACGCCGAAGAGGCGTACTACTACTTTTTTTTTTTTTTTTTTTAATAGCCATTATTGTCCCACTGCTGAGCAAAGGCCTCCCCCAAGTCCTTCCAGACATTCTTCTCTCGCGCCGTCTCTAACCAGTTCTCGTGATACGCGTCTAGATCATCTCGCCACCTCTTTCTAGGGCGACCTCGATGGCGCTTACCGTTTGCAGGAACCCACCGGGTGGCGATACTTGCCCAGCAGTCACTGCTCATGTCACTACTTAGGGATGATTTTTTATATTATGTATATAGCATAATTATTATTAAAAAAAAAATTAACTAAATGTAAAGTGTAGAATTAAGTAACTTTATTCTATTTTATTTTATTTACAAGCTATGTTACTTTTTGGTGTACTATAAAGTTTATTCTATTCTATTCTATGTCAGCAAAAACAGAACACTTATAGGATCACTTCAGTGTCCGTCTGTCTATTTGTCGGTCTTTCAAGATCCCAAGAACACGTTGAGGTACGAAGCTAAAGTTAAGGCCAGGTTCTACTAATTTTGTACCTTTTTAAACCTCTGAAAATCCACAAATATAAAAAAAAAACCTGTTGGTCTGCTGAAAGAAATTTCGTTAGAAATAAGCAGGTCCTTTGTACTCTTTAACCATATTTGTTCTTTTCGATTTTAAGTATTTGTGTGTACATAAATAAATAAATAACACCATGAAAAAATATTTTATTAAAATTGACCATATGACCAATCACCGAGCAAAAATCAAAATATGATATAATAAAGTTGAATTGATAAAAAAAAATCGCGAATCTGACCCTAACTTACGATTTCAAACGTGTATGTCTACAAAATTACGTCGCGGAAATATTTGAATATTACAAAAATTAATAAAGCTTGTATAATAAAAAGACCTCGCAAAAACAAAAATCTTGAATAGTTAGAGTCTGTCTAATAAGTTAAACGACTTGGGTAATTATTAGAATTTAATGAAATCTGATATAGTCAACACGGGTTCAATAAACAAGGTTGATTAAGAGATAGAGATCATTGTTAGCTAACAGAAGAACCTTAAAAAAGTATCGAATATACGTATTTTTTATACGATTAAATATTATTCAAAATTCCCAAGTCGGTTGACTTATTAGACAGACTACCTATATATGATTTTTTTTTATAAATAAAAACCGCTGTGACGGGGCCGCGAAATCGACCTATAATTGGATGAAGATTATCACGACCTTACCTGCTAACTGAGTCAAACATGTTTTATTTTCCAGAACGATGTCGGGCCCCATCAAGCCATTTCCCTTAGAAGAGGAATACAAGAAGAACACAAAGATAACACCAGAAGACATCAAGAAGTTCAGAGACTGGGTCGAAACGCAGCCACATCTGCCTTCAGAACATATTACTGGTGTGTATCACTGTTTTTAGGGTTCCGTACCGAAAAGGAAAAACGTAACACTTATAGAATCATTAAGTTGTCCGTCCGTCCGTCTGTCAGTCTGCCTATCTGTCAAGGCCTTTTATCTCGAGAACGCGTGGAGGTATCGAGTTGAAATTAAAACCATATAATCAAATCTGTTGTTCCTTTAAGCTGAAAAAATTAAACTACTAAGTTATGGAATAAAAAAGATACTCTCAAAGATCGAAATTCATAGGGTACTTCCCGTTGTCCCATAATCCTGAAATTTGGCACAAAGCAATGTCTTATAGCACAGGTATAGGAATAAATCTGGAAACAGTAAATTTGTTGTTAGCTATGTCAAAAAAAAAAATACTTTTTTTGCAATTCAGAAAAAACTTCGAGAATCCATTCGGGAATTGTAGTTTGCACGTAACCCTCAGTGCGCGAGTTCAACTTGCACTTGTCCCATTTTTTTTTCTTCATCATCATCATTATTTCAGCCTAAAAACGTCTGAAATGATGATGATGATGATGAAAGACGTCTAAGACTGGATATCATGGTGGACATCCCACCTATACGTACATAGCGTTTTGGGAACACATTCATTATGAATACAGCTAAGGAATCGAATTCCCTGCCGGAGTCTGCGTTGCCTGACAGCTACAACCTAGGGGGCTTTAAGTCAAGAGTGAATAGGTTACTTCTAAGCAAGTGTGCTCCATCGTCGGCCACATCATCGCTTACCATCAGGTGAGATAGTGGTCAAACGTGAGCCTGTCAACAATAATTAAAAAAAAATGCTGAATGGTATAATACTTCTCAGACCTGCGCCATGACCTTCGTAAAGCCATCACTCAAGTTTGACTATTTGCTTGTAAATATACCTACATTTCAACGCCTGATCAGTGCGTGTTGCCAGTGATGACATAATGGCTGCGAAACGAGGTCGCTCACAATAAGTATCATCGGAAGACTTAAAGTCACCCAAAGGGTAATGGAACGACTATGCTCTGAGTTTCCTTGCGTGATCGCAGCAGGAATGAAGATATCCGCAATAGAACCAAGTTTACCGACATACTTAAACAGGGCACATCGCTAGTAGAACAGATGGTCGATGGGGCCGAAAGGTTCTGGAGTGGCGACCGCACATCGTAGGACGCAGCGATGGAAAGCCTCCAGGTGGAAAGTGGATCGCGGGAATCCGATGGATACGAGATGCACAGGACCGTTTGTTGAGACGACATTTAGCGGAGGCCTGTATCCAACAGTGGCCGTCTTTCGGTTGAAATAATGCTGATGATACATTTAAAATCGCACCATTATTTCACAGTCTGACTTGTATCACACTATTATAAAGGCACAAGTTTGTGAAGGTGTATTTATGTCAAAAAAAAGTCAAAAACATTTATTTCAAATAGACATATGGTCTATTTGAAATAAATGTTTCTATCGGTGATCGGACCTTCCAGAGATTACCTCTTCAAAAAATTCAAACTTTACATCTTTATTATATTAGTGTAGAAATCAAAATCAAAATCATTTATTTCAAATAGACCATTTGCAGGCACTTTTGAATAGTCAAATGTCGGTCAGTCTAAGAAAAGTAAAGCTAAATTACACGATAGCTAATATACGATACTTTTTATCCTGGGAGTATCCTCCTTTAGTACAATTTTCTACATTTCGCGGGCGCCACCGCTGGTAGCAATTAGTATGTTATAAAAGGCAAAACCTGTTACAAATTGAGTTGGCCAGAATGTTTTTTTCTCTCAATAAATCTCTAGATATATTTATTTAAATGACATGAAGGACGTCGAATTAAAAAAAAATAGTAAGTTAAGCCCTCACTTATAAAGTACAGGATAATACTAAATTACATGGATGGAACAGAGGAAAGAACTTCTTCTTTCTCTTCGTTCTTCTCCATAGAGATCTACTACGCTTTGGAACGTGAAATTTAGCTTCACTTTTCTTGGACTGACCGACATTTGACTATTCAAAAGTGCCTGCAAATGATCTATTTGAAATAAATGTTTTTGATTTGAACAAATAGTTCAACAAGTATCTGTTATAATCTACAATTTAGTAACAATTTTGCTCTTATTGCATAACAACGTTAATATTAAACTTACTTTTGCTAAATGAAAATATTACGACTTAGGCACTTCTAACCGAGGACACACTAGTTATAAATGGATCCATATCATGCTGTTTACATAACCTGTTTAAACTTCTACTTGCACGCACTATGTACAAATTGCGTACCTGTCAATAATTTGTCGAGGACAATGGCACACGCGAACGTGGTTAAATTTTTTTGCCTTCCTTTGGGGGTGTTATAATAAAATTTGGACAAAATATCAGGTCTATATTTTATGAACGCAGGTGAAACCGTGGGCAAAAGCTATTATTTGATAAATCTTTTCTAGAAAGCAGGTTAATAATAACCATCAAAATTCAATAAAGCTGCAAGCTCCAAAGTTTTGTGCATCGCCACCGAGTTGCTAGCCGGTCGGTTTTCTATCGTTTACATTTCGGGTGTGCACTGGAATTGCACAATCTAATTCCGCCAAATCCGTTCCATTATATATCGGCCCACAAGACGTACGGCGTTGCGCCACCTTTACATGGTGGATATTCCACCCATACGCACAAAGCGTTTTGGGAACATATTTATAGTGCGTACAGCCAAGGAGTGAAACTCCCTGCCGGAGTCTGTGTTTCTTGATAGCTACAACTTAAGGTTCTTTAAGTCAAGAGTGTATAGGTTACTTCTAGGCAAGCGTGCTCCATCGTCGGCCACATCATCGCTTACCATCAGGTGAGATAGTGCTCAAACGCGAGCCTATCAATAATAGTAAAAAAGCGTGGTAACAATGCATTAATTATACCTTACTATAATGTCACGCAAAGTCAAGGACGACACTTATCCAGTTTTTGCAGCTACTTGATGTTTCCGCAATTATAGGAATTATTTCACTTTGTCCTCATTACAACAGATCAGTGGTAGACGTAAAAAATGTAAGATGAGACCAATTTGCTCGTAAAATGAAAACAATCATAAATTTACGCCTTTTGCTCAGAAAACATTAGTCGGCAAACGTAGCGAGATAATTGACGAGAAGTCTGGTCAGTCCAAACTGGAACCTTTCAACTGTATCTCTCTCTAAAGTGCTGGGCAGCTTGCGTAATTTTCAATACAAAACAAAAAAAAATCTTATTTCCACGAGGACACTCATGGAACGTCAAAAAATCTATTTCTCTCTATGTAAAATACTGGCATACAAACCTAATCAAATTATTTTTATTTCAAAAAGGTCTACATGGGCACTTATATAACACCCCAAAGTGAATCTACGGTTCTACTATTGGTCATTCCCTATGGAGAAGCGGTAAAAAATTCAACGGTTACTCTTTAAAAAAAGGATGAAGGTATACAATAGTCTCATATTAAAACAGGAATAAAAAAGAGAGGACAGTGTAGACCAGGAAACATAGTACCAAATAAGTAGAAAAATAAAAAAGTGGATGAAAATAGAAAATAATTTGTGAGTTTGCCAAATCTAGAGTGTTCTCACCTTTACATTATAAAAAGAAGCTAACTACATGGAAATAAAATAAAATGGCATGATTATATAACAATAAAAAATACTATTCAAATTAGTGGTATAAATTCTATAAAAAAGACAATATCATGCATAAAAAAATATACAAGCTAGTCAAAATGGCTACGGGCAAGTCATGTGTGTCGTAGAAGCGCTAATCAGTGGAGAAGACAATTCTTAAAGTGGAGACTGCATATCGACTAGCGTAGCATAGAATGCCTCCAGTGAAGTACAATCACGACCTGAAATTTAACTGGCATAGTCTGGATGCTGAAAAAGCATTGAAGGGCCTAAATTCAGCAGTGGGATACGAAGAAACAAATAAAGAAAGAAAGATAGAAAGAAAACAAGTAAGATAGAAATTAAGAAAAACTGGCCAAGTGCGAGTTGCACTCGCGCACGAAGGGTTCCGTACCGTCCGTAGAAAAAAAACGGCAAAAAAAACGCGTCTTTTTGTTTGGAAGCAACCCTTAAATATTTGTTTTTAGTATTTTTGTTTTAGCGGCAACAGAAATACATAATTTGTGAAAATTTGAACTATCTAGCTATCGCAGTTCTTGAGATACAGCCTGGTGACAGACAGACGGACAGACAGCGAAGTCTTAGGAATAGGGTCCCGTTTTTACCCTTTGGGTAAGAAACCCTAAAAAAAAATTGGGAAGTATAAACTTAAAATTAAAAACTGCGTGCTGCGCTAAATAGGTTTAGTTTAGCAAAAATACCGGACAACTACGTAACAGTTACCTGACGGTGGTTTTCTTTCTGTGTATCTTTTATCTTTAAAAATAAATCAAACATAATCATTGAAAGATTTATGGTTACAATATATTTACATAACTATTTCTATTCAAGGAAAAATAAGCCAGATTTACGCAATAACGACATATAATAAATGACAACCTTGACAACCGTCGAATGCAGGCCACTTCTTGAAATGCGTATGTGTATGCATGTAGCGTTACCAGGCGTTCGTATAAAACTGGACTCAGTCAAGCTATTTTTTTGCTTGTCCGGACAAATTAGGTGATGTCCGGCTTTTTAAATTTGACCAATTTTTTTTAGAATTGTTATTTAAAAGGAAGCAACTCGACACACATTTTCAGTGTATTTCATACAATCGCACTTACGCGATTATGACATTATTACACATTTTTCATTAAATATTATAGAAACACAGTATCTTGTAGATATTATCTATTGAAATCAATTTATGAATTTGTGTAAAAGTAATCCAGTAAAGACCTCTGAAAATCTGCTGTTTTGACACTTCATAATTTACTCAAAAATTAAAAAAGTGTAACAATAGAAGCCTTACTAATTTTGTCAAGATTCTAAATGACGACAATTTTTTTCAAAAACTTAGAAAGGTTTTGTAAAATATTCGAGTAAAACACGGAAATATCGAAGGCTAACACAGTTTTCAGGTGTTATCTCTCTTTTTTCCCGTTGTCTTTTCGTCAAACATCGCGTTAGATTGTGTTAGATGAAGTAATAAGCTTTTAAACCATGCTCGATATTGACGATAGGCCAGTGGAAAAGCAGCCTCTTAAGTTCTGCCTTACCTTGTATCGCTAGCACAAGCAGAGCGGACATGCAGTTAGTCTAGAAATTATATCACTTGATATTTTTTTTTTTATTAGGATTTAAAAAGATTTTATTGTTATTAAAAAGTCATGTTAGACTTTTATAAAAATGTTGGCTCTTTTTGACCAAATTGTCCGACTAAATAGGATACCCTGTCCGGCTTTTCGGTTTCAAGACTTGGCAACCCTACTCGCATGTATGATCGGTAGATGAACGTCAATTAGTCGACACGAGATGATGGGATGATGGCGAGGTAATTAGTGGGATTCTAATGATCGCTGTGACGCCATAACAAGTCTTTATGTAGAAACAGTTGGTGGGGGAACACAAGCGTGTAAACTGAGTGCCCTTTAGCCGGTAGCTAATGGAGATAAACGGTTGTATAATGCTAGGAATTTATTACGACCTCTTAATTCCAGTCAATTTACGCCGTAAAATGAACTGCCTTGACACTGGTCGTTCTAGCATTGTAACGTTTAGATACGCTATGGATAGTGTAAATAAATAAGATGTGTCCTTGAGAAGTAATTTATTTAAGGGAACTTTAGTGGCTCGTAGGTAGGAAATAGATGAATGGCAGCATGCAGGCAGGTAGTAGAAGACTGGCAGCTCGTAGGTAGGCAACAGAAGACTGGCAGCTCGTAGGTAGGTAGCAGCAGACAGGCAGACCAACCCACGCGGACCTTGAGGGTGGTCCGCAGGGTCATAAACGGTGTAGCTTGGTGGTGTGTATTCTTGCCAAGTAGAGAAGTGAGGACCCCAGAGGCCCGGAGCACATTCAACGTCCTGTTTCTTCGGCAGCAAGGAGCAGGAGCAGGTTCCTCAACTGGCGGCAGACCCACCATCAACAAATATGGACGAGTAGGATTATCAATCAACCCGCAAAGTACACTATATAAGAAAACACTGTACTCTAATCTACCAATCAACACGCTCCTTTTCTTTTGTAGCTCCCCTCCACATGATAGTTCTGACAATCTGGCTCGGTGTTCCTTCTTTTTCAATTTTAAAAATGAAGCTTGATGTAAGAACCAGCCAGTATTATTGTCTCACAAAAGAAATATTACTAAAATTATATTTATGAACATGAATGTAAGAATATTAACAATTAATACTTAACTAAAAACATATGATTAATTTATATTAATTCATCATGTTTACTTATGAATACAATATTCGCTAGGTACCATACTCTTTGTTTACCATAGCTAACATTCAGTTGAAAAGAACTTAAATATTGACAACGTCATCTCATACAGAAAGTAAACAAGACATGAAATACAAAAATTTACAAGAATTAAATAATATAAGCTATCAGAAGACATAATTACAATAAAAAGGATGTGAACAACGATAAGAAATGATTAAGAAATAATTAATAATGTGAGTATAAAATAATAACATTACAGCATTCCCATGGTACTTGAGCCCGTAGGTTATTGACAAACTGACGGACAGTGGAGTCTTGGTAAAGCCTTTGAGTATCTTTATCTATATATTATTTAGGAATCCTAAAAAATGACCTGTACGAGGTCAAAAAAGCTCCTATCTCAACAAATGCTGCGTTATTCAAAGATTTATATACAAGGCGCCAGATAAATTTAAGATAAAGTTTTTTTTTCTCCTAACCCATTACTGTATAATACTATATTTTTCGTTTTGTGTCCCAATTGTACAAAAAAAACTTAGTAACTAAGCGGTAAGCTGACATGTATACTGCTGTAAATGTTGTGTTTACCCGAAATTGGCATGTCCTATTCTGTCAAGAAAGTACCGGGAAAAGATCAATAATACACAAAAGTTTTGTTGTTCATCCAAATTTATTTTATCACCTTCAAAATATGGCCCATATTCATATTCAATCTTTAAATATCAAACGTGTAACTAATATCTTTTATTTTTGCTGAGTAAACATGATTACTTATCTATTTTTTATAAATTATATGTTATGTTCACCAGTCATGTAATTGCAACCTTGAAACGTTCCCAATTTTTTTGTATTTGATCCGTAATTTTGGTCTAGTGCTTCCGTAAAATTACAATGGTTGGTCTGTTGTTTGGTTTTTGTTTTTTGAAGTTGTGACACGGGCTTCAAAAAAACGCCGCTTCAAGCTTCACTTTGAGGCGGCATTTTTTTGTGGCTCGTGTGCGGTGGTACCGCCTCAAAAAAACGCTTAAAGCGACTTCAAGCTTCACCGGACACAAGAGGTGTCACGCGCTTCAGCTGTTATTTGCGGCCGCTTCTAGCTTTTTTTTGTGGCCGCTTCTAGCTTTTTTCTTTGTGGCGGCTTTTTTTTAGGCCCGTGTGCGGGGACAGTTAGAAAAGGAAAATACAAGGCATTTAAACTATATTTGACCCTTTATAGATTATTATACTAACATGGTATAATCACGCTTTTAATGTTTCCCACAGCTGGGTCTCAGACTCTAGGAGAACGAATGAGCCGTAATCGAACATGCAGGCCCAGTACGGATTGGTGGATGTCACAAGTCTTCTTGATATCTCCACCCTCGAAAACAATAAAGCTTTAAAATATTTATCGAAAAAATCTACTTTTCAGATATGGACCTGATCCTGACGTACCACTGCTGCCACCGCAGCTCCGAGGTGTCGAAGCAGGTGCTGGACCTCCACTACACCCTCAAGACGCTCTTCGGCAGCTTCTTCAAAGACAGGGTCGTTGATGACAAGATGTTGAAGACTTTCAGTTTGTAGTAAGTATGGGTGCAAACATAAAGATACAGGTTTTTCGGTCCCGATATGTCGATACGGGTCGGTACAGAGAAGTACCGGCAAAGCCACATATAGAAACAGGTAAATCTGTATGAGTAAAACACTACACTGACCAATGCTTAAACCCGTATGACTCGGTCCAGGCAGTCGGTACCGACAAGTATGAGCCTGTTTCTTTATAAATGAGTGCATAAGAACACACGGGAGAATTATACCTGCACCGATCGGTACCGACCCGTACAGATTCGGTCGTTTCGTTGTCTAAATCCATAAAGAGGAAATGGGTAAATCTATGTAGTAGTATGTAGTATAATAGGGCCAGAGTACTCTAAAGCTGCTCTTTTAGACTCAGGTGAGAATTAGACATAAGACCATCGTTCGTCCCGTTCTTTTAACTTGTAGCGACATCTATGGCGTCACAAAAGAACTAATCCTGCATCGCGCAATTAAAGTTCTCCGCGCGATTAGATCATAATTATAGAACAGCTCAAAATCATCTATCGGTCAGTTGCCTACCAGACATAACAGTCGTCTGGTCGGAGGATCCTCCTTTTTACCCGACTACGGCAAAGCCAAAGGAGGGTTATGATTTTGACAGGCTATGTATGTATGTATGTGAGTATGTTCATCTGTTCCCTCACAGCTCCTAATCTACTTATCGGAAATCGACATATGAGGTATCGTTAGAACCGTTGCTGAACATAGGCTACGTGACGTGTCACAAAACTCGATAAGGCGCCCTCTAGCGGACAAAATGTAATTTATTAAAAATAAAAATGGAGATAATTCCGCCGCGAATCATTTGAAAGGGCTTCATTTGTACAATTCCAATATATTGCTTAAATTTAAAGTATCGCCCTCTAGTGGACAAAAAGTAATGTGTTAAAAAAATGTTAAGATAAATAGGGTAGTAGTAGTGTTTTATATCATTTGAAAAGGATTCACTGGTAGTTATAAAAAATATAATTAAAAGTCAATGTGGCGCCCTCTAGTGGACAAAAAGTTATATGTTAAAAGAAAAATAAGATAAATACGTCTGTATTTGGTATCATTTGAAAGTGCTTCATGTAAATAGTATAGAAGCACACAGTGATTTAACACCAAAATTGTTTAAATAAAAAAAAAGTAAAAAAGCTAAAACCCGACTACGACAAAAAAAAAACGACACTGAAAAAGTATGAAACAAGTTTCTCAGAATGCTGAAATAAACGAGGTAACTGGAAAAACCAGAACAGAATATAAAGAATATCCGTAGTCACACGTTTTCAACGGAACTATGTGGGATTTTAATACTATTAACTTAAAAGAACTCTCTCGCGCCAGACCCTGGTACAGACCATGGTCCGAAGCGAAGAAGAATGCCAGGCGGTCGCCTGCTTCTGCGATGGACTGCCTCCATCACTAGGTTAGGTACTCACAACCTCGTCCCCGGGTTTACTTTCAGAAGTGGACCCATGGCTCCAGTAAACTTTCGCCCTGCTGGGCCCCTAAGATTTGCTGACATCTCCTTAAGGCACGCATGGAATATTAAGTACCGTACTAGGGCTCTGTCCGTACGGTTAGCAGACGGCCGGATGTTGAGCTACCCATTGTTCGCCCTCCGAAAGCCTCCGCCTACGGTGGCTGGAAATCAGGGTCGGGATTTTGGCGGTAGGAGCATGGGAATTCCGTTCCCTCACGCATGTGGTCGCCTCTTTCTCTGACATCGCTGATTTGCAGAAAGATGCGACCTTACTCAAAAGGTCGAAATTTAGAATTTGGTTTAAGCTTTTATTTAATAGTGTTTTTAAATCACTCTTACGTTACTCTATCACTCTCTAATTCCAGTGTAATAACACCACTTGAAGTGCGGGCGTACGACAACTCAGCCGTATTGTTCTGTAGGCTGCTCGACAATGATCCTAAGAAATTCATTTTTGCTGAGGCTATAAGGTAATATTTTACTTGTTATCTTCCTCTCATTTCTTTTCTATTCTAAATGATGCTCCTTTTCAAAATACATGCATCAGTAGGTAGTGATTTTATATCTCATCTCTCTAATACGTGCATCAGTTGGTAGTGGTTTTATATCTTATCTCACTAATACATACATCAATAGGTAATGGTTTTATACCTCATCATCATCACTAATACGTGCATCAGTAGGTAGTGGTTTTATATCTCAACTCATCTCACTGATACAAACATCAGTAGGTAGTGGTTTTATATCTCATCTAATCTCACTAATACGTGCATAAGTAGGTAGTGGTTTTATATCTCATCCAATCTCACTAATACGTGCATCAGTAGGTGGTGGTTTTATATCTCATCTCATCTCAGTAATTATGTGCATCAGTAGGTAGTGGTTTTATATCTCATCTCACTATTAATGAAAAGCTGAAAATTTGTGTGTATATTTGTTACTTCTTTACGCTCGAATGGCTGAACAGATAAAAAACTTTTTATATGGGTAGACCATATCTGACTTTTTATTCCGGGAGCATGTTTTCGTGGCTTCATTCTCTACTATCATGTGAGAGAACCGGCTGGCAGCAACTAGTTATTGCATCGGTAGTACTGTGTTTGTTTTTCAGTTCTACCGAGAATCAATTAATTTTTTCCAATGGCTGGAATAATTTCCTTAGGCATGGATTTTATTTATTTCGTGACCGTGCTATTTAAATCCTTGGCGAATCGATCAGGAATAGAACAGATTCTTTATTACCTAAGTGAGAACAATGTACCTCCAAAGATAATGGATAAATAATCGTAGCATAATAGCATAGCATAATCAGCCTTTTTATTGTACCCACTGCTGGGACTCAGGCATCCTCTCTAGGAGCGGGAATGGGACATAATCCACCACGCATTGTTGAATGTCACATGTCTTCGAATTTTTGGTTCGAAGACACGCCGATTTCCTCACGATGTTTTCCTTCACCTTTTTGAGAGCAGTGTTGATTAAATAAATTACACAAAGTAAAGTGCCTGGGTTTGAACCCAAGATCTCACGACTCGTAAGTCGGGTGCCGTTACCACTCGGCCGACACTCAAACTCAAAACACTTATAAGATAATAACTGTGCCCCTAATGATTCGATGAACTTTTCATCAAAATGATCTTGAGAGATGATGAGATCAAGATTGCTTTAGATATATCTAAGCGTTAGACACTACATATTTTTCATTTTTTTCAAATTAATTGTTAGTAGTATTCATTATTTAGAAATACTCTTGTAAATGTTTCAGGGCAGCCCTAATGCTGGTGGACGTGTGGCAGTACGAGGAAGGCACGTGGCCGGGGTTCGTGATCATCATCGACCTGGACACCTGCACGCTGTCACACATCGCCAGGCTAGACCTGCAATCTGTACAGCAGTTCCTATATTTCTTGCAGGTAATGTAAGTGCAAAAAAATAAGATGTGGGATTTTCAGCAATTTCCTCACTGTCTCACTGTCGTATAAACTGTTTTAATTTTATTTGTGACTGTCTGAAACACTTGAACTTCCACACTAGTACTAATGATATACTTATTACTACTAGTAATCGTACAAATGTGTCAGTAACTGTCTGTTTGTTACGCTTTTAGGGTCAAACTACAGAACGGATTATGATAAAATTTGATACGGATGAAGCTTAAAACTTCAAGGATGGACATAGGCTACTTTTTATCCATCTTCGACTTCGCATCCACAATAACCAACAATTACATGAAGCTAGAAAATGAATAAATTTTGGCCACCAGGTCCTCACTCTACACGCTCACCTACAGTTTTTTTATATTTCCCCACCATCTTTCCAGGAAGCCATGTTGTTAAAAATCAAAAGTCTCCACTTCCTGAACGCACCTTCATTTATGGACAAACTGATGATGATACTGCGACCGTTCTTGAAGAAGGAGCTCTTGGAAATGCTGTTCATCCACCAGGTCGGGTCCAAGACCATGGAGAAGTTCTTGCCGATGGAGGGACTGCCGAAGGGCGCTGGGGGACAGTACAAGAGCTTGGTGCAATGTAAAGGTAAATGACAGTTGATTTCATCTCGATGTTTTCCTTCATCGTTTTGAGAGCAGTGGCGATGGAATAAATTACACAAAGTAATGTATATATATAATAATAATATTCTTAAAATATCCAAATCATGTCTTCTTTACCAGATGATGTGGTAGAAAAAATGAAGAACTCAAAGTACTTTATCCTGGAAGAGAACAAGAAACGCGTCGTGGAAGCGAAGAGGCCCGGCAAGCCGAAGACCATCTCCGACATCTTCGGGGGGGTGGAAGGGTCCTTCAAGAAACTGGATATTGATTGACGAAGGCATCACTATAGAAAACGCCAGATAACCGTGGAATAAAGTACATTGACCTTTTCCTAATATCTCTGCGTAGGTACCTGTGAAACAAACAATGAATTGCTTTTCATTACTAGATCATGTAAAGGATCATGATACATGTCGATTCAAGACAACTTTAAGGTCATAGCACACTTAAACGACTCTGCTCCAACACCGCTCCCACCCAACACGAAAATAAGACGACTGCCAGCAGTCCACGCGGCGACAGCTAGCAGGCACCCAGCTGTCCACGCGGCGACAGCTAGCAGTCGGCCAGCTGTCCACCCGCCGACCGCTCTCGCTTAGTGCTAGCAGTGAGCGCGCGGACACTGCGGCGACCGCTCGTCTACAACGTGCGGCCAGCGAGGCGTCAACTACCGAGCAGTCTGACGGCGGTAAGCTCGCTGACAGCGAGCTGTCTGCTAATTTACGATTCCAATGTAAAATATATCTTAAGAGCAATATTTAAAGCCATTCAAATAGGGAATGATATTCTTTTTGCCGGGTGGGAGCAGAGTCGTGTAAGTGTGCTTTGACCTTTGTGTCTTTATTTCCGTTTTTGAAATAAAGAATGTCAACAAATGTAGGATTGACCCTCAATGACCGTTATTCCATGTTTATCTGGCACAAGGTAGGTAGTGTTGAGTAATTGTAATAATAAAATTATAAAGTTTGTGGGGATAATTAAAGATGTTAAATGTTCTTGAGTCATTTTTTGTTTTCTTCATTACATCCAGTCTATGTCCCCAAGTGAACAATAGAGGTTCTTTTATTTATTTTATGAAATAGGAAATCATTAAAAAAATACCCGCTCTGTGTAAAATGAGAGGGAGAATCAGGCTTTTACTGACTGAAAGCCACTGATATTCCTTCATTTGCCCATTGCGTTCCAGGGCTACAGTATTTCTTTCGAATAATCCTGTTGCTCTAGCAGGCATCAGCCCTTTTAGGCCCCATCAATTTTACTGTCAGTTCTTTGAGTTGCGTCTGGAATACTACCCGCCGTCGACTCAAACTGTTCCTTACCGTAGCCGCGATTCTGCACCGATTCTATCACGATACAGAATAAATACAGACGCCATGCAGCACCGATACAGTTGTGCGCTGTTATGTCTGCCTGTGAACGCCTTGATGTTAGCATTGATACACTCAAGTGTCTGTAGCTATGTAGCATCAGTATAGTGGCATGTTTTTCCATGCAGTTGCGCTTAACAAATGCGATAAACAGTCAGATTTACCGATACAACAGCGCATTCATGACTTTTGCAAGATACGAAAGGTCATAGTGGGCGACTTTCCTTACATACTCTTATTACTCATTAGAAAAAAAAAACTAATTACTCACATACTCGTAGCCTTACAGTATCCAGTACTTTCAAGGCAGTAACTCAACTTTGCTCAAATAATTTCAGTAGGCTTACTTCGACAAGTGGTAATCCTGTGGCATACCATGCATGACATATCCACAGGCCATCCAAGGCTACCTATACATTATCAAGGAGTACTACATAACCACATATATAACTGATGACCTTACTTCCATTGAATGGGGACCACATCGTCGCCCAAAACCAAGACTGACTTTTAATTTAACTTATTTTTACTTTTAACTTTTTAGTCTAGTCTAGACTATATAGACTTTGTATCTATCCAAAAACTTTTTACAAAAAAATTAAACCGACTTCAATGTAAAAAAAACACTGAAAAATACAAAATAACTTTAATTTCGGATGTCGGTGTTTCTATAATAGATAGTTTTGTCTCGTCGTTATTTAACACCGACTTCCGAAATTAAAGTTATTTTGTTAAAGTTATAAACAAAGCAATTTTACTTGTTACGACAATTCTGCTATGTTTCTATGAGGAGTTCTGTTCCATATCTTCAAAGTTTATGATCAGATCATAAGAATATTTCTATGGGACCAACTTGAAAGCATAATCTTTATGTCTTCTATTTATTTAATTACAAAAAAATATATACATAATAAACTTAAATATTAAAAAAATATATATTTAAGTATGCTTAACCTAACTATACACACTAAAGGCTACTCCCTACTAAAATATGGCGTCATAAAACTCCTCCGCATCGCTGTCGACTGGAAGTGTGCCCAAGAGGCTGGCGGCATTGCCACGTTGAATGGCAATGCTTAATCTCTGACCGAGGTAAAACCAGCCCTTGGGTCACGCGAAGTGTCAACTAAGCGTCTTGACAGTTCTTTAAAAAGTGTATGAGCACTCGGACCCCACGGCCCAAGAGTTTCAACCCCAAACGGCTCAAAAATATAACTGCCGACAAGGTTTTTATATTTCCGCCGCTTGAGGTTCTCCGCAGCCGCAGCGGCAGCACCAGTACAGCACGATGAATGCTCGCAAAGGAGGAGGCCGAACGCATCAGGTAACGGCGTTATCGCCGCTACCGCCGCCGCCGGGATTCTGATCCCGATTTCCGGCCACCGCACCGACAGTGAGCAATGGGTAGCTCGCTGCCTGGCCGTCCGGTAACTGTCCGGACCAAGCCCAAGTCGTCGACGGCGCGCACTGTTCCCGCGCGCCTCAAGGAGTTGTTAGCAACAGCAGGGACCCAGCCGGGTCGAAGCCTACTGGGGCCAGGGTTATCCGAAAGGGCGCTCGAGCCCCGGTATGAAGGCTAGAAGGAACGGGGTGGGTCTTTTAGTCAGTAAGAGTCTGACACTATCTCCCGCTCCGTCCAAGAGCGGAGGATGTCATTGGATGATTTTTTCCCACCATAAAAAAAGGCATCTATAGCCTCGATGAAGCACGGCGGCACATTGAAATCAATCAGTGAGGGAGACAGAAAAAATTTTTCAAAGTCGGTCCACAATTGACCGAGATATCTGTGAACATGCATAAAAAAAACATACATTCAGTCGAACATAGAACCTCCTTCTTTTCAGTCGGTTAATAATAAGCTCTTCGACGGCTTGGCGGTTAAGCGTCTCCCACATAGAAACATAAAATACATTCTATGATCTCCCAATAAAAGTCGCATAGATGTTGCAATTCTACTATCTGGTAAATGGTTTTTCCAAACTTAAAATATTTATTTGCATACAAACCAGCGCAACGGGACAAACTAGATACATTTTAATAGAATTGAAAAAAGGAAACGTGGAGTCACAAAAGATGGAAAGAGTGGAGAGAGGCCTTTACCCAGCAATGGAACAGGAGACCGGCTAAACAAAGAACAGATGAAAGAGGTTAGAATGAGTTGCATAAATGCGCGTTCATATAAGTTTATTGCCTGTAGTGGAGTCAAAGGGTGTGAGACAAGCGGCGACACTCGTTGTAGTACAAATGGGAAAGTATTTCCTTTCTAATCACTTTTATCTTTTCTGTGGTATCAAGTTCTCGAGGTCGAACGCGGCAAAGGAAGTGTGACGATCCCATCATATTTGAGGGGCAAACTTGGCCAGAGATCGCTCAAGACAGAAATGTATGTAGAGATGCGTGTAGCAGCAGCAGCAGTAGGTACACAATGTAACCTGCCAAAAAAAAAACAACATCTGCTGCCCGAAACCTGCAGCAGCCATGTAAATGAATGGTCTTTGCCATTGAGTTTATTGTTTTTTGTGTCAATTTAAAAGAAAAAAAATATCTTAAGACCTACAATAAACTTAATTGCACAGGTTTTGAATAAAAACTGTTTTAACCAATTCGCTTCCAAGAATCATGTTAGGTTAGGTACCTAATCTGAATTGCAAATGACAACATGGTCCCAAGATTCAGATATAACATTAAAAATACCTACCGTAGTGGAATTATTTTAAAATTTTATAAATGTAGCAATATTAATCTTGCAAATATATTTTTTATGCGGTGTTAAATAAAAGAGGTAATTGCAAGATCAAAGATCAAATTATTTGGGTATAATACAGGATGTTGACCATCCGATGAATGCTTTTGTTACTATCTCGATTTAAGAACAATTTTCGCTATAGTTTCATATCCAGGTTTTTAGTTGCAGTTGCAATTGTGTATTTTACAAAAAAATATAAAATAACTGACTTCACTAATGTTTCTTTATAGTGAAGTCGATTATGTTTTTTTTTTTTTCAAATCAGTCCATAAACGACGGAGTTCTGAGGTAACAAACATAAAAAAAATACTGACTTCACAGAAAAAACCCTAAAACGATCAAAATTACTTTAATTTCCAAAAGTCGGTGTTTCTCGATATTGTTTGTTTCTTATTTAACACCGACTTCCGAAATTAAAGTTATTTTAATCGTATATCCTATTAAGGGAAAAAAATACAAATCGGTCCATAAACGACGGAGTTCTTACGTATCTAACAAACAAAAAAAAATACAACTGAATTTAAAACCTTTTCCTTTTTTTGGAAGTCGGTTAAAATACAGCCGAATTGATAACCTTTTTCTTTTTTGGAAGTCGTTTAAAAAATCATATCTTAATTTAGAGTTGCATACATCCTAATTAGCCAGCCTGTATACATAACAATAACAATGCCAAAGAGGAGCTCATTCGGTTTGTTAAATCTGCGATTCTTGCCGAAGTTATGATGACTGATATTCTTAATATAATTTATATTAGTCAACAGATTACTTTATAATTTGCTGTGGTAAATACATGAATATAACATTGAAGGAAAGATTAAAAACTTTAGTCCTGTAGCGACATCTATGAAACCACATAGGAACAACAATTAAAAATCCTGCATCGCGGTATTAGGCTCTTTTTTATGGTGAGAAAAAATCATCCAATGACAACCCCCGCTCTTGGGCGGAGCGGGAGATAGTGTCACACTCTTACTGACTAAAAGACCCACCCCGTTCCTTCTAGCCTTCATACCGGGGCTCGAACTTCCTTTCGGATAACCCTGGCCCCAGTAGGCTTCGACCCGGCTGGGTCCCTGCTGCTGCTGACAACTCCTTGAGGCGCGCGGGAACAGTGCGCGCCGTCGACGACTTGGGCTTGGTCCGGACAGTTACCAGACGGCCGGACAGCGAGCTACCCATTGCTCACTGTCCGCAAGCCCGCGCCTACGGTGGCCGGAAATCAGGATCGGAATCCCGGAGGCGGCGGCGAAAACGCCGTTGCCTGATGCGTTCGGCCTCGTCCTTTGCGAGCATTACTGCTTCGCAGAAGTCAGCGACTGCCTGCCACTCCTCCTCGCTCCGGACCATGGCCTCAACCAAGGCCTGGCGCGAGAGGTCTCCGCCGCCGATCGCCCCCACGAGGGCACGGCAATGCTCCGCCCAAGCAGGGCACACCTCGACTGTGTGCTCCACCGTGTCCTCCGGGCATTCCGATCGCGGTATTAGGCTGCTTTTCCACCAGATATGTGTTAGGCAACTGTGCTGCGAGGATGTAATAGCTAAGCTGTGAAACTATGAGAACGTTTCCACTAATACCAAGCTATGTAGCGGTGCAAGTAAGTTGTACACACCTTTAGCACATATCCTTCCATATAAAAAACATCTTAGTTGAATCCGTTTTCACCAGTGCTAGCTATGTGCACCATTGAATATGATTGGTGGATATCAAACACATCCATAGGAACGTAGCATAGCATAGCGTCTCCACGCAATTAGAATATATTATACAAAAACCAACAGGTACTAGGCCCGCGTTGTGGATTACGGCCCATTACCTCTCCTAGAGAGCTTGAGTCCCAACAGTAGGAACATTAAAAAGGCTGGTGGTGATACAAAAACCCAATATCAACTTTGGAGCAGGTGCCCGGACTATGTGCTCTTCGCTATCGTTATCAGAACGTCACTTGTCAACAGACACATTAGTTGTCAATTGTCAGTCACTGTTCCTGTAATTTTATTGGGTTATTCAGTTCCCTTCTAAATGGTTGAGCTGAGTGGGGCTGATGCAGGCGTCATGTTCGTGAACGGAAGCCGTCAGTTGCAGTTGCGTATTCAAGTCATTGTCATTCTTTAATAATAATATAATATTCCACAACTATCACACAACGCCGTCTAGTCTCAAGCTAAGCAGAGCTTGTGTTATGAGTACTAGACAACTGATAAACATACTTATATATTTCTAAATACATACATATTATAGATAAATTACACCCAGACACAGAACAAATGATCGTGCTCATCGCACAAACATTTGTCCTGGGTGGGAATTGAACCCACGACCTGCGGCATAGCAGTCAGGGTCTCTAACCACTAGACCAACAGGCCAGTCAAATTTTATAATTCTATTGTGTCTCTAATTGACACGATTGAAAGGTTAATTCATTTTCTATTTTTTTATTACTTTTCATTACTTATCTATATTGCGCTCACATAATAGAAGCGACAAGATATACATATGTAGGTAACCAAGATTTATGACTCATAATATGATTTAAAAAAGAGCAACTTTTTTTTATCTTGTCGATAGGCTCGCGCTTGTCCACTATCTCACATGATGGAAAGCGACGATGTGATCGAATATGGTACTCACCTATCGATTACCGAGAGCAATTTGATTTCAAATAGACCATTTAGAGGCACTTTTAAAACTACAAGAAGTCAGTCAGTCAAAAAAAATTATGCTAAATGCCAAAGCGTAGATCTCTATGGAGAAAAATTTGCAAGAAACACCTTGGAGACTCTCATGGATAAATTGAGAAGGTCAACCGACTACTAAGAAACTATGAAACATCATCGGATTATAAATGCATAGTACAATAAATCGTAACAAACAGTAAGTCCACAGCCAGTCAAGTTGCAACATTTTTCACTCAGGAACACTCAGCACGTTTTTGAAGTCTATCACTAAAAAGGCCACTCATATGTTTCCTAATTCCACAACGTAACAACTAATTAGTACTCTGTTCGTAACTAAAAACGGCCTTGATGATGATGACATAATTAATCATCTATTAATCATTTATATGTTAGACTAAATTACCAAACGAACTTTGTAGTACCTAACAGGCAATGAATGTAGTATATATTTCGATATAGTCAACCGATTGCAAAGAAACAAATAATATTCCACAACTATCATACAGCGCCGTCTAGTCCCAAGCTAAGCAGATCTTGTGTCATGGGTACTAGACAATTGATAAACATACTTATATATTTCTAAATACATATTAAACATGAATTACTTCCATACACAGAACAAATGTTCGTGCTCAGTACACAAACATTTGTCTTTAATTTTTATTCGTCTCTAACTCTTGGAGGTGAGTGCCTGTTCGAGGACACGGCGGCGCTATCTGATGATTTCCGATCAGAAAAAGAAACAATACTTACTTAGCTACAGTCACCAAGTAAAAAATGATAATAAACATTGAAAAAAAAAATTGTGTGTGCCTCACGCTAATTAATTCGTTGTGTTTTTTAGCGTGGGAAATCATCAAATCTGTAGCGACATCTATGACACTACTTAGGAACTAAAATTCGAAGTCCTGCATCGCGGTATTATCGTTCTCCACGCGATTAGAATATATACAGTTATCTGGAATCAACTGTCGAGCAGTTGCCCGGACCAGGCGAAACCCCCTTCTGGTTGGACGATCCACCGTTTTCAACGGAATTGTACAATTTAGAATTCAGTTTGTAGAATTTCACTCTCTATTCCACATGCCTAACTCATCGGTGGCGATATTTTGCGCAACGCCTTGGTACAGGCCATGGTCCGGAGCGAGGAGGAGTGGTAGGCGGACGCCTCCTTCTGCGAAGCAGTAATGCTAGCAAAGGAAAAGGCTGATCGCATCAGGCAACGCCCCAGCCACCGCCAGGATTTCCGGCCACCGTAGGCGTGGGCTTGTGGACAGCGAGCAATGGGTAGCTCGCAGTCCGACCGTCCGGTAAGTGTCTGGACTGAGCCTAAGTAGTCGATGGCGCGCATTGTTCTCGCGCGCAATGAATTCTCCCGACCGCACGATTGTATCAGATTTTTACTGACTGATACCAAACGGAGGAACGGAGGAAGGTCCATGAGTACCTTCAGTTACCCTTAGCTTGGCCACGATGATTCTTTCTAATAATCTCGCAGAGCGTCCGTGAGCTGTCAATATTTGTTTCGCGAGACACAGAAGTTAAGTTACTCGTATATAGGTATTGTAGGTATAGTGTTTAATTAACATTGTCTAGTCTAATGTTTGCTGGGCAAAGATTATTTAAGTGTCACAATAGTTAGTACATTTCAAATAATAATAATAATATTTCACATCCAAGACACTACTTCCTCTAGTCCCAAACTAAGCAGAGGTTGTGGTGTTAGTACTAGACAAGACAAGTGAGACACATACTTATATAACCTATTTTTTAGTATATGCGGAATCTGAATACAGTTTGTTCAAAATCAGTAACTGAATGGATTCCAATAGTTTTTACACCGTTATATTTTTTTTTTCAAAAAATATTTAAAAAGGTCACAAGTTGAACCCCACCGACTCTAAGTACAACACAGGTCAAGGCAGGTCATAGCGGGCATTAGGCGCCAGCAAACAGCTGGATGTAAGTTCAAATCAACTCCTCTGTCACCTAGAAGGCCTAATAACTATAATATATTTTTGCTGACATAACAAACTTTCTGATTTTTCATGATACAATTATGAAACTTTGTACATAGATTCTTTACATAAAAAGACACGTGTTTCGGGTCTCACATTTACTAAGACTAATATTAGTGTGATTTATATAGATCTGCCTCGGTAATCACTAACGTTACTGGTAAGCGTGCTCAAGGTTTGGGATTCGATTTCCGGTTCTACAAAGTGTTATTGGAATTTTCCATTTGTGATCCCTCATCAGCAGTCCAGAGTCCAGGGTCCGGAGTCCAGATCAGTCAGTTATTTTTTTAACGATACTAAGCAACGTTAAACATTCTAATATTACTTATTTATACCCGTCGTACTATTTTGTATCAAAAGCTTGGCATGTCATGATCATTAAATCATTATTATGATAAATATAGCAAGCGGATGTTCAGAATTTATTATCACCAACATTAGACCTGACGCACTGTCTCAAAAAAATGCCGCGTGAAGCTACCATGCTAGTTCATACTACGTTACGATAATAAATGTAATTCGAAGTGAAAGTTCAATCATGCGTTGATGTCTTTTGTAAGACTCAATAACAAACATGTAACAATGACCTAGACCTGTTCTCCACCAGCATCACCAAACTTAAGAAAATTATGTGTGCTGGATTTTTCGAAGACCGCTGACAGTTTCAGCGATCTTCGAGAAATCTAGTGCACATACGTTTAATTATCCTTACTATAATTAATTATGTACTTGCTTCGAGCGTCTTTACTTTTTCTTTTTATTTGTCTACTGTCTCTTGTTCTGCTCTAATATTATCTATTTATTATTTATTTATTTATTTAACTATTTATGTACACACAAAAATAACAGAAAAAGATGATACATAAGAAACATTAGTACAAAGTTGTAAAATTGTTTTATCTGTGAAAACTTGTAATTGGCCTTCTTTCAATATTTTTCAACTATTTGTATCTTAGCTGTAAGTTTTCCGAAAATAATAAAATGAAAATAAAAATAAATAAAATAAATGATATTCAAAAAAGAATAGGAACATCAATGATCTTTATGTGTCAAATGTTGTTTATTTGAGATAGCGCTTAAACGCAAGCCTATTAATAATAAAAATAATAATTGCGTATTAATAACAGTTTCTTTTTTATTTTGTACGAGTCTTAATTAAATCTAAGTATTTTTTAAATCTGAATTAGCTAATTATATAAAATATAGTACTTAGTTTTAAAAAAACTGCACAAGCACAGTGATGCAAAGCTGAGCGGAATTGAAGAACTAGATCCTGATTAAACTTTTATCGGTTATGATTCGTTACTAAATTCATTTTAAGAAATAGTTTGTTTTGCACACCCAAATGTTAATTTTCACAAAAAAACGCCTTTTTAGAGTTTTGATAATAAAAATCAATTTATTACAAGCAACATGTACCCATATCATAAATACCTCATAGACTAACATACATAATTACTAACCCTTATTTTTTAGGGTTTTGTACCCAAATAGTAAAATGGGACCCTATAACTAAGACTCCGCGCGCGTCTGTCCGTCTGTCTGTTTGTCTGTCCGTCTATCGCCAGGCTGTATCTAATAAACCGTGATAGCTATAGAGAGTTGAAATGTGATTGATTTATTTCTGTTGCCGCTATAACAAAAAATACTGAAAACAGACTATAAAATAAATATGTAAATGAGCTTCTATACAATAAACGAGATTTTTTTACCGTTTTTTGCTACAGACTTTATGGAACCTTTCGTAACGTCTGTAGCAAAAAACGCTCGGCGCCAGTCCGACTCGTACCTGCAGATCGGGTTTTTAAATACGTTGTACCAGAAATTTACTCAGTCCAAATTCTTCAAAAAAGGCAGAGCCCTTTAAAAAAAAACAACTTAAATGTCTCGTAGTCCCGGGAATTTCCAGGACTTTAATATATTTATTATTGATTGATTGATTTATTTGTTTTTTTTTATTTATTTGTTTATTTATTTATTTATCTGTTGCTTGCTATACATACAAAATACACCAAAACGTATACTCGTAGTGTATAATTGTTGGCTGTCTCGTGTCCCGAGACTTTGACACTGTCGGGAATTCCCAAACCCTAGTTCAACTGCATTCGTTGAGACTAGAATTCGACTCCAACACATTGAATGCTTGGCATTACGAATTCTACCGTCGCGTCGCCGTCGCAATTAATTTACCCAGTGCGTAGACTAGTGTGGCCTTTTATTGCGGTACATAGCCTTTTGGAGGAACTAGTCACATTAGTAGTGTATGAAAGACCGCGTTGATCGGTCGCGTTTAGTGAATTAGCAAGTTAATAAAAACAGGGTTTTAGAACGTAAATAAATAATAAGTATATGTGAGTATTTTTAGTGTGTTTGTGGTGATGGATTGTTTATATTGTGTATTTAAGTTTTTTGATTTTGGGGTGATTTTTTTTATTGTTATATATTAGTGCAGCAGTAATAAAATCGTTGATGGTGAGGCACATTAGTTTATTGAGAGTCTATTCACTCTAGCCTTGAAGACACCTAAATAAAAATTTGAGGGTAATATATTAAGTTTGTAGTAAAATCATTATTATGTTACTCGTATTATTACATTCAATTTATACGTATTAAATAATTATAACTTATATTTTATAGAATCATAATAAGTTCATCGTGTTTTTGTTTTGTTATCGAACTTTGAAAGCCGATACACACTAAAACCTTGACTAGGTAAATAGCGTTGGTAACGACGATATTTTTGATGTCGCGACTTTTAAAATGATTAATCTTAGTTCCTGTTTATATTTCAATAGCATTATAGCTGGTACAGTACGCTTTAGTTATGAAACACTTACAAAACAAAAGTAATATATGCATTTAATATTAAAAGCGTGTGAACAACTCATCTATCTTATATTGTCAAGTATGAGTTGACAATTAAAAAGTGTGTGTGTGATTGTGTGTGAGTGTTATTTATTTATTGTGCAAACCTACCACAGTGTTGTCTTTTATAACCCAAAGGTAGACTAAGAAAGAATGCCTTGTTGCATTAAGTCCGCCTATGTACCACTACTGTACATGAAGTTTAAATAAATAAGTGGAATTCCCTGCCGGAGTCTGAGTTTCCTGATAGCTACAACCTAGGGGTCTTTAAATCAAGAGTGATTAGGTTATTTTTGGGCAAGCATTGTCGGCCGCATTATCGCATACCATCAGGTGAGATAGTGGTCACACGCGAGTCTATCCATAATAATAATAAAAAATATGAAGAGATAAAATAGTTTGTAAAAGATTTGTATTGACAATAACTGTCACGAAATGCTGTAGCCGTTATCCTATGAACAGTTCATATATAATGTGCTATAAGGGTGGAGCCGCGGTAAACAGTTAGTTTATATTAATATGATGAAAACGATAGATTTCTAGTTTTGTTTATAACTCAAATACTACTGGACCGATTTTCAAAAATCTTCTGTAGAATGCTATTTTATCAATAAGTGACATAATTTATATACTTTCTATATTTACGCGGGTGAAGCCGATCGCAGATGCTTGTTTTTGATATTACCTAAGACCATAGGAAGTGGCGACAAGTCACACAATTAACATAAGTACGAGACCAAACAATTCAAACTTAATTTGTTTTTAAGATGGTAAAATACATGCTTGGTGTCCAAGTTCACACATAATTAAATCAGTACTTTGATCCGCAACTTCGTTCGCGAGTTATTTCAGAAATTATTTCGGAATAAACTTGAACACCTAACTGTATTTTAAGGGTAGGTGGTTTTGAAAAAGCAATAATCACGGTTTTTAGTAAGCATTGGTTTGGTTTGGTTGGTTTGACAGTTGGTTTGATTTGTAGGCATTTTAGTTAAGAGTTTGTGCTAAGTTTCAAGTTTACTAAACCAAGAACTATAACTCTTCCACACAAGTTATAACACACTCTTTTCTGTTCTTTTGGGGGTAGTTTGAGAAACAAATATTGTCAACTTTGATTATTTTTATTTTTATTTCATATGTAAGGTACTGTTTGTACTAACTTTCCAGAATATTCCAATTTACTTTCGGCATAGGCAGAACAGTCGACATCAGCTCTATTTGCCATCAATAAAAAATAGAACAGAATACAAAAATATTGGCACACGAAATGAGATCTTCTATACAATCGAAATTCCCCATTTTCATCCTTTTCGAGATTGAATTTCCGAAAACCCCTTCTTATTGGTCGCCTACGTCATAAAAGGAGCCTTGTGCAAAATGTCACGTTCCTCAGTAGTCGCAGTAGTTCCGGCTTTTGCGTTGATATGTCAGTCAGTCAGTTTCTTTTCTTTATATTTGCAGATATGTATTATTTAGAAATATGTAAGTATGTTTATCAATTGTCTATTACTCATAACACTTTACAAGCTCTGCTTAGTTTAGGACTGATAGTATTGTGTGAAAGTTGTGTAATATTATTATTACTATTATAATAGAGATTGAACTGAGGATTTTTAGGGTTCCTCAAAAGAAAAAACGGAACCCTTATAGGATCACATTCTTGGCAGTCCGTCTGTCTGTCTGTCTGTCAAGACCATTTATCTTGAGAACGCGTGGAGGTATCGAGTTGAAATTAAAACCATATACTCAAGTCTGCGGTCCCTTCAAGCTGTGAAAAAATCAAGCTTCTAAGTAAACGAATAAAAAAGATAGGGCCGTTTATGTCGCAAAAAAACGTATATTTTGATACTCTCAAAGATCGAAATTCATTGGGTCCCGTTGACCCAGAATCCTGAAATTTGTCACAAAGCAAGGTCTTATAACACAGGTATAGAAAAAATCTGAAAACAGTAAATTTGTTGTTATCAAAGTAACAAAAAAAAAATGCAATTTGGAAAAATCTTCGAGAATCCATTCGGCAATTGTAGTTTGCACAGAACCCTCAGTGCGCGAGTTCGAGTCGCACTTGCCCAGTATTTCAAAATGTTTTGTCTTGTTTTAGAACGAAATCAAACCCACGACTACGACTACTAACCAATAGTCACTAATAAATTATAATTATGGACGATATGACATTTTTTTCTAAATCCATAATTCATAGTTTCTTCAATTTGGTTGACCGTAGAATATTAATCTAATTCATCTGCATTAGCAAGTCCTGTCAAGGCAACTGTATATAAATTCAAGTCTACGCGTCATTGGCCTCAGTTCGCATTCGGGATCCAGTTTTGGTTACCCAAGGCCATCCACACGCTTGTGTTTAGGTAACAGACGCTAGGTAGCATCAACTGACGGTAACTGTGAAATTGTAAATTTCGACTGGCGAGTTCATGCAGAATATTACTTTGTTTTAGGCGCTGCGCAAATGGGGACTCTTTTTGATCGTCATACATTTTTTGTGGCCAGTTGCTTGCACTTAACACATATGTTAAGTGCAAGCAACTGGGCACAAAAAACGTTTATGTATGCGCAGGGAGTGGATAATTTCATATTAGTTCTATAGAAATCAATCATTCATTGGTAGCTTGTATCTGACATAAGACTCGTGTTCATGTTTGTGCCCTGCCTTAGGTAGGTACTAGATCTAACCTGGTAAACTTCGTACCTCCTAACAATTAACAAACGTAGTAATTACCTTTTAGTTAAACTTATTGACTGAATGATTGAGACCAATGTATTTGACACTTGCTGTCATTTTTAGGTGTACCTACTTAGATATTTTTCAAACTGTTTTTTTTACGAGATTTTTTCCGATATTTTAACATTTGACTGGCAGCAAATGCCTAAGGCATTAAGTCCGCTTTTGTACTTTTGTGTGCATAAAGCATTTAAAAATAATAAATAAATAAACAGTTATTTTGCTATTCGGGCGGAGACGAAACTAATAAAGCAAAGATAAATTAAATCGTTCTAGCCGTTCTTCAATTATAAATGGTGTAACTAACGCGACTTGGTTTTATGTACGAGTACATAGATCCCTATCTATGTACATAAAACAAAGTAATTGAACTAGTTTCTCATCATCTGATATCCTTATGGCGACTATTACATGGTCACGCGAGCGTCAATCAATTCCATAAATTATGGTTTTCGTCAATCATCGCATTAGACAGTAGGTTTTTCGTCAATCAAAACTTTGACTGTGGCAAAACTGACAGCAAAACCTACCGTGTAATGTTCGCCTATCAGATGATGAGAAACTAGTAAAATTACAACTGCAATAAGTTAGCTAAAATAATCTAAATACTGTTACTCTAAGAAGTATTGTTTGAAAATTCTACACGTAGTAAATTTTAATTTTAATTCGTTGATTCAAAATTGTATACGTTGTGATAAAATAAAAATAGCTTCATAATTCAATGGTTTTACGGAAAATAGAAAAAGTGTGAGTTATGCGCGTTATGCCTATGCAAGGAATTTTTATATAAAAGTGTGAAACGTCAAACGGTACTTCTTAGATTTGTTGCGATATAACTTAATAACAGGGAACCACCCTACACTAAGTTTTTCAGTTTTAGTATTAACAGAGTGTCTTCTAAAATTGTCCCAAACTGCAAGTTCCAGCGGAGAATCACACTTGTAACCATTATTATAAAAAAAGGCATGTTTGTGTTTTCGGATTTTTGTTCGTAATCTATAATAACTTATTTTATATTTTTCCATTTGAACTATTTGTTATGTATTTGTTTATCGTTGCAAACCTACCACAGTGTTGTCTTTTTTAACCCAAAGGTTGACTGGTAGAGAATGCCTTGTGGCATTAAGTCCGCCTATGTACCAATATTGTACATGAAGTTTAAATAAAAAAGACGTGTGGCAATCGGGGACTGCTGCGGTAAAGCTATTGCATAGCATTTTTATCAACTTATGCAATTATAATTATTTATTCATTTTATTTATGCAGTATTTTTTTTCCTTTGTTTTTTTTTCTTTGATATTAATTGAAGTTACACTTTCACACATTGAATTGAATTTTGATTGATTTTTCACTCATTTGTTTTCTTATCAGTCACCACGCTTTTTTTTTTCGATGGGAAAAATCATCTTATGACAACCCCCGCTCTTGGGCGGAGCGGGAGATAGTGTCAGACTCTTACTGACTAAAAAATCCATCCCGTTCCTTCAAGCCTTCATACCGGGGCTCGAGCGCTTGAATTTTGATTGATTGTTCACTCATTTGTTTTCTTATCAGTCACCACGCTCAAAAAACAAATGAGTGGGGGGTGTTAGGTTATTTTCGTTACGGAATTTCTGGATTTGGTCTCCACGCTCAAGGCCCGCGATAGAAGCTATGCAATAGCTTAATAAATAAATAAATAAAATCGCGGGAATCCGATGGATGCGAGATGCCGACAGGGCCGATCATTGTGGGCGACACTTGTAGGAGACTATAATGATGTTTTTTTTTTTATTAATCAATTTCTTGCTGTATACACTTGCACTTACAGTTTATAAAGCGTAGCAAGCCAATAATCTACAATTAAAAAAAAAGAATACAAACAGTGATTCTATCTTTACTGTTATATTAAAATAACTAGCTGTGCCCGCGACTTCGTTCGCGTGGACTACAGGATATTGAATTTGTTTTTTCTAAAATAAAAGTAGCCTATGTAACTCCTTATTACATCAGCTACCTGCCAAAAAAAGTCCCGTCAAAATCGGCCCAGCCATTTCAGAGATTAGCCCGGACAAACAGACAGACAGACAGACAAAAATTGCATAAAATGTTATTTTGGTGTATGTACCGTATTATATATTCATATGCATGTAGTAAAAATCAGTTATTTCAATATTACAAACAGTCACTCAAATTTAATTTATATGTATGTATGTAGGTATAGAGTATAGATACGAGTACAATAATAACGATGATGATAAATTAATTCAAAAACTATTGGACCGATTTTAAACATTCTTTAACTGTTAGAATGTTACTTTATACTGACTGACTGGTCTACACTGTTCTTACATGATATCTATAAATACCTACTAATATGGAAATATTGTAACATCAACCACTTTTTTATTACCCGACTGCAAGAAGGGTTATGTTTTTCGCGCGTATCTTGTATGTTTGTATGTATGTAATATTATTTATTACCTCATATCCTCCAAACCGCTGAACAGATTTGTATAATTAACATATCGTTAGATTCGTCTTGATAACCCAAGTGTTCTTAGATAGGTGACGTTAAAAAAAAACAACATATCGACTGTGAGATGCTATACGTTAGAGTAAAAAAAAAAAATTTTTTTTTTATTCTGCAATATGGGTGTCAAATTAAAAGGTTTTTCATGAGGATTTCAAAATGGTATATAAAATTAAAAAATACATATTAAAAAAAAAGTACAACAGGAAATCTATGTTATTTATTTTGTGCTAAGGCGAATGCCTAGGTCGGTTTTTGAACTTTATAGTGATTTTACGTCTAAAATATAGTGAATAAATAGTGATATTATAATAGTAACTAAAAAGTGTAAAATAAAAAATTAATTTAAAAAATAAATAAACCCGACTGCGTAAAAAATTACTTCAAATAAAAACTGAAAAGAAAAATAAACAAGTTCAGTCCACAGTTCAGCAACAGTCGGGACCCATTAAAATAATCTAGACTAAAATAATTCTATCTAATGTGGGTCCCGACTGTTGCTGAACTGTGGACTGAACTTGTTTATTTTTCTTTTCAGTTTTTATTTGAAGTAATTTTTTACGCAGTCGGGTTTTTTATTTTTTAAATTAATTTTTAAAAAGACTATCCATGGAGTTTCTTGCCGGTTCTTCTCCATAGGAAACGACCAATTTGGAACCGTGCACTACCTTCTGACGTTTTCAAGTGCCCATGTAGGTCCATGTGAAATAAAAAAAAAAAAAAATTATGAATTTTTTGAAATTTTTTGTACCACTGAATGACATAGCTGTATACTCGGTGACTTTGACATCGACGCACAAACGAATACCACGGATCGATGGAATTTTTCATCAGCATTTTTTTTATTATAGTAATAGTTAGTCCATATTGTCCCATTGCTGGGCAAATCAAATCAATCAAATCAAATCAAAACATTTATTTCAAATAGACCATTTACAGGCACTTTTGAATAGTCAAATGTCGGTCAGTCCAAGAAAAGTGAAGCTAAATTGCACGTTCCAAAGAGTAGGTCTCTATGGAGAAGAACGTGCAAGAAACTCCATGGACACTCTTTTAAATCATATTATGTGTTACATATAATGCTTGGTTACATATTACTTGTTGCTTCTATCATGTGAGCACAATGTCGATAATGAAATAAAAAATGTAAAATAATTAAAAGATAGAAACTGAATTAAGCCACTGGCAGCTAAGAGATGACCAGTCCCATCTGACGGCACCCGTTCACGAGCATGACGCGTGCATCAGCCCCACTCAGCTCAACAATTTTGAAGGGAACTGAACGACCCAATAACACGTGCCACCAACAGCGAGACATTTGAGTGAGCATGACAAACTCTCAACTGCCATGCTCGTAATGTCAAAAAAAAGTTGTAACCTAATAAAAATGCTCCATGGTGCTTCACATTCACAAACTTGAAAAAAGTGCTTCTACATTATACAATGCAATTGTGTCTTTCAAATTAAAAAATAATAATATTAGTTTCCAACTAATCAACTAATTAGTACGCCCTAGTGGTAGTGGAGCTGGACCAGCATTGAGCCAAGCATTTTTATCTTGAATATAATCCTCCAACTTATAATATGCTTGCCTGCATAGTGTGCGTTTAATACAAGATTTAAATTTCGTTTCATTGAGTTCTAATATTTGGGGTGGTATTTTATTATAACATTTCAAACAGTACCCCATGAAAGAAGAGGCCACTTTAGCCAGTCTGAAACCTGGTTGAACTAATTGATCCCTATTTCTTGTAACATAATTATGTCTATCGCCTCTTTTGCTAAAAAGATGAAGATTTTTTCTAACATACATGATGTTTTCATAGATATATTGACAAGGTACCGTCATTATGTTAATATCTTTAAACAGTTCCCTTAAAGAATCGCACCGGCGGAGATTGTAAATAGCTCTGATGGCTCTTTTCTGTAATATAAAGATTGACTCGATGTCTGCAGCCCGTCCCCATAGTAAGATACCGTACGACATGACACTATGAAAATAACTAAAATAGACTAGTCTAGCGGTATCAACATCCGTAAATTGGCGGATTTTTCTAACAGCATATGCAGCCGAGCTAAGCCGTCCTGCAAGAGATGTTAAGTGAGGACCCCATTGTAGCCTAGAGTCAAGCGTAATCCCCAAGAAAACTGTTTTATCAACAAATTCTAGTTTCTCATTGTTCAATACTATGTCGCAATCACTACTTATGACATTTGGTAAGGAAAATCTTATGCATTTAGTTTTTTTCCCATTTAGAACTAGATTATTAGCAGTGAACCAGTTTTGGACCTGCAATAAAGCGTTATTTTCATCGTCAAGATTATTAGTCCTTCTATTTATCTTAAAAATCAAAGAAGTGTCGTCAGCAAACAACACCATATTAAGTTTATTTTTCAACAAATAGGGTAAATCATTAATATAAACTAAAAATAAAAAAGGACCTAAAATTGAACCTTGGGGTACCCCCATTTTCACATTTAATCCCGACGAATTGACACCGTTTATTTGAACTAGTTGCTGTCTGTCATTCAAATACGATTTTAATAAGCTTAACGCTGTTTTGCCTAGTCCGTAATGCTCCAGTTTCAGGAGTAATGTTTCATGAACCACACAATCAAACGCCTTAGACAGGTCGCAGAAGAAGATGCCTATAGCATCTTGTGCCTCCTCCCACGCATTAAAAATGTGTTTTAGTAAGGAGACACCAGCGTCAGTTGTACAACGTCCTTTGGTGAAACCATACTGTCTATCGTGTAAGATGTTATTGGTGTTAAAATGATTAAGCATTTGATTTAACATCACCTTTTCAAATATCTTGCTAAAAACCGGCAAAACGGACACCGGCCGATAATTATTAGTGTCTTTACTGTCTCCGGATTTAAAAAGTGGTATCACTTTACTATATTTCATTAGATCCGGAAAGACTCCTTGATCTATACACAAATTAAATATTAACGCTAAGTACGGCGCTACAGTCTCAATAATTGAGGTACAAACTTTGATAGACATACCCCATAGATCTTCTGTCAATTTAATCTTGATTTCTTTAAAAGCTTTTATTACTGTTATGGGGTTTATGTGTTTAAAGTTAAATTCAGTCGAACAGGCTGCAACGTTCGCCTGTAATAAACCAAAAGCATGCGATGGCGACGAATTTAGGGCTTCAGTAGTTTTAATTGGAATACTGGTAAAGAAATTTACAAATTCTTCGGCAACTAGTTTGTTATCGCTAATAAGACCATGATGAGTCTCCAATGTGTAATCATTATTATTTCTTTTGTTTCTGTTGGTTTCATTATTTATTATATTCCAAACCGTTTTTATTTTATTATCTGCTGTTTTAACTTTGTTGCTGATGTATAAGGCCTTAGCTGCCTTACAAGTATTTTTAAACATTTTAGAATAAGTAGCAACATATTTATTAAAAGTTTCAGTGTTAATAATAGGCTTAAGGCCATACAACTCGAAAAGTCTTTCCCTACTTATTCTGATTCCTTTAGTTGCCCAGTCACTAAATCTAAACTTAGGGCAGATAGTTTTAGTTTTTTTCTCAAACGTCTGATTAAACTCCTTTTGAACTACTGAAAAAAAATTTTTATACAAAATATTACCATTGTTTTCTGCAAGGTTCCAATCACCCAACCTGCTAGTTAAAGTGCTATTAAATTTATTTAGTTTACCGGATGTTATTGGTCTGAATTGTATCTGCACTTGTTGTATTGGTAAGTTGGATTCAAATGTTACCATTAGGCCGCTATGATCAGAAGGCAGATAATTTACAATGGCTTTTTCTAAATACTTGCAGCAACAAAAAACATTATCGATACATGTAGCAGTAGTTGTCGTTGTTCGAGTTGGTTCAATAAACACATTTGATAAATTAAATGATTTGAAAAGATTTAATAATCTACTGCTATCTGAATTATTTTCTAAAAAAAAAAGGTCAGGGCAAAGGTCTCTCTCCACTCCTTCCACGATCACGGTTCCTGGCTTTCTTATTCTAAGCCATCTGGTTAAACGTTGCGGTCAACGACATGGCTAGTTGTTCTTCCGCTATTTTATTGGATGCCGGCGTTTAAAGAACGCCCTAGGCGTCCAATTGGATGGCTAATTTAACCAGATGGCTGCGACAGATCCATGGTAGTCGATGTCACAGACAGACACCCTATATTTTCTACTTTCCTTGTCCTTGTTCATGACCCGGATATGGGATATTTATTTACTTATTTATTATATTCCTTATTGTACATCACATAAACAAAAATACAAGACACTTATAATTATAGGAGTGACCCTTTGAGATAATGTTGACTCCCGCGGGCGAGTCCGCGTTAGAAGCTAGTTAATAATGAATTGTACTTTTCCAGAACAATGGCGATAAAGGGGATATCCCTCGAAGATGAGTACAAGAAGAACACAGGCACCACTCCTGAGGACATCAAGAAGTTACGAGATTGGCTCAGCACCCAGCCTCATCTGCCCGGAGAATACATGACAGGTACCTATGATATGATGAAGGGTGGCCTTGCGGGCGGTGAGTAGCCGTGCGTGCGCCATCTGACCGAAGTATTCTTTTTCCGTACCTTAAAAGGAAAAAGTTTGTTAGCAGTCGGTCTGTCAAGACCCTTTATCTCGGGAACGCGTGGAGATATTGAGCTGTGAAAAAATCAAACATCTGAATTAACGAAAAAAAAAATATATACAGCCGTATATTTCAACATTCTCGGAGGGATAATTCGTTTCTAATCGGGAAAAAATATAATCTTCCTAAGGCGATTATCACCCTGCCACGCGTCACGCTGCATGTTGCGTGTCAACGCACCTACGCGCGTTCTTGCGAGAGTGCATAATTATCTGCAACATCGTGCGGGTTTTTTGCGCACTCACACGCGTAATTGCGTTTTGTAGATCCACGCAGGCTCTGACTTATTTCAACCAAAATCACGCACGGCACTACAAGACTCAGTGTGCCATACCTTGCGTCTCGCCCTCCACCCACGCGCGTAGGCGCATGTTGCTCCGCTTGTAGGCGTGTAATCTGCATGAACGCTCGTGGATGAATTTTCAGTGTGTTGGACTGTGAGTGTTTTCTATACAAACGAAGATACAAGCTACGTCAAAATACGCATTCACGCGCTATGCTGCGTGGCAGTGTGATAATCGCCTTAGTTTTAGTTAAATTAAAGTTGGACTTAAAGCGCATTTTCCACGTTAGTTCCTTCACTACAATCAATGGAATTTACATATTCTGTTATTCACTGACTATAATTAATCAAGGGTTTTTCCGTTGACATGCCGACCGTCGATGCTGTTCTTGCAACGTTTTTTTTAAATATCATTTATACCCCAGCCACCATACCTTCAGTAGTGATTTAATAATGTAAACATCTCATTTATTGACCGGTTTATGTTTATGTAGCCTCTTTTTTATGACGTGAATGGAATTATTCCGACCCACTTTACTATTATCTATTGTCCTTTGGATACAATGGCGCTCTCATATCTATTGATATAGTAATATCATCGATGACCGATGAAAGAAGTTCTTTCATCGGTCATCGATGAGTAATATGGATACATTGTAAAAAAAAACACACATTTTTTATAAGAGTAATAATGGAGTTTCTTTCAGGTTCTTCTCCATAGGAAACGATCGATCGGAATCGCACAATTAAATATAGGTACTTATATATTTCTAAATACATACATTCATCATCATCATCATCATTTCAGCCGATTGACATCCACTGTTGGACATAGGCCTCCCCCAACGTCGCCACAACGAACGTTCCAGTGCAATACATACATTATTATAGATAAATTACACCCAGATACAGAACAAATGATCGTGCTAATCACAGTATGACATTAACATTTGTTCTGATTGGGAATCGACCCCACGAGCTCCGGTTTAGCAGACAGGCCCACTGATCACTAGACCAACAGGCCTGTTAAATTAACTTGTTAAAAGAAACTCTGCAGATATAAAACAAAAAAGATACTTAGCTCACGGTTGCTAGTAGGTAATATAATCTCACCTTTCATCATCATCATTTCAGCCGATACACGTCCACTGTTGGACATAGGCCCCCACCAAGCTTCGCCACAACGAACGTTCCTACGCGTCTCGCATCCATCGGTTTCCCGCAACCTTCACCAGGTCATCGGTCTACCTTGTAGGAGGCCTTCCAACGCTGCGTCTTCCAGTACGCGAACGCCACTCCAGAACCTTTCGGCCCCAACGACCATATGTTCTGCGAGCAATGTGCCCTGCTCATTGCCACTTAAGTATGGCAATTCTTCGTGCTATGTCGGCAACCTCAGTTCTCCTGCGGATATCTTCATTCCTGATTCGATCACGCAAGGAAACCCCAAGCATAGCCCTTTCAATTCCTCTTTAGGTAATCTCACCTTTACTAGAGTAGAATAGTTTCTTGTGGAGAAATTATTTAAAACTGAGAATTTGAGAGCTGATTTTTTATATTCATTCATAGAATAGATTTATCCTAAAAATTAACCCGTCTTTGATGTCTCGGCAAGAGTAGTGAGAGTCAAGAAGTGCGGATGTGCCTCAGCGAAATAAATTATAGTGATTACCGTTATTCTGAAGGAGGTACAAATAATTTAGAATAGTACATTTTAGGTAAAACTTACCTAAAATGCCTACCTATTGCTATAAATGTATACCTATTTGTAGGGGAGACCGGGTCAAAATCGTATAGCTAAGGGTTTAGGATTGTAGGTCTTTCATTTCAAAACAGTAATTAATTTTTTCAACAATTCTAATTAGTCAGTCTCATAAAGAACATAATCACATGAAAATTTTTGTAATAATTAAAATCTTAAAAAATAAAAACCAAAAAATATTAATCATCTTCCAATTACGGTTTTACCCCAACACATGGGCAAAACCGTATCTTATATACGATATTGCCACAAATAGACCAAATAATCGTTTTTACATGATCATGAAATGCAAAACTAGACTTTGTTCTTGGGAAGCAGAAAAAATCGGTATAAATCGTCCCAAGCCTTTGTGCGTGGAACACTCCAGGTCATCGTTCTGTCTAAATCATTTTACTTGATCTCGTAATGTTGATTTTGGCTTTTTTCGTGTTATCTAGATCCCATTATTGTTTAAAAGTAGTCCTTTTATAATTACGCGGCATTTTAACTGCACCTAAAATAAAAAAATATAAGTAAGTTTATATTCATTCATGTGGAGCAAAATCGTGTAGTGGCCGGTTTTGCCCGTACGGTTTTGACCCAAGACTCAATGTTTAAATATATCACTCACTATTACCCACACAAACCGATTTTACTTACTGAAATATTGGTTAATTACAAGTTAAAACACACCCTTTAACATAGTTGATTGGACACATACCTGTTATATACGTAAATTTCACTATTATTGATTGAATCTTCACAAAAATAAGACCAAGAATGCCGAAAAACAATAAAATCGATTATTTTGATAACGCGCATGCCTATAGCGACAAGTTTTTGTGGGTAAGTAGCTCCGATTGGTCGACTCCGCTGTGCAGTTTGCGCGCGGGAACTTTAAATTATTGGCAAGAATAGACCTGCTATACTGTTTTACCCCGGTGTACGGTTTTGTACAGGTCTCCCCTACCTCCTTCAGAATGAAATTATTTCAAAATTGAGGTACACCCGCCATTACTTACAAAAGTGGTGGCCGAGTGGTAACGGCTCCGACTTACGAGTTGTAGGTCGCGGGTTCAAATCCTGCCAGGAGCATTACTTTGTGTAATTTATTTCATTACCACTGCTCTCAAAACGGTGAAGGAAAACATCGTGAGGAAACCGGCATGTCCTAGAACCAAAAATTTGAAGACATGACATTCACCAACCCGCACTGGGCCCGCGTGGTGGATTACGGCCCATTCCCTCTCATAGAGAGGAGGCCTGAGGCCCAACAGTGGGAACATTAAAAAGGGTGATGATGATGACACACAAAATAATCTCTATCGCTCAATGGTTTGCTGGAAGAAAACTCAACTTTGAGTTAAGCTCGCCTATGTACATGAACTTTGCTATCCACTTATTTTTTGTTGTTATTGTGTACAATAAAGAATTAAAGAAAGAATTAAAGAAAATATAATTATACCTCAAAAATGTACCTACCTAAAAAGTACCTCAAGTAGAAAAGACCACACACTTGATCAGTTAATGTCGTGTTTCAGTCACGTGACACACGTCGTTGACATTCCAATTGATTCCAAACAACTAGCGCTATCTCTGATATCTTTCTTTCTGATTTCTTTATTTAAATAAGTTTTCGAAAGATATCAGAAACTCTATACACTCTATCTCGGCACTCTATTTTATATTATATGCATCAAAATATTTAAAAAAACAAATATAAACCCACCAAATAATTTAAATACTCGATTAGCGTGACCGAAGACCAATTCACAAAAAAAACACATAGACTAATAAATCAGACCTCACACAAAAACGACACCAAATATTAAAAAAATATATATTATAGAATAATTCTGTTATATCGTTAATTGCTTATGTCTACAATTTTAGGTTTCAAGGCTATGTTATATGAAACTATCAAACACATTTTGTATATATTTACTATTAGTATTAGATTATATAGGACCCGTCAATGGTTGTACGGAGGCCCTACCACGAGCTCTTAACGCGATCCAGTTTATGACTTAAAATGAATTGATAAAGGATTGGAGTCCTTCCCTGCTCTCGTCTTTTACACATATTACCGGCTGCAAATTCGGTATTTTATAAAATACCTACTCAAAGTATAAAATAAATAATTTCATACATTACCTACACTTTTAGATAGGTATTCTATACATTGCGTAGGTATTTTACAGAATACTGGATTATACAGATTGCCGGTAACATCTATTTCAAGACAAAAACGAACTTAAAAAATCTGTTTGAATCTTTATGGATAGCATAAAGCAAATACAAAGATCTGATATGAAATACAATTTAATTAAACCCCAAGTGAACGTTCGCTCTCTCAATGTCTTCCTATCGTGTCTCTATAATTACGGTATTCGAAAAATGTATCAAGCAATGGACAATTAGATTAGGTATAATATGCCACTCAAAATTCACGTTCTATAACCACACATTGACTTCTGTCCCGATAACTCAGGAGCGAGTAGCGAATAAATTTATGGCAGTTTTAATTGAACCCTTGAATTAGACCAGCCTCAAACCAAGCTAAATACTCCAGAAAATCATCATTCTGTTTTAAAAAATCTATTTTTAAATTTGATTCACACATATTATAATAATAATTGTTTTTATAAAAATGAAGTGGCCGTTACAAAAAAAAAAATACATGATTTTCTAATTTTTTACTAAACCTGTTTAGTAAAAAACACGGAAAAAAAACCACAGCTCAACACGGAAACAAAATGCAACCAAAAATTGATTATTATGAAATTAATGAATTATTTGTAGGCTCAAATTTAACATAATTCAGCATAATGTTTACCATTTTGACAAGGAAGAATTCGTACCGCTAGAAGATTTTGAGACGCACATTAGGCATGTATATGAAAACGAAAGATATCAGAAATATTTTGTAACTCATTGTTGAGTTAAGCTCGTCTTTGTACATAAAATGTTTGTATCACCGTGTACTAAGTATGTTTTGAGTACAATAAAGAAATAAGACAGATTGTCACGTGTGTATTGTGATTGTTTCAATGAATTTATCAGCAGCCACACAAAATTAAAAAATCTGGGCTAGTGCCGTCCGTTGCAAAAAATGGTAAAAAATCACGTTTGCTGTAAGGGAGCCCAAATACATATTGAATTATAATTTTAGTAGATATTTGTTGTTATAGCGTTAACAGAAATACATCATCTATGAAATTTTCAAATGTCTAGCACTGTCTTACGGTTTATGAGATACGCCTGTTTATAGACGGACAGCAAAGTGATAGCAATAGGTTCCCATTTTTAACCGACTTTAAAAAGGAGGAGGTTCTATGTTCGGTTGAATGTAAGTTTTTTTTTTATGTATGTTCACCGATATCTCGGTCAATTGTGGACCGATTTGGATTTTTATTTTTATTGTAAATTTTTGCTTCCAAGTCTGTCCCATAGAAATATTGTTATAATCTGATCATGAACTTCGAAGATATGGAACAGAACTCCTCATAGAATCACAGCAGAACTGTGGTTACAAGTAAACTTGCTTTTTTTATACGTGTAGTCGATGACTGACTGTCAGAAAAGGGATTAATCCCCCCCGATGTATCGAACTGATCTGATAATGAAGCTAGAAGGAAAAAAAATAAATTAATGTAATCTAATCGTGTTTAGGATTATTAGAATCGTTATGAGATGCACTGTGGCTGTAAGTTATTTAAGTTAGTATAAAGGGTACTTTTTAGTGGTGGTACCATAACTAAAAAGTGTAAAATAACGAAGAGACAAAACAATTATAGAAACACTGACTTCCGAAATTAAAGTTATGTTATAATTTTCAGTGTATTAACATTGAAGTCGGTTATATTTTTTTTTGTAAAAAGTTTTTTACCCTTCGGGTTCATTCGAACCTATGCAAATTTTACTGAATATCTCTCTCTCTAACTCTTAATAAACTAGTGGAGCTACCAACGATTGCATCACTGCTTACCATCAGGTGATCGCAGTCAAGCACTAGTTTATATCAGATATAAACTAGTGCTTGCAGTGATGCAATCGTTGGTAGTGAGCCGCACTAAATTATTAAGAGCCTATTCACTCTTGCCTTAAAGACACCTAAATTATAAATGGGACGGGAAGACCGCAGCAGGCAAATTGTTCCAGTCCCTCGATGTACGTGGTATAAACGATGTGGCGAAACGCTTACCATCGGATGAGATCACAGTCAAGCACTAGTTCATATCAGACATATCATTAGAGGTAGAACAGTAGGAAAAAAACAGTAAAACAAACGCTACTGAATTAACTTTACAACCGATACTTACCGTCATCTCAATAGAGATTTAACTACACTAATTAGAAGACACAGCAATTTGCTGCTGCACTAGGAAGTAGCATTTGTTGGTAATAACTAATAATAGATGGTATGTCGGCCAGCCTTGATCTATACAAAACTGGTTTTTTTTACTCGGATTTAACTAAGTAACTTAATTATTGGTAAAACAGTTAGGTGAATAGGAAGTACGAAGTACCCATTAAAAAACATTTATGCAATATACCTGTCATTGGCATTTAAATTGCAAATGTAACGTAATTTTATCATAAATTTATTATTATTTTTTATGGACCTGTGGAAGGCGTACGAGGAGCCTAACCAAACCGCAGAGGCCCCTTAGACACTTTAATGGCACGTGGTACCAACCGACGATTATCCCTGCACGAGCTATGCTAGTGCACCCAAGGACAACCCCTGGTTGATAGGAAACTATTACAGCACATGGAAAACTATAGGTTGGGAGGGTTAGATAGAATGGTTACTAAGAACCTAGAGACTATGGCCCCGCCTGAACGATGTTATATACATCGGTAAAAAAGGCAAGAAGTGTCTTGCCCACTCAATAGATGGGCCCTCAAAACCGGTTACTAGCATGAAGTGAAGTAGCCACAAAGGAGCAAAACTATCCTGAGTTGCTCAAGGAGTGCCTGAACGATGTTATATACATCGGTAAAAAAGGCAAGAAGTGTCTTGCACACTCAATAGATGGGCCCTCAAAACCGGTTACTAGCGTGAAGTGACATAGCCACAAAGGAGCAAAAATATCCTGAGTTGCTCAAGGAGTGGAGAGGTATACCACGGCTATCTGGACAATCCCAGAAATACGATCAAGATCCCTACTAGCACCTTCTCTATTATCCTTCTCCAGAGTACGTTTGTTCTTGCGAATTTCCACTCAACGCAAGCCGTAATGCTGGCGAATAAAGGCAAACCGGAGAAAAAGATCAAGAATTCTCTCGAGAGACCGGGTTTGTAGGGTAGCTAATGTTCAACAATTCGCCACAAAACTGCCTTGCGGATTGTATCCTTATTAGTCTGGCTCTATATTATTGTTATTGGAAATTCAGATAGTTAATTTATTTAAATAAAGCAAAAACAAACAAAACTTCAAGCAAAAAAAGTAAGAAAACTCATCTGCCTCGCTTTTTCCCAAAAATTTTGCAGGCGCTTTTCCTAACAGCTTCCAGTGTTACTGCATTTAGCAGTGTACCAGTATTTTCAATGAAGCGACTGCCTATCTGAACTTTCACAACCCATTAACTGGATAATACGATAGCATTTAGTAAGTCTGGTTGTCATCCAAATATTCGTAACGACTTACTAAAGATTTAAAATTATAGCCTAGATAGCCTAACATGATTTTCAAGACATTTGTATAGATGCAAATGTCTTGAAAATCATCACCATTCTACTTCTGTCAATCTTGTGAAGATGTTGAAAAACAAAATGATAACTATTTAGAGTAGGTTAAGCTATAAGTAAATTGACTGGCCTGTTGGTCTGGTGGTTAGTGACCCTGACTGCTTTGCCGGAGGTCGTAGGTTCGATTCCCACCCAGGACCAATGATTGTGAGATAAGCATGATCATTTGTTCTGTGTCTGGGTGTAATTTACTTATAGTATGTATGTATTTAGAAATATATAAGTATGTTTATCGGTTGTCTAGTACTCATAACACAAGCTCTGCTTAGTTTGAGACAAGACGACTTTGTGTGATAGTTGTGGAAAAAAATAATAATTAAGTGATGACTTGAGGAGCAACAATAATATTTGATGCATGTTCTAGACCCCTTGTGCGTTATGCTTTGAGTACCCCGATTCCCGAGGTACCCATCCCGGAGTACCCCGAATACGATAATATTATCGTCCATCATATGATTCATATGATTACGTTCAATAAATCGGAGTCCTTCGGGAAAACAATCCGGTCAGTAATTGCAACTTAATAAGCTACTCGGCACTATTTTATTTGTTTGAGTGTACCTACTTACATCAAGTTCAGTGTTAAGTAGGAACCGATTAAATGTGACACGAACTGTCTGGTTAGGTTATTAAAATATCATTAAGTTATAAATGGCATACTACCATACAATGTATAATGCACATAATTCAGTATACTTAGTATTTCTTGGTGATTTTATCCATACTAAGTAATATTATAAATCTGTACAGAACATTTACATACACGTACGTATATATTTAAACCCTTGTTATTAATCATTTCTTTTTTATGCGCCTGCCAAGTTTTCTCTTCACTAACCTTGGTACTAGACAACTGATAAACGTGCCTATATATTTCTAAATATATACATATTATAAATAAATTACACGATCGTGTTCATCACACAAATATTTATCCTGGGTGGGAATCGAACCCACGACCTCCAGCATAGCAGTCAGGGCCACTGACCACTAGACCAATAGGCCTGACAAATATTTTGATGTTTTACTAGGCGGTTCTGTAAATAATGCTGTATTATGTTATTTAAATCGCTATCAAATCGCTTTATGATGGCAATATAATACGCATTAAATTAAACATTATTTTGTGCTTTGTGCATTTATCATCATTATATTATAAAGAACACAAAAACCTTCAATGAAATTTATTTATTTTATTTATTTATTACAACTTCATGCAATACAAAGGTACAAAGAAAAAATAAATCAAATAAAGAGAATTAATCATTCAATCTGATAATAATTTATTTTCTCTTTTAATAAACAGGAAAACCTAGTTATTAGACAGGAAGAACTAATATATATCCTTCTTCAGGATCATCGCATAGCATCGCTAAATTTTAATCGTTTTAATCCCGTGGAGGGTCAATCCGGTACATGAAAAACTATCGATTTGTAAAGATAAAAAAATAAAAATAAAGTAGGTACCTCTTTTTCAAAACTGGTATTAATTTACGCATGTACGAAGGACAGTGAGCAATGGGTAGCTCGCTGTCCGTCCGTCCGATAACCGTCCGGACCAAGCCCAAGTCGTCGACGGCGCGCGCTGTTCCCGCGCGCCTCAAGGAGTTGTCAGCAACAGCAGGGACCCAGCCGGGTCGAAGCCTACTGGGGCCAGAGTTATCCGAAAGGGCGCTCGAGCCCCGGTATGAAGGCTTGAAGGAACGGGATGGGTTTTTTAGTCAGTAAGAGTCTGACACTATCTCCCGCTCCGCCCAAGAGCGGGGGTTGTCATTGGATGATTTTTCCCACCATACAAAAAGGGGAGTAGGTGAGATCACCCCAAACAAAAAGTTTAAGAAATGCATGAGAATTTGTAAGCAATAAAATATTGCTACATAAGAGGTTAATTTGGCAAAATTTGACATTTTTAATTTCAGAAAATATTTATTTTGTAAACTTGAAACTTTTTGAGATTGTTGAGAATAATAAGTGTCAGTGGTTGAGCAGTTGGCCACTACACTACACTGCATGTTATTACATTAACATGGCCTAAGTATAGTATTGTCCGGGTCGACGTAACCATAAAAGTAATAGATACACTTCTGGCCATATCTTGGCCACGAGCCAACAACGATAACGCATTCCAACTTATTATAGTACAGGTATTATAATAAGTTGGAATTACAATTACATTACACTGTAGGTCTACAGTGTAATGTAATTGTATCTATCAAATACACACATCTTTTATTGTTCCATATTTGGTACGAAACGAGAACAATAGTCCCAATGTATATCATAGGTGCAATATGGCCACTCAGTACAATTTGAAACGCAATTAAACGCACTAGCTACAGCACTTTGGCAGGTTTGTATAGGTACCGGCACGAATCTTGAGCGCTCGGCGTCAGAGTGGAGATCGCTTTGCGCATTCCACACATTGGCGAGTCAATCGTCGTCGTAGTTAGATACATGTAGCAAGCGCAGGGAACGAATCACGAGTGACGTCTATGACACGATGGCGCGGCGAGCCAATCACTGACCACTAAAGAGACCAAATATTTGACTTCTGCGCAATTTGAAGCCAGCGCTCAAGATCCGTGTCGGTATCTATATTTGTCAATCGATGAAACCTTTTTAGGAAAAATGTCGTAAGTGACAAATGGCGTGTTTTCCAGAAATGGCTTTTCTGTTCCATAACTAAAAAGTAAAAGTAAGCTCATTGTTGAACTCGCCTTTGTACCTACATAAATTATATAAGTAATCAATGTATTAATGTTAAGTTTTGTGTGCACAATAAAGAATTACAAATCAAAAAGTGTTTATGTGATAATATCATATGAAATAAATATATCTTACGTTCCGCCCAAGAGCGAGAGTAGTCATTGGATGACATGCCATCTAAAAAACTATTCTACATATTTTCATAGACATTTTTTGTTATGACCATCGGACAATCTGACGTACGACGACTATCATCCATCATACGTTGTTGAAACCTCTACGGTCCGGTCTAAGCGTTTTGCCTCGTCGTTTATACCGCGTATGTCGAAAGACCGGGACAATCTGCCTGCTGCGGTCTTCCCGTCCGATTATAATTTGAGTGTCTTCAAGACAAGAGTGAATAGACTCATAAACTTTTTTTTTCAAGATTTGTTAGAAAAGGGCCCATTCGGATGGTCGATAACGCGGATCATAGTGTAAAAAAAATCTATTTCTATAAAATAAAGGACAATACAATTTTTATTTCATATACGCAGTAGGTACATTTGAAACGGTAAACATTTCCTTACATGCATGTCTCCAAAGATTTGAATGGTCGGAACAATAAAAAAATAAGTTTCATAACAAACAATAGAATCTGTAATGTGCAACTGTGCAAGTTAAATTAAAGCTAGAACTACACTACACCGACGCACACGTGTGAGACGTCTCAGATGTGTGCGGTGGGTGTGCACACTATACCGACGCAACGCGTAACACGTGTGACGCGCATTACAACCTTTGATTTCATCGGAGGATGTCGTCTGTATAGTTTGTTGGAAGTGTACGAATCAGATAGCGAATTCGAAGATGTTTTTATAATGGCTTTAGAGCATCAAGAAACAAAAGTTAGCAAAAGAAAATATTGACTGACTGTGTGAACAAATTTACTGTACCTAATATCTTATGTAAAGTCTGTCAAATAAGTTAAACGACTTGGGTAATTATTAGGATGATGTAGGTAGTCAACACGAGTTCAATAGTTGATTAAGAGATAGAGATCATTGTTTACTAACAGAAGGACCTTATAAAAAGTAACAAATATAAGTATTTTTAAATGATTAAATATTATGCAAAATTCTCAAGTCGGTTGACTTATTAGACAGACCATAGGTACCATATTCTAGCAAATAAATGTTTTGATTTGATTTGAATAAATAATTTTAATCTAACAATAACAAATCTCGTGGACCCGGGGGGAATTGATGTGGGGACATTTAATACAAGTTTTTTAAGGTTCCGTATCTCAAAAGGAAAAATACGGAACCCTTATAGGATCACTTTGTTGTCCGTCCATCCGTCTGTCAAGACCCTTTATCTCGAGTACGTGTGAGATACCTCAACGCGTTCCAGGGATTTGAACTAATACCAGAACTGGTTCCGAGGTGAAATGACAAAAAGATCTTTCCTATGGTATTTTAAACGGTGGAAACAACTAATATCAAATCCCTAGGCTTGTACAGAGAAATGGTAAAATAGTGTTATTTATTATTTATTTATTTATACTTCATGCACATAAAAGTACAGAGCCAGACTTAATGCCTTAGGCATTTTCTTCCAGCCAACCTTTGGGTGGTGCAGAGAAAAACAGTGGTAGGTGCAATAAAAGAAAGAGAAGGTAATTCCAAAAATTGATATACTAATAAACCATAAATATTGCAATACACTTACAATTATATAATATATACATACTCAAATTAATAAACTACATACATATATACCCCAATATATTCAAACAATTGGTTCAAATCGACAATTGGAAAACTTTAACGCGCGCTGTGATGATACTACTGCCAACCTCTTGCGAATTATCTCGCGAACTTTAGTAGTACTTTAGTAGTTATTATTTTAACATCCTTCGTGATTTGATCAAATTACTTAGAGAATAAACCTCTGTTTTTATTATATCCCTGTGACATATACAGAATAATAAATTGATAAGTCATCTAATAAGACAATAATTATATGCAATCTTTAATTAATGATTCATGTCAACTTAAAGAAAAAAAATACTTCACCACACACAATAGTACTTTAAACGAACATTCGTGAGGTTTGTCATTAGCGGTCCGTAGACACTTTAAACACAATTGTCACTGTTAAATGCTTCCGCATTAGTCCAGTCATTGCTCGCATGATTCTTGAATATCAAATGATTGGTTGGGTTCCTACATGTCAACACTATCTTCATCATCATAATTTTAAACGATATACATCCACTGTTAGACATAGGCCTCCCCCAAAGGGCCGCCACAACGAACGTTCCTGTGCGTCTCGCATCCATCGGTTTCCCGCAACCTTCACCAGGTTTTTTTTTGGTGAGAAAATCATGAATGACAACCCCCGCTCTTGGGCGGAACGGGAAATAGTGTCAGACTCTTACTGACTAAAATTCACCCTGTTCCTTCAAGCCTTCATACCGGGGCTCGAGCTGTCTTTCGAAACTAACCCTGGCCCCGGTAGGCTTCGACCCATCTGGGCCCCTGCTGTTGCTGACAACTCCTTGAGGCGCGCGGGAACAGTGCGCACCGTCGACGACTTGGGCTTGGTCCGGACAGTTATCGGACGGTCGGACAGCGAGCTACCCATTGCTCACTGTCCGCAAGCCCGCGAACCTTCACCAGGTCATTGATCCACCTTGTAAGGGGCCTTCTAACGCTGCGTCTTCCGGTACGCATACCCGTGTTTAAAATGGAGCGTCAACCTAATTACTAGGCAACTATCGTGTTGCTCAGTAACTGTGTTGTGGAGTAAGGAGCAAGTAGTATCAGATTTACTGACTTTCCGAATCAGCCAAGAACTGTAGCTTCAAAAGATATTATGTGCCCAGACTTGATAAAAATAAATCACATAATTATAATAGGTATTATAAAAGCGAAAATTTTGCATGTAGATACATACGTTGATAAATTACACCCAGACAACAAAATGATAAGTCATAAAGGCATAAAGAAAAGGCAAAAAGGCTAATTGGCAAAAAACCGGCCAAGTGCGAGTCGGACTCGCCCATGGAGGGTTCCGTAGCAGCAAGTAACATAATATAAAAGTTCTTGTAGTACGTTGTAACTTTGATCGATGTTTTAATAATAGTGTATTTTTTTAGATTTATGACGTATTAAAAAAAAACTACTTTCTAGATCTCGTTCAAACCAATTTCCGTTGGTAGTTTACATGGTAATGTACATCATATATTTTTTATAGTTTTATCATTCTCTTATTTTAGAAGTTACAGGGGGGGGGACACACATTTTACCACTTTGGAAGTGTCTCTCGCGTAAACTATTCAATTTAGAAAAAAATTATATTAGAAACCTCAATATCATTTTTGAAGACCTATCCATAGATACCCCACACGTATGGGTTTGATGAAAAAAAAATTTTTGAGTTTCAGTTCTAAGTATGGGGACCCCCAAAATTTATTGCTCTTTTTCTATTTTTGTGCAAAAATCTTAAAGCGGTTCACAGAATACATCTACTTACTAAGTTTCAACAGTATAGCTCTTATAGTTTCGGAAAAAAGTGCCTGTGACATACGGACAGACAGACAGACAGACAGACATGACGAATCTATAAGGGTTCCGTTTTTTGCCATTTGGCTACGGAACCCTAAAAAGGCAAATGCATTAAGTCCGCCTTTGTACCTTTTGTGTTGCATGAAGTTTAATAAATAAATAAAAGATCATGCTCATCACACAAACACAAAATTGACAAATGTTGTGTATTTAGAAATATATAAGACAGTATGTTTATCAGTTGTCTAGTACTCATAACACGTGCTCTGCTTAGCTTGAGACTGGACGGCTTTGTGTGATAGTTGTGGAATATTATTATTATGTATGTGTAATTGTGTATGCTTGTTACAAATTAACAACCAAGCGCCATACGTCGACCGTAGGTTCAATTGAGGTAAGGGACAAAATACGATTTTTCAGGAGAGGCCGACAAAGTTTTTTTTCGGACTAAATCGCCTATAACTTTTTTTCTTATTAACCTTTTTCGGGTCTGATTTCACACATAATCTTGTATTTTAGTGCTCTATCTACACGTGTAACATTTATTTAAATAAATTAGCTATTTAAGAAAATAGATGTCCCTTACAACAACGTATTTTGTTAGTAATGTCCCTTACTGACCAAGTATCTTGTAGTCTCGTCCCTTACATTAAATTGACCTCTGCGTTGGATTCAATTTATTAATAAATTCGTTGATTGGGAAGACCCTTACCTTATTTCAAGTGGATTGGCGGCAATAATTACATCATTTCAAGTTCCTATATTGCATAGTTTTTCAGATACATTGTTATTATGGGGCTGATTCGAAATTTGGATCCAAAAATCATTAGGGTAAGGGACATTTTTCTTATGCTAGAATTTTTTCATATACACCATTCGATAGAGCGAAAAATTCTGAACAAAACTGTATACTTAACTCATTTTGGGTATTTTGTCCCTTACCTCAATTGAACCTACGGTCGACGATAATAACCTATTTGCAAAAAAAAAATCATTTATTAAAGCCAGTTTCTTACGTTGCTAAATATTTAGATGACCGGTCGTCAGGTTCTGTTCTCACTCTTTAAAAATAATTTACTTATGTTGTGGTGATTTATTTGTGTTAAAAAAGAATTCGAGACACTCAGTTCTTATTTTTTTAGTTGCGTGGGACCATTAAATTATGTAGGTACATTATTTACCAACTAGACGCCTTTTATCTTTTTACAATAGTAATATAATGTGTGAACTTATAAGTAGGTAAACAAGTTTGCAGGGTGGTTAGCTGTTAGGGATTTGGTTATTCGAGATTGCACGACTAATAATTCAACCGACTTGGGAATTTTGTATAATTTTTAATCATTTAAAAAATACTTATATTTGATTGATACTTTTTATAAGGTTCTTCTGTTAGTAAACAATGATCTCTATCTCTTAATCAACCTTGAATATTGAACCCGTGTTGACTACATCAGATTTCATTAAATCCTAATAATTACCTTATTAGACAGACTCTAAGGCGTTAGGTTTTTCGTAGCGGCATGCTTTCGTTGTGAAGTGTTTCCTATTACTTAGCAAACTTACGGACCTATTTGGTAGGTATTCGATATTATTTATTTAACAGTTCATGTACAGTACACACTTCACTTATAAAAGAAAAGAAGACGGAAACAGAAAAAATAGGTACATAGATGATGCTTATTTCTAAAGAAATCTCTTCTAGCATACCCACGAAAGGAGAATTGGAAAAAAAATGAGATGTACCTAGACACGGTGTGTAAAATTGAAAGGAAAAAGAAACAAACAAAACAATTATTATAAGAATATACCTACAATATTAATATATACTATCATAAATACATACATACCTATAGTAGAATAAACATCGCAAAAAAATACATACTGACTAATATTATATAATTATAAATACATACTAATAAGCAACTATGACTAAATAGAAAGATAGTGTTCTTTCACCCCTTTTTTGAAAATTGCAAGAGTTTGTTGTATTACAGTTTTCTGAATCATGTAATTCGAGATCGCATGGCTACGGCATTCAGTTTTTCCTTGTCACGTGCATTTGTTGTTATGTGTTTAGGATTAGTAAATTCGTTTTATTCGAGGTTACACTTTTCTTGAAGTGTAACACACCCTTAACTCCCGAGAATTGCGATTGAGTTAATCAACAAACCTGAGTGGAAATTTAATCTATCGTTTATAACGATGAAGAAGGAACTCGCTGCGTTCGGCATTAAAAAATAACAACCTTCGCTTCGTTTGTAATCCGACATGCCTCCCGCGATTTGAAACTGTTTTATCCCCTAGTCACATAATCTACCATGAAAATGATAAATGAAGTTATAAACTATTAGGTACAGTATAATTCACGAATGATGGCGGCCGTGAAGTTAGCCTTTGCGAACGTTCGCGCATACTACACTCTTCTCGCACACGCACGTCGCCATTTGGTTCCTAAAACACGTTACTGCGCAGCCTCTGCGCAAACTTCACGGCCGCCATCATTCGTATATTGTACTGTAAAACTACTACCTAACGGTTTTTAAAAACGCTTCATGTATTATGATTTTACGTTTAGTATTCTATACGTGCATATTCTACTACATAACATATCCATCTAATAGTTTAACCACAAAATAGATAGGTACAGAAGTCAATCTCATGTATGTACTTCACTTTTTATACCTACGCTAGGCGATCGCGCTAGTGTCAGCGCGTTGAGCCGAACTGTACGAGTGCGATCGTGTCCGTGAGGTGTTTATGTGTGCGCTGCTCAAGTGCGCTTTGTATGTAGATTGTCTTCTGTACCTATCTATTTTGTGGTTTAATATGATGTGCGTATTTACTTTCGTACTTACCTAAGTACTTTATACCTAGGTATAGATAGATCAGTAAGTGGATATGCTGGTCAGGTAGTTACATTGTGTAGGTAAGCTGTGTGAGGGCATTGTCCTCATACATTGTAGGACACGACCAGACCATTGCAATAATTGACAGTAATGGACACCAAAGGCTAAAGTACTTATGCCTTATGAGAATATTAGGTATGAGTAGGTACCTAACATTCTCATAAGTTGATGGTGACGTCAAGGGTTAGCTTAGTGTTGGGTTGCCCTCCATACGGGTTTCCGCATGGATTTGTCTTAGTTTAAAGGTCGTCTGGGAAGCGAATGGGGAGCGTCGGTGTGGGGTGCCATTGTAGTCTGGGAATACAAAGTCTGATGCTCCCTCTTGCTCCACCCAGAAGAAGTCACTGGCTGATTTCCCACCTAAAAAAAAGTAGTAAATTCATATATTCCCGTATACCTAGAATCCTAAAATTCGGAATGAAGCAAGGTCTTATAGGGGTTTTAGCCCTCAATGCACGAATTCGACTCGCACTTGCCCAGTTTTTTTTTTTTAATAGATAGCTTTAATGAAAAAATTGATACCATAAGGGGTGACCAGACGATTGCAAACCAACGTCCCAACCAAGGTGACCTTGCTAGCTTCAATCCGTGTAGACGCTGCAGTTGTAATCCCTGACCTTCAACGCCCTTGGTTGGGAGGCGCGTTTACCCAACCACCAAACGTGTTGGCGCATGGTTTACATCCATGTTGCCGCAACACAAACCACACACATAAACCAAGGTGACCTTAGTTGGAACGCCAGTTTGCAACCGTCTCGTCACTCCTTAACGCTGTCCGTATAAGTAACAACTAAAAACACAAAAATCCTTCAACCTTCCAGACTTGGACCTAATCCTCGTCTACCACTGCTGCGACCACAGCGCGGAGGTGTCGAAGCAGGTGCTGGACCTCCACTACACCCTGCGCACACTCTTCACCAACTTCTTCAAAGACAGGGCCGTGGATAAAAAGACGGAACAGAACCTACATAATGTGTAAGTATGAGTAACTAGCGTTGCAGCCACAGAAAAGATGAAAGAGGTCTTTTCCTTCGTTCGAGGGCCCCGTGGTTCATTTTTGCACAACCCTTGGCCCCTGTAGGCTTCAACTCTGCTGGGCCCCTACGGTTTGCTGACATCTTCTTGAAGCCCGAATGGAACAATACCTACGCGTCGGCGACGACTTGAGCTCGGTCGGGGCAGTTAAATAATAAATGATTTAAAAAAAAAAACACTTTTACATGTCAATTTTGTTTTCGGTCAGTTTAAACTAGATGAGGCCGGTTACAGGTCAGTTACCGTACGGTCGGACGGCATGCTACCCATTGCTCGCCGTTGGCAAACCCGCGCTAGCCAAAAATCGGGATCGGGATCGGGATCCCGGCGGCTGGGGCGTGAGAGCCGCTCCTTCGCGCGTACACATGCAGCCTCCTCCTTTGCTAGCATTACCGCTTCGAGGAGGTGACCGCCTGGCGAGACCATAATCACCAAATAATAATAATGATACAACTTTCTTAACCCATCTATACAATTCTGAATCTTCAAATAGGTACCTAGTGAAGTGTTTTGCTTGCTCCAGGTTACTCTTGCCTCTCGCGACTCGGTCGAGGAACGACGATGCAGTGTTCTACTGTCGTCTGCTGGACTATGAGCCGAAGAACTTCGAATTCGCCAAGTCACTCAGGTAAGAGCAAGAAGATTTAGTACCAATGTTTTTAATTTATTTGTTGCCACAACTCTAGTAGCAACGGTATTAAAATTATTATTATTATTATTGCTAGCCCGTATTGTCTCACTAAGCATGGTCCCTTCATTATTTTCAACGATCACGGTTCCTCGCTTCATCATTCAAATTTCCTTACCTTTTCATCTTCCTTACGCTGCACAGTGTGGGATTTGACCTTAGTTGCGGACACTATCATTTTATGTTGGATTTAAGTAGGCCTAGTCATCCCAGACCATTTAAAGTAATACTTTTTTGAAAATTTCAATTAGTTTTGCAGATATATTTTTTTTTTCATTTAAGTCGTGGATTTCTACGAAAAACGTTTTCAGTCATATTTCCCGAAAAAAGTGATATTTCTCTTTGTAAAAAAATCAAACCATCTGCTAGTTTACAATGCTACTAGTGTGAAAATTTCAATCCCATAAGTGCAGAAAAACGAGAGAAAAAAAATAATTTTAAAATTTTGAAAAAAAAAATTAGAAATTATCTATGTTATTGTCGCATTTTTTTTAACAAAAATTCAATAGGGTTATGTTTCTACTAAATCGTGTCAAAAATCCATGTAACTAGCTTGCGGGATGTTGGAGATATTGCGTTTCTAAGGTTTTTTATAATTTCTATGGAAGGGTAGAGAGGGGTTTTAACTCTTTATGTATAGATTTCTAGAAATATATAATATGTAGAATTTACACTATTATTTATTGTTTAAAATAAACACATAAACGCAATTTTAAGGGTTAATACTGAAATCAGAAAATATGAATAATGCTTCAGACATAAGTACATACTATTACATTACGCGGCCAACTTACCTAAATTTGTTTTCCACACGACTTAAACGCCTACTAAGTAATGCTAAGAAAGCTTGTTTGAAATATTGCGTGTTATAAAATAGTAGGCGCTTGTCAGTGGCAACCCTAACATAACATTTTAAAATTCAATATTTCTGTTATCGTGTATCAGTCGCATCTGGTTTTTTTTATGATAATAGTAATTAATGTAGTTAACATATTGACACTGAAAAAAAACGCGACCATGTAAAAGTGACTAGATAAAAAAATAAAATTAAATCATAGAAAAACTATTTTTTTGCCTAGAATAGCATAAAGTACATTTGCTATCAAACCAATAAACATTTAGTAAAAAAAACCATAAAAGAAAGAAGAAAAATTGTTTCTATGGTTTCTATGGATTTTTCATTGTTTTCTGAATTTCTACAAAACTATGACAGATACATCAATGGGAGTTTTAATTGGAGTTTTGTTTCAATGTTATCTCTCAGACAAACGCATAAACAGGATGTCCGCAACTAAGGTCAAATCCCACACTGTGCGCTGTATTCCTCAATGCTGCGGGTCGTAACTTCCTCCGTCATGACTTTCACTTGTACGATAGTCCTCCATCAGTTTCTATCTCTGGCGGTGAAAAAGGCATAGCAGGACTAGGTGTACCGTAGAGTCAAGAGCGGTGCGGATTGATCGGACCAACGTATTGGGTTGGCCCACGGGGCCTTACCTAACCTTTTCTAGACCTGGTATTGTTATATGGAGAACGGCTTCTCATCGCTGAATATACCAGTCTTTTACAAACAGACACTGTCTGTTTGACACACGACTACTGTCAGGTCCAGTAGGCACGTGAAAATTTATGAAAATAATCGGGATCAGCTGCTAATGTGTCACAATAAAGAACAATAAACGGATTGAAACTATCGGGGAGTAGGGATGGCCAAACTAAATGATCCGAGGCCGATTCTTCAATATTTAAAAATTATAGCACTCCACCTCAGAAAGACAACTCTTTCACTCAACAACTTCAACTTTCTTTCCAACATTCAGACAGAAATACGAGACTTATTGCATAAAAGTTTGATAGTTAAAAGCGGCGAAATGTGGAAGCAAAACTGGGTACTAATATCATGACGATGACATTTTACCCTTCAAAATTAACGATCTAACAGGCTCAAGAGTTTAGTGAAAAACCAGGACTTGATCGTCCCGATCAACGGTTAATTGGGTTCTTTAACCGGACCCCTGAAAATCGGGACTTCTTGCGCTCATTAGGACACCTGGTAACACTACCCATGACCAATGTTATCCTTTGGTTGAACTACATCAACCTCTACTTATAGGTACTTAAGTAACCAACTAATGATCCCCAGGTCAGTGCTGATGATCCTGGACCTGTGGCAATTGGAAGAAGGCACGTGGCCAGGGTTCGTGCTGATCTTCGACCTGGACGGGCTCAAGTTAGGGCATCTCACGAAGCTTGATGTTCAAACTATACAGCAGTTCGTGTATTATTTGCAGGTGAGATATCATTTGGCTTGTCATGAAAAACTATTTTGTTATGTTAAGCGGGAACTACATAGCTAAGGCCGATGATGCATACAAAAGACGTTTTACACGTAGGTATGCACATCACATCGAAGCAATGTGTGTCTTACGAAGAAGATTGAAATCTTCTTCGATTTTAATGCTGGAAGTCGTCTGTATAGTTACTCTTACACACGGTGTCTACCACTCTTTTTTTCCGACACTCCTTTCGTAGAAAGAGATTTCAAAACTTAGAAATCGGACAAAGAATTTGACAAAAAAAAATACAGCTTCAAAGTATGGCGATCGGCGGCGGTTACCTCTCGCGCCGGCCCTTGGTTCGGGCTATGGTCCGGAGTGAGGAAGAATGGCAGGCGGTTGCCTCCTACTGCGAAGCAGTAATGCTAGCGAAGGAGGTAGCCGCACTTGTGAGGGAACGAACGTTCCTGCCCCAGCCGCCGAGAGTCTGCCTGCCGTGGTAAACGCGGGCTTGTGGACGGCGAGCAAACGGTACTGCGGGGATTTTATGAAAAGGAAAATGATTTCCCATCATAAAAAATAACGCGACAGGTCACGGCATGGCGGACAGAGCTCTGACGGGATCTCATGGTGAAATGGCGTCAGCGACTATCGCAATTCGCAACCCAGTGCTGAGCACGCCATAATTATGGCGGTAAGTCCCCTCTTTGAGGCGTGGCTGGAAAGACCTCACGGTGTCCTCACCTTCCGCATGACGCAGGTTCTCACCGGACATGGCAAGTTCGGGAGGTTCCTTTACCGGATTCATGCGGAAGTGAGGCCCGGGTGTCGCCACTGTGCGGAACGCTCGGTGGACACGGTGGAGCACACAGTTGAGGTTTGCCCTGCTTGGGCGGAGCATCGCCGTGCCCTCGTGGGGGCGATCGGCGGCGGTTACCTCTCGCGCCGGCCCTTGCTTCAGGCCATGGTCCGGAGCGAGGAGGAGTGGCAGGCGGTCGTTTCCTTCTGCGAAGCAGTAGTGCTAGCAAACGAGGAGGCCGACCGCATCAGGCAACGGCGCTCTCGCCGCCGCCGGGATTCCGATCCCGATTTCCAGCCACCGTAGGCGCGGGCTTGCGGACAGCGAGTAATGGGTAGCTCGCTGTCCGGCCGTCCGGTAACTGTCCGAACCGAGCCCAAGTCGTCGACGGCGCGCACTGTTCCCGCGCGCCTCAAGGAGTTGTCAGCAACAGCAGGGGCCCAGCTGGGTCGAAGCCTGCTGGGGCCAGGGTTAGTTTTGACAGGTAGCACAACCCCGGTATGAAGGCACGAAGGAACGGGGTAGATTTTTAGTCAGTAAGTCTGACACTATCTCCCGCTCCGCCAAAGAGCGGGGGTTGCCATTAGATGATTTTCCCACCATTAAAAAAAACCTTAAAAAATAAAATAATACAAAATCCACCTACAACTTTATCTACTTTGTCTTTCAGGAAGCCATGTTGGTAAAAGTGAAAGGCCTGCACTTCCTAAACGCACCATCTTTCATGGACCGACTCATGATGATGATCAAGCCGTTCATGAAGAAGGAACTCCTGGACGTGCTGATCATCCACCAGATCGGAGCCAAGACCCTGGATAAGTATGTACCGATGGTGGGACTGCCGAAAGAAGCGGGGGGAGAGTTCAAAACCTTTGATCAGTGTAGAGGTAAGTTAGTCTTTATAGTACCTACTTTGATTTGTTAAATTACAGCCAGAATTTCCTTGAACTTAACCTCTCGAATGCCGTAATTAGAGACAGTCTCGCGTAGATCTGCGTTCCGGCAGTCAACGGGTTAAACACATTGAATGACTTCTCGAGCTTTAGGCCTCATTTACGGAGACGCGGGGCGTCGCGCGTTGCGTTGAGCGGCGCGGCCCGCACTGAATTCAAATATATGGCGTTGTATGAGTGCGTTTACGGAGAAGCGATTTTAGACGCGTTTTTTTGAATTAGGGCGTTTTTTGCGGCCGAGCCCGCGGATGGCACCGACGCGTCCCACGCGGCGTTTATCGCGGCGGTGCACGCAGCGGCAATTCTCGATGAAGCTATGCGTGCGCTCCCATCTCTCGCCAACAGAAAACTAGTCGATTTGATCGAGGCGAGCGTGCGCCGCCGCGATGCCCGCCGCGTGCTTCGCTACACGCTAGAGGATTCGCCGCGGGCGCCGCGGCGGGCACCGCCACGCTTCCCGTCTCGCTTCTCTATGAACATGGTCGTATATTGCTATAAGTTTGTGTTTACGCGTGCGATGATGCGTGCCGCTTCACGCGCCGCCCCACCGTAAACAGAAAAAACGTCCGACGCGCCGCGAGACGCCACGCCACACGCGACGCGAGACGCCACGCGTCTCCGTAAATGAGGCCTTAGGGTGGAGCTGGAGGCTGCGTCAGACATTTACCAACTAAAGCCACGCTGATGCGTGGCAGTGTGCGGTGTGCGCTGCATTTTGCGTGTCAACGCACCGCGCGTACTTGCTGGAGTGCAATTTGCAACACCGAGCGGGATTTTTACGCACCCACGCGCGTAGCTGCGTTTGGTAAATTCACGCAGGCTCCGACTCATTTCATACAAAATTACGTACGACACTTCGAGACTGTGTGCCATACCTTGCGTGTCACCCCGCACCCACGCGCATGAGGGCGTTTCTCCGCATGTAGGCGCGTGATCTGCATGGACGCACTTTCGGTGCGTTGAATTGTGCATTTTCTAAACAAACGGAAATACTTACAAGCAACGTTAAAACACGCATTCACGCGCTACGCTGTGGTGCGTGGCAGTGTGATGCCTAAGGTGACTGGAAATCGGGGTCGGGGTCCCGGGGACTGGCTTGCTATGAATTTAGTCCAATAAGTCCTGGGTCATCGTCAATTCGACTGCCAATAGTCAGAAAGTTAATAAATCATACTTGTTTTTTCAGATGAGATACTAGCACGGTTGCGAGCCAACAAAGATTTCTTCGTGCAAGAAAACAAAAAGCGAGTGATTGAAGCCAAGCGGCCAGGAAAGCCAAAGACCATATCAGACATCTTTGGAAGTGTTGAGGGGTCTTTCAAGAAACTTGAGATTGATTAGTAAATAAAAATGCTCTGGGAGATTTAGTTTAAAAAGTTACCATAATGAAATTAGCGCCATCTGTTAGGAACTTTTGTAACTATACAAATGGCACTATTTTCGTATAATTATATGTAGTATAGTTTTTATCAGAATTACAATTATTTTGTTACAAATCAACCCCTCGTATTCTTTGCTGAAAACGATCAGCCCCCCTAGCCAAGTTCCAACAATTTCGCTTGCATCAAACGCTTCGAGTTGGCCGCGTCGCCGAATCTTTTGTTCTGACCACGTGACTGAGCGTTGAGATCACGGAATAAAGAAAATGATGTCATCCCGTATATTTGACACTCTCTACTAGCGTTAACTAGGTATTGCAGATTGGCAACTTGGCTAGGGGTACAGGAGTCATGACCTTGCCAAGTTCATGACTCCCGATACCCTAAAGACTCAAGAAACCTAAGCGTGTCTAGTCTAGACCTGGCGAATGCGCGTGCATTTCGCGCACGGCTCGTTCATACTCGGCCTGCGCCGCGCGCGCTTCATACGAACACGAAATGCACCCATTTCTATTCGACATAGTTGCCATCACGGATCTTGAGCGCTCGGCGTCAGAGTGGGGATCGCTTTGCGCATTAATTACATTGGCGAGCCAATCGTCTTCGTTGTTAGATACATGCAGCAACGCAGGGAACGAATTAGGAGTGACGTCTATGACTCCCCGCCCCCGCGTCTCACTTCGCGCCAATAGAGGCCGAATATTTGACTTCTGCGCAGCCGCTCAAGATCCGTGATGGCAACTAAGCCAGTCAGTCAGAGTGACAACTTCAAAAAAATATTTCCAATCTCAAATAAATCATATGTGGATGCAGGGGAAATACGGAAACGGATTAAAATAAAAAATCTATGAACGTTTATTAGCAATATATTTCATAGAAACATAAATGCTGACATTTTACGCTTACACCATAGAAAATGGAATAACGACCAGCGCCGCGCAAACTGAAACAATGAAGAAAATCAAAATTATTGTCTATGACCACAGTAGAGGTTGTATTAGTTGTCTATGGTATGCATCAGTTAGAGTAGTAGCATCAAAGACTTTCAGTCGAAAGATGGTGTTGTTTGAAATCATCATGAAAATTTAATACTGGGAAGAATTACCACTTCAAATAAGTTTGACACAGTTAAGCAACATAAAATCGTGGTATGGGCGAGGACAAGCAATGCGGGACTGTATCGATGCGTGTAGTCTGTCTAATAAGTTAAACGACTTGTAATTATTAGAATTTAATGAAATCAGATGTAGTCAACACAGGTTCATTAATCAAGGTTGATTAAGAGATAGAGAAGAACCTTATGAAAAGTATCGAATATAAGTATTTTTAAATGATTAAATATTATACAAAATTCCCAAGTCAGTTGATTTATTATACAGACTATACATGCTACACATTACTACAAAAAGTCGCCATGGGGCCTATTTTTTTTATCTTTGCCCCACAATTAGCATAACTCCTGTATGCACTCACAAACATGTAAATTCAAATACATAAGGCATTTAGACCTGGAATAGAACTTAAATTTCGAATCTGTAGGTCAAACAAATATTTGTCCCGTGTGGAATCGAACCCGCGATATGAAGTACAGCATCCAATTGCTCAACCACAGCGCCAACCGTGATACCTAATTTTAAATAGCTTACTTATATATTCTATTAATATACTGATAACACTAACAAATAAAAATAATCTTTGAAACTCACCTGCGAAGTGCATTTAGTCAAACAGACCGAAGCCCATGTCCTCATCTTCTGATTCAGACTCTTCCTTCTTGGTCTCCTTCTCTTCTGCAATAGAGAAAGTAAGAGTTAGCGGAGTAGATAAGACAGAGGGAGGTCGCTATTTAAGGAAAGTTTTCAGGAAAAGGTAGTTAGCAGCACAGGCTTTCAGTCGAAAGATGGTGTTGTTTGAAATCATCATGATAAGATACTTGTCTTATGTACCATCAAAGACACTTCCGCCTGACCACCGCTAAGTTAATTTTAGCTCGCACTCGAAACGAAAACTTCAAAGAGTTTGATTTGGCGCCGCGCTGCAGGATTCAAGCGGAATTATTTTTAAGTGATCAGGTAGAAATGACCACGATGGTACAGTATGGTTAAGATATGACAGCCATTCCAAACTTGCCATTCCTATCGCGCATACTCGTAAAAATACACATTTACATGGAGTAACATCTATCTGCACAACACAGTAAATGGCCGGTCTAGAAACTGATTTTCTGGTTTCTGTTTATACAATATTTACGATATTTTTGGTTGGTAACAACAGTCAAAGATCTACAAATGACTTTTAAAATTAGGACCAATGACTTAATCTGTTTTCTAAAGTATAGAGGATCATGCAACTGTTACTGGCAGCTTAGCCTTGTTTTTTTTTTTAAAAGAAGACAATTTTAATGTAGTCCAATGGATGCAAAACACACAAGAATGGGCTCCCCCTAGTGTCACCACAACAAACGTTCCTGTGTTCACATGCGGAGGCCTATGTCCAACAGTGTGGACGTATTTCAGATACATCTTCATTCTTCCAACTAAGATGACATTTAGTATCCAGAATATTTGGTTTAGTACCTAATAATCAAATCAATGAATGATGAAATCTATTTCCTGCATTTTTTTGGTTGTGCAGTGTATGAACAATCTCTAATACCAGGTAGATATATTATCTTTTACACATATCTCAACTATACAACTACTACAGTCTAACTCAAGATAGTATCTGAAGGGCGTACCTTTCTTCTCTTCAGCGGCGGCAGCAGCGGGCGCAGCGCCACCAGCGGCAGCCGGGGCGGCACCGCCAGCTGGCATGGATGACAGCTTCTCGCGGCCTGTACAGAAAGTATGGAGTTATGAATTTGTTCAGGTGGAGAGACAAAGACCATTGCACAGTGGTTTCATTCCTAGACTTGTTCTGGTGTAATGTATATCTTCAATGAGATTTATAAAGGAATTATAATCGCTCTTCCTCAAGTGCAATTACATGCAAGAAATTTTATGATAATTATGTTTGTCTTTTTTACACTCCATACTCAATTACTTCACAAGACTTCTTATACATATATTATCTATTATTACTGTGATATGGAAATAAACTTTTTTAAAAGAGTAACCATGGAGTTTCTTGCTGGTTCTTCTCCACAGGAAACAACCAATTTGGAACTGTGCACTATTTTCTGACGTTTTATAAGTGCCCATGTAGGCCTATATGAAAAAAAAAGATATGAAATAAATAAGATAACACAAAATACATAGCTTCACTTTTTCTTAAAATGTGTATCCTCTTGTTTTGAACCATAATAAAAAGTTAATTTACAATAACTAAACATGTGCAGTTTCTCAGCACATGTGAACATCAATCTATACAACAACAATACTACTGATTCTTCTTTATAATAACAGCCAATCAAAGCTTACCCTGCTCAATCAGCTCCTCAACGCTCTTGCCATTGAGCTCGGAGATGACCTTCTTCAGCTTCTCTCCGTCAGCCTCAATACCAACCGAGCTGAGGATCTTCTCTACGTCCGCTGCTGCCGGGGACGCCTTGCCGCCGAGCACAGCCAGTAAATACGCGGCCACGTAACGCATTCTGTAAAATGTAGATAACCAATGTAGTTACAATAACTGTGAAGATTGAACACTATGGTACCGCAGTGCCTAGCAACTGGAACGGATTGCTAATATCTAAAGATATTTAGCCGATAGGTACCTAGTTAGTGTTAAACAAATAGATGAAAAAACCTCGTGAGGAAACCGACACGTCCTAGAACCAAAAATTCGAAGACATGTGACATTCACCAACCCGTACTGGGCGCGCGTTTTGCCTCTTCTAGAGAGGAGGCCTGAGTCTCAACAGTGGGAAAATTATAAGGCCGACTATGATATGCTATGCTAAATAGATATTTCCCCCATCTTGGGTGCAAGCCCTACTAGTATTTGTGTGGGTTGTTTGCTTATTTTGTTTCTGAGAACATTATTGAGTTTTCTGCCAAGTTGAATGATATATTTAGCAATTAATGACGAGGTAAACATTTGTGTTTCACTGATTCAAACAGCCAGAAACAATACACTACCATCTGGAAACTTCTATTGAATTTGTACAAGTGTGGTTAAGTTTTGAGGTTATAAAAACACAATACCTACGTAGAACAAGTTCTTATGAAGTTTACATTGAAAACTTATATCTGCCATGTAAACAAGATCAATACTAATGTGCATTGTACAAACGTAGTCTTGATTATTAGTAAATTAACAAGGGATATTCACAAAAACACAATAACAACACATGGTTATAAACTCAATGAAATCGGTGTTTTAGAACCTAAGACTAATGAAATACCTGGGACTGGTCGTGAAACATACATTCTTTCTACAGAATAATCACCACAAATAATTAGAATCAGCGAATGAGCCATGGAGTGTCGCAGTGGCGCGCACTCCATAATCCAACTTTATCTCACAATATACACAACCATCATGTAATATAACATTTACCACACATTCTGTATACACTAAACATTATAATCACGGTAATATTTTAGAATTTTCACTTACTTTTAAGTCGTTTGACACGAAACGTGTGATGCCGAAAAATAAACGTTCGTCTTGAACAAAATCAAGAGGAAAGAGGGCGGGGGAGCGTCTCCAATCCGGCAATTTGACAGTTCGTTGTAGACGTCAGTAGAGTAGCCAAAAAAATAATAAACTAATCGAATAATCGACTCTGTGAATCAACTAATGAAACTGAAGGAAAAACAAAACTTGTATTCATATCATTAAACGTGTATCATGTATCATTATACTTTTGAGTTAAAGAAATAATAATTTTATAGATCTATGAACAAACAATACGTAATTTATTGAATAGCCACAAGAAATATTATTTGATAGGTATGTATTAAGTTAAAACTTTTAGTCGAATTAATAATATCTTTACTTTTACGTTTTATTCTTAGTTTCAATGAAATAAATATATCCAAATATTTTAAATTTAATGTAACACGTGGATTAAACTGCAAATTCTTTTTGTAGCGAGGCCATCGAGAAGCATGGGGAAACACTTGCAGTCTCCCTTGATATCTCGAAGACTTTCGACAGGGTCTGGCATGATAGCTTTATTGCTAAGCTTCCTTTCTGCGGTTTGCCTGGTCTGTGTTACTGGATCTCAGACTTCTTGAGGGGGCGATCCATCCGAGTACTTATTGATGGCTGCTCGTCCAGTCAAACGGTCATGCCGTGGTCCCTCAGGGGTCGGTGCTCTCGGCAACACTGTTCTTGCTGCACATAAATGACCTACTTAAACCCGGTACTTTAGGGTATGCAGACGATAGCACTGTAGCTGAAAGCTACGTGTCCAGTACACGTACTAGTGGGTCACAAATCCAGTCTTTGCGAGAGGCTATGTTTGGGCGCTTGAACTTGTCCTTGGAGGCAATATCTGATTGGGGCGATGCCAATTTGGTCAGGTTCAATGCTGCTAAAACCCAGGCGTGTCTTTTTTCTACCAAACGGGGCCAATTTTACCCGGCTCCAACATTCCGGGGTGTGACCGTGCCGATAACCGACAGCCTTGAGCTTCTTGGGGTAATTTTATCGTCTACCCTCAATTTCGGCTCTTACCAGAGCCAAGAGGATCATCGGTGATGATGCGCTTGTAGAGTCGAAGCTCCAAAGCCTTTAGCATCGACGCCTAGTTGCTGGCCTGACGGTTTTCTATCGATTACACTTCGGTGAGTGTGCGTTAGAATTGCACAATTTAATTCCGTCAAGTCCGTTCCATCATCGAACCACTAGACGTACGGCGTTGCGCCATCGGTACATAGTGGATATCCCACCCATTCGTACAAAGCGTTTTGGAAACACATTAATTAAGCGTACAGCTAAAGAGTGGAATTCCCTACCGGAGTCTGTGTTTCCTGATAGCTACAAGCTAGGGGTCTTTAAGTCAAGAGTGATTAGGTTACTTCTAGGCAAGCGTGCTCCATCGTCGGCCACATCATCACTTACCATCAGGTGAGATAGTGGTCAAACGTGAGCCTATCAATAATAATAAAAAAAAATCCGATCCCGATTTCCGGCCACCGAAGACGCAGGCTTGCGGACGGTGAGCAATAAGTAGCTCGCCGTCAGAACATCCGGTAGGTAGTCGTCCGGATCGAGCTCAAGACGTTGACGGCGAGTATTGTTCCACGCGCGCCTCAAGTAGTTGCCAGCAAACTGTAGGGGCCCAGCAGGAGAAGCCTAAGAGGCCAAGGGTTCGTTTTTGAAAGAAAGGTTCGGTCGAGGTACGAAGGAAGGAAACGAAGGAACTGAAGTGAGTTTTTAGTCAGTAAAAATCTGATACTCTCCCGCTCTGCCCAAGAGCGAGGGATGTCATTGGATGATCTCTTAATATTCGTTACGATAATTACGTAGAATTAACTGCAAGATTCGAGATTCAAGATTCAAAATTATTTATTTTGCTAAAACATGAGTATACACATAAATGCTAGATGTTACATAAAAATCAGTTGAGTCACTGTCATGTTTTGCCGTAATGGCGTACAAAATATAATTGAGTAAGATCATAAAATTATTAAATTTACTCATACATACAAATATAATAATTAAGACTATTTAATGTTAAAAATTATTTGTTCCATCATAATCATGATCACATTAATTGATTTTAATTTCATGCAGATGTATCACTATTAAGACATAAGACGGTCTTAGCAGCACTCAGATTGAACTAACAGAGAGCATCCTAATATTTCGATGACATAAAGGTCAATCAGCAACCACAACTCCGCTTTAGGTTGAATAGGCATACACAAACACGCCCGTCTTTGGCAAATTTGACAATGAGCTTATTGATATAAGGTCCCTTCAAACTTCAATAAATTTGAACATAATTATTACGATTACAACCTATTATTGTGTTACGTTTCCAGGTTTGTAGGGTGATATTACACCACATCGTCTGATAAAATGATTTATTATCTTACTTTTTCAATAATTATAATTCATTTAATTTAACAAATGGCGTCTTCCCGCAGCTTTAATATCGAAGCCGTTTTTCCTGAATAAAAAGTTTTCAATTTGGAACTTATTTTATGCACCCAAGCAATTTTTTACCTTCTTATTTATGTTACTTAGATTAGATTTGTTTGATTAAACTACCTACAACTGTGTTGGATTTCATGGGCTTAAAAGCAAGATGTTAGTAGAAATCAATCACTCGTCAACAATACGACATAAACTGTCTGGAATAATGATCTTTCCTTTCTACTAATAAACGGACTCCTAATTTTAGTTTCGTTATGCGTGCGTCACTTTTGTTTGAGTGATGGATATGATTAGAAATCATTAAGTGATGTATTGTCTAGACAGGAAGTGAATTCCAAACAAGAGTCAACAGATACAAACACTGAAGACAACATGTCTGGAAAACTTACATAAATGGATATAAAGAGCATTTTCAGATGCAGATTCAATTTTTTCACACCTCGTTCATCCCCAAGTCTGGTTTCTATTTAAATCTGATAATCCCTCTTAAGGCACTTGGTATATCTGTTATCAGTTCGCCATAAATATCTCTGTTAATATGATAGTACGGTCATTATGAAATGTCAATCACTCTGCCAATAGGTCATCGCCAACAGTCATCGAAACTCGTCTAAAATTATATTACTGTAAATTAAAAAGCTACAGATATCAACAAAATTTACATTTAACGTGATTTACATAATCAGGATGCCAGGTCAACAATGACAAATATCGCTAGATCCTATTTTTTATAAGATCAACTTTCAAATAAAATTTCATCATTTTATTAATCATGGAACTGCAATAAAATTCTATAAGATATTTCCAACGGAACTGAGTAATGACCGTACTCTACCGCGGATGGAGAAACTTTTATCAGCACGTCATATCTCGTTAATCACAACAATTTCCCGATAGAAGCTATTTCATAAAATAGACGATTGATTAATTTAGATGCAATCAGTGGTAAGTACTGTTTAGCGAATTTGTTAATTGTACCCCGTTAAATTACAAATGTGGTTTAAATAATAGAGAGAGTTAGTGGATAGAGAGAGTATATGCCAAATATTTAATCAACAATGAGCAATTATCATTATATGTTAAATTTTTGCCATTAATTATGGACAAATCTAGATTTAGAGATGCAGTAAGTTTAACTTGTATAACGTTGAAGTTAACTTTCTGTGACAGCTTACGACATAAACTCGAGAAGAATACGTGGCCTAAATTTTCCGAGCGTTTGTAAATTATAATGGAGGTAAACTACTGGCAATCAGACGAACCGGACTTTCTTTATTTGTTTATTGTTTTACGGCTTTAATAATAAAGCAGCGGAAGTCCTATTATTTAACTGAATCTTCACAATAGCCACTAAGATGTTAGATATCAGCTGGCATTTTCTTAACCATGTTTGTGTTGTCTTTCAGCGCTTGAAACTGTATCTTTCAGTTTTGTGTTTGCGTTACTTACCAAAAATCTGGAACAGAAGATCAAAATATGTCCAAGAATTTGAAGTCTCCAGTAAAGAAGTTAAGTAATAGGATACTAATAGTCAAGCGTGCCTCCACACCCACAACAGCCTGGATGTTAACATGAACTCTACATGAAAGTAATAAAATTTAAAATAAAATAAACAACTTTTTTTTTAAATTTACAGAGGTTTTACAAATTATTTATTAGATATTAATTTTTTAAGGACCTACGGAATAAATTATATTTTTTAAGTCACGAAAGCTTCTCCAGAGTTTAAAAAAGTACCTATTTACATGGACGCTTGTTTTCGCGAATGGTAGATATATTTCACAGAAACAGGTGTAATCAAAGTCAGCATTATTTGCGTATGTGTAGATCTGCACTAGTGCACTAGTGTTTCTTTGAATGGATTTTACTATCCATAACCAGTTACTCCAAATTTAGTGAAGCATATAACGTTAAATAAAAAAATAAAATAAAAATTGTACCTATTATAATAATAATATTGTGGTTAAATTCATGATAATCCAATATTAACGTTCATAATATTTGCACGCCGTAGGTATGCGGCCCAACATGTCCGATCCTTTATATTTTTTGTTTTTTATCCTGCACGCACTTTTGTTCTTAGGTAATTAAATAAACATGTTTAAGCAAATAAATATATTATTTTTCTTATCTCATCAGGCCTGGTAAACGCTAGCGTAACGATACTAGATCATCACTATGACATCAGCAAATCTATCACAATTCGTATGAGCTCAGTCCATATCGACACGGTCTCCCGACCGTAAAGCCGAGTATTCCCGAAATACACCGGACGGCGCGCAGCGCGGCGTACAATAAAAACTAAAACTGATACGCAACGACCGCCGTCGCACGCGCACCTAATATTAGCCCAGACAGGTCAAAGATTAGCTAAGAACGCTGGAGAGTTTTGTACCTAAAAACGATTTTGATCGAAATAATGTTGGCTCAGTCAAGAAACCATTCTTACATTTGCAAAAATTCACGCTAACTGCGCATCTAACAAAAAAAAAGATTTTCTTTTGCTGCTGCTTTATTTTATATTACCCACATTTAACCAAATTATTCCTACGTACGTGATTATTTTACCAACACAGGTGCTCATAAGGTCTATCACTTTATATATTTATCATCAGATTAAACAACTATTTTATGCCACAGATTACTGCACAAATGTCTAATAGACATCTCGTTGGGTAAACTATTTTATGAACAACACTACAGTGTACCTAGTTTAGATTAGTGTAAGTTTTAAGTTTCTGAGTCGGTGTCGATTGGTGTTGCTTGGTGTTTCCAAGTGAAGACATGAGAAGCAAGCTAGTGCAAACCGGTACTAATGGGTTGACTGCGGAGAATATGACCGTGTACCCAAACTCCAGCATGAAACGAGAATGAAATACACTGCAGGGTTAAAGTATAAACGAATCTGATAAATCCCTCAAGACATTCATGGTTCAAACTTCAAGCCAATGAAATACATTGTAATCTTGTGGACTGAAAAACCTCCTTGTAAATGTAGACATTGGCGGTGCTGCTTGTCTCTATCTATACCTACTAAAATCTATCAAAACCAGTACATTTAGTGCTATCTACTTTTAAATTCCGTTAGGTGCATTACGGTGATGATATTTCACAATAGTCGAGTCCAGTCTCTTTCATTATCTTTGTTGGAGTATAAACCAACCCCGATACAGGCGGTTTATTGGTTAGTTGGCGCGTGAGCTACATATCAATAGAACATTCCTGCCGTTTTACCTGTTACTGGCACGAATCGTACACACAAACCGTAAATATTATTTGTGAAATTAAAATTCCCATAAATATTAACAGTGCGGCTATAAATTTTACAGCAGTGTAAATAAAATACCTAGCATTTATTCGAAAGAACAGAATTTAATCGATTCAAATAAATAAGTGGAATGATAAAGTCATTGTGAAATCGACTAAATGTTAGTGGTGTGCAAAGTATAAACAAAGTTTTAAAATTGGAACATAATAGGTTTTATATAAATAATATTAATTCTGTGATGGAAACTTGCATGGTGTATCGGAAAATAAAAGTGAATAAAATAACAATAAAGCAACGAATGTAGGTGAGTTTGTTTTTATTGTGGAGATATTAATCCTATAGTCAGTCAGACGCGTTCATTCATTTCTTTCCGGCAGCTGAGGTAAGAAGGCATTTAAAATCTTTAAGTTTGGTTTTAACTGAAATCACGATTTCGTAAACATTATTATTTTAACCCTCCTTGATATGCTAAAATTTCGCGATATAGTTTTACGAGATGCACCGGTTTTTAAGTTTTCAGATAGGTATGTTAAAAAATACCTAGTTAGATATATAAATATTATGTTATTTACCTAATTGTTGTAGGTATGCTTGTCTATAGCTGTACCTTGGCTACACACTCACACTCACATCGAAGTCTGGGGAATAATTAATAATTAATCATTTAAAGTAACGAAATCGGAAAACCTGGAGAAATCTCTGTTTAAAAAAAAAACAGTACCTAGGTATTTTTTCCCAACCCAAACTCATTCGTTTATTTTTTTATTGAACTAGGTACGTTACCTACAAATAGATCATGGTATTTTATTTGTTGAATATATTTTACATACTAATTGGTCTCATGCATGATCTGAATTTGGGCACCCCATGATCATGGTGGGAAGTCTCCTCTTTGAGGAGTGCCGGGAAAAACGTCACGGTGTCCTCACCTTCCGCATGCCGCAGGTCCTCACCGGACATAGTAAGTTCGGGAGCTTCCTCCACCTGATTCGGAAGAAACGCCCAGGTTTTGTGTGCATTGTGTGGACCGCCCGAGGACACGGTGGAGCATATAGTGGACGTGTGCCACGCTTGGGCGGAGCACCGTCATGTTCTCGTGGGGGCGCTCGGTGGCGGTGATCTCTCGCGCCGGGCCCTGGAAAGGCTGGCGGTCGTTTTTTTCTGCGAAGCAATAAAGGAAGCAATAAAGCTAGCAAAGGAGACGGCCGCACGCCCCAGCCAGTCGGGACCCCGATCAAGATTTCCAGCCACCGTAGGCGTGGGTTTGCGGACGACGAGCAATGAGTAGCTTGCCGTCCAGCTGTCTGTTAAAAGTCCGGATCGAGCCCGAGTCATCAATAGCGCGTATTGTTCCTCCCGCGACTCAAGAGGATGTCTGTGAAACCGTAGGAGCCCAGCCGGGCTGAAGCCTACTGGGGCCATGTGACTTCCGAAAGGGAAACCTGGTGTCCTGAGACGCAAAATGCTAAAAAGGAGCAAAGGTGTGATAATAGTCAGTAGATAAACGTCTGGCACCCTCCTGCTCCGCCATAGAGTGGGAAAAGTCATTGGATGCTTTAGCCTATCGAGTCAGCCTTCTCGACAAGGTTCGTTGAGGTAGTCAATACAAGAGTGAATAGGTTGCTTCTAGGCAAGCGTGCTCTATCTTCGGCCACATTATCGCTTTTTATCAGGTGAGATAGTGGTCAAAAGCGAGCCTTTTCATATTAAAAAAGAATGTTACAATAACATGATTCCACATATTGTACAGATGTGTAGATACTTGAAATACAATTGCCGAAACGGATCTTGAGCGCTCGGCGTCAGAGTGGGGATCGCTTTGCGCATTCCATACATTGGCGAACCAATCGTCTTCGTTGTTAGATACATGCAGCAACGCGGGCAACGAATCACGAGTGACATCTATGACACGATGGCGCCGCGAGCCTATCACTGACACTCCCCGCCCCCGCGTCTCACTTCGCACTACAAAAGAGACGAACGAATATTTGACTTCTGCGCAACTTGAAGCCAGCGCTCAAGATCCGTGACGATAATTGTACAAAAGTATAACAATTTTACAGCACAATCTACTAGGAATCTATTTGCGGATAATTAATTCAGCGAGCCAAGATCATCGGCAGTGATGCACCTTGTCGAGTCAAATTCCAAAGTCCTGAGCATCGACGCCGAGTTGTTTAGCCTGTCGGTTTTCCATCGTTTACATTTCGGAGTGTGCATTAGAATTGCACAATTTAATCCGCCAAGTTCGTACCATACTACTGACAAATGCTTGCACTGACTGGACAGGTCCACTTAGAACTGTGTGGTTCTTTCTTCAAAAGACCATCTCAGGCTCAATCTGCATGTTTCTTATATGATTTGACCATTACATGTTTTGCTGCATGGACTTTAAAAGAGACTGACCCCTGAGTTTGTTTCGGTGTTTCTTCTCAGGGTAGTCAACTAGGAAACACCGGCCTCATCTAGCATTAATTGACGAAAAAAAAAAATTGACGTGTAAAAGTGTTTTTATAAAACCTACTTGCAAAATAAAGATCATTTATCATTTATCCATTATCGGACCACTTTAGACGCACGGCGTTGCGCCAGGACACCACATCACGTACAAAGCGTTTTAGGAACACATTTGTTACACTATATCCTACCTAAGGAATGGAATTCCCTGCCGGAGTCTGTTTCTTGATAGCTATAGGTAGATAGGTAACCTAGAACTTCTAGGCAAGCGTCCTCCATCGTCGACCTCATTAATGCTTACCATCTGATGAGATATCTAGTGGTCACGAGTCTATAATAATAATAACATTTCTTACAGTCGGGTAAAAAGCCACTAAGCTTGATTCGAAAATCCCCGCTAAAAAAATAAAAAAAACACTGGCTTAATTTCATGTTATTTATGGCCATGAGTTTTGAATTCAACAAAACATTTCATTTTTGTGCAATCTTCATAAATTGAATTAGGCCTCGTGTATCCGTGTTGTTATTATGAAATAATATGAAAAATGTTAACAAGATTTTTTGATAATTTATTTTATGTGCCTACACGCCCAAGTTCCGCTAAAGTATCAATGTGTCAAATAAATCATAACCGATAATGTCAAAATGGCGGATGTATGGCAATCCGCGCTCGCTTTTGAAAAGCTAAAGTGCTTGTTACTGAGTTTTTATATTTATACGAGTGCTTTTATATTTTATTCGAGAGTTTTTATTTTTATGATTGGTGTAGGTTCTTTATTTATTAGGTTTTTTTTTCGCCGAAGGAACTACTGGTGTAGTTTGCATTTCATATCGTTTAATTTAGTTGATAGAAATAACCTTTTTGTGAAAAAAAAAGACAACCGACATCGCAATAAAAATAAAACACTAGAACGTTCAAAATAACTTAAATTTCGGAAGTCGGTGGCTCTCGTTTATTTGTTTGTTACTTAACACCGACTTCAAAATTACAGTTATTTAGTACGTTTTAGCCTCAGCGACACTCTAAAATGAGGGCCGCACTCCACAGGGGCTGTCTGCAGCTGTTTACATATATCCCTATTGGAGATTAATTTTATTAAAGTTGCTACAGCGCAGACAGATAATTTGACATTGACCCGCAAAAGTGCACTTACTAAAAAAATATATTCCGAGATAGCTCTATCGGGAAACTTAAATAGGTTACTGAAAATAATCGCATTGGATGATTTGCCCTTTGATGAAGGCAACAATTCCCATTTTTGAAACTGGGTCCCGCCTACCTAGATCTTATTAAAGTATTTTTTTTTTGTATTCTTTCGGCCTCTGGCCATTAAGTTTTTATACTAAATAATAAGAGCTTTTAAAGCATTAAGGCATAACCATCAAAAAGCGACCGTTATTCTATTCTGACGGCTTTTGTCCTACGGGTAAAGCTGAAGAAAACAACGCAAGACACTTTCCTCAATCAATCAACACCAACAGCTAACACTTAGTCCAACACCTGGAACGAAGTTTCAACATAACACTATTCATTTCAACGGGAAAACCCACGATTCCATTATACACCAATCAGGGTTCTCATAAAATTACCTAACAATTCGCTCTTTCTATTCCATCCAGGAGGTGTTGGTTCTAAGTGGTGAGGCCATTTATTGCCAAAAACCCGTAAGTAATGGGCAGGGAATAAATCCTTGGTTTCACCGCGTATATATGTTTTATTACTTCGTGCTTCGTAGGCATACGTCATTGTTGCTATGGATACATTCGGGTGTGGTGGTAGGGAAAGCGGGAAGCGGTATTTCTTTGTTATGAGTTACGTGCGTACAAAAATAAATCACGTAATGGTTAACTGCATTGTCTAACGTTTTTTCGTAAAAACTGACTAAGTCCAAACCGTATTTGCACACAAAGGGTTCTGGACAAATAACTTTTTTTAATATGCGTTAGAACAATTTCAGGTTCTTTTTTATCTGCATTTTTGATTTCCACAATGTTTAGAAAGTTTGACAAACTTTCAATTTTCCAAGTTGCACAATTAATTTATTTACTTATACGTCCATATTTATTCATGTGGGTATCTTTGAACTCAATCAGTCCCGTAAATTCGGAGCAAATTGACTGTGCTAGACGGACAGACGCAAGAGTGATCCTGTTCTGAAGGCCCGAAAAACCGAAAAAATAAATAAAGTAAAATCGGAATATCCGTTGTTTCATTTGGACGTTCGCAATCCTAAAATAGTTATAATTTGAGTTCATCTGTATTTATTTATGATAAATTTTATTTGCGTTTACTATTTTTTTTTATTGTTGATGGGCTCACGCTTGACCACTGTCTTACCTGATGGAAAGCGACGATTGAACGGGCTTGCCTAGAAGTAACCTTTTCACTATTGACTTAAAGATCTCCAGGTTGTAGCAATCAGGAAACATGACTCCGGCACGGAATTTCACTCCTTAGCTGTACGCACAATGAATGTGTTCCCAAAACGCTTTGTGCGTATAGGTAGGATGTCCACCGGTGTACCGGTGGCGCATCGCCGTACGCCTGGTGGTCCAATGATGAAACGGGTTTGGTGGCTTTTATGTAAAGCTTTTTTTTTATTTTCTTCACACAGGTTGTGTATTTAGCCAGTGTCTTTAGAAAGCTGTTTTTTTTTCTTGTTCTAGCATCGGCACTTTAATTTTTAATAGAATGCGGGTATATCGAGTCAGCCTTCTCCGCTTCACTGTCAGTGACCGAGGTTGACTTGAGTCAATACTACACTAAAATTATCAGCTCTATTTTCCGAGGTCATGCTTGTTTCAATGATTACACATGTGTAGTAGATTTCAGTTTTGTTGATACTTCGAATACAAAATTACACCGATTTTTCATCACAATATCCGCTACGAATCAATTTGCGGATAAATTAAATTGCCACTGAACTTCACTACTAAAAATCACACCTAATTCTTGTGTTTTGGATTTACTTTGGATCGAAGTAAACAAACTTATGGTGTATATCAGGTATCACGGGATTTAGACTGATCAGGTCAAGTTTGAATGAATTTGGATTCAAATTGTTTAACTTTAATTAGGTAGAGATTAATTACTTACTCGTAACGTTTAAGTTTTAATTATTCCTCATTTAAATTTTGAATCTATATTAATTAATTTTAATTCATTAAACTCCAAGCGCACGCCTGCGTTCGCTCTGTTATTGTCTTTCTATTGTGTCTCTAATGACGGTATTCGAAACCTTAAAGTTATAATTGAGGTCCTGGAGTACCGTTACCAAAGATTGAAGTGTTGTGACTTGAAGAATTTCCTCAAAGCTGATCCTAAGAGCTTGGAAATTGTAGAGGACAATTGTCACTAAAACGGCAGGAAAAGATTGTTCAAGAAAAGTGGTTACATAAGTAAAAAGGTTCACTTTGCAAACTAAATTGCCACCTTATAGAGTCTACAGGGAATATTTTCCAGGTTGAGATTTTGAACGGATGCAGGAGACAAATATGTTCCTAGTAATCTTGAATCCTGACTTTTGGGCACATCTTTAAAATACATTTTATTTGAACCTGTATTTTACGCATCCTGCTCATTTAGGCATGTTAAATCACATTTTAGAGGTTTTGTTTTGGGTTAAAAAAAATATCATATAACTTCCCCGCTCTGGGTAGACTGAAAGGGAGTGTCACATTTTTACTAACTATTTTATTGGTGAGATGAGGCGTAACGATTGTCTCTTCTTGCTTCCGTCGCGTCTTTCGCTCTCTTTTCTGATTGACGTAAAGAAGCGACTGTTTTTATTCCCTATCGCTCTGTACCGACTACACGTGAGAGGTTGCCGCTGCTGATCACTCCCATGAGGACACAGTATTGATTCACCCAAGTGAGGCTGACCTCCACCGTGTCCTCCGGACGATCCGCACGATGGTGGCATCTGGCGTTTCTAACCGCTAAATTCGAAACAGAAACCTCATGAAACAACTGTCCGATGAGGACCTGCGTCAGGCGGAGAGTGAGGACATCACGGTACTTCTCTACATTTGCCCTTTGCATTCTAGGGCTTTTTTTTTATGATGGGACAAATCATGCAATGACATCCACCGCTCTTGAGCGGAGCGGGAGATAGTGTCAGACTCTTACTGACTAAAAGACCCACCCCGTTCCTTCTATCCTTCATACCGGGGCTCGAGCGCCCTTTCAGATAACCCTGGCCCCAGTAGGCTTCGACCCGGTTGGGTCCCTGCTGTTGCTGACAACTCCTTGAGGCGCGCGGGAACAGTGCGCGCCGTCGACGACTTAGGCTTGGTCCGGACAGTTACCGGACGGCCGGACAGCGAGCTACCCATTGCTCACTGTCCGCAAGCCCGCGCCTACGGTGGCCGGAAATCGGGATCAGAATCCCGGCGGCGGCGGCGGCGGCGATAACGCCGTTGCCTGATGCGTTCGGCCTCCTCCTTTGCGAACATTACTGCTTCGCAGAAGTCGGCGACCGCCTGCCACTCCTCCTCGCTCCGGACCATGGCCTCAACCAAGGCCCGGCGCGAGAGGTCTTCGCCGCCGATCGCCCCCACGAGGGCACGGCGATGCTCCGTCCAAGCAGGGCACACCTCGACTTTGTGCTCCACCATGTCCTCCGGGCATTCCGCACAGTGGCGACACCCGGGCGTCACTTCCGCACGAATCCGGTGCAGGAAACTCCCGAACGAACCATGTCCGGTGAGGACCTGCGTCATGCGGAAGGTAAGGACGCCGTGAGGTCTTTCCAGCCACGCCTCAAAGAGGGGACTTACCGTTGCATTCTAGAGCTGCGGTGACTTTTGCGAACATTCTCGCAGCCCTAGAGGTTTCTATACCTAAGGAAAGCATGTAGTAAGGTAGTAGTCAAACAAATGAGGTATTTTGCGTCTCTTCCACGGGTTGAAAAAAAAAACCTATGAACAAGAAATCTGCATCATCCAAAGCTTTTTAAAGATTTTCCGCACACTGGGATTTACTACTCTATCGTAAGTGCGATCACACAAATGTACACTACACACACAAGACACCCAGACCCGGAACAACTATCTTTAGGCCATATTAGTCCCATGCGGTAGCCGAATTCGCGATACGCTTCGCTACAGCCAACGGCTAAACACTATGTCAACGTTACTTTTTCTTTTCATCTTTATAGATTGAAAAATGAAATGACAGCCAGTCGTTTCAGAAAGAACTATTCCCAAAAAAATCATGCATTATTGATCGCGCATTTCGTGGCCTGACGTCAAAATCGTATTAAACGTGAACGTGCGTGGGCGCAAGTGACGTTTACATCAAAGCTCAATGATTTAATTTTATAATTCATACGTATTAACTGTAGCTTGTACGTGTCTATTATAGTTCAAGGCATTGTCCGGGCGCATGCTTTAGGAGTCGACCTTGTGGGTGATTGATTGAGATTGTCGATACAGTGCAATTGTGTGGTATTTGAACAGATTGGTTTGTGTGCTGATGATGAAGAAGTTAGTGGACAATTCCTGAGAGCTTTTACTTAAACCAGCTGGTGTCTGGAGCAGCAATGGATAAGCTTCTTTTCCTTCTCTCGAATCGATGGTTTTTCTTTCCCTCAAAGCTTTTGGGCCCAGTACGTTGGTAGTGGCTTTTTTTAGGTCCCCCAAAGTGTCCAGACCTACGAGTATGTCTGGACACTTTGGGGTACCTAAAAAATTCATCACGACTACTCCAATAAGTTGGCCATCGTCTGGTCAGGAGCACCGCACTCGCACTGGGTGTCGGATGGGTCTCTATAATCCCCCACTTTGCCAGGTTATGGATAAGCTTAACGAGTGTACTATCGATTTAAAAAGAAGACGGATATGCTCAAGAAATGTCTGTTGCATGCTGAAAAGCTCATAGAGACCGGTAGTCCAAGATCCCAGGGCCACCAGACGTCACGTATTTTCTGACGAAGGAAATGTGGACGATTGAGTACTGTTAGTATGTACTAAGAACGCATGCCTACCTGCTAGCTTGCTTAGACAGCCAGTTTACAAGTTTCAGGTAATCAAGGTAGGTACATAAAAACATTTCTTACTTCATGTAAATTCTCTAAGCTGATTTTTACGTATGTTTTAGGCAATATCTTTAAAATCAAGTCGCCAATACTCGCAGACACATTCCGTTGGCCGTATTGCTTCACAGACGCTTTAAAGCTCCCAAAATAATGACATAACTTCACGTAAATTCTCATGCTTGATTTTTATATATGTATGTTCACCAGACAACTATTTTAAAACCTTCGTCAGAAAATACGTGAGGTCTGGTGGCTCTGGGATCTTACTCTACAGGGTCGTTAAAACACAAAACAAGTAGGTCGTTTGACATACAGAGACTAAAAAATTTGATTAGTAATGTGGAAGAAAATACTCAGGGTATCTTGCACCGAGTTTCAAACAAACGCTTCCATTCTCAAGGAGATTGTATATACGCTGATGCGCTGACGTAATTTTTTGTCGTAAATATTTTGGTCATATTTGGCGACGTAGAACACCTTGTTATATAAGAAAAGGTGGATGCGATAGACTGGCCAGATCAAAGCAGCTGTTCGTGGCCCGTTGAATGCCTGCATCCGGGTAACTGTCAGCAGCCAAAAGTGGCGGGAAGTCGTGCGGCGTACCCTGATGGCTTCCCTGCGAAGAGTGAAGCGACCTAGAAGAGAATTTTTATCCGTGGGTTTACTTCCGTGTCCTATTCCCCAGGAACTGTCCATTTTACCAAGTTAAATAATAGTTTTTCACCCGCTTTTTTAGTGACCAATAGTACTTGATTTTCTCTAACACTTTCAAGTTTCTCGGGAAAACAGGGTACCCAATTAAAACGCCCGCCATATACAATTCTCACTGATTATACTGTCCAGTAATAACTCGACAAACTAAAAAGTATGATTGCGATGCTATAAACCTACACATTCCCTAAAGGGGAATTAGTGGGATACATTCAAGCAATGTTGCTCTAACTTCAATAGTTCCAAAGCCGCTAAACTTAAATATGAACGCAATTAAACAGTTCTACCTCACTAGCTAGTTTCTAATATAGTTTCAACGTTAATACAACCAATTTAATAGTATGCTCGAAGTTGTAAGGCTCACTAGCTATAAATACCTTTGCCTCCAAACCACAAAGTTCACCCTAACATTTTTGACAGTGACAGCAGCAACTTTTGATTTATTATCTGTGGACAATAGCCGCAGTTGTCACTTTGATTGACAAGGCGAAGTCGTTACGAAGGAGGTCTCATTAAAAAGTTTCATTAATTATTCTTTCAGGGCTACTTTTGTAATTAAACCCAGCTGGCCGAAAATATTTCATGGTTCTGAAATATACTTGAATGCTGTTTTAAATGTAAATTGTTTTATTTTGTCGCAGAGAAAATACGTTGGTTTTTGTGTACAAAATCCATTGACTAATTTTATTTTAGAGCGTCCTCAACTTTTCTTAATTTGTGATGGGTTTGGAAAGTAGGAGATTTATTTTTAGATTTTCTGAGTTCAAAATGAATTTCTCAGAAGCCATTAGATAATCATTGGATAACCTTGGAAGTTGTTAAAGTAATACCATTCCCGTACTACAAAAAAGACCGTGGCAGTTCCTAGGGCCATTCTAAATTACATTCAATTCGGAAATCAGTCCATATGCATACCTTCTGAAATTTATTTATTTATTTATTTAAACTTCATGTACAATAGTGGTACATAGGCGGACTTAATGCCACAAGGCATTCTCTACCAGTCAACCTTTGGGTTAAAAAAGACAACACTGTGGTAGGTTTGCACAATAAACAAATACATAATAACAAATAGTTCAAATGGAAAAATATAAAATAAATTATTTATAATAATAAAATACATATATATTCTAAAATAATAAACTAATAAATACTATGAAAAATATGAAATCACTATGAGAACTTAATAACAATACTGAACGAAGACCGAACTAAGGTTGAGAGGACTTCAAGTAGTAGTTCCGAATTTTACGTTTGAAGGATAATTTACTTTCAGCTTTTTTGATGATGAAATTGACATTAGATTAAAATTAATAATTATGTATTTGATTAAAGATTACAAAACACCACATTATAATAGGTACACGCTTTGCAAAAGTCATTAATAAAAACATAATAAATTACAATTGGTTAATTCCAAAAAATAAATTAATATATAAAATCATGATTTATTCTATCTGTGCACCATGAGCCTAGGGTTTCGATTCAGAGTGCTTAACGTGCAGCCTGGTCCAGTTCCGCATTATCAGGCAATCGAAATCCATCCTCCAAGCGAATAACTGAAGGAATCTGTTGGTACTGCCTCGTATGCTGTGCAACTGTCTTGCAAATAATACTATCTATGTGTGCATCCGGAAACATACCCGATGATTGTTAATAAATTGTCAGTCTGCAAATATGGGGTGTAGCACTCCTTCGAACGGTCGAATACATACTATAAATTTTTTATTTTTGTCATTAGGTATTTCTTTATATGATAATGGATTCCAGTCTAGTAATAAAATAAAATAAATTTGTTTTACTACTAGCCGACTCGGCAAACATTGTTCTGCTATATAAATTATCAAAGAAAAATTGGGGGTTTTTTTTTTGAGGCATTTTTTTATCTTCCTACTCCCAGGAAGATAAAAAAATGCCTACGACCTATTCTACTTTCGTTTTGGAGGAGTTGGGTAATAAACTCTGTGACACGAGATTTTTATACATAACATATTAGAGAGATATAAATTATGATTAATCTAAAATCAATGCCACTTTTCGTTGTAATTTTATAACTCAAGAACGAGCTCACCTATCCAAACCAAATGTTCAGGCTTTGTTCGGACTATTTAGTAGATGGTTTATGTGAAGTTTGGTAGGGTAGAGTAGGGTATAGTAAGTAGGGTAGAGTAGTGTAGAGTAGTGTAGAGTAGGGTAGAGTAGGATAGGGGAGGGTAGAATAGGGTAGAGTAGGGTATAGTAGGGTGGAGTAGTGTAGAGCGGGAGCGAATCCGCGCGGGCAAAAGTTAGTAGGACATAAAGCAAACGATCAAGTACAAAGTTCGAGCCAAGATTGTATTGTAGAGCATTACGACTCAATGACTCGCATAACAATATAAAATGAACGATAAAGTAATCATGAGGAGGTTCGTACTAAATTATTAATAACAAAGTATAGAATGATTCGACACAGGCAATTTAGCGAGAGACGATTGTTCCAAGAATACGTTGTTTAATATTGAAATACATGATCGTAAATGCCTTACATTATTGCTGGTAATTGAATGTTCTTTGCTTGTGATTGAAGTATGTTGGCTATGTTGTGTCAGAAAAGATTTGGTTTTAATAGACAGATGAACAATTCTGTTGTCGTAATTAGATTTATAAATTTTATTCAGTCACTGGCAGTTCCAACAGACGTTGTCCTAACCGTAAGCTGAGTATACATCACGAAAAAAATTGAGAAACCGATTCCAGCGCCACCTATTATATTTTTAAACCATCTAGGTGCCCACTCAAGTATACACACAACTTTTCATCCAAATAAGACAAGCCGTTTTCGAGGAGTTAAGTGATAAATATAATAGAAGAATGATATAAATGAAGATAGTTATATAGTTGACTCTGTTAACGTTGTTTTGCCATATAATTTACTAGCATTTCCCGCGGCTTCACCCGCGTACATAAAATGTAGCCTGTGTCACTCAGTAATAAAGCAGGTTTTTGTCGGTGAATAAAATTTTACAATCGAACCAGTACTTTTAGAGATTACGTCATTCAAACAAAAAAAAAACAAAAAAAAAAACTTTGTATTAGTGTAGATTATTATTTTTGTATTTTTATTATTATTAATATATTATATTAATTTTATATTATTATAATAATTAATATTATTTACATTATTTTTCATCGATAGAAAGCTATTTTATTCCTGAATGACCATAAGCTATATTTTATGTACGTGGGCATGACGCACAGCACCGGTCGTTGTAGCGACGCTTAGGGGAGGCCTATATCCAACAGTGGACGTCTTTCGGCTGATATGATGATGATGATGGGCGAAGCTGCGGGCAAAAGCTAGTACTATATATAATTAGATTATAAATACACCTCTCATGTATGAGGTTGCGGATTCGAAACCGGGCTGATGTGAATTTTCCAATCCATGTAAGTACTTTTCTTTCTAAAGTTTATCTAGGACATAACTGACATCCCATGCCTAAAAAAGCACTTAAAGCCGTGGTTCCCTGTTGTCATTCGTAGATCTTTGAAAAGTTTTAGGCAGTCAGACGCCAGAAATTGTGACCATCAGTCTGTCCAAGGAGTATCGTGTTGCCAAGTAAATGGGTTATGGAGTTCTGATATACATTAGCTTCATGTAAAAAAAAACTGGCCTATTGCGAATTGGACTCGCATACGAAGGGTTCCGTACCGTCCTTAAGAAAATTAGGCAAAATTATTTGCGTGATGTATGGGAGCCCCCCTTAAATATTTTTTTTTTAGTATTTGTTGTTATAGCGGCAACAGAAATAGGTACACAATTTTTGAAAATTTTAACTGTGTCCATCCTGGTTTTTGAGATACAGCCTGGTCAGCGGAGTCTTAGTATAATAGGGTCCCGTTTTTGCACTTTAGGTACGGAACCCTCCAGGGTTATCCGAAAGGGAACTCGAGCCGGTATGAAGGCTAGAAGGAACGGGGTGGGCTTTTAGTCAGTAAGAGTCTGACACTATCTCCCGCTCTGCCCAAGAGCGGGGGTTGTCATTGGATGATTTTTTCCACCATAAAAAAAGGTGCGGAACCCTAAAAACGTTTATTCAGCTTCATTCGGTTAGATTGGAAGACCCCAAGCTACATCACATAGTATTTACTGGCTGGCCTTTGAGTTGGAGGTGTTCTGGCAGCTTAGAATGTCATGCTCACATGTTTTGCGGATGATGGCGCATCATGTACTTGCCGAAATGTAGGGCAAGCCAAATAGTGACGGTGGTCGGTAGCAGACTTGATCCATCCCGGAGGACGACTTGGGTTGTCCCAGGGATATGATGATAATGTAAACATTTAACTAAAGAGTAACCCATTTGTACTTCGTAGTTCACAACAAAACAGGCGGAATGTTTTATACCAAAGTTGAACGTATATGAAATTACCCTTCTGTGAGTGTGTTGTCAACCAAAATAATTAGTATAATTATACTTTTATCTCTAATTAGAACCTTAATGATAGTCCCAACTCAAGCTTTGTCACCGTAGGTACTTCTGTACCATTTACAACACAAAATAGCTTCTCGTTCCAAATTCCAAGAAACATCCTTAAGTATTCCGTCATGAAGAAACATTTTGTGGCAAAACTCGTAATTATACGAATTTATGAGCAATATAAAGTTAAATCATAACGATTATGCGACACCAGTTGCGTTCTAATGATAGATACGTTTAACGTCTTCAGTCACGTTCGCAAAATGGTGTTTTGAGGGCCTAGTCACAAAATACATAGGTACAGAAGACAATCTCATGTATGTACTTCACTTTTTATACCTACGCTCGGTGGACGCACACTAATGAGCGTTGGAGCCGGAACTGTTCGACGAGTGGGCCGAGGCGCTCCGAGATGTCGTGTCTGTGAGCGGTGTCTATGTGTGCGTTGCTTGAGGGCGCTTCTGTACTTATCTGTTTTGTGGCCTTGTCCTTTAAGGCGAAAAGCGAAAAAGATTGTATCTCTTGAGACGCAAATTGTTAAGAGATGTTAAATTTTTATGAGTGTTCATAAAATACGTGGTGGCAAGATAAATGAATTGAGTTCACGGAGACGTGTTTAAATTAAGAACGTCATTACTTGCTGCCATTGTGTTGGTTGTGGTTTTTTTAGAGTTCCTTTTACCCCAAGGGTAAAAATGGGACTATATGCTAAGACTCCGCTGTCTGTCTGTCATCAGGCTTTATCTCATGAAGTAATAGCCAGACAGTTGTCGGTCTGTGTGTCTATCGTCCGTCTGTCACCAGACTGTATGTCATGTTGAAATCACAGATGACGTTTTTCTGTTACTATAATAATAATAATATTCCACAACAATTTTCTACCATCTATTTTGGGTGTTTGGTGATTTTTTTGCCACGAACGGCACGGAACCCTTCAAGCGCGAGTTCGACTTGCACTTGGCCGGTGGTTTTCTTTAATTTACGTTAATGTCTATTTTCAGAATACTTAATCTGTTTTTTTTATTCGTGATCAGTCAGTTCTTGAATTCAATCTCCAGGGAGATTGAATTCAAGAACTGACTTTGGCCTTATCTCTAAGATAGAACGAACGAGCCCAGAAGATGCCTGGTCACTCTTATTTTAAAGGTTGAAGGTGGAGGTAATCCATAATAATAATAATCCATAATAGTCGTAACATTAAATAATAATACTTTAAGAAAGAGAAAGAAAAAACTAGGAGTCTGCCAGAGAAAAATGGAAAAGAAGCATGTTAGGTGTTAAATGATGGATAAAAAAATAATTAATAAGAAAATTAGAGCAATAACGAAAATTTAAGACATAGAGAAAGGATTCGGTTGCTGCAATAGATCTGGGCTGGTCATGTTAGTAGAATGGAAAACAGTAGATGGACAAAAAAACAAGAAGTAAAGAGCGACAAAGAACTAGATGGAGAGACATACTTACACAAAAAGTTGGACCGGTTTGGGAATAAAATATAGGGAACTGTGGAAAACACATTTGTTATTGTTATACTACTAATATTATTATTATATTCTTTATTGTACACCACATAAACAAAAAATACAGGACAGACATTATTAAAAATAAGTGAACAATGGGCGGTCTTATCATACAGGACAATTTCTTACAGACAACCATTGGATGGACTTCAAATTGACAAGACAAAGACGAATTCGGAGAGAATTCAAATCTTTCTCCTTTCTTTCAAAGGAGAAAGATTTGAATTCTCTTAAAATGAGAATATACTGCGAAAACTTGTCTTCATTAATCCACATTCCACTCTCATTGTTTCAAAAACGTTGCTGAGTAAATCTGTAGGAATTTCGAAATATTCTGCAATAACCAAAATATAGAAATAGAAGCATAGTGTAGTAACGAGCGCCAATACTTTGCGTGGTTGCGCGAACTGATTTTTTTCTCTGTGCCGAGAACACGCCGGCAAAATTGGTGCCTAATGGTTTTTGGGCTACCTGCTATTTTATTTCCTTTTAAACTGAAATATTTTTCGCTAGACTCATACTTCTGGTTAGGTTTTTACAGTTTGTGGAAAAAATGGAGTGGACTGTCGATGTCGTGTCGTGGTGCAGTTTTGGAATGGTTCATAGCAATTGGCAACGGAGCAATATAACTTACTAGGGTTGCATAATTGTTTGAAAGAGTTACCAAGGTCCTGGACTGCATATGGCATCTGATGGAATACAGTCAGCTACCCAGAGCAGATGGAGTTATTTAATGAACTCCCACCTAAAAAAAATGGAGCACTGTTCTGGCGTCTATCATATTAAAACGCACTGCTTGACAAAAGAAGTTTCTGTCTTTGTAAAACAGTGGCTAATATTAGCAAAGATATCCCAAAAAACAGAACCTTCATTCTGGCTCAATTGGTAAAAAAAAGAAAGAAAGCTAGCGCTCTTTAACAAGCTAATCTGTAAGATACATAATAAAAGATTTGTGTTTTTAATAAGCGGTCTTACCTATACTTAAAATCCTCCTTACGGCTGTAGACCTTAATAAATAAGGATTTCCAAGCAATATCCTTACAAATTTTTACCGCAATTTCACCTTGGAATAGGTTGATAATTTTGGCTAAGGCTGCTTGTGAGACAACATAGAGAAAGAAAAAAGAAATAAGTCTGCATTCTACCTAATTGATGTTGATTCGTATTATTTTGCGATCGGGTTTTTTTTACGAAAATAAAAAGACTGATCCGAATATTTTCCTAAAACTATTCACAAATACGTATAAGTTTACAAAACCCGTGTTGCCCGGTTGTCGCTACTGTGCGGAACGCTAGGAGGACACGGTGGAAGTGTGCCCCGCTTGGGCAGAACATCGCTGTGTCCTCGTGGGGGCGATCGGTGGTGGCAATCTCTCGCTCCGGGCCACACACACACACACCGGCCATGGCCATGGTTCAGAGCGAGGAGTGGCAGGCGATTAGGCTTGCGGATGGCGAGCAATGGGTAGCTCGCTGTCCGGCCGTCCGGTAACTGTTCGGATCAAGCACAAGTCGTCGACGACGCGTACTGTTCCCGCGCGCCTCAAGGAGTTGTCAGCAACTGTAGATACCTAGCAGGGTCGTAGCCTACTGGGGCCAGGGTCTAGTTCCGAAAGGAAGGCTCGGCTTCGGTAGGAAAAGCTGCGAAGAAATGGGGTAGGTTATTTAGTCAGTAAGAGTCTGACACTAGCTCCCACTCCGCTCAATGGTGGGGGATGTCACTTAAATGATTTTTTCCCACCAAAAATCAAAAGAAAAGTGTATTTTTCATCGAAATATCTAATTTTCTAAAGTATTTCTGTGAGGTCTCCTAATAAATTATATTTTCTAGTCCGTCGAGTCTTTAGGGATTATAATTGAAGGGTCTAATAAAATCTGTCTAGCTTTCTAGATTTTGTAAAAATATTTTTAGTCGGCTGAGCCGTCCAAGGTTGGACTTTTAAAATTAATTGGTCGTTATGTAGCCGTTTTAGCAAAAAATTATAGTGTAATAGTACATTCTATTCTATTCTATCTATCTATCTTCTATCTTCTTCTTCTATCTATCTATCTATCTATCTATCTTCTATCTTCTATCTTATTCTTTAATATATAAATCTCGTTAATATATATAAATCTCGTGTCACAATGTTTGTCCTCAATGGACTCCTAAACCACTTAACCGATTATAATAAAATTCGCACACCATGTGCAGTTCGATCCAACTTGAGAGATAGGATAGTTTAAATCTCAAATTATAGTCACAATTTTAATTTATTGCTAATTATTTGTCTGTTATTATTTCACAGTCACAATTATCTGTTAACTCCAAATGATTCTAACAGATGTCGATACCTTTCGACTGGGTTGAGTAAGTAATCAATAGACAGCGCTGCTATGGTAAATCTACGAACGTGTCATATAAGCTACATTTTAACAGCATAATTACCACGTGTTGTTGACGCTATAAAATTAATTAAATTTATTTTGTAGTGAACGAAATACCGTATAATTCAGCTTGTCTGTTATTATTTGACAGTCACAATTATCTGTAATATTTTGTGGCGGTAAAAATCTGTTTTCATATGCGCACCCATATTTTTTTTTTATTTACCTTTCAATACACTCACTGAAATGAATAAACCAGGGTTGACCGGCGATAAATGTAATATAATTATGGCGGGGGAGAGGTTGAACAATAAGGTTTTAACTACATTATAGCACTAGTGCGTAATGGTAATCAAAATGTCACAGTTTGGTAACAAGGGCCATTATGTACCTAAGTGCAGTACAATAAGAGTCACTTTCTGAGCAAGTGTATTGAAAATAGTTATTTCAAACCTATTTTGTGCAGGGTAGTTTACATATAAAGTTAGTGCCAAAGTAGTTCTTTTTAACCGCCTTCAAAAAAAGGCAGAGTTTTTCGATTTGGCTAAGTGTTTTTTTTGCGATATCAGTCAAATATTAACTGATTTTGATTATTCTTTTTTTGTTTTAAAGAATATTGTCCCCTAATAACCCTATTAAAATTGGGCAAATATCTGATGGAGAACTTCGAAGATGGAACATGGAACTCTTGACTAAATGATAGCAAATTTTCCGGGATTACTGCAATCGCGTGTCTGTTTATTGTTAACACCATTTCATAACACCACGCCGGTACGCTCTGAAAGGGTAAACTTTACCGTGGCATATTCTTTATTTCATCTACACTATTATAAAGAGGCAAAGTTAGTTTTTTTTTTGTCTAGGAAGTAATCTCTGTAAGTACTGGTCCGATTGCTAAAATTTTTTACCGACAGAAAGCTGCTTTATTTCTGGGTGACAGGCTATATAGATATATATATTTGGCTGGGGTATATATTTTAGGTACGCGGTTGAAGCCTTTTCTTTTTAGAAAAATTTGATCTTGACTAGCTTTTGCCCGTGCTTTTTGATCAAATTCCATGTTATTGAGGTTATCCCATTCGGGCGTTTGTGGACCAGTCTTAGTGATTCTTTTTATGTTCGGTTAAGTTATAATTCCACAGTGGACGTAATACTTATATTTCATTTGCCAATCACAAAGCAATGTATAGGTTGCGCCATTACGCGTATTTCAACGTTCCTTCATGTAATTTATCAGTAAAACTCACTATTTAGGTTTCAATATAGTGTAAAAGCTTTTCTACTATTTTTTTTTTGAAAAACAATAGTACAATTGACTTTCAGAAAAAGATAACTAATAAAAATGACAAAACAACTTTGATTTCGGGTGCCGTTGTCAAAAAATAAATTCGACAGTTAGGTGTTTTTAGTTTTTCCTTTCAATCAAAAAGATTCAGTTCACATGGAAACCCACTTAAGCTAATTAAGTTACCTATAATAAGATGACGAATATATTGTGGCGTCCAAAATGGTCACACACGTACTCATTTACTTGCAAACTGGCAAGATAGTGTCACCTTTTATGGTTTATGTTCAAAACTAGAGCTTCATATTCAAAACTAGATTGATGGGAGAAGTCTACAAATGTCTAGACGTAATTTTATATAAAAATACATTATAAAGTGCTTCTAACAATATAATAATTGTTAAATCTAACTAGAAGCCTTTCATTTGCGTCTTCCCATATATCACAATACCAAGTCAAACCTCAGAATATAACTTTTAATCATTAGACCCACAGAATTCTAAGCTCCATAACCTTCATTATGATGTTTCTTTAAGACAACGGATAAAACCATCAATCATTTTCCGGAAAAAGATTTACAGCTAATGCAAACTCTTTGGCATAAATATCCGCACATTACTGAACATCTTCCTTCACAAAACACGATTCATTTTCAGTTAGCAAACGTCTTAATTCCGAGTTTCCCGCCGAGGTCAGTGTACACTCGTAAAAATCTTAAGACGGATGTACCACGACCACAAAAGATGAAGTTTCAAAAATTTTACAATCCATTACTCATTAACCTCAGTAAAAATAACAAAATGTTATCACCTGCCCAGCCTTTTTCCTGACTATTTTGTGGTCGGCTTCCAGTGTCTAACTGAATGAAGCTGAACATCAGCATTTTATATATATGTGTACCTAAATATAGTCTATCCACGTATCTCACTCTTTATCTTCCATACCTTTTACACACATGCGCTATTTGTAGGGTTCCTTCCCCAAAAACTAAAAACGGGACCGTGTTTCTAAGACTCCGCTGTTTGTCTGTTTTTCACCAGGCTGTACCTATCTCATGAACTGATAGCTAGATAGATGAAATTTTCACAGATGATGTATTTGTGTTGCCGCTATATCAGAACGCATAGTAAAAACGGAATACAATAAATATTTAAGTACGTTTGTTGTTTGGGAGCCCCTTCCATACAACAAACGTGATTTTTTTAACGTTTTTTTGCAACGGACGGCAAGGAACCCTTCTTGCATGAGCCCGACTCGTACTTGGCTGGTTTTTAATAATAGTTTATGTCTTTAAATCGAATATTACTATTTTAATTACGCAGGACCAGGACGATGTCAAAGATGACATCGAATGACAGCCGGGACTAACTATACCTTATTCGAGTTAAGATTAGACATTTAAAGAAACATTTTTTACTGTCTGTTCAACCGATTTTAACTTCTATTTCGTAGGCATAAGAATGGCATTAAAAGTAAAAAAGTGGTTACAATAGCAACTATTTACTGCAGCCGCCATTTGTCATGCCACCAACGTAATAAAAGTCATAATCGGTTTAACGGACGCAAAACGAATAAAATGTTTTCATAAATGTGTAATGTTATTTTGAACAGTGTATACTTCGTTAAGTAGTTCTCATGAACCCACCTCGGTATGTGTTTCTTTAACTTGAAGATTGACCCGTTCTTTTTGGAGGTGTGAAACATCGAATAACTTTTTTCTCTTCATTCAGAGCGGAGCGTCACTTTTACTGACTAAGCCTTCGTTTCTTCAGTTACCATTTACATTCCAAGGCCACGGTAACTCTTTTAAATAATCCCGCAGCCTTGAATATCGAAGTCGACGTGTATGGTTGTTAATATTTTGCCACGAGCCCCTCCATCACGTCGTCATTATACCTTTTTTGTCCTATGATGAGTTCCCTGACACTTCTTGTCTGACAATTATAGTGATGTGACCTAACGAAATTTAATCGATTTTTTACAATAACGAATCAGTTGGCAAAGAAAATGGAATCGGATTACCGATTTTAGATTTATAGATGATAAATGTGAAAGTTTGTATGTGTGTGTGGATGTTTGTTACTCTTTCACGCAAGAACTAGTCTACTAGTCCAAGATCCTAAGGCCGCCAGACGTCATGTATTTTCTGAAGAACGAAATGTGGACAATTGAGTACTATTAGTATATACTAAGAACGCATGCCTACCTGCTAGCTTGCTTAGATGGCCAATTATCAGGTATCAGGTAATCAAAGCACATAAAATTATTACTTACCTCCCAGACACATTCCGTCGGCCGTATTGTTTAACAGACGCTTTAAAGCTCCCAAAAAAATAATGTAACTTCACGTATTTTCTCAAGGCTGATTTTTACGTCTGTTGTAGGCAATATCTTTAAAATCAAGTCACCAATACTCCCAGACACATTCCATCGGCCGTATTGCTTAACAGACGCTTTAAAGCTCCCAAAAAAATTACATAACTTCACGTAAATTCTCATGCTTGATCATTAAAGCGTCTATTAAGCAATATGGCCGACGGAATGTGTCTGGGAGTATTGGCGACTTGATTTTAAAGATAATGCCTACAAAATACGTAAAAATCAGCTTTGAGAATTTACGTGAGGTAAGTAATAATTTTATGTACCTTGATTACCTGATACCTGAAAATTGGCCGTCTTAAGAAAGCTAGCAGGTAGGCATGCGTTCTTAGTACATACTAACAGTACTCAATCGTTCACATTTCGTTCGTCAGAAAATACGTGATGTCTGGCGGTCCTGGGATCTTACTCTATACGGATTTTAAAGAAATTTTACAGTAAACCAAAAAACCTGACAAAAACTAAAACATGAAATAACGCGGGCGGAACCGCGGGGGACGGCTAGTGGTAAATAAAATGCAGTCTGTATAAAATAATAATTTATTTATTATTCACTGTCAGAACTTGACTCTTGATTTGAACTCGTATCCATATCGGAATCGGAATCTTTTCCAACTAACCGCGATGATTAATTATTGGCCCTAATTCGGTCGATCCGGATATATTTATTCCAGTCCTCTGTTATAGTTTTTTGAGTTTTTTCTATTACTTTTTTCCAATTTTTTGCCGTTACATGCGATTACAAGATGGCCGCTCCGATTTTGTCGATTAGTGTGTCGTCGAGTAGTGTCAATCTCTATTGGCAGAAGTTCCGTTTAACGCATTACACATTTTTAAGTTCTATACTGTTTTATTTTATTTACTTAATTTATTAACAGTTAATTATAACCACAATAATTTACTTATTAACCTACGAAAGACAATATTTTTTTTATCATTTCATTTTTATTTTTTTTTGCCAGTTTATTTTTTAGTAATCTAAAGTAGTATGCGTGCCACGGAAAAAAATGAACTGTCAGGGAACTCATCATAGGACAAAAAAGGTATAATCATGCAATGAAAAATTCCTCTTTTGTTTTTCCCGCCTCCAGTTTCTCCACAGTTTCTCGTACGAATTTCACCTGTATTGTGTAGGTGTGCCAATAATTCTTGTGCTCAGTTTATTATTACCCATAGTTATGTCCGCCACATCCGTCACAGATATTAGCTGGTGCTGTAATGTAAATATTAGCAGGATATGATATAGTAGACAGACGAGCAGATGGTCCAACTATATGTATATGTAGATGCATTGTTGCTAAGAGAGTTCTTGACATGAATTTTGTAAAGAAATGGTGATCATAGAAAGTAAAATAGTCCGCACATATAAGGACTGGGGCCGAGTAGTCGACTGCGAGTAGAGTTCCACGCGCGCCCAGCAGGGCCGATTCCTGCTAGGGCCATGAGAAAACGTATAAAAAAGATACTCGTGGCCTAGAACGCTAAAGAGACACTGAAGGAACATAGGTGAGGTTTTAGTTAGTAAATAAAGTCTGACGCGCCCTCGCGCTCCCTCCTAGGGCGAGGGAAGTCATTAGATTATTCCCACATCCAAAAAAGCGAGCTAGATAGTGTTCTGTGTTTACTTTTGCACAATATATTTTACACAACAACAAATACATAATTCTAAAAAGAAATCTTTTTCTGAAAACCGCATAAAAATATTAATGAAGCAGCAGTTGCTATTTCAAATATTGATATGAGAAAGAGTGGGGGCGTACGGATACATCTGGCTATCTTTTTTGTACACGCGTAATATTATGGCAGTGTCGTCACATGTCGGTTTGTGTGGATATTTTTTCTGTCATTTGACAGTTGAAAAACTGTTCTGATGTGATTTTTGTGTTTGTAATAGTCAAATCATGTAAGAACCAAGTTAGTGAATGTTTGGGGTGGTTTTTTGCTGAACTGTCCAGACAGAACGAAGCAATTATCAGATATCGTGTAGCTTAAATTTAAGTTTTAAGGAGCTTTTAAGTTCACACATGCATATTACACAAACTTGCATGTTTTGTGTCTTAGCGCTGCCACGCCTGTCATCGGGCTGTGGCCAAGTCGCATTAGTATTATCAAGTAGCTGATCCAGCGAACTTCGTACCGCCTAATGGTCTCTACACACCGAAGCCGCCGGTCCACCAAGTACGTGTCGGCGGGCTTCGGTGTGTAGACACCATAACAGTCAATGAATGTAGTACCTATATCTTTCGATATAGTCAACCGATTGCGATGGAACAAAGCCTAAGTACCTGATATATTTATCTAGTTACACACAATTTTAATATATAAAAGTTGTCTACATGAATTTCGTACATTTTACGTGATGCGCGCACAACTAAAAACTTACAGATTTATTATTATTTAATTATTCATTTATTTATTCATTTATGTACACACAACACTTGAAAATGAAATGGACATTAGACGATACAATTTCTTAATTGGAACCTGATTTTATTTGCACACACCTTTATCATAGAGCCTGACCTCGTGAACTCAACAAACTCAACGATTTCGCGAACATTACCAAAGTAAAAACATTTGGGTGCCTTTCCCTTAATATTTAAACTGCATAACGTATTTACCTCCTAGAACTTACTACCTGTTTACTAAAATTAATAGTTAACAAAAGCTGCGGCTTAGACAATAGTACATTTTGATACAAATGCAAAAAGTTTGTCAATGCGATCGAGACGGAATTTGCACGAGCCGTAGGCGCAAGTATGTTATGGAGCCGAGGCCTGCAGTGACAAAGCACGTGTATCAAACGATGTTTTTCAATACACTTACGACTCATGGTGGTTGACGCACGCCTCGTGGAGTCGTCGCGCGTCCAGCCTGATACGATAAATGTAATAACATTGTGGTGGAGGAGCTCGCGTACTTTCCTGCTCTAGTGCGGAAAACAGTCAATTGCGTGCCTAAAAGCGGTGGGAAAAGAACGGGCTTTCGGGTAAGTGTATTAAAAATAAATTTTCTGTAGAGTTCATGCCAAACACTAATACAAAATGTATGGCAATGAGAAGCCACGTGAGAAATGTCGTGACAGATTAAGGTCGAAGTCATTTGTCTAAACACTCCTAGCCATGTTAATAATCTGCAATCGTTAACGCTTGTAGAAAACTTCAAATGTACGAGAATTAAGTCATCTCAACGCTCACGTGGTCAGAACAAAAGATTCGGGGGCGTGGCCATCTCGAGGCGTTTGACGCAAGCGAAACGGTTGTAACTTGACTAGGGGCCTGTTGTTCAGCCTCTGCTTGCGACAAAAAAACATAAGAAGTAGAAATGCTACCTGTATACCACGATAAACATAGCTATTCTGAACATGCTAAGATAAATTCTAGACATATTTCTTCAGTTAATCCCAGATTAGATGAAAGAGATCAATGAAAGCATTTGCAGAGCATTCATCACGGCGATGTGAGATTTATCATTTTAAATGTTGTTGCTGGGATTTTTAGTTTCAAAATAAAACTTATGATTTATGTCACATACGTTGATAGACATTATTATTTATTGAAATCTGAAAGAGAACATCAGAAGTTAATTAATAAACCAAGTATTATATAACAAATTATAATCGTCCCAAGACGGTGAGTCTCTTAGTCTGACTATCTATCCGTATATCTATTCATAAATCGTAAAAGGTAGAGAGTTAATATTATTCACGGAATGTGTATGTGGTTGCTCGTTTGTGGAATGCGTTACCTATTGAAGTGAGACGTGCTCAAACGCTACCAACGTTTAAAAAAAGGGTAGTAATAAAAGCTCCGACAAAAAAAGAAGAATTGTCCTTACTCAAAATATTAAATCTACTGCCTAAAATACTAACTTTCCGACTACTTTCGTCCGAATAAAAATGACGAAACGACCGAATGAGATACTGAAATCTTCGAAAAATAAACATGAGTGTCTATTGCTATAATACTTTTCTACCAGCATAAATTACGTTCTACTGAAAACTTTGCTTTGTAATTTTTATCTTTACTTGCCTACTATTAATCCATAAATTACCTTTCATATTTCATAGATTGTGGTGCTATTTTAACTGTCACATTATACTGAAAATATTATTCAAAGTGGCTATACAGAAACTTATAAAAATATAAAAATGTACTTGTAACAATAACTTTTAATTGCATCATATATCATGAATTTTACTTACCACGGGTATGCTTCGATATCGGTACCTATTTCAGGCGTTAAAAAGTTAAAACAGTCGTATTCATGGGTACGTATAAAAATCCCGAATTTTAAATCACCGATGGACGAAATCCCGAAAATTGAAACGCCAAATGGTCGTATGGTCGAAAGTTTAAAATCCCGAAAGTTCATTTGTTCGAATGTTTAAAATCCCGAAGTTCAAAATCCCGACTCGTGCGTGTCGGGGTGCCCTAAGGTCCCGATTTGTTTTATTTTGAGAAGTAACACTCGCCGGCCGCTGCCGCGGCACCGCTCGCTTCGCTCGCTCGGCTCGCGCGCTTTTGGTCACAATTCTAACCTAACCTAACCTATTTCAGCCATAATCTCTCGTAAAAATGTGTTTACCATTGTGTAATAGTCTAGTCACAGGTAGATTGTATTTTGATTGCAATTTGAACTGGGTGAAATAGTTTAGGTAACGTTAGAACTGTGACCAACCGCTACGTTCAAGTTGTTTCGTCTATTCGGGATTTCGTCCTTTCGGGCATTTGAACATCGGTATTTTGTGTTTCGATATAACGACTATCGGCATTTAAACCTTTTGGTATTTTGAATAATGGTATAATGAACTTTTGGGATTTTAATACGTACCCCTATTCATGCCTTAATCGAAAACCAAGTAGACTTTGGTTTCCTAGAATAGTATACTGTATTATTATTCGACAAATTTCCTAACTTTTATAATGTCAGCGAGAATAAAGATAAAAATAGAACAAAACTCAGTTTATTATGAAAATGTAGTTACGTAGTAGATCCGAACCCTATCGCGCGGGCCGAACAGTTGAGGTAATTTCATCATTATTGAGAGCTAAAAAATAAATTTGATAACCAACAATAGAAATTAAAACAGTTCATGCAAGTTGTAAAAATATGATTATTTTGACCAAACCTCTGTTGTCGGTAACTTAGTAATTTTGTCGGAGGTTCAGTATTCTATTCGGAAGTTTAGTTTTGTTATTCGAAGATCCATTTTTTTTTTAGGAGAAAATGTAATTTGAACATGCTCTTATTTGTTGTTAAATTGGATATTTTTTTTCGTTTATGTTTTGGGTTTTTTGTCGGTAATTCATTATAACGCTAGTTAATTAGAATAATAGTCGGCCACAGATCGCTGGAGATTAAATTGTTTTTCGGAACCATTATTATTTCCCTTAAAAAAATGGTGAAGGAGCATTACCTTTCACTTTGATTTTGTCTTCTCCTGGCTTGATTACATATTTAATATTTATTAGTATATTTTTTGTAATGTATGTATGTATTTGTGTTGTTATTTCATATTAGTATTATTTCTGATGTACACTGACAGCCCTATATCTTTGTCCTCTCTTTCAGTCCATCCAAAGGTTGTCAGTAAGAGATCGCCCTGTGCGATAAGGCCGCCCATTGTACACTTATTTTGAATAATGTTTGTCCTGTATCTTTTTTGTTCATGCGGTGTACAATAAAGAATATAATAAATAATAATGTATTTTTATTGAAGCTTCAACAAAAAATATTAAAATTAAAACATAGTTTAAAATTAATGGGGTTTCTTGTACAAGAAACATTATTTTACCGGCGTTCTTTTGGTCGATTTTAGTATTGTAGCACGGAACCCTACGTGCGTGAGTCCGACTCGCACTTGGTCAGTTTTATTGTAGTTTTACTCATAGATAATGCAAGTCTATTGTTGTCAGTTACAGATATCCCAATAAAATTCATGTTACATAATTTCAAGTGTTAGCGTTGTGAGAATTTTTACGCTTGCAGATAAGTTTTTAAAAAAGGCTTTTACATTTCAATTCTATCATCAATTTAAACTAGATGAGGCCGTTTTTTAGCTTACGACTCCGAGAAGAAATATCGAAACATACTCTGGGGACAAAGTCTCTTTTAAAATCCATACAGGAAACATGTAATGGTCAAATCACATGAGAACCATGCAGATTGGGATCTGAGATAGGCTTTTGAACAAAGAACCACATAGATTTAAGTGGACCTGTCCGGTCAGTGCAAGAATTTGTCAGAAAGAAGAAGAAAGAAAAAAATCGTGTAGCTCAACTCAGGACTACTAAGGAGCTTATCGATTTTTATTAACATGCACACCATCTCAACAGTTGTGGTTTCGATCCGCCAATATCAGGCGTCTCCTGACAGCTCGTCAACATCCACAATCACACCCTTACGACATTACGACGAGCCATATCAGTTTATATGGTAATCAGCAGAGCGCTATACAGTAAATGTAATAAATTCAAATATTCACCTGTTTTGCATCGGCAATACTTTATCTACTTTTCGTTAAAGTCGAGAGCAGTACTTTATTTGAACTATAAAGATTGATAAATTTACAGTTAACAAGATATATAGTCTTATAAAATGTTTTAAGAAAGTGCACATCGACTTTTAGACACAGACCAGACTAGAGTAAAAGAAACAAGGCATCAGATATATTGCCCGATTAGTATTTTACGGTTTCACAATTCAAAATTTTTAATTGACTCGCTAACATCTTCATGACTTTTAAGCCTCGCTACTATTTACCAGGTGCGATGAGAATGTGTGAATTAAATCAGAATTAGAATTAAGAGTTAAACAGACCTCTCAGATTAGAATCAAGTTTATTTCAGATAAACCTTTCAGCTCTAGATAAAGAAACCTAAACGATCTACACGGCCTTTAAAGCTTGAACTACATTAGACCGCCGCACACGCGTAACCCGCCTGATTTATACGTAGGACGACGTCGCGTGGCGTGGACCAACTGTAGCTCTACAAGTCAAGTTTCCATATAAAATATATGAAGATCGACGCGCCCAGATCGGCGTGTGTGGCACACGTGTGATCAGTGTATTTCTTCCTACCTTCACGGTAAGTTTAAACGCATAGCGTTTTCTCTGCGCGCGGCGTCCGCTTTCTCTCACTTAATTATAAACCTTATTAGTAGATAAATAACTTCTTATTTATGTTTTTGGGTATACAAATAGAACGCTCAATATTTTATAATCTATGCTGACACATGGTGTTTTACAGAATGGCGCGAAATCACGCCCGTTCGCTTAATGTTTGACCAGAGCTTATTAAAAAAATGTACTAATTACTTTTTATTGTAGTGTCAGATATTCAGGTCAGCACAACGTGTCTTCTTCGATACTCCCCAGTTAATCGTTCGTCAAACCATATATCATATTATTATTTCTTATGTCTATACATCGTTTTTCTAGTCTTGTCTTACTCTGATAGCCTCAAAAGTTACGACATTGGAAGAATCAGAGGGAAATACCCGGCAACCGTAGATACGGGCTTGTGGACGGAGGGCTAAGGGTAGCTCACCGATCTTTAAGGACCCTAGATTGATGGTGCTCCACGCGCGTTCAATGATATGTCTGCTAGGGTTGCTCGATTGTTCGAAAGAATCACCACAGCACACGGCGGGCAATTAAAGAAACAGCGGTTGATTTTATTCAGTACAAGTCACTTCCTCTCGTAATACCCAGATTGAGAGAAATTATATTCACACACTCAAAATAACAAAACAAAAATCTATATAAAGCCGTAATCAAAACAAAACTTTCTTCACTATATTTTTGTTGGCTTTAGTCGACTTTCTAAATTGAAACAAGGAATTTTATATAAAAATGATTACATTGAGTAATATATAAAATTCATTTGCTTTGAAAAAAAATATTTGGGGCGGCGATATATGGGCTCTGGGCCAAAAAGCTATCTAGATTCTACTGTGTTCACATCTATTGTTGTTTAACTTCATGATCGACCCGTTTTTTTTTGAGGTAGGGAATCATCTAAGTACTTCTCTAGCTCTAGTGTCTGATAAAAACCTCACCTATGTTCTCTCAGTAGCTTTTTGCCGTCTATGACCGCGACTATCTTTTCAGAAGCCTTCCCTTAGTCTTGCAGGCCGTCTCTTCGAGGCGCGCTTAGACCACTTCAGAAATCAGAAACGTTTATTTCAAATAGACCAGTTACAGGCACTTTTGAATTTTCAAAATGTCGGTCAGTCAAACAAGTGAAGCTAAATTGCACGTTCCAAAGAGTAGTCTCTATGGAGAAGAACGTGCAAGAAACTCCATGGACACCTCTTTTAAATCGTATTGAGTTACATGAATCTTCGATACATATTTCTTTTTTGCTTCTATAATGTGAACACAATGAAGATAAGTCGCGCCGTCGCCGACTCTTATCTGATATAAACTAGTGCTTGACGGCAATCCCAAAAGATCTGATCGATTCTTCCTTTTAAGAAGATCGACGATAAATTGAGCTATCCATTGCTCATCGTCCGCAAGCGGCGACTGGTGCGTGAGGATGTACGTTTACTCACTCATACGGCCGCCTCTTTAACTCTTGCTTCAGACCAAGACCTGAGAGGGTCCGAAGCGAGAGGTTGTCACCGCCAATCACCTCCAGGAGGACACGGTGGTTTGCCGAAGCGGGGCACACCTCCACTGTATGCATTTTTTCCTCATGAATAATCAGGTAGTAAAACAGTAACCTCCCAAACGTACCATGTCCGGGCCTGGGTCATGCGGAAGTTGAGGGCGCTGTGGCACCTCTCCAGCCACACTTCAGAGGGGACTTACCGCAGCAATCGTGGCTTGCCCAATGAACGATACGTGCCGTCATAAATACTGATCACGACCTCCTGAAACCTGACAACATTTCACAATAAAACACTGCTGTCATGTCATGACATATGTCACAGTAGATGATGCTTAGTGTTCTAGAGTGTCAATAAAATAGACGTTCCATAACAACATGTTTCATATGTTGCTTTTGATTCAGTCCCAAATTCAGCGATCTGTCATCGTTAATCCGACCGTCTCGTAACTATTCAATGTTATGAAAATATTTCATGTTTGTACTACAGAGATACTCGTATCTGCGAATCTTGTAGAAGTGAAGTGATGTTGTTATAACAATATACATAATTATGTTAGGGAAATAGTAGGTATGTTAATCGTCGAACTAATATTGTGAACATAGAGGCGGAATATGTCGCGTCATTAGAGATGGTGTATTAACTATCGATAACAATTTTTTGTTATTTGAATGTGTTTCGATGGACTCAATTTGTTTCTGTTACAGATACAAAATACCTATATAAATTTAAAATAGTTCGGTTGTTCGACAGCAATCATTGATATACCAATAGAAAACATACATGCAATTTTTTAATTTGGATTTGAATTAAATACTTATTAGCTCTGATAAACAATTATGCCAAAAAAAAAACTTTATTAGAACGAATTTATAAAGTTTCTTCTTTCTTCTCTCTTTCTTTATTTATTTATAGGGGCTTTTACACATAGCGTATGTCAGTCCCATCATGTCCTGAATAATGTAGGTACGTACATCACAAGACATGGGCCATGAATTCTAATAAATGTTTCGCATTGTCACCATTTGGTTGGGATAGAATGTTATGGAACATGCCTACATCAGTTCTGTTCAAATTCAAAGACTTTATCGAACTATTTCTACTGGACTCATATTGGACACATTCCATCAATAAATGTTGTAAGTTGTAAACTCCACGATCCTCACAATTGGGTGAAGTGATTTTCTTCATCATCAAGATAAGTTTTTTTGCATGGAATGTGTCCAGATCTGAGTGTAACAATCAGTTTTCTACTAATATCACAAAGCTGTTATTATGACAAAGAAATCTGACATGGTGTTTGACATCAAAGGTACACAGGCCGTAATAGATAATGGCGTCTTGGCAAGAGGGATATACGAGTATATATATTTGTTTGGAATTGTTATTCTCGTTTGCTTACCAATCAATTTTGATATGGTTTTCACAATACTTAAGTAATTTATTTTTTATATTCTATTAATAATCTGGTAATTTTTTTCATGCATATTCCCTATTGCTTTTGAAAACCATCAAATCTCTTATCTTTACGCAGTATAAAAACAGATAGCGCGTTTCTGAATTTAGTCGGTATTTTGAGTTATTTAATTATCAAATTTTGACAGGTTTTCAGGCTAAAGTAGAGTTTGAGAAATAATCAACTTCGATTTTTTATTTGTCACGCGTTTCGTAAGCACGCGACAGCATAGCATTTGCAAGTGCTATAGAAAAGATGACAAGGCGCTGCTAACACACTACAGCATTGCGACTGTATCGATGCGAACACGTTATAGCATTGCGACTGTATCGATGCGAACACGCTACAGCATCGCGACTGTATCGATGCGAATGCGCTACAGCATCGCGACTGTATCGATGCGAATGCGCTACATGATGCGGTTTACACTAATAAAAAAGAGCATTTATTTTATACCCGTGAAAACGGGTGCGGGGCGCGTCACTATACCACTAGACCAATAAAAGTGTGTTCTGTGGTCATAAAAATAATTAGGTACCTACTTAAAACCTTTGATTGTTCGTAACAAAGCCGAGTTAATTTATGCTCATAAGCCGGCTTTTCATGACATTTTGTTAACGCTTTATGTGGTCTGCGGTGACCTTTGTCCCTTCTCTAAAGTTAAATTGCAGTTACCTGCGAGCCTATCGCAGTTTTCACGTAATAAAGCTAATTACCTATAGTGTCTTAGTGGATCTGGATAATAATATTCTATTTATGTTTTTGTTAAGTAGTGGATTATTGTTTCAAGTTTATTTAATTCACTGACAAATTGTATACAGGTGAAAGTTTGTGAGTGCAGGTATACAGGGTTATTTGTAAGATACTAACAGCCTTGCAGGACTGAATTACTAACATCATAAACAACAACTTTTGTTTTATGACTTTTTACAAAACATGATTCATTTACCAAAAAACCAACCTTCAAGATTTCGTTGTTCTATGTAACACATTTCAACTCTGTAATTTGCTATTTCTACCTACGTCGGTATGTATGACGCGATGCAAGAGCATCAAGATCCCTCACCGCCCAATCCCTGCTTCCCTCCGCTGTTGTACTATCGCTTGCTTCGCATAGACTTCGTAGTATTTAGAATGTTCAAATTAAATATTTTTATTTTTGTTTGAAAATCTGATGAACTAAAATATGATGAATTTAAAAAAATATATCATTATTTTTTAATAGTCATAGAACAAAAGTTGTTTTTAGTAACATAGTCTTGAGAGGTTGCCAGTGTTTTACATTAATAACCCTGTATATGTCATCGGGAAATTCCAGACTTTGTGTGATTGTAATAAATCTATATTTGATAAGTAATAATTTTTTGCAAAAAAAATTGTTTGCAAAAATCGTATCCATATTCATTAGTTTTTAACATGTGTGTTTTCACCGTGTATTATTTAGAAAAAAATCATTGACTTATATTCTAGTGATGATACAATATATCGATGGAAAAAACAGATTTTGAAAAACAATTTCTCTCAATATTTTATAGTTTTATGGCTTCTACAATTTTCTGATGACATATATTTGTATGTGTGTGTCTGTTTTGTTTGTCTTCACGCTGAAACTGCTGAGTGGATTTGAATGAAATTTAGTACACGAGTAGACTATGTCTTGGAATAAAATAGGAAGACTTTTTATCCCGAGTGTATGTTCCCTTAGGCTAATTTTCTACTTTCACCCGAACAAAATCACTGGTAAAAGCTAGCAAATTCTAAATTCAATTCTTAGGGCAGTTCTACAAAGTTCACAGTGTTAACCAACAGTTAACATTTTCCATTTTGTGGTCGATTTGCCAACTTATACAAAATAGTCCTGAAATATAAAAAATAATGTGGTTTGTCATTTCTCATAAATATGAAGATAACAGAAGCCACGTGTATTGTTTCTCTCCTTGTTATTTATTTTCTTCTAAGTGGTAATTTAATAGGAAAGCCTCTGGTCAATGTTTCATAAATAACAGTCACTTTATATTTACATCTTTGGACCTAATAAAGACCAACGCAACATTTTTGTATATTTATAGTAATATTTATTTTATTTCACAAAAAGTACAATTATTGTATTATAACAAATAAATGTTCTAATCAGTAATATCCTTGTACACAAAAATTTTAACAGCTGGAGCTGAACTAGAATGAACCTGTATTTCAGCTTACAGCGCCAACCCCCCGCGTTACATTTCATACTATAATCTTAAGGCTTATAGTGCAGCGCCTGGAAAGCGCGCGGTTGACCTTTAAATTTATTTTCTTTGCGAAATATTGATTGATTTACATATGCTATGTTCACTTTGAAGACTATTTAACCACCAATTTTTATGTGTAAAAATGTTTCTAAAGATCCAAGCCGTTTTGAAGGAGTAGGGAAAAGTTGCGAAATTGGTAAATATTTTTTTAAACAAAAGTATTAATAGCACGAAAAAATCAAATGTTGATAATGTTGTTCATGAATCTATAATAAACATATATTTTTTTCAAACCTATAAACCTGGCCGTTACCGAGGAATAGGCTTCAGAAAGTCACGGTTTTATGGAACTTTTCGGGTGCTTGGGCCTTAAATGCTTGCAATATACAATACATAAAAATACTGCTGTACTCTGATATAGCTCTGTTCGGTTCCTCTCTTTCAGTGTTATAATATGTGAATGAGTGAGTGTGTTGTGTGAGAGGGTGTGTATAGTCGAGGATGAGTGTGGTATGTGGGAGTTTATGACCAGGATATGCTATTGACTGTGATACTGTTTTGTGCGTGTATAGGTAATATGTGTAAATGCTATCAGTCTTATAGTTAATGAGTAGGATGGTCGTTTGATCACAATCTCACCTAAAGGTAAGCGATGATGTACTCGATGATGGAGTACGCTTGGCTAGAAGTAACCTTTTCATTCCTGATTTAAAGATCACAGAGTACCACACTATCGAAGAAAAAATACAACCGACTTCAAAAACAAACTTAAACATGCAAATTAACTTTGGTTTTGGATGTCGGGGTTTCTGTCGATGTTTCAATAAATAGACATGCAGTTGCAAAAATTCTGATTCCGATTTTTTCTTTTGTTAAAGTTTTAACAAGCGGCAACAAAGGGAAGTTTCTAACAAAACTTCCGGAAGACACCAGGCAGACAATTTTTTTGAAACAAAAAAAATACTCATCAAAATCGGCTTACATTTGGCAAAGATTTCGCTGAAAAAGAAAATATAAAAAAAGGAACAGTCAAACGAATTGAGAACCTTTTTGGAAGTCTGTTAAAAAGAAAACAAAAACAAAACAAAACCTACGCCGCGCTAACAGAGATCTCAGAGTCATTTTAGCCTAGGTATACAACAACTAGACGTGGGCTTGCACACGACGAGCATTGGGTAATGGGTAGCTCACCGTCCGACCGGCCGGTAACCGTTTTGACCAAGACCGAGTCATTGACGGCGCTAAGACACAATCTCATGTATGTACTTCACTTTTTGTACCTATGCTCGGTGGACGCACACTAATGAGCGTTGGAGCCGGAACTGTTCGACGAGCGGGCCGAGACGTTCCGAGATATCGTGTCCGTGAGCGGTGTCTGTGTGTGCGTTCCTCGAGCGCGCTTTAGTAGATTGACTTCTGTACCTATCTATTTTGTGGCTAAGAGATGCCAGTAAAACCGTAGGGACTAGGGACCCAGCAGGGCCGATGCCCGCTAGGGCCACAGAGAATTTTGAAACGGAAACCCGTGGCCCTAGAACGCAAAAGACAACAGGAATTAGTCAGTAGAAGCCTGACACGCCTTCCCAATCTACCTGAGAGTGAGAAAAATCATTGGATGATTTCCACCTCATTAAAAAAGCATCTACAACCCGCAATACAATAATTAAGCAATTGCCTACCTGCCACACAACGATAATCCCTTTTCAATGGAGGTTTTACACCCTGTTCCGACTACGTCTATATCTGTGTAAAGTCTGTATCTGTACTTTAGCAAAAATTATCATCATCATCATCATCATTTCAGCCGAAAGTCGTCCACTGTTGGACATAGGCCTCCCCCGGGCGTCACCACAATGAACGGTCCTGTGCGTCTCGCATCCATCGGATTCCTGCAACCCTTACCAGGTCATCGGTCCACCTTGTAGGAGGCCTGCTAACGCTACGTCTTCCGGTACGTACGTGGTCGCCTTTCCACCTTTCTGCCATCTGTTCTAAAGTAATGTGCCCTGCCCATTGCCACTTAAGTTTGGCGATTTTTTGTGCAATGTGATATGCTCATTCCTGATTCGATCACGCAAGGAAACTCCGAGCATAGCCCTTTCCATTGTATTTTGGGTGATCTAAGTCTTCTGATGAGGCCCATTGTAAGCGACCACGTTTCGGAGCCATATTGTCATCACTGGCAACACGCAGGAATCCAAAAAACAAATTGTTTTTCACGACAATATGTAAACGAGAACAAGTGGTTAACTAGTAATTTGTCATTCGCGAGTCATACAAAGTAACTTGTCGGAATAAAATAGTGCGGCCATTTTTCACAATAGCCTTTTAAATTGTAAAAGTGTGGTCAAACTGAATTGTGTCGCAGTCGTTGTGGGCTGGCGGTTTGATGTCCACCTCGGTGATTCAGTTTTATACACGTTATTTATTTTACAAAGAACATAAAAAGGTTTTATTAGTACTAGCACTGGAAACGGTGTTCAATTTGCATAACAGTGTGAGCAGGGGTTAGTTTTAGGGTTCCGTACCTAAAGGGTAAAAACGGGATGGGCAGCGGAGTAGTCTTAGTATACCTACTACTAAGACTCCGCTGAATCTAATGAACCGTGATAGTTAGTAGACATTTTCATAGGATGTATTTTTGTTGCTGCTATAACAACAAATAAGTACTAAAAAGAGTATAAAATAAACATTTAAGGGGGCTCCCATTCTACAAATGTGATTTTTTTGCTACGGACTGTAAAAAAAACCGTTAGTGCGCGAGTCCGACTCTCATTTGGCTGTTTTTTTTTTATTTATTTCGAAAAACAAACAATAACATAGAGAATTTCATAAATAAAGAAAGGTTTAACAATTCTTTTAAAAAATCAATATCATAAGATATTTGGTTAGACAAGCGATGTAAATTTTTGAAATACGAAAAGCGAAAAGTTACTAAAAATAAATTGCAATGTTGATGATTGATAAGTCCACAAAGAGAAACCTTGTTAAAATGCATAATTATTTGTCATTACGATGTTTCTGCTAAAAGCTCCTAGGGTTTTACCATGACATGCTAACAAGTCAGCCGTGCGAACAAGAAAGAGGCAGTTCGTTTTGAGAGCAGTGGTGATGAAATAAACACAAAGTAATGCGCCATGCTGGTTTTCAACTTTTGGACATCGGAATCTTTTTTTTATCGTATCGATGGCAAAACTAGTTAAATTCCTTCCTTGGCCAAGAATTCGCCACGGCAATGCCGTCCACTGATGCTGTCATTAGGTCCCTACGTGAGCAGGTAACAGGGCACGTGATGCAGGACGGAAGGTGGGATATCGGAATAAGAAGAGTATATTTATCAAAAGTTCTTGGAAGTAAAAAACAGATTTGAAAAAAATCCCGGAATCATACACATGATGAAGCACTGCGTATTCGCCAGATCTGGACGCACGATTATAGAGTTGCATACTAAAACTTAGATTAAAACAAACCCCTTTAATTTAACAATTTTAGTACGGAACTCTAAAAACAAAATAAAATTCTGCAACGTAATAATTTAGTTTAAATGTAGGTTTCAAAGCGCAATAAGTAATTGGCAATTTCATAAATCCTGGAATTTAATCGTCTTGTGTATGGTTCAGGGATTTTATAGGAGGTAATATCAACTCTATATTAATTATTTTAGAGGAGGTAATATCAACTCTATGTTAATTATTTTAGAGGAGGTGATATCAACTCTATGTTAATTATTTTAGAGGAAGTGTTATCGACCCTATATTAATTATTTGAAAAGAGATAATATCAACTATATGTTAATTATTTTAGAGGTAATATCAACTCTCTCTTAATTATTTTAGTGGAGGTAATGTCAACTCTGTTAATTATTTTAGAGGAGTTAGTATTAACTCGTATGTTACTTATTTTAGAGGAGGTAATATCAACTCTATATAAGTTGATTATTTTAGAAGAGGTAATATCAACTCTATGTTACTTATTTCGACGAGCTTTATGTAGTAACTTTAGTTTAGGTACTCGAACTATTTCGATTTCAGGTCAAGATAGAATCTGTTAAGAGAGCTCTGAAAGCTTGTTGGTTCATCCAAAGTTATCCAATGCAATGTTTCATAAGCAGGCAATACGAAAAAAGAGAAACAACACCTGAGCGCTGTGCTGGCATTCGGTAATGTCGTATTATTTCACAAAATCTTGCTCCTTCTTGGTATACGTATTTTTTTTTAAATTTAAAAGCATTCGGATAAAAAAAAATGCCAGTTACAATCTTGATTAAATGTGCAAGGATGCTATAGATATTATGAAGGTCAGAAGTTCACGCAGATTTTCATAGGTCTTTATTGTATTAGTTTTACTTTATGCTTTGATTTCGATAGAAACCTAGATGGTAACGACAATATATCAGTGTGTTCACGCTAAAGCGGTAGTATGAAAATGTTACTCGAGTTGAACGCTCTTAAAGCATAATAGGAGTTACTGTAGTTGTTATCAGTGAAAATGTTGTGATCGAGAGTCTTGGCATCGGTTATTGCCAAGAGAAATCTATGTTGCACGAGTTTTTGGATTTTTTATATTTCAACTGTAATCTGCTTATCACATGTCATTATTCTTAACATCGATATATATGTACTACGCACTGAATTAGGCGTGTCGAGCACTCACTTCAGTCGACTCAGGTGTAATGTCGACTGTACACCTTGAACATTACACTATGTTGAACGAAACGCGTAAGTGCCCCGAAATTCATAGTGCTTACATTTTGGTCGCGAAGAAAGTATCCTCTGAATATCTTAGCTATGTATGTTTTAATAGTTCTGTTAGACTACATAATACCATGTAGCGCTGCAGCGAACTTTAGTTTTAACTATTCAGTATTTTGACAAATAGTTTTCATGAAAGGGTTTGTCTATCACTAGAATATAAGTCAATGATTCTTATCTTCTGACGACAAGCAATGTGTAGTTCGCCATCCATCCGTCTGATAAGGACCGAATCTGGAGCGGAACGCGCGTTGTGTTTCCCGCGCGTCTCAAATAGAGGTCTGCAAACTGGAGGGGCCTAATACGGCTGATACACACTAGGACCACGGAGGCATTTCTGAACAGGACACAGTTGTCTTAGACCGTTAAGGAATACTGACAGAACATTTCACACACCATCCCCCTCCATTCTAGATGATGAGATCTCATTATATGATTTCCCAACTCCTATAAACTAAACAAAAGCTCATCACCACGTTTCGTACGGTTTCTGCTTTATAAGGATTCCACTGTTGGGACTCACACCTCCTCTCTGGGAGGGAATGGGCCGTAATCTACAAAGCAGGCCCAGTGCGGTGTGGTGGTGTCACTTCAAATTTTTGGTTCTAGGACATGGCAGTTTTTTTCCTTCACCGTTTTGAGAGCAGTGGTTATGAAATAAATTACACAAAGTAATACGCCTGGCTGGGTTTGAACCCGCGACCTTCTACGGGTAAGTCGAGGCCGTTACCACTTGGCCATCACCGGTCCTTCCAAAAACAAAAACTCGTCACCATGTGTCGTAAGTTTCCCTTAGTCAATTTACAGAAGTATCGATAACTAACCAATATCGATAAACTCTTCCAATCCCTGCCCCCAATCGGGGTTTCTCATTTACCAGTAGTTTGTATTCGCATATCGTATTGACTCGGTGTTAAGGTGCCGAACTAAGCAGGTAATCCTAAATAGGTGGATGTACCTGCCAAGTCGAGATATTTGTGTAAGCAGGTGTTTTGGTTTCATTAGTAAATATGACATTCTGTGTGGCTTCGATAACAGTTCAGCATTGAATTTATGTTTTGTTTACATATTTGTGTTTGGTACTGATTTCTGTTAGCAAAATTGGCGTAATTTAGTCTAATCATGTCCAATTTTACAATGCTTTGACGAGGATCAGTTTTTGCGTTTTATATTATTTAGATCTGAATTTATGATGAGGGCACTATGGAGAAGTAATATACGAAAAACATAAACTAAATAAACAACATTGAGTAAAAATAGCGATGACGACCATGTCTATGATAGAATACTAATAAGAACAAAAAAAAACCAACCAAGTGCGAGTCGGACTCGCCCATGGAGGGTTCTGTAGCAGCAAGTAACATAATATAAAAGTTCTTGTAGTTCGTTGTGACTTTGATCGATGTTTTAATAATATTGTATTTTTTTAGATTTATGACGTATTAAAAAAAAATGCTTACTAGAACTCGTTCAAACTAATTTTCGTTGGTAGTTTGCATGGTAATGTACATCATATATTTTTTTTAGTTTTATCATTCTCTTATTTTAGAAGTTACAGGGGGGACACACACATTTTACCACTTTGGAAGTGTCTCTCGCGCAAATTATTCAGTTTAGAAAAAAATTATATTAGAAACCTCTCAATATCATTTTTGAAGACCTATCCATAGATACCCCACACGTATGGGTATGATGAAAAAAAAATTTTTGAGTTTCAGTTCTATGTATGGAGACACCCAAAATTTATTCTTGTTTTTCTATTTTAGTGTGAAAATCTTAATGCGGTTTACAGAATACATCTACTCACTAAGTTTCATCAGTATAGCTCTTATTGTTTCGGAAAAAAAGTGGCTGTGACATACGGACGGACAGACAGACAGACAGACAGACATGACGAATCTATAAGGGTTCCGTTTTTTGCCATTTGGCTACGGAACCCTAAAAATAGGGTTACCCTTGGCAAGACTTATTATATTTTCTGGTTGTGACTATCCATAACGACTGATAAAGATCTATAAGTGATAGCCGGGATTAACGACTTAAGAGGGTCCCGCCCCCCTAGTCAAGTTACAACCGTTCTCTTGCGTAGAACGTCTCGAGTTGGCCACGCCCCCGATTCTTTTGTTCTGACCACGTGACTGAGCTTTGAGACAACGTCATTCCCCTACATTTGAAGTTTTCTACTAGCGTTAACGATTGCAGATTATCAACTTGGCTAGGGATACTGTTCCACTCGCCTATCGCCAAAATCGATCATAGTTTAAAAGCTCGTTGCGTTAGATGAATGCGATGTTTGACGCAGACGCAACGCTAAAAAAGAGCGATAACGCCTGAAAACTTTGTTAGCATTCGGTAATTCCGTAATTTACTCAAATATATTTTTAGGGTTCCGTAGTCAACTAGGAACCCTTATAGTTTCGCCATGTCTGTCTGTCCGTCCTCGCTTAATCTCTGTGACCGTTAGCACTAGAAAGCTCAAATTTGCGCCGACAAAGTGGTAAAATAAAAATTGGAAAAAAATGTTTTATTAGGGTAGCCCCCCTATATGTAAAGTGGGAAGTGATTTTTTTTTTAATTTCAACCCTAACGTGTGATATATTGTTGGATAGGTATTTAAAAATGAATAGGGGTTTACTAAAATCATTTTTTGATAATGTCAATAATTTCGGAAATAATCGCTCCAAAAGTAAAAAACAATGTGTCCTCCCCCCCTAACTTTTGAACCATAAGTTTAGAAAATATGAAAAAAATCTGACAAGTAGAACTTTATAAGGACTTTCTAGGAAAATTATTTTGAACTTGATGAAAAGAACAGTTTTTGTACAAAAAAGACCAAATGGTTGTACAAAATAATTTCTGGACTAAGTTTGTAGTATAATCGTATATGCAAGCATTTTTTTTTAGCTTCGTTTACATATTTTATTATCCTGAACGTATTTTCTTTCAAACAAAAAAAGAATTGTTAAAATCGGTTCTCGCAATCCAAAATAACCACCGAAAACTTCTTCTGGTACCTATGTATTAATTAGTAACCCAATTCCCCGAGAGATGGCGCTGGGCTATTTCGCGTTCGCGCTGTTAAGGATTTTTCCTGAGTTGATTGGGTCGGGTATTATCGAATTATTCGGTTGGTCTCTCCTTGGCATTGGCGGTATTATCTTATAACTACATAAAACTTCTATCAGGAACATGCTAGGGCAATTTGGAACAAAATTAAAATTCATTTTTTAACGCCATCTATCAAAATGTTAAGGTAAAACCAGTTCATAAATGGTTCGATAGATGGCGTTGCGTAATGACGTCATATTTTTAAAAGTCGATGTTAAGATTTTCCGTGCTTTCATGACCTACCGTGGTAAAAAATCGTTGCTTCTTAAATATACTCGTAATTTTACGAGTGCACAATCGCTGAAATTTCTACTACTTGCATACTGTTTTAGTTTTCACCGTCCTTTGTGGGCCCATTTTTAGGGTTCCGTATTTATTAGAGTTCCGTACTTAGTATGTTAACGTAACAAATAGCCTTTTTTTAAACTCATAAGTTATTACACTTATTGTGACGGACGGTCTACGGAACCCTACACTGAGCGTGGCCCGACACGCTCTTGGCCGGTTTTTTTCCCTTGTCATGGTGGAGTCTCAGTGTATAATGGATGGTCACCAATCTACGAACCGACCTCAGCAAGCGTTGCGCAACCTCGAAGCTCGAACCGAGCGACTGTTATTCTATAACCAATATTAATAAAATTTATGTATTATTAAAGTTGAGTGATTTATATCAAATACAGCTGACACAGTCCATCATACCGAGATTAGCGCGGAAACAAATGTCAGCAAGCTGTATGAAAATGTATGAATGGGTGCGAATCTGACATACGAGTATTTATACATCCTTTTATAATAACTCTGTGATTTGTGTCCGAGCAGTCATTTTTATTTGTGCGTTTCCTGTCAAAAGTGTTAGTCGTTTTGTTACACTAGTGAGCTGATTTTTATGAACAAGATTTGGCAGTACGATAAATTAGTCTGCTTTTTACAAGCTTTTATTAAAAATAAATTGTAATGTTTATCATCATCATCATCTTCCTGCCCTTGTCCCATCCTATTTGGAGTCGGCGCGTTTTTTTCTTCCAATCTGTCCTGTCCCTCGTCATGCTTTCACTAACTTCCTTTTCTTTCATATCACTCCTCACATAATTCATCCATCTTTTCTTTGGCCTTCCTCTCCCTCTCCACCCATCCACATGTATTATTATTATTTAGAAGATAAGGGGCTATGCATCACCCATAGTGTAGGGGATGTAGTCACTGCGACCTAAAAGATCTATTGTGACTCGCCACCTTGTTAGAGTAACTCTTTTAGCCCGGAGGCTTCCAAGAAATTTAGAATACTCCTAGCTTTTAGAGTTTTAATCTCCTCCGGGCGAATAATGTGTCGGCCCAGATGGACACTGCGTTTGTGGACAAGGGGCCCGCATTCACACAAGAGGTGCTTAGGCGTCTCCCTCTCCTGATTGCAGTACCGGCAAACATCAGTGTCACTCAGTTTCATGTGAAATTGGTGCCTGTTTAGTTTGCAGTGGCCGGTTAAGGCGCGGGCTATCGCACAGATGTTCGTCCTGCTAAGCTCAAGAAGCTCGGCAGTTCGTTTTTGTGAGTAGCCTTCTATGAGAGATTTGGCGTGTAGCAGACCTGGTTGTACCAACCAGTTCTTTTTTGAATCGCCAAATAAGTTGCCCTTAAGGGTCTGCATGGCCTGGTTCTTTGAGATACCACAGAAGGGTTCTGGACCTATCTGATGACCTTGAGCCCCAGCCCGTGCAAGTTCATCGGCTTTTTCATTGCCGTTGATTCCAGAATGACCTGGTACCCATCTCAGAATAACTTTATTCCTTTGCCCCAGGTCATTCAGTTTGTTAACGCAGTCTTTTACCAGTTTCGAATTTAAAGTATTCGAGTTCAAGGCGTTAAGAGCTGCCTGGCTATCTGAGTAAATCAGAATTAATTGATTTATGTAGTTTCGTTGACGGTTGGCCTCCACACATTCTATAATGGCGTATACCTCCGCTTGGAATATGGTAGCATGTTTACCCAGATTCAAGCTTTTGCTGAATTTCGGGCTAATGCCAAATATTCCACATCCTACATTCTCACCCATTTTGGACCCGTCTGTAAACCAGATCAGGCTTCCAGCCTTGCAAGTGATGAGGTTGTTTGACCAATCCTCTCTGCTCGGCAGTTCCACTGTGTAATTCCTTGTGAAATTACACTGTGGAAGCATGACGTCTGTTGTCATAGCTAGTTGATCGTGTTCAAGTACTGATTCGTGTAGCGATCTCAGTGCTTGAGAGCGCCAGTTTGCTTTGCCAGTGCTGTTTGTTCTGTACACGCTTGCCTTCGCCTCCTTCGCAATGAATAGATGAAGTGGCGGTAGGTTAAGCAGGGCATTTAGAGCAGCTCCTGGGGTTGTGGACATGGCCCCTGTTGATATGAGGCATGCAAGTCTCTGCAAACCATTAAGTTTGTTAATGACTGTCACTTGAGTTGTTTTCCTCCACCATACTACGCAGGCATACGTTATTATCGGCCTGACTATGGCGGTGTACAACCACAGGGCGATTTTAGGGTTTAAGCCCCATTTCTTCCCTGCTAAGCGACAGCATATTCCTAAAGCTATTTTAGCCTTTTGGATCACATTGTTAATGTGAGTGTTCCAGGTCAGTCTCTGGTCGATAGTTACGCCCAGGTACTTGACTTCGCTGGAGAATGGTATGAGAGTCCCCTTTACAGTGGGCGTTACAAGTTTGTCCAACTTACGCTTCCTAGTAAAGGGGACTATTGTTGTTTTACTCGGGTTAACCGATAAATTGTTTTCTGTGCAGGTGCACCATGTGTTAATAATGTTCAGAGATCTCTGTAGTATAGATGATACCGTGCTGTGACAGGGGCCGACAACACAAGCCACCACATCGTCAGCATAGCTATGTACATCTAAGTCTCTTGTAGAGGCTTCAACCAGCAATTGGTCAACAACGAGTAGCCATAGAAGTGGCGATAAAACGCCTCCTTGCGGGCACCCTTTAGTTGTTTTGAAGCTCTTTGTAGTTCCGTGTAAGGTAACACTGATAGTTCTGTTGAGGAGCATGAATTCGATCCAACGAGTAGTTGTTTCGTCAATCCCTTTCGCCTTCATTCCCTTGGAAAGGGCGTCTATGGTGACGTTGTCGAAAGCTCCTTCAATATCAAGGAAAGCACATAGGGCTATCTGTTTATCTTCCAAAGCCCTTTCGATCCTGTCTGTTAGTTCTAACAGAGCAGTTTCTGTAGATTTTCCTTTTTGGTAAGCGTGTTGCTTCGGATGCAGAGGGTTATCCCTTAATGGTCCATCCCTGATGCATTCGTCAATAACCTTTTCCATACTCTTGAGTAGGAAGGAGGTAAGGCTTATTGGTCTGAAGGACTTTGACTTCCACATGTATACCCATAACTCCTCTTTACATGACCATACCAAGACAAACGATTCCCCTTGCAACGTTTCAGTCACTGGCGCCCCTTTCAAACTTCCTCTAATATATACTCATTTCTCACTTTATCCAAACTCGTCACACCACACGTCCATCTCAAATTCTCAACATTCTCATCTCTGCTTCAAAGATTGCATGTAATCTTTTATCATCCATTTTTTTCACAGTTTATATGTATATTTATTTGTTTGTCTCGGGCAAACCTTGCAAATGAATTTATTGTCGAAATTCATTATGCCATGCATGCCATATTGAATTATATCCAGCAAAGACTAAATCTACACATTTTTATAATAAACTTTTATTAGGTAGAACTAACTCTAGAAAGAAGAAAATGAACTTTAAATTAAATCAAACTCATTGATTTATAACATTACCTACGTATACAATTTATATGATTTATGAACATATTGCGATATCTGAAATTACTACGGCAAGCTGTATGATCGATAACTTTTAATGATTAATTGATTAGATTAGATATATAGTGGTGAAAAGAGAAACAACAGTTTCTTACCGTAATAAACTAGTGGCGTTTGTGGTTTTTAAATCTTCTAAACCAGGGTTTTTCAACCTTATTCATACCACAGCCCTTTTAGTATGAAGAAATATATCGCGACCCCTACCCTAACCTGACCCCTACCCGTTGTTTTTTTTTGTAACTAATATAGAATCCAATACATTTATTTATTTTCACAATTACGGTTCGGATAAATACATAATTAATAAAAAAAAAAATACATTTTTCTTAAAAAATCTTTATAAATGTTATTGTTTCTTTTTTACTGCTGTAGCTATCCCAACCTTTAGCAACTCCACTATAAAAGCTTCGCGACCCCCTGGCCCTGGTGGTCGCGACCCACAGGTTGAAAAACCGTGTTCTAACAAGTATTATAGAGAGTTTGTTGTATTACAAATAAATAGTTTATAATAGAAATGGAAAATGAACTTATTGTGCGCCAAAAAAGTAACACAACTTATAAATAAACTTAAATCTATGGGTATGGTAGTTTAGTATGGTAGTTTGTTGGTTTGTTTGAGGTATTTTCGGCAATTCTGAACTGATACTCTCATAGCATGAAGTCTAAAAAGCATCATTAATTCTGTGTCAGAAAGGCATAGGTAGTGCTTATACGGCACTATCCCTTTCTGTTTTTCTTTTCTTTCTTTGGCAGTAAGTGAGAGAGAGAGAGCTATATAGAAATATGATGATTTTAAAACTACATATTAGGGGCTGCAACTACGAAAACTATTTTTCTGTTAGAAAGCGATGAGAAAATTGTAGGTTTTTGTTTTGTAAGAAAAACTGCCTCACACTAGGAATTACTCCTTTATCTTGATTCGTGGGTACGTTAATATATATTGGAACTTGCTTGCAAAAAACACCCAGACCCGGAACTACTATCCAAGCCATACAAATAATTGTTCCGTGTGGATATCAAACCCACGGCATATAGTGCAGTAGTTAATTGCTCAACCATTGCGCCTGTCAACTGCGTCTATATTTGTACTTTAAATACTAACAAAAATCATATCTATTCCAGACCCTCAGATGCCACAAAGCTGAGCCAATGAGCTGCGATACACCGACAGGCTCGGGGCCAAATGTACGGCCTCGCGATGCGCGGTGAAACATGCCCCGGCGCAGGCGCAGGCTCGCGTCCCGCCTCCGGGACTACGTGCGCGGGCTGCTGGCCTTCCTCTTCAGCAATGTGGGCGTCATTGTGCTGGTCGTCGCTTATACTATTGCAGGTGAGTTCATTAACATTTTTTATGCCCTAGTGCGGCAAATAAGCAGACTTCCCGTCTGATGATGTCGGCAAACGCATTACCAGAGATCTAATAGGAGATTTGCCTATTCTTCTCATAGAGAAATCTTTGAGAAGAAGTATTCTCCATTTAATATTAGCCTGAAATCACACTGGGCACGCTACTATCACGGCGGTAAGGCCTATTTTTGAGGAGTGGCTACAGGGGTGCCAAAGCGTCTTAATCTTTGGCCTGACGCACCTAAACGGTTGGTTCAGAAAGTTCGTGTATCAGACAAGGCGGAAAGAATTGCCCTGCTTTCACCATTTTGCGGAGTATCGCCGTGTCCTTCTGAAGGCTATCGGATAGGGGCAAAATGAGCGTCCGGTCCTAGTTCAATAGTCAAGGTACGGGGCAAATGGGAATAGCCAAGCGGTCACCTTTTTCAGCAAAGCATTAATGCGAGTAAAAGTAACGGCCCCCGTTAGGGACAGCCTAGGTTCTGAGAGCCACAACGTGACTTCCAGCCACTGTAGGCTCGGGCTTGAGGGCAGTAAGCAATGGGTAACTCGCCTTTTGGCCGTCTGAAAAAGACTATACTCGGGTTGATGTCGCGCGTCGTATTGGAATTCTCCACATGCTCCTCAAAGAGATCTCAACAAGATTGTCGGGGACAGTTAGGACCAATGCCTGCCAGGGCTGAGGATCGATCAAAGGAGTTACGGTGGCCTTTGCAAAGAGCAAATGAAAGAACACAGTGAGTTTTGCTCAGTAAAGTTTGATACTAATCTCTCCTGTCACGTAAAAAAAAAGCTTAAAATCACACAATAGGCACATATTTTCTTTACTTTCAAGTTACAATAATTAAGACATCGTAGATCGACTTTGACTTGAATACATTTTCGCATCTCTATGTAGTTTACTTGTAGTTAGAGCCATTGTACAACATTCATTTAGGAGTGACACGCGAATTCATGAGGTCCAGAAGCAACGTCGACAGTTACAGAATTGTATCTTTTTAACCAAAACTAGCTGATATAAACTAGTGCTTGACTGCGATCCCACCTGTTGGTAAGCAGTGATAATTATAATCGTTGATGGAGAAGCGCACTAGTTTATTAAGAGCCTAATTTTATTCAAGCTTGAAGACACTCAAATTTCAGTCGGATAGGACGACCGCAGCAGGCAAATAATTGTTCCAGTCCCTCGATGTATGCGGTATAAACGACGAGGCGAAACTTAGTCCGGACCGTAGAGGTTTTGACAACGTAAGGGTGGATACTCGCCATACGTCGGGTTATCAGATGGTAGAAATGAGATGGCGAAATCAAGTCATGCAATGCCCGCACACACTCTCCGAAACGCAACCTGTGAAATGCTTTCCGAATCCTGCTTGTCTCAAACCTTATGGCTTCATGATAATCATCATCATCAGCCTTTTTAATGTTCCCACTGCTGGGACTCAGGCCTCCTTTCTAGGAGAGGGAATGGGCCGTAATCCACCACGCGGGCCCAGTGCGGGTTGGTGAATTTTACATGTCTTCGAATTTTTGGTTCTAGGTCATGCCGGTTTCCTCACGATGTTTTCCTTTATCGTTTTGAGAGTAGTGGTAATGAAATAAATTACACAAATCACAGTAGAGACTGGACCCCACAACACAGGGAATCCTAGTGTGGGGTTCAGGGCTTCATCTACGTTTGTAAACTCAATGAGACAATTAATAATTTTTATTTACTTTTTTATTAAATCACTTAAACTATAAAACAATTCAACCTCGCTTCGCTTTATTATTCGCAGATACACGCCATTACCAAACCTCTTTATCTTTTAAACCTTTTGTTTGCTAAAAATGAAAAATTCCAGCCATTTTCACAAAGAAAACCACTACGCCTGCAACTACAAATTCCAATTCTCCGCCTAATTCAGGCGAACCAAACATTTGCTCCAAAGTTGGTCGTCCGTGTCATGAGCGAATTATGTACTTCTGTTTATAATAGTACATTTTATTACAAGTGCAAAAAGTTTGTCATTACGACCGAGGGGGAAATCGCACGAGTGTGTTATGGAGCCGAGGGCTGCAGTGACAAATTTGCACGTGTATCAAACGATTTTTTTCAATACACTTACGAAAAAATGAATTAACGGGGCTTGACCGGCGACTCGAGGGGATCGACGCGCGCCCAGCCTGATACAAAAAATGAAATAAAATTGTGGCGGAAAAGAACACTCGCACTTTTCTGTACTAGTGTGGAAAACAGTCTATGGGGTGCCTAAAAGCGGTGGGATAATAGCGGGTTCAGGGACTTAAAAACACCTTCATAAAGGTTACAGAATTATAAGTGTTACATGTTGAATGTGTAACAGAATCAAATATGTAACACTTATTTATGTGTTTTCAATGTGTTAACCCAAAACACTTACAAAAGTGTAACCCTAACATATCTGTGACAGATATAAAAGTGTTAACAGTGTTAATAAGTGTAAAAGGTAAACGCAGCGTTGCCAAAGTTGCAATTTACTAAAGCTATACTAAAACTGATTATTTCAGTTACACATATTAACATTTATTAACACATAATATAAACAGGTTACAGTTTGATTCGGTAGCACTCCCTAACACATATAAAAGGTTACAGTTTGATTCGGTAACATTATTGTATCTGTTACATTTAAAAGTGTTTTTCTGTTAAAACTGTTTTAAAAAACAGTGTTAAAACACATTATTACGGTTACAGTTTGAGTCCCTGAGCGGGTTTTAGAGGAAGTGTATTGAAAAATGAAAAATCCATGAATTAACAATTCTATTTCCGTAGCTTAAAAGAACCAGCTTCGCTTTTAATTAAAAGGCGAGGCTTAGCACGCGCGCTTTTCTGTACTAGTGCGGAAAACAGTCCATTGCGTACCTAAAGCGGGTTTTCGAGTAAGTGTATTGAAAAATGAAAAAAAAATTAAGAATTCTATTTCCGTAGCTTAAAAGAACCAGCGTTGCTTTTAATTAAAGGGCGAAGCTTGAAACGAGGCCGCGTTTGATTCATTATTACGCGGCTAATTAAAGCCTTTAATGTGATTGATTTTGCTGTGCTGGCTCTTTGATTCTTTGTAGTACACTTCATTGGAGGGTGTTTTTTGCTCGTAGACAAATAGTAGAACCCTTTGGCGATGGGGTAGCGAATTAGAGTCTGTATGTATTTTGTTCACGTAACTCTATGCTGGTCATTTGGAGATGGTTATCCTGCCGTAACAGCACGCTTAGCCAAGTTGTTATTCTGCAATCGTTAACGCTGTAGAAAAGTGATGAAACGTATGGGAATGACGTCATCTCAACGTAAAGTCGCGTGATCGGAACAAACGAATAGAAAATTCGTAACCAAGTTCACATCGTTTAAAATGATAGAATGAATTTCTACAACGTTTAACGATACATCCTTTGATAAACAAACGCTACATTGTAGAACGAGCGGCCGACTCAGGCGCGTCAACATGGCTACCCACTTAACGTTTTTTATAATTGCTGACACCGAAGCGTTACCGATTGGAGAACGGAATTCGACACGATACGGCTGTAACTTGGCTAGGGGGGCAGGTGTGACCTTGGCGGATAAAACTGTATTTATTTCAACTAATATGTACCTAATTGTTCTGTCGGTGAGTCGTTAGGAACTGTCTACAATACAGGGTTATTTGTAAATCACTAACAACCTTGCAGAACTGTATTACTGACATCATAAACAAAAACTTTTGTTCTATGAATTTTTACAAAGCATAATTCATTAATCATAAACAAGATTTTGTTGTTCTTTCTACTTAACAGATTTCAACTCTGTATTTTGCTATACCTATCTACATCTGTATGACGCAAGCGCATCAAGCACCCCCGCCATCCGATCCTAAATACCTTCCGCTATTGTACTGTCGCTTGTTTCGCATAGCCTTCGTAATATTTAGAACGCTCAATTTAAATATTTTTGTTTTTGTATGAAAATCTGATGAACTAAAATATGATATATTATTTTATGACATATTATTTTATGACATATTTAAAAGTCATAAAACAAAAGTTGTTGTTTATGGTGTTAATAACATAGTTCTGAGAGGTTGCCAGTGTTTTACAAAAAACCCTATTATAAGACTCGATTCTCTGCTCTTCCGTTTTTCCCGTATAATGGTAATAAGAACATCTTAAACGCCAGCTACGTCATCAGTTCAGATCGTAGTCTGCAATCAAAGCCGTAATGTCGCCTTTAAAGTACCTATAGTATAGGTACCTCTACAGGAGGGACGTCAAAGCCAGTAATCAGTTTTAGCCGCTCCTGGTATACCGACAAAGGACTGCAATCACTCCGAAGGCTGTGTATTGATATGTACCTATGTCATTTTAGAATGGATCAGGAAAAACTTTTTTGTTATTTAAGATCCGGCTCGAAGGACCGAAATGTAGGGGCAATGTCACAGTATTTTATTTGTTCGTTGTGTGTTTTTCAATGTTGGTTGGTTAAATTAAATATAAGGTCGTTGAGGTACATGTAAAACATTATAAATAAATAGGAAAAATGCTGAGAAGTACTTACATGAACTAAACGATTGTTAAGTGTACGATTAAATTGATATCCTTTCGATAATCTGAAAATTATCCCAAAATTCGAGAAAATGTTCCAACAAATAATTTGCTATCATTCCTAACAATATCAATGTAGTTAACAAACCGACACCGACATTTAGGTCATCTAATTCCGATTGAAAACTCCATAAATATTATATGGAAACCACAACAAAGGCATTGAATGGAATCACAACCGCGGTGTTGTTAGAAAGTGTTTGCACAAAATAGATAGGTACAGAAGTCAATCTACATACAAAGCGCGCTCGAGCAGCACACATACACACCACTCACGGACACGATATCTCGGCTTAAGGCTTATAGTTCCTTGAACCATCTGACCAAAATTAAATGGACACAACACTTGTACCCGCCTGGGCGACAGTACGCGTATCTGTGCATTTAATTGCGGCTAGCTGCTCTCGGATAGTGCGCGGCTGACTTTTAAATCCATTGTCTTTGCGAAATATTGATTTATAAGCTATGTTCGCTTTGATGAATATTTAACCGCTTTTTAAGTAATCTTTCTAAAGATCCAAACCGTTTCGAAAGAGTAGGGAAAAGTTGCGAAATTGCTAAATTTTTTTTTAGACAAATGTATTAATCGCACGAAAAAATCAAATGTTGATAATGTTGTTCATGAATCTATAATTAACATATATATATATTTTTTAAACCTATTAACTTGGCCGTTATCGAGGAGTAGGCCTCAGAAAGTCTGCACTTTTCGGGCGCTTGGACCTTAATCGCCCGTTCGCACTCGTACATTCGCGATCGCCTAGCGTAGGTATAAAAAGTGAGGTACATACATGAGATTGACTTCTGTACCTATCTATTTTGTGGTGTTTGCCAATCGATAATTCAGTGGTGAGCTGGTCCTCTTTGGTACACCACAAACGATTGAACGGCGCCTGTTGCCAAATGCTATAAAACATGATGGATCGGGGTGTTTTGTAATGGTTGGGAGGCAATCGGCGTACTTCTGATGTTGTTATGCCAATGTGGTACAATTTTATGTCATGCTTAAGGGATATGGTGCGTGTTGTGTTGTGTCATGATTGCTGTTTTTAGGACGTTTTAGAGCCATTTCCGAACCCATTATGTAGTCGCTTTTGGAATCGAATTAAAAATAATCGTTTTTTTTTTACAAAAAATATAATTTGCTATATCCGGCTTTGCACAGATGCAAAGTCAAATTAACAGACCTTCCTCAATCCTTCCTCATTTTATGGTTCTTTATATTAGAAAAAGCTGCATTATATCGGTTGCATAGTAATTGGATTCGCGGAGACACACGAGAAGCAGAGTTTTATATTACGTAAAAGTTTTTTTTAAATATTTTTAACTAAAGTAATATAACCTACCTAATAACTTTGGGTTATTATCACGATCAAGGATTTAACTTTGACTGACCTGTTGGACTAGTGGTTAGTGACCATGACTGCTATGCCGGAGGTCGTGGGTTTGATTCCCACCCAGGATAAATGTTTGTGTGATGAGCATGATCGTTCTTTTGTGTCTGGTTGTGATTTATCTATATTATGTATGCATTTGGTTTTCTAAATACATAAATAATTTAATATATTTATATAAGTCTGTTTATCAGTTGTCTAGTATTCATAACACAAGCTCTGCTGCTTAGGATGGCGTTGTGTTATAGTTATGGAATATAAAACAACTAAAACTTTTGTATAAGCTAAAGTAAGAAACATTTAGACCACCATCTAAAGGCTTCTTACTTTGGCTCAAGTTGCTCAAGTCAATGCACCCATTGGCTGACTTAGATCGCGGACACCGACCCAATTTAAGCTGAAGCCCTCAAAATTTGCCTATCTGGTTACAAGAAGGCACTAAACTGTGTACCGTTGTTCGAAATATATTATTATTATTATATTACAAAGCCTGCAACACAAGCGTAGGATAGCCAGCTTTTCGGTATTCTACAGGATTCATTTTGGAGAGTGTGTTCAGGAGTCACATCACTTCTTCCATCGGACATCCTGACGCACGGCGAGTGTCCACACTTACGTTGTCGACCTCTCTACGGTTCGGACTAAACGTCTCACGTCGTCGTTAATATCGCGTATATCGATGGACTGGATGAATTTGGCTGTTGCGATCTTCTCATCTGATTATAATTTTGGTGTCTTCAAGGCTAGAGTGCATTTAGACTCTTTATAAACTAGTGCTTCACCATCAAAGATTGCATCACTGCTTACCATCAGGGATTGCACTAGTTTATATAATTTAAAAAAAGATACCAGGTGCTAATTCTCTTTCACAATGGACTTTAAAACTGTTATAATCACGGCCCAATACTCACGCCACAATATCAATAATTACTGCCGTTCCACCAATCTTATCGGCCTCCTCTTCTAAATCAAAGGGTATTGATTGCGCCACAATAATAGAATTATGCTTGTCGCTCCACGTCATTAGTCGACTTGAAAGCCTGAACTTTACACTTCACTGGGCACTTTTAACTTTTACAGCATCTCTGCTGGGTATTTCCTTTGTCATTTTGATGAAGAATGAGGGGTAGGGGTTCGCGATATCGCGTTAGGCCGATGCAGACGATCCGGGGGTATTGGAGATAGATTGTTGCAAACGGAATTCGGTGTTTCATTGTGCAATCAAAGATAAGATGGATATTCATCTTATTTTTCTGCGACTCTCTTGAATTTAAATAAATCATTTAATAATTTATTTAAATTCTAAAGAGTCGCCCCACTTTGCACGATGGTTACAAATCTTTTATATAATATACATATGTATATATTTATTTTACAACTGAACATTCGTTAAATCACTAAATCTATTCATGAAAACCGCATGAAAATCTGTTTAGTAGTTTTTAGTTTATTGCGAACAGACAGGCAGATGTGGTTTGATTTATAGTACATACATATGTACAAGGATATTTTTTGTAAAGAGTATTTGTACCTATGTTTTCGCACGAATATAATTTACTAGCTTTAGCCCGCGGCTTCACCCGCGTACATGAAATATAGCTTACGTCACTCAAGAATAAAGCAGCTTTCTATCGGTGAAAAAATGTTAGCAATCAGACAAGTATTTTCAGATATTACCTCCTACAAACAAACTTTACCTCTTTATACGAGTAATTTGTGTAGATAAAGACGAAAGTTTGTGAGTGTGTATGTTTGCTAATTCACGCTCGAATCGCTGAACGGATTTGGATGATGATTGGCACACGAGTAAATCATGTCCTGGAATATAAGATAGAATTGTATAATTGTATATATAGTACAATATAGTCTGTCTAAAAAGTCAAACGACTTGGGAATTTTGTATAATATTTAATCATTTATAAAATACTTTTATTCGATACTTTTTAACAAGCTTATATTAGCTTCACCTGTATGTTTGTAACCAATGCCTTTGAGCTCGATTTTGGCCTACTTTGGGCGATCAGATTTTCTTCAAACTTTGCACACCCATCAAAGACTGATGACAATACAATAATCCGTTTTTTTTTTAGTGAAAAATAAAAATATGATTAAAAAAAACTAAAAAAACACGCTTTCATAGCATAAACTAAAAAGTGTAAAATAATTTTCAATATATAAAAAGCGTGGGGCGCTTTGTGCCATATTTTTCGTAAATCGAGCACCCCACGCTTTTTATATATTGAAAATTATTTTACACTTTTTAGTTTGTTATGCTATGAAAGCGTGTTTTTTTTAGTTTTTTTTTTAACTATATATTTTTTATAAGGTTCTTCTATTAGTAAGCAATGATTAAGATCTCTTAATCAACCTTGATTATTGAACCAGTGTTGACTACATCAGATTTAATTTTGTCCTAATAATTACCCAAGTCGTTTGATTTTATAGACAGACTCTAGCACATAGATTTCTTATTTTTCCTTGAGCGAATTTTCTACTATCGCGCGGGCAAAGACGCTGTCAACAGTTAGGTTAGTCTAAAGCAGCAGTTCCTAACCTCCCGGGCAGTTTCTAGTAGAGTTTCTCACCTGGTCCGCAAGAGCTAAAAATTTTATTACGTTTCAAAAAAGGTTGATCAATGTTTTTTTTTTAATTTTCCAACTGAAAACTAAAATTGATGCAATTTATGGTATCAATTTTAGGTATCTCTCAGAAATACTGTGTTCCACTCCACAACAGGTTCTCGTTACTTGTAATTTTTATGAATAGGTATTTTTCAATTTGAAATTTTGATAAAAGTATTTTTTTTATGTTAACACTAGCGGCCCGCCCTAGCTTCACACGGTCAAATTCTCGGTAAATGATAAAAAATATTTACTTTCCAAATAGTATATTTGCTCTCGCATTGTCTTTATAATGTGTCTCTAATTACGGTATTCGGAAGGTTAAATAAACTTGTATTGAAGTATATTAAAAACACTTCGTCAGTTTAAACTAGATGAGGCCGGTGTTTCCTAGCTTACTAATCATCATCATCATCATCATCATATCAGCTGAAAGACGTCCACTGTTGGACATAGGCCTCCCCCAAGCGTCGCCACAACGACCGGTCCTGTGCATCACGCATCCATCGGATTCCCGCGACCCTGACCAGGTCATCGGTCGACCTTGTTGGAGGCCGTCCAACGCTGCGTCTTCCGGTACGTGGTCGCCACTCCAGAACCTTTCGTCCCCATCGACCATCTGTTCTGCGTGCAATATGCCCTGCCCATTGCCACTTAAGTTTGGCGATTCTTCGAGCTACATATGTCGGTAACCTTGGTTCTCTTGCGGATATCTTTATTTCTGATGTGATCACGCAAGGAAACTCTAAGCATAGCCCTTTCCATTGCCCTTTGGGTGACTTTGAGTCTTCTTATGAGGCCCATTGTAAGTGACCACGTTTCGGAGCCATAAGTCATCACTGGTAACACGCACTGGTCATAGACTTTCGTCTTGAGACACTGTGGTAAATTGGACGAGAAGACACCGAAGGCGAAGAATCTCCGGAAGCTTACTAAATGCATGTATTATGCACCAAAACCTTTCTTATAAATCATTGTCTATTGGTGAAAACTGAATGAAAATCTGTTTAGCAGTTGTTGAGATTATCGCGTTCATAGAGACAGACGTAGTTGGGGACTTTGTTTTATAATATGTAAGGATACGAGTAGGTAGATTTATTTCTAAATTTCTTTAATTTGGTATCTTTGTTGGTAGTACTGATCAAAACCAGTGATATGTATTAAACAGACAGAAGCGCGAACCAATCAACAATAAAAAAAAAAACATATGACAGTGGCTTCGCCTAAAGGAAATTAAAATTGCACATTATACAAATCTGTTCACCCGTTACATTATAAAAACGATGATGGATGATGATGGCAAAGCGTTGATATAAAAATGATGATGGGATGAATTTTTGATAAAAGTATTTTTTTATGTTAACAAAGTTAATCTCTCTTCTGGATTTCTAGTAAGTACTACCTACAAAGAAATCAAAATGGTCCCAGATCAGAAACAGTTTGAAAACTTCTGGTATACATATTAATAAGAGAGTCGGAAATAATTCATACCAGCGACGTCGCTCAAAGAGAATAAAAATCAATCTTTATACAAATTTGTTCACCCGTTGAGCAGTCATTGATTAACATATAAACATTATATCAGTAGAATAAAGCACACAAAATTTTGATCAAAAAATGATGTATAAACTTTAGTCTTAAGTATTAAATTAGTTTGTACCCTCCGTGGTAATGGATCCTTTGTGTACGAGCTACTATAGATCAGACTTAATACCGGCTAGGTATTTAATCATAACCTCTATTTACGGTGCTATTCAAAAGGCTTCCCGCTGAAAGGAGGCACCATGCGCCTACGGGCAACCTTTGAATAGATTCTTAATAATTATGCCCGGAATTTACACAAAGATGTCTAGAATCTGTAAGCTGAACGCGATTCCTGGAAATCTTCACAAATATGCTTTAGTTCGCTTAGTTATTCCAAGAACTGGATAATTTCATTATTTAGACAGTTAAACATTGTGAAAAGGGTTGATTTATTTTGTTCAAAAACTTTTTTTTACTTGCTTTTTTCCAAGGCTGTGTAATATAATAAAATTATAATTGACTTTTCCTTGCAAACCGCTTCGACTACGATGAACTAGAAAAGTAATTTTCTTAGTACTTAACGAGCTTTTTCTCAAGACGAAAGTCTATGACCAGTGCGCGTTGCTAGTCATGACTTATGGCTCTGAAACCTGGTCGTTCACAATGGGCCTCAATAAAAGGCTGTCACTCAAAGGAACATTTTTAGGCGGTAAGGTTTTGTAGTAGGATTTTTGTTTTGCTTGAATGCGATTTTTTTATGGTGGGAATATCATCAATGACAACCCCCGTTCTTGGGTGGAGCGAGAGATAGTTTCAGACTCTTACTGACTAAAAACCCACCCCGTTCCTTCAAGCCTTCATACCGGAGCTCGAGTTGTCTTTTGAAACTAACCCTGGCCCCAGTAGGCTTCGACTCAGCTGGGCCCCTACTATTACTGACAACCCCTTGAGGCGCACGGGAACAGTGCGCACCGTCGACGACTTGGGCTCGGTCCGGACAGTTACCGGACGGTTGGACAGCGAACTACCCCCACCTAATGGTAAACAGAGATGCAATCAATGATGGTGAACCACACTAGTTTTAAGAGTCTATTCACTATCCCTATAGACTCCTAAATTATAGGCTATGCTAGCAGTTTCCTTGTGTGATCGGATCAGGAATGAAGGTATACCCAGAAGAACCAAGGTTACCGATACAGCCCGATAAGTCGCCAAACTGAAGTGTCAGTGAACAGGCCACATTGCTCGTAAAAAAAAATGTCTGGAGTAGAAGTCTTTCAGCTAAAATGATACTAATAATAATCGAATGGTTACTAATCAATCAACCACGACCAGTTTCATCTCTTCTCTGACATTTTTTCGATTTAATTCAAAACATTCTTTAAGTGAAATAAAAAAATATTTTGAATAGAATTTTGAATTGACAGTATGCACACTCCCTAACCTACAGCTTCAAAGAGAAAGTCTTTAAAATTAAACTCGTGTTTTTCTTGACGACATTATGATGCTTCGTAATTTATGTTCGGGCGTCGTCTTCGGTGAATTAAAAGGAAACTGTCTTCGTGGCTCAGCCTCGTGATAAATTATTAATAAGGCAATGTTTGGCATGAGATAAAAGTGATATAATATCGTCAGTTCAAAAAATGAAGTCGTTATCTATTAAAAAGATATCATTATTTTTTGTATGACACTCTTTTCATGTCTTTGTGATGGAATGATCATCAAAGTGTTAGGGAATTTGCTTGTGGTAAAGTGATTTCGTAACGTTGTTTGGAGATGAGGTCAACTTTAGGGCTAGACCCAATTATTGGTACATTTATTTAGGTCCGGTTGTTAAGCTTTACATTAATCAAACATTTATATTGTTCAGCAGTAATGTTGTGTGTTTCGGTGGAGGTAATCTATGTAGGTTGCGATTACTTTTACTTACAAAAGCTAGAATTACCTGGGAGTGTTCGGCTTTTTTGCAGAAACATGCGGTATAAGCTACGGGAACTAAGCGGCAAGCAAAAAACTAATTTAGATAGTCTGTCTAAAAACTCAACCGACTTGGGAATTTTGTATAATATTTAATTATTTAAAAAATACTTATATTTGATGCTTTTTATAAGGTTCTCCTATTAGTAAACAATGTTCAATATCTCTTAATCAACCTTGATTATTGAACCAGCGTTGACTACATCACATTTCATTTTACCCTAATCATTACTCAAGTCGGCTGACTTATTAGACAGACTAGATAGCATTATATTTTGAAGACATTTTCGGATTATGTTTCGTAAAATACTCAGAAGGATTAGAATGGTATTCTACAATTACCGATACTAGCGTCTGCCAGCGACTTTGCCTGCGTGAAAATAGGGTTCTCCATACAAACTTTGGACCAACGGTTCATCCCCTTAGGAGCAGAATTTTGAAAAATCCTCTCTTAGTGTTTGCCTATGTCATAAAAGGATTCCTTTTATTGAAACTGATAAGGGGTTAACTTAATAATTATAATATTACAATAGTACAGAAAAATATCCGGCTCGAAGGACCTACAATTTTTAATGGACACTAAAATCTTTCTCTCTTGTCACAGGTTCGTTCATGTTCCAAGCGATAGAAGGAGGCAGCGAGAGGAAGATAGACAACCAAATGAAGAGGGAACGGGAGAACCTGTCGCAGTATCTGTGGCAGAACGTCACTCTTGCCTTGAACCTCTTCAATGAGACAGCAGTGAAGGAGAGGTGCGTATCTCATGGTCGGTCGCTGAGCAGAGGCCCTGCCACGAGCTTTTAATTCTATCCGTTGACCTAAACAGAAATGTTAAAGTGATTGAGCTATATAGGGTGTTTGGAAGTAAATGAAACAAAGTGTGAAGTCCCGCAAACCTCCGTTGAAATGGGAGGATCCACGGACCAGACGGGTGTTATGTCTGGTGGGCAACTGCACGCCGTTAGCTGATTTTCGGGCTGTTCTACATGTTCAATCCGTGCGGAGAACTTTAATTGCGCGATGCAAGATTAGTTCTTATGACTGCGACGCCTTAGATACAGGTGTATGGCTCCATCCCTTTTTCTCGTTCGCACGCTTGACATTTTAATACGTCATGGCAAGGCCCCAGTTCTCAAATATCATTAATTCTGTCTTAAATTTTCCTAATTGTGTTGGGAGTTGTACCAGTATTTTATATGAAGCCCTATCTGATCTTCATAACTCAGTATCACGATACTCCTTCGCAAGACTGGTGTCAGTTTTTCTGGCTTCTATCTGCTGCGATTATTATAGATCTTCAAGTGACGGTCAAAACTATCGTGCCTTCCTTGGAGTTAATGAACCATGATCACACGATCGTTTATTATTATTATATTATTTATTGTCACCACATAAACAAAAAATTACAGGACAAACATTATTAAAACATATACTCGATTTGAAGTACTACTACTACTTTTTTCACTGACCGTTTAACCCATTTTGACTTCTATTGCATTGGGAACATGACAAATAGCAAATGCAGTAAAAATTTGTATTGATACCATTGTTTTTGCTTTGAATGCCTTTCTTACGACTACGGAATAGAAGTCAAAGTCGGTTGAACGGACAGTAAAAAACATTTGTTTGAATGTTTAATCTTTATGCAAATGGAGTCTAAAGATACTAAAGTCTTGCTTACTCTGGTTTCCTCTCAGGATCGGCACAGAACTGCAGAATTACCAGATTAAGATAGTGAGGGCGGTGCACAAGGGCTGGGACGGTGGCCGGTCTTCGCCGCAGTGGAGCTTCTCCTCAGGCTTCCTGTACTCCCTCACCGTCATCACCACCATCGGTAAGGATCTAGTAATCATCATCATTCACTTGCCTTTCTCACAATTCATTTGTAGCTGGCGCAACATCTTCCTCGTCTTCTATACTTCTAATTTAGACGTCATTATCAGCAGTTACCTCCCTTTGTCTAGACATATTGTCTTTCACACAGCCTTTCCATGGTTTCTTTATTTTTCGTGTACTCTTATCGCCCAAGGTTATATATTTTTTTACATTTTTATGGTGTAAATCATCACATGACTTGTCCCGCTCTGGGGTAGCCTGAGAGGACAGGTCAAATTTTTACTACCTTTATTGTGAACTCCTGTGAGTGTCCCCTTCATCTGTCCTTTGCGTTCTAGGATCACGGTATCTCTTTTAAAAATTCCCATGACCCCTACGCTAACATCTTGTAGGGCCCTCACCCACGGCAAATTTTTGTAGCGATGCTTTGAGCGTAATTCGCATTTGAAAGAGCTATAGAAAAAATGCCAACGCGCTATTAACGCGCTACAGCATTGCGACTGTATCGATGCGATCGCGCCACAGCATCCTGGGGCCTTAGAGAGGCTCTCTTGGAGCACTACGCGCTGTAGATTACTTGTTTCTTGTCCATATTAAATGTTTTATTCCCCAAAACATGGGCTTATATATAGGGATAGGAAGATGATTACGAATGATCTGTTCGCCAGGTTACGGGCATCTGTCTCCGAAGACGGAGTGGGGCAAGGTGGTGACGATCCTGTACGCGCTGCTGGGGATGCCGCTGTTCCTGCTCTACTTAACCAATGTTGGTAAGATTTGCAACCGGCTACTTTATTGCTCCTCTGTTTGCAGGTTCACGAAATGATTGAAGATTCATATTTTCTATAGATTTACTGTGATTTGTGTTAAAAGATGAACTCGTGGTTAAATAATAACAAAAATGGGTAGATCTTCAAGGTCAAGTGTTGTAATACTTATCGAGGTCGACCCATGGATGGTTTTTTTTTTAAGCTGGGAAATCATCTACTAACTTTTCCTACTCTAGGGAGGAGCGAGAGGGCGTAGTGCTAAAATAACACCTATGATCCTTGCTGTATGCTGCTGTATGGTACTGGCCATGAGCGAAGAGGAATGGCAGGCGGTCACCTGCTTCTCGTAAGGGAACTTCTTCACTCCTCATCCGCCGGGATCACAACCCCGATGTCCAGTTACCGTAGGTTTGGGTTTGTGGACAGCGAGCAATAGGCAGCTCGCAGTCTGGCCCTCCGGATACCGTACAGACCGAGCAAGTGTCGTTGATGGCGTGTAGTATTCCACGCGCGTCTCTACGACATGAAGCAAAATCGGCAAGGCCGAACCCTACTAGGGCCATGGGGTCCTGGCAAAGAAGGCACATAGGTGTGATTTTAGCCGCTCTGCCCTAGATCGGGAGAAGCAATTACATGATCTCCAACCTTCACAAAAAAAACACAGTTGGGAAAAAGGATCGCAGATTGATACAATGACATATCCAACTATCTGTTATGTATTTGTTTATTGTGCAAACCTACCACAGTGTTGTCTTTTTTTACCCAAAGGTTGACTGGTAGAGAATGCTTTGTGGCATTAAGTCCGCCTATGTACCACTATTGTACATGAAGTTTAAATAAATAAATGACAAAGTACGATTATTCTAATCACAATTAAAAATCCCTAAGTGGCTCATCGAATATGCTGGGGTACGCCATTATAATTAATCATTGAGGTGGACTAATTTAAAAGCAATCAAGAGCCCTTATTATAAAATAGATAATTGCCCAAATGGATTTCTGCTAAGTAAGACAGCTCATTAAGATAAAAAGTGAGAGTGATAAGCAAATCTCGATTAGATTTTGGCAAAAACCTTTGCAACTTCGTTATGGATGAGATAATTTGAGTTCAATGTTTCGCTGTAATTTACGATATTTTTATACAAGCACATTTAACCGCGATTTGAATTTCTGCCACGCGTATAATTTTGTATTTTTTTTTCTGCTCTCAAAACGGTGAAGGAAAACATCGTGAAGTACCGGTTTCGGTATGTCCTAAAATCAAAAATTCGAAGACATGTGACACCCGCACTGGGCCCGCGTGGTGGATTACGGCCCATTCCCTCTCGTAGAGAGGAAGCCTGAGTCCCAGCAGTGGAAACATTAAAAAAAAAGCTGATGATGATGAATTTCTGCCCCTTAAATAATAAGTCCAACAAATTATAAAACAATTTTTGAGGAGTTGACAGGCGTTTTAAAATAAATAGAGAGTGATTTGTGGATGATCTGTACCCCTAGCCAAGTTTCTAATCTGCAATAGTTAACGCTTGTAGAAAGCTTCAAATGTACGAGAATGACGTCGTCTCAACGCTCAGTCATGTGGTCAGAACAAAAGAATTGGCGGCAAGGTCAAAACGAAGCGTTCGACGCAAGCAAAACGGTTGTCACTTGGCTAGGGGCTGGAGTCTAAACCAAGCGTATGCCTGTATTTTAGAGCTCTAGTAATTAAATGTTAAATTACATCATAGGTAAATAGAAAAAATCGGCGAATGGCGAGTCGGACTCGCGTATGAAGACATGAAAAAAAAAATCACGTTCATTTTATGGGAGCCCCTTTTTATATTTTATTCTGTTTTTTTATTATTTGGTGTTATAGCGGCAACAGAATTATTTGCCTATTTTTTTTTTTTGTTTTATATATCTATCACGGTTGATGAGATACAGCCTGGTGATAGACGTACAGACAGACGGACGGACAGCGGAGTAGCTAGTCAACGTGCGTGTATGTATTAACAATAATAATTAAATAAAACGGTTCCCGGCTTCCCAGAGACGGTGGGATGAGCCGCTCTGCAAAGTAGTTCAGGAAAACCTAATCGTAACATCTGCTACTGCTGCGGAGCGTGCGCGCCTGCTGGCTGTGGGAAATTGGGAGTCAGGTCTTTGGCTTCACGCACTGCCGTCGTCGAATATTGGCACCTTGTTCGACGATACTACTTTCCGCTTAGCTGTTGCCCTACGTCTAGGTGCTCCTTGTTGTTCTCCTCATCGCTGCCACTGTGGCGAAGTTGTCAACAGCCTCGGTCACCACGGCCTGTCATGCAGTCGAAGTGCGGGACGCATAGCACGGCACGCGAACATTAACGACATCATCCGACGAGCCCTTGTCACCGTCGGCGTTCCGGCTGTTTTGGAACCTCATGGCCTGGCGCGCGACGATGGTAAGAGACCAGACGGTATGTCTTTATTTCCTTGGAAGATGGGTAGGCCTTTAGTGTGGGACGCTACCTGTGTCGATACTCTTGCGCCATCCCATCTTCCTAGCTCATCGTGCTGTGCTGGTGCTGCCGCGACGGCTGCAGAGAACCTCAAGCGGCGGAAATATAACAGCCTCGTCGGCAGTTATATTTTTGAGCCGTTTGGGGTTGAAACTCTCGGGCCGTGGGGTCCGAGTGCTCATATGCTTTTTAAAGAATTAGCGAAACGCTTAATTGACGCTTCGCGTGACCCAAGGGCTGGCTTCTACCTCGGTCAGAGAATAAGCATTGCCATACAACGTGGCAATGCCGCCAGCCTTTTGGGCACACTTCCAGTCGACAGCGATGCGGAGGAGTTTTATGACGTCATATTTAACTAGGCATTTAGTGTATATATTATTTTTAATTATTTAAGTTATTGTTTAATTTGTTTATTATTTCCTAGCAATTAATTTTAATAAATAAGATATGTTTTGTAACATTTGCAAAATAAATAATTAATAAAACGGTACAATTTATTAACAAATACATTTTGATTGAAATATATTATGTAACTTGGTAATATTCAAACGTCAAAGTAAACAGGAGCAGCTTTCAAAATAAGCCTCCCTTTCACCGCTTCCACACGTAAGCTAGGAAGATTAAAACTCACTAAAGACTTCCAGGATAAGCACAGAATTTATATTTGTTATTAGTATAAAATAAATATCGATGTAGTACCCAAGTCCGATCCACAGTGGGCACCACTGGAAACTTCAATGTGACTATCGGCTTACATCAGGGATCGGCTCTCAGTCCTTACCTCTTCCTGATGATAATGGATGCTCTGACGTCGGACATTCAGGAGGAGGCCCCCTGGTGTATGCTGTTTGCCGACGACATTGTGCTGGTTGCCGAGAGTGGCTTAGAGGCCCAAAACAGATCGGAAGTGTTGTGGAACAGCGTGGAGAGTGTTGGCCTGAAATTGAGTAGAACCAAAATGTAATATTTGTTCTGCTATTTCGGCGGTCTCTCCAACCCTGTGCCTTTAGCTCTCGCCGGAACGCCCATACCAATCTGTTCCGACTTTCGGTTCCTCGGGTCGCTCGTCCAAGGGAATGGTGAGGTAGACCGAGACGTAACACGTCGGATCAACGCAGGATGGATGAAATGGCGACAGGTTACGGGAACAACTTGCGACCCACGCATGCCTCTCAAGTTGAAGGGTAAAATAAACAAGTCCGTCATAAGACCTGTCATACTGTATGGATCAGAATGTTGGGTTGTGAAAAAGAAGGATGAAAAAAGATTGCATGTAGCGGAGATGAGAATGTTGAGATGGATGTGTGGTGTGACGAGAGTGGATACAGAGAGAAATGGGTGTATTGGAGGAAGTTTGAAAGTGGCGCCAGTGACTGAAAAGTTGAAAGGTAATCGGTTGTCTTGGTATGGTCATGTGAAGAGGAGAGATGAAGCGCATATTACTAAAAGAGTTCTGAGTATACATGTAGATAGATGGAGAGGGAGAGGAAGGCCGAAGAAAAGATGGATAGATTGTGTGAGGAGTGTGAAAGAAAAGGGAGTTAGTGATAGTTTGACGGGTGAAAGGACAGAATGGCAGAAAAAAACATGTTGCGCCGGTTTCAAGTCATTTGGGATAAGGGCAGGAAGAAGAAGAAGATGAGTATAAAATTAATGAAAACTAGTGTTATTATGTGATCAGATTAGCAGAACTAATTAATGATTAGAAAATAAAAGATGGAGCGTTGCGATGTACGTTTAGTTTTATTTTTCCCGTAATGGCGTACTTAACTTTATCTTATGGATGCGTTCACTAACAGGGCTGCGTTCGTAATTCCAACAAAAATAAATTACTATTATAATACGTACCGCATCTTCTGTATGTCTATTTGGGATTAACTCAAAAACTACTAAATTGATTTGCATGCGGTTTTCAGAATAAGGCAGAGTGATCCATGAAAAAGATTGAAGTGTACAATTAAGGTTAAGAGGGGTTAAAGTTTTCCAAAAAAGTCAAGCCGCCTAGGAGGTTTCATCGAAATTGCTGCCTAATTAATACCCTTTGAGATGGTAAAAAAATATGTAAGGATAACATTATGCTCTATTACCCGAGTGAAACCGAGACAGTTCACTAGTATTATCACACTGATTTCATCTACACTAATATCTATACTAATATAATGAAGAGGTAAAGTTTGCTTTTTTGTTTGTAGGAGGTAATCTCTGAAAGTACTGAGTCCGACTGCTAAAATTTTTTCACCGATAGAAATTACTTTATTCTTGAGTGAAATAGGCTAAATTTTATGTACGCAGGTGAAGCTGCTGGCTAAAGCTAGTTCACTATAACGGCGAAAGTTTGTGAACTGGTACGTGGGTGCGTATGTTCTTCTTTACGCTCGAACACTTGACTTCGATGTACACGGGTAGACCAAGTCCTGGAATAGCACATAGGGCGTTTCACCCCGGCTGTATCTTCCCTTCGGATAATTTTCTACTATCACATGGACGAAGCCGCTGGCAGTCGCTAGTTATAAATAACGTAAAGTTACTTGATTGTTTGTAGGAGATATTATTTATCTTTGGAAGCACTGATCCTATTTTGAAAATACTTGTGCCTGAATTTTTTTATCCCGGATAATTAATTGTACCAATATAGGTCACGGGACCGATGCCGCAGGGAAAAGGTATTTTATTTCATAAAATAAAATTTGATGAACTTATAGATGCTACACCAAAGTATTTTTATACGCATAAATTTTTTGTTTTTAAATTATTAAATGACTTCACCTAATTTAAGGTGGAGCGAGTGGGCGTGTTGCTCTGTGAGCGGTAGCTAAGCACGAGGCGGCAAGCGGCAAGAACAAAAGTAAGAAAATATTTGAAGCACGCCACGAGACACCGCTCACAGCGGCGCGCGCCCGCCTACTGATGCTGCGCCGCTCGCCGCGTCGCGCTCCACTAAGTCACCAGGCCGTTAGACTTTAACTGACTCATCTGTGTCCTTAAATCGCCTTTTGCGTTCCAAGGCCACAGTAACTCGAAAGAGTTAAGTCGGCGGGAATGGGCTCCACTAGGCACGGGTACCAGTACGACCAATGTCCACTTGGGAATCGGTTTTACTGACATTTCTTTGAAGCATGCAACATCTTACGGGTTGGTCAGATGGCGAGTTATTTATTGCTCGTCGTTTGCAAGATCGCGCCTTTTGTTAGCCAGGAGTCGTCCTGCAACTACTGACAGCCGAGGCTGAGGCTGGAGCGTGAGGACAATATTTTTACTTCGCGTTTGCGGTCCCCGCACGAAATACGGCTTCGCAGAATGAGGTCACCGCTTTCCATCCCCCTTCGCTTCGGACCAAAACTCGTACCAGGTCGCTAGGACGCTCAGGTTGTGGCCGCCTCACGGCTCCATCAACACTCGGAGCGCTCTATCCGCACGAGGCACACCTCGACCGTATGCTTCTTATCCTCTGGACGGCCCACAGAATGGTGACAGCCGGGCTTTCTTCCGCCCAACGACCTTCCGGTCACTAGACTCCTCTGAGAGCTTGAGCTTGAGCTAGAGCTTGAACTAGCGCACCAAAACAATGCCGTCAACTAGCCGTGGTACGAGGGAGCGGGGTATTGCGTTTTGATTGGATCTGATTGGTATAGGAGAGCGGGGTACTGCGTCTGATTGGTCGAGACTATTTGGAAATTTCTTCTGTGGCGACCTACATCAGATGCATAAATCATATGTGTTGACAGACATGCGTCGCTTGTTATTAAACGTCTAGTGGCTGTAAGGTCGTTGCTTCCGCCTAAATCCGAAATAGGAACCTCCCAAACTGATCTTGCCCGCAGTGGACCTTTTTTTTTTATGGTGGGAAAGAAATCATTCTATGACATCCCTCGCTCTTGGGCGGAGCAGGAGATAGTGTCAGACTCTTACTGATTAAAAGACCCACCCCGTTCCTTCGGTTCCCCGTTCCTCGAGCGCCCTTTCGGATAACCCTGGCCCCAGTAGGCTTCGACCCGGCTGGGTCCCTGCTGTTGCTGACAACTCCTTGAGGCGCGCGGGAACAGTGCGCGCCGTCGACGACTTGGGCTTGGTCCGGACAGTTACCGGACGGCCGGACAGCGAGCTACCCATTGCTCACTGTCCGCAAGCGTCCGCTGTGGACCTGTCTCAAAAAGAATGCCGTGAAAAGTGAGGGAGGATGCCGTGGCACTACTCATATCAAAGACTTATCACCGGGATTGTAGCGTGCCCAAAGGAAAAATTCAAACTTAAATAATTGTAAGTAGGCAACATTTCGACACATGAAACAATTCTTAAATTACCTGTTACTTGTATAGTGTTATGTTTAACCAATTTTTGTTCAAACACAAAACATTGGAGTGTTCTGTTTACTGTTACTTCGGAAGGAAGTTGTCATTTTATAAACAAGCCCAACAGACGGATCTGTTTATAAACAACTAAACTTATAAATACTTCATACCTATACATTCAGACGTGTGCCACACACGCCGATCTGGGCGCGTCGGTCTCCATACATTTTATATGGAAATTAGACTTGTAGAGCTACACTTGATCCACGCCACGCCACGCGATGTACTACTACTACTACGTACAAATCAGGCGTGTGACACGTGTGCGTCGGACTAATGTAGTTCCCGCATAGATCATGTTTTTTTTTGTAATGTTTGGAAACTGGTCCTTTTACTCAGATTAATAATTTCTTGCTTTGGTACACCGAATTTCTTAACTCGGTCAAACATTATTTTACCAAGACAAATTGAATTACAATTTATAAGATCAAAGTTTTTTGTTTTAATTTTCCGATGAAATATTGACATGATCGGAGTTGGCGGAAAAATACATCGATGTGGATCTTGCTAGGAGGCCTTCCAACGCTGCGTCTTCCGATACGCGATCGCCACTTCAGAATCTTTCGGCATCCTCCACAAATGCACAGAAACTATTTATTTACTTATATATAATATTAAAAACTAAAGTAACCTAATCTAATAATATTAATATTTATCCATCAAAATAATATTGAAGGCCTCTTAATATAAGTGATGAAAAATCATAGGTCTCTGGAATTCCCAGCCATTCAGGTTTCATCGTATTATCTTTGGTTTTAATGATGAAATGGAATTCCTACTGTTCTTTGTTTGGTCCTAAAGAATTACGAATAAGAAATATCTAATATTTTCCTACAAAACATAATTTTCCCCTTAACAATATTTTAGCGTAATTTAATTGAAAATCTGAGGATCGTATAATTTGATTTGCTTAGTTTGTTAAAACAATTAATTGTTGTTTTTTTTCTGTTAAATCACTTGAGAATTAATTTGGAATTTGTTCACAAAAGGCGAAAACAATTAGGTTGGATAAATAACCTAATTAACTTTAAGAATTTTCAATCTAAAAAACAAAGAAAGTACTTGTAGATAATTGAATTTCAAGTTTTATACCATGGAGACTTTTACAGGCTAGTAATCTATTAAAAAAACTTTTCAGGTCATCGTTCTTTTAAAAAGGGGTTTTATTTTTCTAAAGAAACTTGTTATAGGTTTGGGCCCTAGAAGTTCTAAAACCAATTTTCTTCTTAGCGAGATTGAAATGAATCTATTCTTTTTTTTCTCTCACTGGAACGTGTTCACTGATTGACCAATATCTTGCTTAATAGAACTCAATACTTACCTAAAATATTTTTTTTATTCATAGAAACTCCAAGCGTCCTCTTCAAATAATAAAAAAAAAAAAACTGACAAAGATAGACTGGTCCTTCGTCGCATAAAATAAAACTGAAGGACCATATTATTATTTTTTCTAGGTTAACGCTTGACCACTATCTCAGTTGATGGAAAGCGGTGATGTGGTCGACAATGGAGTACGCTTGCCTAGAAGTATCCTATTCACTCTTGATTTAAAGATCCCTAGGTTGTAGCTATAAGGAACTGGACTGTTGGTTTTTATCTACTCTACTCTATCTCTTTATTAGAGGTAAAGTTTTTTTTTGTTTGTATGAGGTAATCTCTGGTAGTACAGTAGCCTGATTCACGTAAAATCAAACAAGCCAAATATCGTTGAAGTTTTATAGTCGTTCGATCGAAGTCCTATCCAAAAGCGGTATTCACGATCTATCGACTTATTTCCAGTTACATTAATAAGTATTTTACTAGGATAATGTAATACAGATTTTTTTTTTTAAATCGACGTATTTCAAATGACTTTAAAATCGGTGTCGTTCAAACTCGATTAATGGATGTGAATACGGAAATGATCTAAACGACTTAATCGCTACGATATCGTTACGGTTTTCATTACGTGAATCGGGCTCTGGTCTGAATGCTAAAATTTTTTCACCGATAGAAAGCTGATTTATTCCTGAGTGACATAGGCTATATTTTATGCATCCGGGCGACGCCGTGGGCAAAAGCTAGTTCTGTATAAACTAACAAAGTTGTGTTATTCCAGGTGAGCTCCTGGCGCGATGGTTCAAGTGCATCTACGCACTCATCTGTCTGTGCAGAGGATGTCCAGGGTTTACCAGGAGAAGAACCGCCAGGTTACGGTTACAGGTACTTAAACATTATACTTTTTTAATATTCATACTGATAATATTAATACAGCCATTGACTGTTTAACATTATCAGTACCCCGTTTACAAGCAATGACTTTAATTCGGGCCTGCTTTAACTCTACAAATAAAATAAGATACTGCGATTGCTGAAAAATTTAGAAACATGTATACGTTTTCTCCCAAACCATTAACTAAATACCCAATGAACTGACCCTCAAAACGCTAGCACAGTATTCCCAAACAAACACTAATAGCACGCCATCAATTACCGACCAGTTCCAAACCTGACGGACAGGATCACTCCGTAGGCGAGATATTTACTAGGAATCGGAGCGAATGTTTGACTACACTACGACAGATAGAAATGTTTCGTCACGAGCTTACCCGAGCACACCCGAACTTGAAAGTGTTGACGGACGGTACACCAACGCAGTAAATATTTATCAGTAGATCTATTGAAGAACCCCACGCGGTGGTAATTGGCTGGCCTGTTAGTCCAGCGGTTAGTGGCTCTAATTGTTATGCTAAAGACCGTCCGCCGTGGGATTGCACGATCATTTGTCGTGTGTCAGGGTGTAATTTATCTATAATTACATGTACTTAGAAATATGTTTGTACCATCATAGACACTTCCGCCTGACCACCGTTAAGGTCATTTTTGCTTGCACTCGAAACGAAAACTTCAAAGGGTTTGGTTTGACGCCGCGCCACAGGATTCTAGCGATTTGAATAGCTATTATTATTTGTTTATTGGCTATTTAGGTTCATTGACCGCAAACATTGATGTTAATATGGATATTCTACGGGATTCTGGCTGATACTACGTGATTTAATTGAATTTCTTTCTTTTTGTCAATATGTATAAAAAAAAATTATGTAAGCCAATAAGCGCTTGATATGCGACGTAAATTTTACATCAACAGCACGCTATAAAACTTTTTGCCAAGCGCGCGACGTTGCCGCTTTGTTGAGACGCGTACAGATACCTGCACGGATCTTGAGCGCTCGGCTAATCTTTCATTAGTCCCGAAGGCAAGATAGTTTTTTTTTATAATTTACTAAAACCAAATCCCAAAAATTTAAATCCAAATAATTTACAAAAACCAAGTCCCGCTCGGGAAATATCCATAAATATGCCTATATGCATATGCCTATGGCAAGTACATAAAACAGCCCTATTCCGATGTATGGTGATCAGGCATGAATGACCGCGGTGGTAGGTACCTGTGTTTATCAACAGTTGTCTAGTACTCACAACACAAGGTCTGCTTAGTTTGGGACTAGGCGTTGTGTGAAAATAGTGGAATATTATTATTACTTTTGGTGCTGTGCAACTTTATGGTCAAGAAGAGCTGTTTGGTGCTTGTTGTTTTTGAATAGTCCTTATGATTTCCACTCAGCTCATCTTCATACAAAGTAGCTGATAGAAGATGATGCTAAACCTGCTGGAGTCCCTGTTTTCTAATGACCTACAACTTGAAGTATTTCAGTCTAGAGTGAATCTAGAGTGCTGGTGTAAATATGTCATTAAATTTTCATTTCGTTGTTTGAGCAGAATTTTTCTATTATATTAGCTAAGCTTAGCAGCAGCCTTGCAATATTCCCACTGCTGGGACTCAGGCCTCCTCTCTAGGAGAGGGAATGGGCCGTAATCTACTACGCGGGCCCAGTGGGGGTTGATAAATGTCACATGTCCTCGAATTTTTGGTTCTAAGACGGTTTCATTTCCGTTATTAGTTCTTTATATTTCGTTTTTATTTATCTTATGTCATTTGTTTTCTTTCCAGTATGATTTAAGTGAAGCAGAGAGCATAGAGCGTCCCCAGGCGTGGAGAGGTCGCTACCCAGAGTCTGACGTCACTCCAGAATTCGTTGTACCTCCGATGGAGAGGTATCCACCTCCCCGTGGGTACCCTAGGTAAGCATCTTATTTGGTTGCTATTTAACGATCGTTCGAATGTGGTTTTTAGTTGGCATTTTAAATATAGATGTATGACTTTTTTGACCTGTAAAACCTAGTCTTTAGATTTTTAGTGACATCTAAAAATTAAATATTCTGTATTTTATACTGAAGGTTTATGATGTGTATAAAAAGATATACGTATCTCTCTCTCACTCTCATCCCTTGTCCAAACCATGATCACGTTGACGATAGACAACGTGATCATGGTTTAAAATCATGTTGTTTTATCCAAAGCAATATTATTTAATGAAGAGAACGCGAAAAAATTGAGTTAACGTCTAAAAACTCTGTTCATATTCAGTAATTATTTAGATAGGATATTTAGACAGATATTTAGTCATTTACAAAACAGAAAACATATTTCACAAAACTTGTTCCAGGAAATACGTAAATTATCTTTGTTGGATAAAATTTTCGTTATTCAAAATTTTAATTGAAACCTTCCAATTGAAAGTTTGAATAATAATTAATAGATTATTATATATTAATAATTATAAGGCTGCCAGGCTCAAATGGGACTGGGCGGGTCATGTCAGCCGCATGCATAGGGACCGCTGGGCGAGCGTCGCCACACAGTGGGTCCCTACTGAAGTAAAGCGCCGTCAAGGTCGGCCTAGAAAGAGGTGGCGGGATGATCTGGACGCGTACCGTGAGGACTGGTTTGAGACGGCGCAGGAGAAGAAAGTTTGGAAGGACTTGGGGGAGGCCTTTGCCCAGCAGTGGGACAGCAACGGCTAGAAAAAAAAAAAAAAAAAAAAAATAATTATAATTAAAAGATATTAATAATTAGATATAAAGAAAGATAGAAAGAAAACATGTTTATTTGGCACACAATGAACAAAACAAGTATTGAAACATTAATAAAATATAAAACTTAAAACAAAATAAAAATAAATAAATAATAACAAACAGCAACAATGTGTCTCACGGTAGTGCCAAATAGGTTCAGTTCAGCATAATGTCAGACAACCGTAGCAGTTGCCTGACGCTGGTTTTCAACTGAACCTTTGAGTGTAGGTGAGTGACGGATGAAAATCGGCTTTTGAAATATATAAAAGTAAATGTATGTATATTTATATGTATATTTATATTTATATTTTTATGTGTACAAAATTATATGTCGTAAATGTTCAGTGTTAATTGTTTGAGTAATAATTTAATCATAGAGATATAAATTTTGTGTAGATATAATTTATGAGTACATTATAAAGGACCAAAGTTCACGCAGATTTTCAGAAGTCTTTACTAGTAAACGTTTTGATTTTAATAGAGACCTAGATAATGTCTACAAGATATCTTGGATCAAGATAGGTTTTTTTTGTTTGGGTGGAAAATCAACCAATGATATCCCCCGCTCTTGGGCGGAGCCGGAGATAGTGTCAGACTTTTACTGACTGAAAAACCCACTCCTGTTCCTTCGTTGCCTTTTGTGCCCGGGCCGAATCTTTCTTTCAGAAACAGATCCTTGGCCCCAGTAGGTATCGACCCCGCTGGGGCCCTACGGTTAGCTGACAACTCCTTGAGCGCGCGTGAAACGATACGCGTCGTCGACGTCTTAAGCTCGGTTCGGTCGGTTACCGGACAGTCGGACAGCGAGCTACCCATTGTTCGTCGTCCGCAAGCCCGCGCCTACATTGGCCGGAAATCGGGATCGGAATCCCGGCGATGCCGATGGCTGGGGCGTGAGCGCCGTTGCCTCACGCTAGGATCAAGATAGGTTGTATGGAAATGTATCTCGAATTGGCTGCTCTTAAAAGTAATTTGTTGATAGTTATAATTTTGATGTAACTGTTGCTACCCAATCCACAAAATGACGGCACATTTAATAGCCCCACAATCTCCTGGCATAAGGCCTGATCCAGCAAATGCGTTTTATCTGCAATACTAATGTACTACATGCACGTCAATTTGGCGGTCATGTTTATTCAGCGGTGTATTTAGAGCCGTCACTGACCATTCGCGGCTGAAGACATGCGATATGTGCCAGCCAATGCTGTTTGAACGATATGTACAACTGTCTGTCAGTATGTGGGAAAGCTGTGTGGTGATAGGCAGAGAATAGATCTATTGTAATCTCGGTAAAGAAAGCTTACAGACTTTGCTAGATTTCAAAATGCCTTGAAGCGACCAGAAAAGCTGTCATTAAAGCAGTCTCATATCAGTGTTATATGTATATTATATGTACAACATCAATTTTGCATAGATAGTATTCAGTTCCAATGTAGAAACTTTGTTTTTTTTTAACTTTTTTAAGTCAATTCGACGAAATCAAAGTTTAAATTAACCCGTTATAAAACAGCAATATCATTGGTAAAGACCTATTAAAACAATCAAAAGTCAATGAACCCAACTCTCAAGTAAGAGAACAATGCCCTATACTACAGCTTTACTACTCCTAATAGTGCAGTCCGATTTGATTCGGAATCTAGAACGGGATTGCGCTGAGATTCTACAGTCTGCACGCTCATTACAAACGGAATTCCTGACTCGCTAACTATGTTATTCCTTGCAGTTTGGCAGCACTCAAAACTGTAAAGTTAGATTAGTAAAGCAAGTTCTGTTAAGATTTGCGTTTGTTCTACGTGAGACTGCGAACCAAACTTTACTTGTGTGCCTTGTAGCTAATGCTAACTGGATTCGTGCAATCAGCATTCCTCTTGTACCGCCATCTACGACAACACGTAGATGCAACTAAAATTCAAAATCCTGCATCGCGGTATTAGGCTAGCTGTACACACACAACTGTCCCCGGACACGGGCCACAAAACAACGCCGCTTCAAGCTTTTTTTTGAGGCGGCCTTTTTTTGTGGCTCGTGTGCGGTGGTGCCGCCACAAAAAAACGCTTGAAGCGGCTTCAAACTTCTCCGGAAACACGAGGTGTCGCGCTCATGATTAAACTGAGATTTTTTTCTCATTTTACTCAAAGAAGAAAGTTACCACTATGATTATATGGCCTGCCCAAGGGAGATGATGTGATGGAAGAACGTAGTACTAATTTCCGTAAACCAGTTTTTAAAAAGTGCCTGCGTTTAGAATCATGAGTCTAGTTTTGGTGGCTGATGTTCACAACTCTACAACTGTACCGGCGACTGGCATAATATACAACATTATTATATTATTTTTAGTTTATGCGGAACCTGAATATAGTTTGTTTAGAATCAGTAACTGAATAGATCCCAACAATTATAACACCTTGTTATATTATTTCCCAAAAATATTTAAAAAGGTCACAAGTTGTACACCACCGACACTAAGCTTACAACACAGGTCACGACAGGCATTAGACGTCAGCAAACAGCTATGTGCAAGTACAAAACCACCTTTCGGTCGCCTAGATGGTCAGGTGACTATGTATTTTTGCTGACATAAAAAGCTTATAACTTTGTGATTTTTCATGATACAGTTATGAAATTTTGTACATAGATTCTTTACATAAAAATACTAGACACTTGTTTCGGGTTTTGCTTAGATTAAAACTAGTGTTATCATAATCACCCTTATAATGTTCCTACTACTAGGACGCAGGCCTTATCTCTAGGAGGAGGAATCGGCGGCAATCCACCACGCGGGCCCAGAATTTTTGACTCTAGGATATGTCGGTTAACTTACGATAACTGCTCTCGAAATTATTTATTTATTAATACTTATTGCACAAAAAACTGTACAAAGGCGGACTTAATGCCTTAGGCATTATCTACCAGTCGACCTTAGGGTGGCGCAGAATCATAAAATGGTAGGTGCAACTTCAAGGCAAAAAAAAAGAAAATGAAAATAGGTAAATACATAATTATATAAATAAATACTTATCTAAATACATACAAATAAACAAAATTATTATGAGAAATGAATATAACAAATCACTGCTGTGATGATTCTGCCAACTTCTTGCGAAATGGTGATAAAATAAATTACTCAAAGTAATGCGCCTGGCTGGATTTAGCACATCGATTTCAATAGTGCTTATCCAGGAAACCTAATATCCTGAGTGTTACAGATTGCAAGTAACATTAGGTAATTAATTCCTGTGTCCGTCAACACACAGTAATTGTGATAATTGATCTAACATCTCAACGTACTGTGCTAGCGTTGGGTCCCATTTGACTAAGCACAAATTAACTCCTTTGAACAGTATATGATAGTATGTATTTGACTACAACGAGATGCAATGTGGTATTAATCTTGTAAAGTAAACATGGGAAGGTAACCAGTGTCAGTTTGAATCGATTATAAAAAATACCGGCCAAGAGCGTGTCGGGCCACGCTCAGTGTAGGGTTCCGTAGTTTCCCGTCCGTCCGTCGAAGATACGTTCAGGATAATAAAATATGTAAACGAAGTTAAAAAAAAAGCTTGCATTTACGATTATACTACAAACTTAGTCCAGAAAATATTTTGTACAACCTTTGTCTTTTTCCTTATAAAGTTCTACTTTTCAGATTTTTTTCATATTTTCTAAACTTATGGTTCAAAAGTTAGGGGGGGAGGACACATTGTTTTTTACTTTTGGAGCGATTATTTCCGAAATTATTGACATTATCAAAAAATGATTTTAGTAAACCCCTATTCATTTTTAAATACCTATCCAACAATATATCACACGTTAGGGTTGAAATTAAAAAAAAAATCACTTCCCACTTTACATATAGGGCACAGATTACTGGATAGTTACTACGTAACAGATACTTCACTCAGTAGAAAATTTCCAATACCTATTACGATAAATGCCTACTCCCTCGCGTCAACAACCACTGTATGCTAAAATGCGCCTAAATGCTCAAGCGTACAGCAGTGATTGCTTCGCACCGCGCGATTCCACAGTAATCGCAGGGCTGCCTCTTCGATAAAATTAAATTAACATAACTTTTTATCTATGTTATTGAGAACTGTGAATATGTTCTGACTTTTATGTGGCAGTTAAAAATTTTATCATTTATAAAATATTTACCAACTTAAAAAAAGGAGGTGATCAGACATACAGGCCAAACTGAGAAGTTTGACTTGTATGGTTTGTAGGTATGTATGTTTGTGCGCGATAATCTCGCGTTTGGCTAAAACGATATCGATGCGGTTTTCAGAAAAGGATTTGTTACATTTAGGAGAACGTTTTAAAATAAGTATAATACTTCTTAGTTTGATGATGATCTTCGGAGATGTTCACTAGAAATGAAAAAAAAAGCCTTAAAAAAGAGAACCGACTTCAAATAAAGCACTAAGCCGTAAGAAATAATTTGTTTTTTTTTTTTTTTAATGTTAGTGCTAACAGCTGGTAATTACGAATCGAAAAAGCACCGACATCAAAGAAGAAATTATTTCTTACGGTTTAGTGTTTTGAAGTCGGTTCTCTTTTTTAAAGTTTGTTTTATTATATTTGTAAGTTTGTTTTGTTTTATATATTGGTGCTTCCCTTCTTTTGCTTGATTTACACCCATCTACAGCACATAAGGCACCACACGGCATCGTAATACGCGTACGAACGAACAGCACTATTAAAATTGAACGGCGTGCGCGCGCTTCTCTTGCGAAAACCGCACTGAATTTGGTCCGCCGGCGGCCCGAGACCGCTCGGCTGGGCGGTAGGCACTTATAGCGCGCAAGTACATGGAGTGACGGAGGCCTGTATAGGGGGGCTACCCTAATAAAACATTTTTTTCCAATTTTTATTTTACCACTTTGTCGGCGTGATTGATATACATATTGGTACCAAATTTGAGCTTTCTAGTGCTAACGGTCACAGAGATTAAGCGAGGACGGACAGACAGACATGGCGAAACTATAAGGGTTCCTAGTTGACTACGGAACCCTAAAAAATATACAAATTTTACCCGGTGCTTAAGATTTGTAAAACAGCACAACCACATAACATATGATAGAGGTTAAAATGGCCTTGTGGGCGCGGCAGGCATGCCACAAAGTAGGGCAATGCTCATAGTTCAACTACCAATAGCAAACTTGCGATCTAAGTGTGCGTGATCTGTTAGTTGCGTAATGCGCGTATTGGTTTTTGTCTGTAGTGGAGTTAAAGGGTGTGAGACAAGCAGCGACACTCGTTATAAGTACAAATCGGAAAGTATTACCTTTCTAACCTAGTTAGATAACTTTTTACCTCTACGCGTTTCTGAGAAAAAGGGTCTTGATAGACGGACAAAAAAGTTGTCCTGTAACGGTACTGTTTTTGCCGAGTTATGTACGGAATTTTCACACACTCACAAACACCTTTAGAATTGTGATTATCCAAGCCCACATTAACAGCCTACACTTCTCTTGGCGTGAAACCACATAGCATTAGCGTTCATGTAACAGACGAATTTGTCTGCAAGATGCCGGCGGCGGTTTTCTTAAAGAATTCCTTTGACGGTTTCATAAGATGGGCATCTTTAATTAATTATATTCCATCATCGTAATAAACTTGTACAGCTGTGTGTAAGACACTTCATTTTGCCAAAACGATGCTTTTCATTAAATTCTGTTTATGTCTGAATTAAATGGAGACGGAAGAGATTTTTTTTTGTTTTGTGAGTAACTTTGCAATTTTACTTATGAAATATAAATAACAAAATGTATACATTGGAAACTTAAATATTAACTTATCTATGCTAAATCTAACTACACACAATATACACTTAAGGTAACTAAAATATGACATCATAAAACTCCTCCACATCGCTGTCGACTGGAAGTGTGCCCAAGAGGCTGGCGGTATTGCCACGTTGTTTGGCAATGCCTGGCCCCAATCTCTGGCCGAGGTAAAAGTCAGCCCTTGGATCACGCAAAATGTCAACTAAGCGTTCGGACAGTTCTTTTTTTGTGAGTAGTTACTTTGCTTCGTACATTCCAATTACATAATGTCGTCGTGCTGTAGAAATTCTCTTGAGAGAAATTTTATTTTTGTTTAATTTATATGGGCCATGTCCAGAAATTACATGGATATGAGTATAATTTATAGTTTTTCACCAACCGAGGGTTGTCCTTTGGTGTACCAGCATAGCGCGTACAGGGATAATCGTGATAATCACGCTCCATTAAAATTATCTAAAGGCCTCTGCGAGTTGGCCTAGGCCCCTCGTACGCCGTCCAAAGGTCCAGATCCTCAGGATCCTGAGTTATATAAATGCTAAAAAAAAAATCATGGTGCCGAAAGTCGTGATGGCCAAATGGCTTAATAGCCAAGAGCCTTAAGCAACATCTGTGGAAGCTCTCGTTAGGCAGCTGGATCAATGGCCTGATCCAGGATGCAATACTCCTGAACACGACGCGCATTATTAGGAGCTTCGTCTCTCAGGAGCCTTGACCACCGGTAGCTTGGACTCTGTTCCCGATACCAGTGTGCTACTATTTTTTATATTTTTAAGTGTTTTTCTTATAAGATTTTGTTTAAAAAAATGTAATATATATGTGTATAAAGAGAATAAAGGAAATAATAATAATAAAAGAACGGGTCACATAGGAACTGCAATTTGCTCATATAAATAAATCCCTACTAATATTATTTTGACAATAACTAGAAAGAAGGAAAGAGAAAGAAAAACTTTTATTTGTACCTCACACATACAGCAGAATTCGATAATAAAAAAAAAATAATAAAAAAAAAAATAACTCTGTTCCGTTTTCACGATTAATGTACTGAATCAATTTGAATGAAGTTTAGTATGCAATAAGTTATGGGTCATTTTTTATCTGGCTTTGAATTTGACCCAACGTTCACGCAGACGGAAGTCCCTGGAAATAACTGGTATATTATAATCAGATTGGTGCTTATTATAAAATGTCAAAAGAGGTTTAATTTATACAATTCCTGCTCTTAGAACTTTTTTTTTATTAAAAAAACTTTTTTTTATTAACTTTTTTTTCTATTGAAAAAAACATGACCTATTAAAACTAGGTAATCTCTTTTTATTAGCGATCCGGAATTTGGAGGCGCAGTGAATTTTTCTTCTCCGCTGTGCTTTTATTAATGTTGGCTCGTCAAGCTTCATTGTTCTGGCGCCTTTCTGTTCGTCACCACGGTTCATTCTTCTGGCCTTAAAAATAGGCTTTTGACGTCGGACAAAAGGCAATGTAACAATACTAATCCTAGCTTCTACATTTTCTACCCATCATTAATCAACACGCCAGCTGAAACTCAAGTCATTTATTACAATTAAACCATTTTTACAGGCACTATTAAGTTGTCAAGGTTAGTTAGTCACAAAAAAGAAAAAAAAATGAAGCTTTTAGCACGTTCCAAAGCTTAAATTTCTATGAGGAAGAACAAGTAAGAAATTCCATGAATATTTTTGTTATTTGATTCCATAAATAGTTCTGCCTCGGTCGCAATGATAAGCTTTCTTCACTTGAACCAAAATGTACTCTTGCGGATTGTTTTATTCTGGAGTATTCATACGTTAAAGCGTCCTGCTTGAAACAGGTTGGCTATTTTCAAGCTATATATACTCGTATATACCTATATATATACATGGTGTAAGGTACAGGGGGCCTAGACAACGTTATATTTTCATCAACGATAACGAAATTCGATATCTCCGAAATGTATGAAACTGGCATAAGCTTTCGAACTGTCACGTGATCGATCGCTAATTGCTAGACAATGTTACGAAACGACAACGAACTTCGATCAACATAAACGATATTCTCATACAATGCTTAGACAAGTGGCACTTTCGACATTCGAATTCGCTGAGATTTCGAAATTCTCTTTCGACAGCTAAGCGAAGTCTTGGGGGCCTAGACAAGAGGCATTCGCTCCGTGTCGAAGTCGCTTCGAAGTTCGATTTCGCCTTAGCGATGTTGACTATAAAATGGTAGACAACGTCACATCGACCAACATATCGCTAAGTCGAAGTCGGAACGAAGTGTTGATTCGAAAAAACGCTACGTGACCATGAACTTGATACAATTCATATCACTTGAATATGCTCAATGTAAACAATGACGTGATCCTTGCGTCTAGCTGACCTCAAGGGCAATTGAAATTTGAGCGTCCTGCGTCAGTAGCGTGAGTTGGTAACAATATTAAACTGGATTGGTTAATAAAACGTCAGAAAAATGGAAAAAGGTAGCAATTGAACAGCCATGTATGTTAATCATTATTATTCCTTAACTTTTCAACCATTGCTTAATTTTCAAAATTTCCATTTTTGATAGGTGACATCAAATCTATTGTACTTTGAAAACTTTTGTTGTATGTTGTGTTGAAGTGCAAACACGCAAATCGTTACAAAGCTGCCGGCAAAGGCTCTTGTTCAATCGAAAATTGTCCATGAATCTCTCTCCACTTTGCTTTCTTTCACTTTGCACTTTGCACTCTGCCATCTTTTTCACTCTTTCCATTTTTTGCCAGTAATTCTATCTTTTCTGATATAAAGTAATTGCAATGTATGCATTTTTATTAGAAAACAACAACAAAAGACAAGAAACAAGCACACTTGATACAAAGAACACCACCAGCTGACTAAAAGCGGCCATGTTGATTTGCTTTTCTACAGGGTCCAAGACTTCGCTTAGCTGTCGAAAGAGAATTTCGAAATCTCAGCGAATTCGAATGTCGAAAGTGCCACTTGTCTAAGCATTGTATGAGAATATCGTTTATGTTGATCGAAGTTCGTTGTCGTTTCGTAACGTAGTGTGACATTGTCTAGCAATTAGCGATCGATCACGTGACAGTTCGAAAGCTTATGTCAGTTTCATACTTTTCGGAGATATCGAATTTCGTTATCGTTGATGAAAATGTAACGTTGTCTAGGCCCGTTACGGACTAAGGACTTAACCAATAGGAACGACTAACTTAATATTTACAAAACAACTTAACCAATAGTACTGTACAGAATGTCCCGCTAAAACTAACTAACCACTAAAAATCACTTATCACTCTGTTCGTGTGCGTTACGCTAACACTATTGTCCAATCACTAAAATATTGTACAGTTAACTTTCGTGGCGCCAAAACTATTCATCCAATCGCTGCTCCTGTCCAATCACTGCTCTTGTCCAATCGCAGTGCAGTAACTGTTTCACGCGCGTCCCGCGAGGGGTCGTTAGCAACGTGTACAGGGCGCGCTGTCCTTTGTGGGTGAAAGCCTTTTTGCTCAGGTAGCTTGAAACGGTGGGACGTGAGGATGCTCCGCTGTTGAGCTCGCACGTGGCGATTTGTTGAGCTGGCACGTGGCGATTTGTTGAACTGGCACGTGGCGATTTGTTGTACAATGTCTGCGTGTTGATGAAAGTGATTATTCTGTGTAGTGGCTACAGGATTCCCCCTCAAGCGAAGCGTACCGGCAGTTTGACGACACGACCCGAACGTGTTTTGTTGTTGTTAGCGGGCGGTGACGTCATGCTTGTATGTGGTACTTGGGTTTCCTGGATAGCGGTTGGCGAAGTATTATGCTTGGTATTCTGTGTGTTGGTATTGGTAATTGGTATGGTAACTGGTGTGGTAATCTTAGCTGGAGGTGAGGTATAGGTAATAGAACTTGATGTGGTTGGTGATAAACTACTGGTATCTTCTGTTATGACGTATGCAGGCTTCAATCGGTCGATTGATATGTTTGCTTGCCGATTAGGTAGTTGTAGGGTGTACACTTTGTCTGTTCGGCTTAGTACTTGATAAGGGCCTTCATACGGAGTCTGTAATGGTTTCTTGACTGCATCTGTTCTGATAAAAACGTGGCTGCACTTAAGTAAGTCTTGATGCACGAACACGCTTTTATTGTTGCTGTGATGCTGAGTAGCGACTTGTGGTTTATTTTTTTGAATGATGTCGCGAAGTTTACTGACGTAGGTGTAATCCATAGTAGGATTGTTAGTGCTTGCGGTGAAGAATTCGCCAGGTAAACGTAAGTTATGACCATAGGTAAGTTCAGCGGCGCTCACACCTGTGTCTGTGTGTAGAGCGGCTCGTAGTCCTAGTAGGACGGTGGGTAACTCATCAATCCATGAAGTTGCGGTTGATAGTTTTGCGCGTAATGCGGCTTTGAGAGTGCGATGCCATCTTTCTAGAATGCCGTTGCTTTGCGGATGATAGGGCGTCGTGCGAGTTTTCTTTATCCCCATTTGCTTCATTAGGTTTTGAAATAGCTCGCTCTCGAACTGACGACCTTGGTCGCTTGTTAGCGTGGCTGGGCACCCAAATCTTGTAATCCAGTGTTGATAGACGATATCGGCTATGCGAGTGGCTGATATCTCGTCGGTAGGGATTGCTTCGGGCCATTTCGTTAATCGGTCGATCATAGTTACTAGGTACCGATGTCCTTGAGATGTTGTATTTAATGGCCCCACAATGTCGACGTGCAGATGTTGAAATCTTTCGCTTGGTGGGAAAGATGAGGTACTGGAGTGTGTGTGACGCTGTATCTTGCTTTTTTGGCAAAGTATACATGATCGAGTCCAACAGCTGATGTCTGCGTTCATGGATGGCCAGAAGTACTTTTGAGTGAGAAGCTTGCGAGTCGTGCGTGTACCAGGATGACTGATGTTATGTACGCTTTCGAAAACTTCTTCCCTGTAGAAAAGCAAATCAACATGGCCGCTTTTTGTCAGCTGGTGGTGTTATTTGTATCAAGTGTGCTTGTTTCATGTCTCTTGTTGTTGTTTTCTAAGAAAAATGCATACATTACTACGAGCGGCTTTCTATCAGAAAAGATACAATTACTGGCAAAAAATGGAAAGAGTGGAAAATATGGCAGAGAATTTTCGATTGAACAAGAGCCTTTGCCGGCACCTTTGTAACGATTTGCATGTTCGCACTTAAACACAACATACAACAAAAGTTTTACAATAGATTTGATGTTACCTATCAAAAATGGAAATGTTAAAAATTAAGCAATGGTTGAAAAGTTAAGGAATAATAATGATTAACATATGGCATGGCTGTTCAATTGCTACCTTTTCCATTTTTCTGACGGTTTATTAACCAGTCCAGTTTAATATTGTTACCAACTCACGCTACTGACGCAAGGACGCTCAAATTTCAATCGCCCTTGAGGTCCGCTAGACGCAAGGATCACGTCATTGTTTACATTGAGCATATTCAAGTGATATATATTGTATCAAGTTCATGGTCACGTAGCGTTTTTTCGAATCAACACTTCGTTCCGACTTCGACTTAGCGATATGTTGGTCGATGTGACGTTGTCTACCATTTTATAGTCGACATCGCTAAGGCGAAATCGAACTTCGAAGCGACTTCGACACGGAGCGAATGCTTCTTGTCTAGGCCCCCAGGTTTCCACAAACTCAACAGACGAAACTGAACAACTTTCCACGAGATTTTTCGGAAACGAAAAAAAAATAATCGTCCTCTCCATACAAACTGTCCAATCAAGTTATCCATTTTTTTTTTATTATTGATAGGCTTGCGTTTGACCACCTTGATGATGTGGTCGATGATGAAGCACGCTTGCCTAGAAGAAACCTATTCACTCTCGACTTAAATACTCCTAAGTTGTAGCTATCAGGAAATACAGATTCCGGCAGGGAATTCCACTCCTTGGCTGTACGTACAATAAATTGTTCAATTGTTCTTCCAATCAAGACCTCAAAATTCAAATATTTTTATTTCACATAGGCCTACATGGGCACTTATAAAACGTCAGAAGCTAATGCACGGTTCCAAATTGGTCGTTTCCTATAGAGAAGAACCGGCAAGAAACTCCATGGTCACTCTTGACCAGTCCCTTATACCTTCTATATCCTCTTTCCTCTTGCACCAGGAGACCAGACTACAGCAGAAGCATATCGATGCCGCAGCCGCACGCGCTGCGTGGCGCGCGGCTGGCCCGGCGCGGCTGCTCGGAGCCGCCGCCGCGCGCGCCCAGCCTGGCTTCCTCTGACTTCAGTTACGTCACCTTTGACGCTCAGACTATCACTGTACCGATCAGCGTCTGCGTCACTATTTTAGTTGGGTATGTGACATTTTATTATTTTCTCATCAACTTAATTTTTTACATACTTACCAAGAATTAACACATTTTTATTAATAATTTAATGCATTGGCTGCAGCAGCAATGTCTTTTATAATCCATAATAAACACAGTCATTCATTATGCGTACAGCTAAGGAGTGGAATTCCCTGCCAGAGTCTGTGTTTCCTTATAGCTATAACCTATGGGTCTTTAAGTCAAGATTGAATAGATTGCTTCTAGGCAAGCGTGTTCCATCGTCGGCCACATCATCGCTTACCATCAGGTGAGATAGTGATCATACGGGAGCCCATAATAAATAAAAAAATAATAAAAAACTTACTACTGTAGTGAGGATGCACTCTAACCGATTCTGGCCTAAGTGACCTCATTTCTTGGCTTCTCATGCCGAAAAACCCCGAGCACAGAGTGGACATATCAGAACACCATTAACGATATGAAAAATCAGCTTAAACACCAGCTTGGGGTAGTCACATTTTTGGTCTAATTCCAAGTTCCTTTTATTTTCAAAGACCTGTATCACTGCACATGACGTCTCCATTCAGGCCGATATTATGTCTATTCAGAACATCCTTGGCATCAGACGATATAAGACTCTGGGCTCTACCACGAGCTCTTAACGCGATCCATTTGACGAAGTAAACTGAACTGTTAAAGGAATGTAGCTATACTACTACTAGCTTTTGCAAGTGGCTTCGCCCGCCTATATAAAATATAGCCTATGTCACTCAGGAATAAAGTAGCTTTTTATCGGTGAAAAAATTGTCAGAATCAGACCAGTACTTTCAGAGATTACCTCCTACAAACAAAAAAACAAACTTTACCTCTTTATTATATTAATGTAGAAGCTCCATCCCTGTTTCTCGCTCGCACGCCACACATTTTGACACGTAATGGAATGGCTCCACTCTTATTGTTATCACGGTCACGTTTCAATCAAATCAAAATTATAAACCGTATTGAGTGAAATCCCAGCTTCCATTAATTCGGTTATCCGTAATCTCAGATTATAATTATTTCACTAACAAACTTGATATTACGTAAATTAATCAAAACGTGATTTGGGGAACTTCGATTGCTTATAAATTGAATATCTATTTATTTTAAGAAAGTAATATTTCTGCCAGATATCAAATGTATTTCTATTTCAAGAGTTTATTTGGGAATGTTTTGATAGGTAGGCTTTATTGTTATGATTACTTTCTAAATAGATTTTCCTGTTTTCCCGTAAGTGCTTTATGATATTTCGACCGTGATTTTTTCATTAAACTGCCAACTTTGGAGTTCTTATTCAGAATCTGAAATACACTTCTGGACACATCTATTGGCCCACCTTAGAGTTTAGGTTTCGATGGCCCCTACCGAAATATGATTGCTAGATTGAACAAAAACTGTTGATGCAGTTTTAAACCCGATACATTTTACCATCTTTTTCGATCGTATTGTTTTAAATTTGAATTCAGAATACCATACGACATGGAGCTACGCCTAACAAGTCGGATATGCGCCTTGTTAAAGGCAATTGATTTTTGAATAAAAAACATGTTTTATCAAATAAAGGTTTAATTTAATAACGCGTGTTGCCTCCATGTGCATCTACCACAGCTCTCATACGATTAGGCATAGAGTTTATCAACCGCTCTATGAAATTTTGAGGGATCATCTCCCATTCCTCTTCTATGGCAGTTTTCAACTCCTGCATCGTCTGGGCAACTGGCTGACGAGCCCTAACACGTCTTTTTAGCTCGTCCCACATGTGCTCAATGGGGTTCATGTCTGGGCTTCTGGCTGGCCAGTCCATAACTGTGATGTTCACATCCCGAAGATATTCCCTGACGATGCCGGCCGCATGGGCTCTTGCATTATCATGCATAAAAAGGAAATTTGGGCCCACATAGTCCGCGTATGGTATCACGTGAGGTTCTAAGCACTCACGAATGTACCTTTCAGCATTTAATGTTGGCAGCCGTGGTCCTGTAACAACCTCAAGTTGAGTTTTGCCGCTCGCGGATATACCGCCCCAGACAGTCCATGAGCCACGGCCATAAGCAACCCTCTCTTCAAAGCAGCATTGTGCGAAACGCTCTCCCTTACGTCGGTAGACCTTCTTCCTTCCATCATTGCCATGTAACACAATTTTAGACTCATCAGAAAAGAGTACACGGCTCCAATCTTGCTGTGTCCAATTTAAATGACTGCGTGCGAAATGATGGTGCGCTGTTCGGTGGGCTCGCGTTAGTTTGGGCCCATTAGCTGGCTTGTGTGGTACCATATCGCGTTCTTTTAACCTTCTCCGAACAGTTCGAGCGCTCACAGATACTCCGTGGAAGTCGCGAAGTTGGTTTTGTATCTCAATGGAGGTAAGGTGACGATTTCTCAAGCTGGTCGTCACGATGAATCGATCCTGCTTTTCAGTTGTGACCCGAGATCGTGGCCTTCCTTGGCGACGAACAAAGCCGCCAGTCTCTAGGTACCTCCGATAAACATTTCGGACTGCAGATCGACTTAAATTAAATTGAGCACTCACGTTTCTTTGGCTGTGTCCGGCCTGAATAAGTGCCACAGCTTGGGCGGCGACTTCAGGTGAAGTATCCATAGATTATTGATAGAACCTCACCTTAATGTTAAGAATAAGTAATGTTTGTTGCAAAACCAAAGATATTAATCACTTTTTCAAGAATTAAATCCAAGTAAACCAATAAAACCAAGTTTTCTTAGTATTCGATTGTTTGATATCAACAAACAGGCTCCAAATTGTCTTTTGTTTCTTTAAATTCTGTGTTCGAAATTCAAAAAAAGACTATTGAATGAAATTGTGAATGTGCCAGGTTCAAAACTGCATAAAAACTTTTTGCTCGACCTAATATAAAATTTTAGCTAGGACCAAACGAAACTGAAAATACAAGGTGGGCCAATAGATTTGTCCAGAAGTGTATTTCTATTACTTTGATTTATTGAATGGCGGTAAACAGTTATTGGTTTAGTTCATAGCTTTTTGCAATTTTTTTTTTGTTTAGAAATATAAAAGGAGAAACTGACTGACTGACATAATATGTCAGTCAGTCAGTTGATATTATCAACGCACAGTCGAAATTACTGGGACTAGGATCATGAAATTTTGTACTAAGTTTTCTTTTATAACGCACTCTCCCCTTTTCCTTTTTTTAATATAAGTGTAGACTTATGATTATGATCAGGCCTCGGAATTAATATCTAAATTATGTTTAACATAAGTGGAATATCAAAACGCAGAATTAACCATAAGTTTCTCTATACTACATTTATTGCATGAAATTTAAAAAAATATAAATTAAATTACATTAAATTTATACCAGAAGAAATGAGTTCATAAGAAATTAAACTGTAATGAAGTGTAATATCTGGGGCAGAAGCCAATAAAATAAAATTAAATTGCCTTCTCTGGCTCCAGTTTGAAAGCATAAAGACTTTAAACGTCTTGGTATTTAGTAAAGTGTAAATCTTTAGGTATTAGTTTTATTTATTGTGGCTGGAAGTGAATGAATTACCACTTGATACCAGATTACTGCTAATCAAGAATCTGCTTAAAAATGTGAGGTTTTTGGACTTCGAAGATCAGAGAGTATATAAAAAGGGTGTATTCAGTGATAAACGATTTTGTGAATAGGTTTTATGGCGTATAAAGTGTTTAATTAAACAGATAACAGTACAGCGCAGACTACCCTCTGTATTATTTTGGTCGTTTCAATCCATCCTAAGGTCATCTGCTAGATATCGCTGTCAGCGATAAGACCGCCATTGTTTCCACAGATTTAAGTTTATTTATAAGCTATGTTACTTTTTAGTATACAATAAAGTTTGTTTTATTCTATTCTATCCTATCCTATTCTATTCTTATAGAATATTTTATTACTATCATGTGAGCAAAGCCGTTCTCAGAAGGTAGTATTGTATTAAGGATAAGAGAATTGTGATGATGATGAAAGGGTAATTTAAAAACAGTGTCTATATGGTCATTTTGTGTTCCAGGTACATAATGTTTGGCTCAATGATCTTCGGCATGTGGGAGAAGTGGGACCAGCTGGACGGAGCCTACTTCTGCTTTATATCACTTAGCAGGTATGGCATCTAGCTTAACGGCACTTTTATAATTGTGATTATGGTTTGTAAATTATTAATGGTTTGTAATTATCTTTTTTTATTGTTATTGTATGGATATTTTTTCCAAATTATTGGTAACGTTTTGGAGCCAAGGAACTACAATGATATGATGATTACCCACGTGTTTCAAACGACGTTTTCCAATACAATGACTCGAATATAATAATAAGCAAACTTCATAAAAATTACATTTAGTAACCATCTGTAGCGTTTGCCATCTTATTGTTTGGGACCATACGACAGCAATTAAACGTTCACTCAAGTGGGCAAAATTTGTCTTTGTTGCCAAAGTGGTATTATGGAGCAGAGCGAACGCAGTGACGTTTTTCAACATATTTCATACTTCAAAAATGCAATGCTTCGCGGTTTTATTTTTGCGATATAGCGATTGGTTGATGCAGGAGTTGAGCGACTGGCAGCTGCATTGAGTGTCGTGGATTCGATATATTTAGGTGTTCTGAGTATGGGTGTTCTGTGAATGTAAGTGTACATGTTTGTAAACGCATCCACGATACAGGAGTCATTCCTAGTGTGGGGCAACGTTTTATTTTAAAAGAAAAGAAAACATATGTCTCTGATAGAGGAAGTAAGTTATAATCTACCACATGAGACCAGTGCAGGTTGAAGGAAGTTACGAATTTTTAGCTGTCGGTCGTATTGGTGTCCCCACTAGGTTTTCCATCCCCACACAGCACTTTACTAATAAGATATTTCTTCTTCTAAACAAATAGAGTTGTGTGCACATTTCCAGCATCGGGTTCGGTGACTTCGTGCCGGGCGAGCGCGTGTACACTCCGCGCATCGAGACGTCGTTCATCGTGTGCTCCATGTACCTCATGCTGGGCATGGCGCTCGTCGCCATGTGCTTCAACTTGATGCAGGTCTGTACATTTTAGTTTTCGAATTGTCAATAGATGCCAGTGTAGGACTAGTTCTTCATCATTCACTGCTGGACATAAGCCTTCTTAAAGTATCGTTACAAGGAACACTCCTGTACGTTCCGCATCCATTTTTAGATTTCAGATTCGCGCGACCCTCACCATGTTATCGGGCCACCTGGTGGGAGGCCATCCAAAGTTGCGTCTTCCGTTATGCGGTCGCTACTTCTTTGGGCTATGTCAATAACCTTGGTTTTCCTGCAGATATCTTCATAGCCCTTTCCATTGCCCTTTGGGTGACTTTAGACTCTACTTTTGGGTCCACTGTAGGACATAGGCGTCCCCCCAGTCTCGCCACAACGAACGGACCTGTGCTTCACCCATCTATCGGATTCCCGCGACTCTCACCAGCCAAGTTACAAGCGTTTTGCTTGCGTCGAACATTTCGAGTTGGCCGCGTCGCCGAATCTTTTGTTCTGACCACGTGACTGAGCGTTGAGATGACATTATTCCCGTACATTTGAAGCTTTCTAATATCGTTAAGGCGTATAGTTCCTTGAACCATCTGGCCGAAATTATGTGAACGCAACTCTCGCACTCACTAGGCGGCAGTACGCAAATCTGTGCATTTATTTGCGGCCAGCAGCGCCCGGAAAGCGCTTTATATCCATTTTCTCTGCGAGATATTGATTGATTTACATATGCAATGTTCACTTTGAAGAATATTTAACCACCAATTTTTATGTGTAAAAATGTTTCTAAAGGTCCAAGCCGTTTCGAAGGAGTAGGGAAAAGTTGCGAAAAGTTGCGAAATTGCTAAATATTTTTTTTTGACAAAAGTATTAATTGCACGAAAAAATCAAATGTTGATATTATTGTTCATGAATCTACATATATTTTTTTCAAACCAATTGACCTAGCGGTTACAGAGGAGTAGGCCTCAGAAAATCACTGTTTTATGGCACTTTTCGGGCGCTTGGCCCTTAACTATTGCAGATTATCAACTTTGCTAGGGGTACTGTGCCCTTAGCCAAGTTGATTATCTGTAATCGTTAACGCTAGTCGAAAACGAATCAAATGTATAGGAATGACTTCATCTCAACGATAAATTGCACAATCTAATTCAGCCAAGTCCGTTACATCATCGGACAACACGACGAACGGCGTTGTGCCACCGGCACCGGTACATCGTGGACATCCCACCAATGCGAACAAAGCGTTTTGGGAACACATTTATTGTGCGTACAGCCAAGGAGCGGAATTCCCTGCCGGAGTCTGTGTTTCCTGATAGCTACAACTTAGGGGTCTTTAAGTCAAGAGTGAATAGGTTACTTCTAGGCAAGCGTGCTCCATCGTCGATCACATCATCGCTTACCATCAGGTGGGATGGTGGTAAAATCACGTGATCAGAATAAACGAATAGAAAATTCGTAGCTAAGTTCACATCGTTCAAAATGATAGAAAGAAATGTTATCGTTTCTACAATGTTCAACGCTACGTCCTTTGTTATACAAACGCTACATTGTAGAACGAGCGGCCGTCTCAAGCGCATCAACATGGCTACTAACTTATCGTTTTTTACAATTGCTGACACCGAGTCGTTACCGATTGGAGAACGAAATTCGACACGTATCGGTTGTAACTTGGCTAGGGGGGCAGGTCATCGGTCACCTTGTGCGAGAAAACTCATTAGAGGCTGCTCACTACACATAATTGTTAATAGTATTTTCCAATATTAATATATTTGTTTTGGCCGGTATTTCACGATAATGATGGATACTGTGTATTTATACGTAGAAATATATAAGTATATTTATCCTAGATAACACAAGCTTTGCTTAGCTTGGGACTAGATTGTGTAGCATTGGGAGACGCCAATGAAAGGCTTTCAGTTTACTTTCACTTAATTATATTCTTCAAGCCTTTGAATTATATTATTATATAAAATTATATTCATATTTTTCCTTGTGTTGACAACTTCTATCATTCATAATTCAAAAATCACTATTCTTTTCCATTACCATAAACCTTAAAAGGTCCATTCAATGCAGTTTTAGCCCCAATTAATATGTGACCTTCATAGTCGACACAATAGCGTTGTGTGATAGTTGTGGAATATTATTATTATTATCATCATTCATCATTTCAGCCGAAGACGTCCACTATATACCATTTACCATACCTCTCTCAATTGTCGCTATGACAAACGGTTCTGTACGTCTTGTATCCATTGGATCCTGCGACCCTGATCATGTCGTCCATTACCACCAGGTCCACCTTGTAGGAGGCCGCGCCAACGTTATGTCTTTCGGCCCATGGTCGCCACCCCAGGACTTTTCGTCCTCATCGACCGTCAGTTCTGCGAGCAATAGCTTCCACCGGACTCTGTCTACTACTAACCTTATCCAGTCGTCTTTAGGAAAGGTCATTCCATTAAAGGAACAAACCAAATATCTCTATTATCTATACATTTAAATACAATTGGAGTGTCTGTTTGTAATATTGAAATAACTGCTTTTTACTACATGAATATTAATATATAATATACGGTACTTACACCAAAATAACATTTTTTACAGTTTTTGTCTGTCTGTCTGTCTGTTTGTCCGGGCTAATCTCTGAAATGGCTTGACCGATTTTGACGGAACTTTTTTGGCACGTAGCTGATATAATAAGGAGTAACATAGGCTACTTTTATTTTAGAAAAAATAAATTCAAAATCCTGTAGACCACGCGAACGAAGTCGCGGGCACAGCTAGTCTTGTATAAAACATGATACATATTTAGTCGAATTTATTTTGAGAAAACGTGCGCATACGTTAAACCAACTGCAGCGCACAACTGCGAAATATTTCCGCAGCTTGAAAATGGCTTTTCCTAAATTGTATCACAATTCTCTATTTCCTCTTCCCGCATGCAGTCTCGTCATAATAACTTAATATAACAATTACACAAAACGTCAACTACAATCCTAAACACGATATTACATTAATTACCCGCACTCCTAGCTCCAAGAGATAACTCTCACAGTTGCAGCAATTGTCAGAAATACACAGAAAATTGAGGAATAGTTAAATAATTCCCTGCTGGAGTCTATTTCCTGATAGCCACAACTTAGGGGTCTTTAAGTCAACAGTGAATAGGCTACTTCTAAGCAAGGGTGCTCCATCGTAGGCCACACTATCGTTTACCATCAGGTGAGATAGTGGTCAAATGCGAGCCTATCAATAATAATTTGAAAAAAAAAAATGCCTGCTGCGGTCTTCCCGTCCGATTATAATTTTGGTGTCTTCAAGGCTAGAGTGAATGCTCTTAATAAACTAGTGCGCCTCACCATCAACGATTGCATCACTGCTTAACATCATGTGGGATCGCAGTCAAGCACTAGTTTACGTCAGATAAAAAAAAAAACATAAATTACCCACACTCTTAGCTCCACGAGATATTTCTCTCACAGTCGCAGCAATTGTCAAGTACACAGAAAATTTAGAAATAGTTGAATTTACCCGCTGTGTGTCGCATTCACGTAGGATTGTCAAAAATGTTTAGCTGTTGGAATAGCGTGAATAGCGTGACTCTGACACATGTATCATTCAATTTATTTCCTTTTTTATTGAAATTGGAATTGGATCGTGCTTTTTATTTTATTATACGACTGTGGAATTGGCTTCTAGTATTGATGGGGAACAAGTTAGATTGCTGTTTGTAACGAATGCTCCTCCTTCCTTTTTTTATGGTGGGAAAAATCATCCAATGACAACCCCCGCTCTTGGGCGGAGCGGGAGATAGTGTCAGACTATTACTGACTAAAAACTCTTCCCGTTTCTCCGTGCTTTTCGTACCGGGACCGAGCTTCCCTTTCGGATAACCCTGGCCCCAGTAGGCTTCGACCTGGCTGGGTCTCTGCTGTTTGCTGACAGCTCCTTAAAGCGCGCGGGAACAGTGCGCGCCGTCGACGACTTGGGCTCGATCCGGACAGTTAGCGGACGGTCGGACAGCGAGCTACCCATATCTCGCCGTCCTCAAGCCCGCGCCTACGGTGGCCGGAAATCGGGTTCGGAATCCCGGCGGCGGCTGGGGCGCTGTGAGCGCCGTTGCCTGATGCGGTCGGCTTCCTCCTTCGCTAGCATTACTGCTGCGCAGAAGGAGGCGACAGCCTGCCACTCCTCCTCGCTCCGGACCATGACCTGTACGCGCGGCTCGGCGCGTGTAGTCGCCGCCGCCGATCGCCCTCACGAGGGCACGGCGATGCTCCTCCTTCCTTTACATCATCACAAATTTAAAAAAAATACTTAAAAGGCTTATTTGAAAACGTCTTGTTATTATTTATGTAAAGTATCAATAAATAATATTCTTAGACACCAAAGTTTGTATTTCAAATTTTGATGACTCGATTATGAATGAAAAACAATGAAAAATACTGCGCCTAGTATTTTCTAGGAGTGACTGTTATGAGTGATTCATTCAATTATGAATTTACTAATTATGATAAATTTTTGTGGACAATTTTTACTTTTGACTTCACAAATATGATTAGTAACGAGTAGAGACAGAGTCCCCTTTTTTGTACTAATTCAAAAATAGTGGTGTATATAGGGTGTATTTGACATCGACGCACAAACGTGCATCGTTTATTATTCCTTCTATTAGTAAAAACCGCATCAAAATTCGTTGCGTGATTCAGCAGGAGTAGCAGCTAGTGTTACATGATTAAGAAATGTTGTGTTGTTTCCAGGAGCAAGTGATGCATTACGTCGCGGGCTTCAAGCGCGCCGTGAAGCGCCTCGGCCGCTGCAAGAGATGACACCTCCTGTATATATGTACATAGACTAGTATACGATAATATATTATATTATGTTACACGTAATAAAGACTTATTTGCTATGTTATGTTTCATTTTGAGACCGTCAAACTAAGTGATGGAACCCAGTAATAGGAACATAGACGATATAATATGTAATGCCTATTTGCCAGTTGCTGTGTTTTTAGGGTTCCGTACCTCAAAAGGAAGAAAATGGAATCCTTATAGGATCACTTTGTTGTCCGTTTGTCTGTCTGTCTGTTTGTCAAGACCCTTTATCTCGGGAACGCGTGGAGGTACTTCCACGCGTTAGACTTGAGTCTGCGGACTCTTGAAGCTATGATAAAATCAAATTTCAGAATTAACGAAAAAGAAGATACGGCCGTTTATGTCGCAAAAAACGTATATTTCAACCCTCTCAAGGGAATCTAAATTCATAGGGTATTTCCTGTAGACCTACAATGCTGAAATTTGGCATGAAATAAGGGTTCATAGCATTATAGGAAAAAATCTGAAAATTCTAAAATTGGTACGTCACAAAAAAAACTTTGTACGTAATGTAACTCAATTCGGCAATTAAAATGTTTTAATAGGTAAGTTTGTACGGAACCCTTAGTGTGTGAGCCTGACTCTCACTTACCAAGTTTTTTTTTTTTTGTTAAGATAGAGTCATCATTGGTGTCCCGGGTGAACAGATGACACCGCCTAGATATTATATTATACGTAATAGACTTTTTTGCTACGTTAATATGTACAATGTTTTATTTTTTCTTAACTTAACAGAATAAGATGATTCAGAAGCTGGAAAACATATCGTTTTGAGGAAAACCACAATTCAAAATTGGTGGGAGACTTACCGTTTTGTCGTATGTAACAACTAGGATAATAATTATTTTTGTGTTCCTTTAAAAACAAATATATCACATGAATTATGTCCATAGGTTTCTGTGAACACGAAATATGTTTTTATTTGACAGAACAATTTGCCTGCTGCTGTTTTCCCGTGCGATTATAATTTGGGTGTCTTCAAGGCTAGAGTGAATAGGCTCTTAAGAAACTAGTGCGCCTCACCATCAACGATTGCATCACTGCTTATCTACCATCAGATGGGATCTCAGTGAAGCACTAGTTTAAATCACTAAAAAATAATAAAACTTGATTCTAAGAGTGTTATTGTATTAATTCTTCATTGCCATCCTTTTTTTTTTTTTTTTTTTTTTTTTTTTATGGTGGGAAAAAATCATGCATTGACATCCCCCGCTCTTGGGCGGAGCGGGAGATAGTGTCAGACTCTTACTGACTAAAAGACCCACCCCGTTCCTTCTAGCCTTCATACCGGGGCTCGAGCGCCCTTTCGGATAACCCTGGCCCCAGTAGGCTTCGACCCGGCTGGGTCCCTGCTGTTGCTGACAACTCCTTGAGGCGCGCGGGAACAGTGCGCGCCGTCGACGACTTGGGCTTGGTCCGGACAGTTACCGGACTGCCGGACAGCGAACTACCCATTGCTCACTGTCCGCAAGCCCGCGCCAGACTTTTCTAAGTGTTACACATTTCACCTCTGAGGAAAAAATATCTGACTATCTTGAAATAAACTAACTATATAAAATGAACTCAAAGCATCTCAAAAAAATCTCTCAACAAAATGAAACACTGGATCCACAACACAACTGAGATTTTTCCAAGAAACTCTCACCGGAACTAAAAGAAGGTGCATTTTTAAGAAAAAAACCGACAATTCTTGGTCCTTCCACCACTTACTAACATTAGTTGCTTAAGAATGCAGTGCATTCGTTCTGCTTAGCTCTCGGCTCTCGGCCAGTGGCGTAGATACCAATAGGCCCCAGGGCCCCAAGCACGGGGACCCCCAAAACCTGATTAGCAACACTTATTGAACTAATGAAACACTTTCCCACCGTTGAATTTTACCTAAATGATATTTATTTTGCAAATAACTGGATGAGGCCGGTGTTTTCCTGCTGACTACCCTGAGAAAAAATACCGAAACAAACTCAATAGTCTCTTTTAAAGTCCGTGCAGCAAACATGTAATGGTCAAATCATATGAGAACCATGCAGATTGATGTCTGAGATAGTCTTTTGTGGAAAGAATCATACAGATAAAAAAATCCGGTAAAATACGGTTTTAATTTAAACTCGATTCCTCCAAGTGTTCCCAAGATAAAGTGTCTTGACAGACAGACAGACAGGCGAACAACAAAGTGATCCTTTTAGGGTTTCGATTTTTTCTTTTGAGGTACGGAACTCTGAAAAGTGGTTGCAACACTACTTTAATTCTGGTAACTCGTTTTAATCAGTAAAAGTCTGACACGTCCAGCTTCACTCAAAAAAGGGCCCCAGTTTTTTCTGGCCCAGGGCCGTTGGTCTATCTACGCCACCGCTCTCGACTCTCGGCAGGATTCACTGGGATGTGGAACCGCATGAATGGGCGCTTTTGTACGAGTTTTTTCTCGACGTATGAAAGCGTGCAGATTGTAAGCGAAGGCAGTTTATTTTCAAGAGTGATGCTGGCTAAGTTATTAATGTTTTTAATAAGTGTTGAGTTTTAATATTACTCTGATGTTATGAGTGTTTAAGAGCTCTTTCTGTTGGGGTAACGCCTTTACTAACATTGTTTGTTATGGCTCTTGCATACTAACTTATTAAAATTAAATTTTTAAACACTGTAATTTTATGAAACTCTTTTAGTTTTTAATTTATCTGATATAAACTAGTACTTGATGTTAAGCAGTGATGCAATATTTGATGGTGAGGCGCACTAGTTTATTAAGAGCCTATTCACTCTAGCCCTAGCTAGCTAGAAGACACCCAAATTATTATCGGACGGGAAGACCACAGCAGGCAAATTGTTCCAGTTCTTCGATGTACGCGGCATAAATACCGCGGTTTAGTCGTGTTTTAAATGATGTGTTTCTGCTCACATGTCACAATCGTTTATACCACGTACATCGAAGGACTGGATCAATTTGCTTGCTGTGATCTTACCGTCCGATTATAAACTAGTGCGCCTCACCATCACCGATGCATCATTACTTACTATCAGATGGGATCTCATTCAAGCACTAGTTTATATTATTTAAAAAAAGAAATTTTAATATTTAACTTTGTGATGATAAACAAGTACGAATATTAGGACCAACTTTAACAGAAAAAATAACATATCAAAAGATTTACTGCTCTAGTTACTACCAAATCAACATTATTTTAACTGCACTACTCGAAGCAATTTAAAATAGTTTAACCAGCATCCAAAAACTTCTCTTTACACAATAATCTACTTAACTAAAAGTCAACAGTTTCAAAGCTACATGTAACTTAACTACACAAGTTAAAGTTAACTGACGAATTTCTGCGACAGCATAATGTCGTACTCGTATGTACGGGTACTGGGTATGGTATTAATACGAGTACGGAACCGTTAGTACATTACTATGGTATAGTGCAAAGTTTATGTTCCACGCTTTTTGCTAGCGTGAGGTGCACTTGAATGCATTAGTTCGTTTGGAGCCATTGGAGCAGCGGATGCGGTAAGTACAGCGGGAGAGAGTAGGTAATAATAATAATAATAATTCTTTTGTGTTGCGAATTAAAAAAAAAAATAATAATAAAAAGCATTTATTTCAGGCAATCAAAGGCACCCATATAGCAAATACACAACAAAACACACACTATCGGATATGTCCGGACATTGCTGTAGCAACATGTCTTTTACAGCAATGTCCGATATAAGGACAAAATCTGCCGGCAATCATCACCTGAACTGTGTTGGAGCTGCCCCGCACCCTGCGCACCAAGGACGCGCACTGCTTGCAAGTTATAAAGCTGCTAATAAGAAAGACAAGTCCCACGTGGCTTTTGAAGGATGCCGTAGAATACCGCGTTTTGACAAGAGAGACAGACATATTTATTCTAAATTGTTGTGTCTTGTTTGCTTTCATATCCCCTATTATATCACAACAAATCTAAAAAGTAGGTACCGTTTGACGTTTCACACTTTTCTATAAAAATAGCTTTGTATAGGCATAGCTCACACTATTTCTATTATCTTTTCCGTAAAACCATTGAATTATGAAACTATTTTTATTTTATCATAACATTTACAATTTTTAATCAACAAATTAAAATGTACTACGAGTAGAACTGTCAAACGATACTTCTTAGATTTGCCGGGCTTTATTAGCTATTTATTTAATCTTGTCCACGGAATTAGGATACTTAACACTACTCCTTCTTCTTCTTCCTGCCCTTCCAGCTTCATGTCTTCCTCCTTCTTGTGCCTTAACTCTACCTATTATTAAAAGTAATAATTGTGTTCAATCGTAAATTAAGATTTAATCGCATATCTATCAAGAATCATTATTTAGTATTAAAATTAACTATAAGAGACTGGTCTTTTATGACCTCTAGCTGATTATCGCGTTCCAAGCAACATATCCCAGCAAGTTTCGCGTGACCTTCACATATTTACCCTTCATTTAACACTTTAAAGCAACCTTTCACCCCAATATAATTCAGTACTTTGGCCGGATTTTACAACCATTTTATTTTCACCCTATTTACGTCCACATAAACCAAAACCTTCGTGTCCAGCCAAACGATGGGTATAAAAATACGATTTTATCTTATACTAGTCACCGACCCCTGCTTGGCACGGGTGCAAATTATTTTCTTTAAGGTTATTTTACAACAAAAAAATAATCTCAAAACTTCTTTAGGTTGTTCAATCATCAATATCTTCTCTCGCTCTGGGTGGAGTGAGTGAGAGTGACTTTCACTGACCAAACCCTACTCATGTTCCTTTGATTATTTTTTGCGTTTTAGGGCTGAAACAATTGGAACAATTTGGCCTGCAGCGGTCATCCCGTTAGGCTCAAGTCAAGAGTGCATCTTAATAAACTAGTGCGCCCCACCATCAACGATTGCATCACTGCTTACGGTGGGATGGCGGTCAAGCACTGGTTTATACCAAATAATAATAAAAAAAAAAAATATGAAAGACAGTACGGTCACACAGACAAACGTCCAGAAGCGACATTTTATTAGTTAAAGATATAAACACTATCATGAAATGTTTTAACTCTCGCCGATTTTACGGCCCGCCTACAAGAGGGTGTGCTATAAACTTCGCCGCTCAGTAGAACTGCTCGCACAAATTAAAGAGGTTAGCGGAGCAACTTGGCGATTACTCCGGCGCACTGCCATACGTTTTGGTCGGTTAAAAACTTTCACCATTATGAGAATCGCTGGCTATTTATTTTATTACCAAGTCTTGTTCACTCTTTTTTGAGTTTCAGCTGATTTTTCTCGAAAGACTGATGTTTCTGTCGGCGTTGTGTGTCTTCAAAGATTAAATTTTCATGTTTTGTAGCTTGTTTGACAAAAGATTTAATTGGTGTTGGTTTATAATCTTTTCATGAAATAAAAAAAACTGATTTCGCTGAGGGTGAGTTGCACCATTTAACTATAACAATAACCGAACCATAACCAGCCGTGAAACGGCCGCCTATCGGTCAATTCTACAATTTGACAACTGTTAACGACTTTGTTATTGTTATAGTTAAATGGTGCAACTCACCCTAAAACGTTTAAAAAAAATATATTTTTTCATTTCGGAAATCGATGTCACTGGTTTTATTTGTTGGTTATTTAGCACTGACTTCCGAAATGAAAGGTTATTTTTAACGTATCAGTGTTTTTTTGTAGTCAAGTTATTTGTTTCACACTCTTTAGTTGTGATTCGCAAAAAAAAACGTAAATCGCTTTATAATTACTAACTTCTGAGTTACAAATATAAAAAAAACCGAATATAGAACCTCCTCTTTTTTGAAGTCTGTTGAAAAATATCAACAGACATATATATATATAGTATGTAATTTGGTGCTCTCGGCACCAAACTACAATTTCATCCATTAATTTGTCATGTAGTCGTGACCGTGGCGTGCTGGACACATTTTGCTTTAGCGAAACTAGGTCCATTCTTGTTTGAAGTTACGGGCGACTAGAGAACTTCGCTCGTTTCAGGTCATCATCATTATCATCATTACAGCCGATAGACGTCCACTGCTGGACATAGGCCTCCCCCAAGTGTCGCCACAATAAACGGTCCTGTGCGTTTATCCACCGCATTCTCACCGGGTTGTCGGCCCACTTTGTGGGAGGTCTTCCAACGCTGCGATTTCCGGTGCGCAGTCGCCACTCTAGAACCTTCCGGCCCCGTCTGCCATCCGTTCTACGAGCAATTTGCCCTGCCCATCTTTCAGGTCATTTATCACTTAATTAATTAAAAACAAAAGATGGATTGTGTGAGAAGCGATATGAAAGAAAAGGGAGTTAGTGATAGCGTGACGAGTGACAGGACAGAATGGAAGAAAAAAACGTGTTGCGCCGACCACAAATAAAATGGGACTAGGGCAGGAAGATGATGATGATATAACTTAATTAAATATTTATTCTATCTAATTCTAGCGTTTGGTACATTTGCTATTCATCCTTTGAAGCTTTAAGCTGCTCAGTTTTGCAGGTTTCAAATTTTTCATGAACATTTATTTACATAATAAATTTTAAAACTCATTGGATGACGAAAACCAGAGGCCCTACCACGAGTTGTTATTACGATCCACTTGACGACCTATACTGAATTGTTAAAGGGTTGAAGCAATATAGAGTGTATAGTTCCATCTCTTTCTCGCGCGTACGCTTGACATTTTAACACGTCATGGTAAGGCCCAGGGCGTGCACAACATACTATGAATGGCGTACCATAACGAGTCAATCACATCACAATTCCTTTCACCATGATTACAGATATAGATGAAGCAAGAAGCAATACAGGACAAATATCATTTTTTTTTTCACAATGGTATTGTGATGGCATTGACATGTCAGAGTCGAGCCCCTGAGGGTTTTTAAAGCGATTATGAATAGGTTAGTTACATCTAGGCAAGCGAGCGATCATCGACTTCATCATCGCTTACTAAAATAAAACAAATGCGAGTCAAACTTGCTTACTGAGGATATCGTACAAACTTACTTATTAGACCAGGCTCTGGAAGGAGTTGAGTGTGCAAAATATGAGGACCGCATTTTATGAATAGTTTTGGACTTAGAAAAGCATGCAGCTTATGATTCTGGAAGTTGCCAGGATATACTGGTACATTTTTTTTACACTCCTCTCCCTTAAACAGCAAGTAAATTGACTGAACAAATGATAAGAATCATTTTATTAATTGTTTAAGTAACAATATCTAATTGTTTTTTATGATTAAATATATCTATAGGAAGTCAACTAAAAAAAAGTGAGTCGGACTCGCACTGAGGGTTCCGTACAAAATACATGAAAACAGTTCAATCGAATTGAGTTACGAAGATTTTTTCGAATCGCAAAAAATGTTTATTTTTATGACGTAGCTACAAACTTAGTTTTTAGATTTTTTCCTATACCTGTGCTGAGGGACCTAGTTTACTGTCAAATTCCAGGATTCTAGGTCAACGGAAAGTACCCAATAAATTTAGATTCCCTTGAGCGTCGAAATATACGTTTTCTGCGATCTTTTTTTTGTTAACACAGAAGTTTGAGTTTTCCTTTTGAAGTACGGAACCCTAAAAAACAAACTGCAACGCATATTCTCATTATAGCATCCGCCATTCTCGCGACTAACTGGTCAAAACGAAGTGCAAAAGATAAGACAATAACTATCAGCGATTATGTCTAGTGTGCAGCATCTAATAGGTTTCCTCCATCATCTTAAAGTGCTCATAACTTTAAAAGAATTGTTTAAAATACTTTAAAACCGTACCGTGGGAAGTACTAACTCCTTGGTATAAAAATTACGGACTCGCTCCCGACACTTGAGATGAGTTTAAGTAGTTCTTAAATAATGTTGAGATAGTTTTCGTTCGGATAATGCTAAGTAGTTACGTAGCTTAAGAAACTTCGCACATTCATTCATTCATTCTTTGACGAAGTAAGGTACCTCTACATCTACATAGTATGAATGATGTGGCACGATATCCACGTCTGCTTGTTCGCTAACTCTTACTAAACTGCGAAAAGGATTTTGATGCGGTTTTCATTAAGGGCCAAGCGCCCGGAAAGTGCCATAAAACAGTGATTTTCTGAGGCCTACTCCTCCGTAATGGCTAGGTCAATTGGTTTGAAAAAAATATATGTTTAGTATAGATTCAGATAATTTCGGTCAGATGGTTCAAGGGACTATACGCCTTAATAGATTGAGCAATAAATGAGGAAGGTTCGTGTGTTTAATTTGCATCTGTACAAAGCCGGGGCGGGTTACTAGAAATATTAAAAAGTTCATACACAAATAGAAAATTACACTGATGCTGTGTGCATAAAGCTACTATATTTTTATCCCGAAAAAGTAAACGGTTCTAATATGGTAGGTGACGGAAGCAAATCAAATCAAATGAAATAATTTATTTCAAATAGATCATTTGCAGGTACTTTTGAATATTCAAATATCGGTCAGTCCAAAAAAAAGGTGTAGCTAAATTACCGGGTACCAAAGTACCGGGAAAGGCAGGTATATTCTTAAAAAAAATGTTTTTCGAATGATCCAACACGCATCCAGCCCTTGCAGAGCATTGAAAGTCGGTGTCACTAATGTGAACCTAGAATTTATGAACCCTGATCTATATTTAGAATCAAGACTAGGTCCCAAAAATGGGTTGTTGACACCGCGGGTAGAGCGGGTTGGCTTGTGCTCCACTCGCAAAAGGAATAAAACGGAACCCATATGGGATCACTTTGTTGTCCGTCTGTCTGTCTGTCAAGACCCTTTATCACAGATCTTCGTTTATAATAATAAATAAATAAAATACATTTATTTCGGACTAACAAATAATGTCCATAGGATTATTAGTTAGAAAGGTCTTAAAAACTATGTTAGTATTGTTAGTAACAATGGTCTTAAAACTATGTTAGTATTACTTTTTTACATTCGTGATTTCAAAAATTCATATTAATGTCAACAATGTCAAAAATTTCAATGTCATGGAATAAAATAAAACGAAACACAAACAGAAAAGAATACAAAGCTTCACCTTACATGTAGTTGGATAAGCCTCCCCAGCACTGCAGACTCTGGCCTTTCTGATATCATCTTTAGGATTCCGTTGGCGCTCCCCCGAATCCTATGCATCAACGATGCAGCTTTTTTACGCATTATGGCATAAAAGTCATCGACCCTTGCGTCAGCAAACATCCCTGAAGTTTATAACAGACAGACAGACAGACTGACAGACAGACGGACCGCAAAATGATTCTATAAAGGTTCCGACTTTTTTATTTGAGTTACGGAACCCTAAAAACCGTAAAAAATGGACCATAAATTATTTACAAGCCCCCATCATATATTTGACGTAGACATCAATACTCTTTTACAAAATATTCACTAAAAGGGTCACAATCAATCTTTCAGACGGTTTTAGTGTATAAATAGAGGTGGTTAGTTTATTGTGTGCGTTTAGTGGCACTATAGTGAATGTTTACGGTACTTTCGGTACCGGGCACTTATTTTACGAGGAGGAACGATTTAGTTGATCGCTTAGTTTAGTGAAATAGTTATTGTTTGTTTGGGTTTTCGATAGTGCTTTGATTAATGATGTTGGCTCAGTAAACTGGTTATAAATAACACTAGGACAGGATGTTGTTATTTTAAACTAGATTAAGGTTAGGTTAAGGTTTTTCTTTTTATCTTTTTTCTTTTAAGGTGAAAGCCCGTGAGCATATCCGCAAGAAGTTGGTAGAATTGTCAAAGAACTGATTGGTTGGATTTGTTTTTTCACAACAACATTGTTTATTTGAATTTGCGTATCTAAATATGTATTTACTATTGTATTTTTGTGTCTTCGGTTTTTCTATTTATTAAGTTGCACCTGCCATGTTATGTTTCGGCACCACCCTAAGGTCGACTGTTAGATAATGCCTATGGCATTAAGTCCGCATTTGTACAGTAATATATGCTTAAAGCTTTAATAAATAAATAAATTAGTTTGTTGTTTTTGTATTTTTCTTCTAGATGTGTTATATTCTTTGTTGTACATAAATTTACATATTATTCATAGTAAGAAAGCCGATGTACACAGGCGAGCTTAACCCAAAATTGGGTTTTCTTACAGCAAACCTTAATATCTTTTCAAGAAATTTTATAAAAGAGGATAACTTAAGAAATGCACAACAAAAACCAAATTATCTTATATGAATTGAAACTTACAAACTAAAATAATTTACATAGATATGTGCGCAGCACACAATACTTATAAACCTACTACACAAATACAACAAATAAAACCTATACATATATATATACATATATAGATGTCTTTATGTCTTTCAGGCTAGACTGAATAGGTTCTTAATAAACTAGTGCGCCTCACCATCAACGATTGCATCACTGGTTATCATTAGACGGAATCGCAGTCAGGCACTAGTTTATATCAATTAAAAAAATATATTCCTTTCAGAGTCCTATTTGCTGTAAATGACTAACAGATTTTTTTTACAGTTTATATTTTGTGAACGCACTCATAATACAGGAGTAATTCCTAGTTTGGGGCAACCATCAATTTCATTTATAGCATAGAGCATAGTCGCCCTTATAATGTTCCCAATGTTGGGACTCAGGCTTTCTCTCTAGGAGAGGGAATGGGCCGTCCACCACGAGATCCCAGTGCGGGTTGGTGGATGTCACACGTCTTCAAATTTTTGGTTCTAAGACATGCCGGTTTCCTCCCTGCCCGATAATTGAGTACCTAGCTGGTGTCAGATATCCTGACTTCTACCATTCCGGAACGACAGTCAATGATCAACAAATGACAGCCGAGACCAACGGCTTAACTTGTTTTCAGAGTCATGGACGCTCACCCATCCACAAACTGTCCTTGGTTTATGCATGAAGCACCTAGGACTACGGCTTGTGCGTATTTCAGCCACGAGTTCCATGTAATATTCTATTTCATATTAATAAGGTACCAACGAAAGAACAGAAGAAAAATCTCTTCTTTATTTTGCAAGAACCTCACTTACTTGAAATTCACAAAAGGTTTGCGACATTCAAATGATTCAGAAAAAAAATCTACACCTCAAACTTTATTCATATCAGTGGCAAACATACATTTTTCAGAGAACCACAGATACGCACAACGTTCTTTATTGTTAAAAACGTACCCTCTTTTACGAGCACAATCGGGTAAATGGCACATAACGGAGCGGACGCGGTCATATAAAATGTATCACTCATACGGGCTCGGAGCCTTTTGTATGTTGGTGTGTTGGTGGCTGTTTTGTGTCCAATGCTGCGTGTGTTTTGATACTTGTTTTAGTTGGGCAACGGTGCATTTTATAGTGTTTTATATAGTTTATTATTGTGTGTACCTATACATTTTAGGGCACTGGTAGCCCAATGATAAAGACCCTGACTTGTAAATTGTACATCGTCGGTTCATACCCGGGCAGACGGTTTACTTTGTATAATTTATGTAATCAACGCTGCTTTTTTTTAGAAACATAAAAAAATTAAGTCGTGTTTTAAGAAGTTTGGCTTGAATCTGCATTCAAGCCAAACTTCTTTGGTTTAGTTCACGTCTTAAATCAGTGCGTTCACGCTACCTACCTGCAGCTGATCCACAAACAAAGGAAGCTAAGTGCTTTGCTTGGAGCTTCCGAATCCGGAATTAGGAATGAGGGGATCCGACGGAGAACTAAGCCATCAAAGCTCACGGAATAAGTAACCAGAAGGAAGTAGATCCTTATGGATTGGCAGACGTTGGACTACAGTGATTAATAAATTCGCAATACAATCAAAACTGCCTGGATTTTGGTTAAAACGATATCCTTCCATCACACCCATACGCACAAAGCGTTTTAGGAACACGTTTACTGTGCGTACAACCACAGTGGAATTCCCTGACGGGGTCTGTATTTTCTGACAGCTACAACTAAGGGATCTTTAAGTAAAGAGTGAATGTTATTTCTAGGCAAGCGCGCTCCATCATCGGCCACATCATCGCTTACCATCAGGTGAGATAGTGGTTAAACGCGAGCCTATCAATAATAAAAAAAAGACAGTGACAAATTCCCTGGACTCTGACCAGTGGTGGATTAAGCATGTGCAAGAGTAGGAAATGCCCTTTATCTATCTTAATCTCTAAATCTACAGGTTCTGCACTGGCTTAATCCACCACTGCTTCTGACTATCCGGCATGACTGGCGAACATTTACTGGCTGGCTTGTTGGTCTAGTGGTCAGTGGCCCTGAGTGCTATGCCAGAGGTCGTGGGGTTCGATTCCCACACAGGATAAACGTTTGAGTGTTGAGCACGCTCGTTTGTTCTGCGTCTGGGTGTAATTTATCTTTTATATGTACATTTGTATTTAGAAAAATATCAGTTGTCTAGTACTCATAAAACAAGCTCTGCTTAGCTTGGGACTAGACGGCGTTGAATGATAGTTGTGAAACATTATTATCTACTAATAACAGTCGAGCAGTAGATGGCTTAATGTGCTTTCCAAGGCACAGAATAAATTCGTATAACAATCAATGGATATGGTCCAACTGCCAATAAGGGATTCAACAGTCTTAAATAACGCTAGGATTAGGGTCGGGCCACACCTCGCTGCGGCCCGGCGCGCCGTAAGGATAACTGACTGTGACATATTTCTTTCTTCATTTCCATAGCGAGTGACACTTTGAAGCAAAATGGCGCTGGAAGGGTTTTCTTGTACTGTTATAGTGTCAACTTGTCATTTTGTGCGAGAACGAAGATGTCGGGCCAGCTCTATTTTTGTTTTTATGTGTTAAAATACTTTGAAGATATAGCTAAAGGTATTTTAACATAAAATATGAGTTTGTACTTGAAATAATGTACGATCTTTCGTCGACAGATTAGTCTTTGTAAATAAAGTTTCTACTGTAGAAATATTTTTTTATTTTTATTAATGATAGGGTCGCGCTTGACCGCTATTTCACCTGATGGTTAGCGATAATGTGGTCGACCATAGAGCACGCTTGCCTAGCAGTCGCCTATTCGCTCTTGAATTAAAGACCATAGGTTGTAGCTATCAGTAAACAAACTCCAGCAGGGAATTCTACTCTTTAGCTGTACGCACAATTGATATTGTTGTGTTTATAAAATTGAGATTGTCAAAATATTCTGTCAGATTTCATACTACTTGTTTGTACCTTTTACACGTGCAATTTAGCTTCACTTTTCTTGGACTGACCGACATTTGACTATTCAAAAGTGCCTGCAAATGGTCTATTTGAAATAAATGATTTTGACTTTGACTTTGTTTGAGAACTATAATTCACAGAATACAATACTGTAGCTGTTAAGATAAAGGTCCCAAAAATTTAATTTTACGTACCTACAGTATTATTATTGGCTGCAATATTATTGCGAGGAGCTCTTTAGTATGTAAGGTATTCTCTAGAACAAAAAAGAATTAGCTCACTTTTTTAGCGCAGACAAATTGAATAAAAAAAATGGTTAGGAATTGTGTGATTTTTGTAAAATCGAGTTAAAGTAGGGAACTCTTTTTACGATTTTACAAAAATCAGTTTTCAATTCTTTAATTCAAAGTTGTTTACAGGTTTCTCAGTTAAGCAGTCATAAATTATTAAATGGGATGTAGTGGTATAATGTTTGACATGGTTTACTTACTTGTAGCTTCAGGGGAACATCCAAAGCCGTGTTTGATAAACATAAAAACTATCCAAATAGGTATTGTATCTATTCTTCTACTAACATTCTTTGTATAGGAAAAATTTGTATGTTTATAATGAATAAACTCAAGCAAGGCTAGTTTATCACTTAATAACATCACACTAATGTTATAAAAGCGAAAATTTGTGAGTATGTGTATGTTTGTTACTCCTTCACGCTCGAACGGCAGGACAGATTTCGATGAAATTTGATATACGGGTTTAGTGTCTTGGAATAACACAAAAGATACCTTTCATGCCGGGAATATGATTCTTTGGGACACTTTTTCACTTTGAAGCCGCTGGCTCCAGCTACAATATAGGTATTTTTTGCTTTCACGCGGGGAAATTGCTGGCAAAAGCTGGTTTCATCCACTGATTCCACGTCATTCGGACGTCCACTGTTGTACATAGACCTCCAACAAGTGTCGCCACAATGAACGGCCCTGTGCGTCTCGCATCCATCGGATTCCCGCAACCCTTACCAGGTAATCGGTCCACCTTTTACGAGCCTGCCAACGCTACGTCTTCTGGTATGTGGTCTTGGAAGCTGGTTTATAATATTACTTTACTTTGGGGTTAAACTCCTTCCCCTCTTATAATAAATAACAAAACAGCAAGTTAACTAACAAAAATGGACAGCCAACGTCAGCAATTTCACCCGCTATTCTGTCGACTGTTCTGAAAAAACTTGGCTGTTAGACAGTAATATATTCGTATCGACTTCGACAGCGCGACGTAGGCTTCCTATGTGGCTGCGGATTTATGCTTTCCGCTTGATGGCGTGTGGGTGCGGCCTTAGGAGCAGCGGTCAAATAAGCGGGGACGTGTAGCGTGGAAGATAAATCGATATAGAAGATTATTGAGCGCCATACAGTGATATAGGGTGAAAAATGAACCAGCTACATCAATAGTGAAGTGTGACTATAAATATTTGATAGTCCTTTAGCATCAGATAACGTAAAAAGACAAAAGAAGAGGGTGTAAGTAAGATTGACAATAAAAGACTGTGGTAAGTAAAGACTTTAAGATATTTGCTCACACTAGAGTTCTACAAAGTACATTCATACATTTAAAAAAAATAGTCATTTGTAGAATCAGTCAATTTTGAAATTGGTCATCTGTAAAATTAGTTTTTTATAGAATTGTACCTTACATGAATTCGTCAGTTATAGACTTTGTAGTTATTTCGCGATTTAAAGTCAAACCATCAGATAAAGTAAAGAGAACAGAATTTGCTGAATTTTAGGAAATCTATCTAATTATTTCATAAGTATCTAAACGTTTAGTTGACTCTTCGCGTGACCCAAGGGCTGGCTTCTACCTCGGTCAGAGATTAAGCATTGCCATACAACGTGGCAATGCCGCCAGCCTTATGGGCACACTTTCAGTCAACAGCGATGCGGAGGAGTTTTATGACGTCATATTTAGCTAGGCCTCTAGTGTATATATAGTTTTTAATTAGTTAAGTCTATTTTATAATTTAATGTGTTTAATAATTGTCCTAAAATAAAATCAGAGTCAAACCTAGATAAATAATACAGCTATAGTAAGCAAGATAACTAGTATTTTAAAAGATTTTTGTTTGCTATATTGACTTATATGTTTTTACAGTATCAACATTTTACAGCTTACTTCATGGCCAAACATTCCGACTTAGCAAAACTAAATTCTATTATTAAATCAGCAGAAAGTATTTTCTTTACGTTATTAATAGATAAACTTATTCAAAACTGTGTAAATCTCTGCCGTTTACTAACTTCTTGTGGTATTTTTGATAGAAGCATCAAATTGACCAAAAGCGTTATCTTTTGTTCTATGACGATAATAATAAATTTTAACGAATATCTTATATCGCCTTCTATTGCGCCACATTAGAACTACGAAATCCTGCATCGCGCCATTAGAGATCTTTGATTTGAGCATAAATAACAGCCCGTAATCATCTATCGGGCTGTTGCCCAAACCAGACATCACTTCCGTCTGGTCGAAGGATCCTCCCTTTTCAACGGAGGTTTGCGGGATTTTACACTATGATCCGCCTACCTTCAATGTTAATTGGAAACACTAATGACTTTGTCTGTATCAACAGCATTTAAAACTTATACTTTGCACTGGCAACAACAATTGGCTACTACAATTGCCGTCACGGATCTTAAGCGCTGGCTTCAAATTGCGTAGAAGTCAAATATTCGGTCTCTTTAGTGATGCGAAGTAAGACGCGTGGGCGGGGAGTGTCAGTGATTGGCTCGCCGCGCCATCGCGTGATAAACGTCACTCCTGATTCGTTCCCTGCGTTGCTGCATGTATCTAACAACGAAGACGATTGGCTCGCCAATGTATTGAATGCGCAAAGTGATCCCCACTCTGACACCGAGCGCTCAAGATCCGTTTCGGCAATTGTAGGTACTAGACAACGTGGTGCTACTGCCGATAAGCGCCACTTTCAAATAGCATGCTGTCCATTTTCATGATTCGTTCTTTAAGAACATAACACTCCGTAGACTAAGTGCTGGTACAAGGTGCTAGCAATTTAGGAGGTGTTAAAAATAGCGTAGTCATGTTCTCTTGTAAACGACTTGTTGGTAAAGATTAATGTAATGAAGAATGTTCACACATTTAAATTTTTAGCTTCTCATATTTTCTATAGAACATTAAAAAATCGTGTGCAAGAATTATTTCGAATCGATACGTCAATTAGTTCTCAATATATATAATTTTAAACATAGGCGCATAATGCGAGAGTTGACCGGCCGCGCTCGGTGCGTGTCACGTCATCATACATCAATGGTCGCGCAATACGTTGCGCGCTCCGATACAGTACAATTCACGAATGATGGCGGCCGTGAAGTTAGCCTTTGCGAACGTTCGCGCATACTACACTCTTCTCGCACACGCACGTCGCCATTTGGTTCCTAAAACACGTTACTGCGCAGCCTTCTGCGCAAACTTCACGGCCGCCATCATTCGTGAATTGTACTGTACGTTACCGAGATTACGCAAATATTATTTGAAATGTCAAATACAAAAACAAGAAAGTCATGTTGTTGTGCCTAATTGTAAAAGCACAACCATCAATGGACCGGATTTTTTTTGTGGTTCCAAAAGACGTTAAAATACGAAAGAAATGGATAGTAGAGCTTATGAAGAGGTTGGATCCATTTGGAGCTAACAGCACGGTATATTGTTGTGAAGATCATTCTAACGTAAATACAATGATATCGATTACGTAAATGTATACGCCTTCTTTTGCGAAGCAGTAATTCTAGCATCGTCGACCGCATCGTCGCTTTCCATCAGGTGAGATAGCGGTCAAGCGCGAACCTATCAACAATAAAAAAAAAAAATAAAAAAAAATAATAGGAGACGACAAGCGTGAGGCAACGGCGCTCACGCCCCAACCGCCGCCGCCGGGATTCCGATCCCAATTTTCTGTCACCGTAGGTGCGAGCTTGTGGTGTAGCTCGTCGTTCGACCGTCCAGTAAGCGTCCGGACCGAGCCCAATATATTGACGGCACGTATTGTTCCACGCGCGCCTCAAGGAGTAGTCAGCAAACCTTAGGGGCCCAGCGAGGTCGAAGCCTGCTGGGGTCAAGGATTTGTTTTTGGTTTTTAGTCAGTAAAAGTCTGACACCATCTCCCGCTCCGCCCAAGAGCGGGGGATGATATCGGATGATTTTCCCACCTAAAAAAAAATCACTTCCGTACAAAAGCTCGCTTGTGCGTTTGATTACACCCACGGCTAGCGGAAAGGTACATAGTGCGTGACTTTGAGCGAGTCTGCAAGAGGTACAAATCATTTGGCCTCAATAGTCAATATATATACGTACCTACCAATAAAAGTACCATAAGTCCAAGTAGCTGCAAGGACGAAATAAAACACAGTCCACTAACGAATCTATTAGCGCAAAGTACCTACCAAGGTGCATTTGCGGCCGCCTGTACAGTACTGAGCGCGCGGAAGTGCGTTGTACCGTCACGTAACAGAGGTGGCGCGACAGCGAGCCAAATTACATATTTACGACAGTTTTATATGCCTGTAAAATCGAAACTAATGGGTCTTTTGGAATGAAACAAAGTAACATTAGTGTATTTGTTAACTTAAAAACTTCACTGTGACAAAGTTTCAAGCGATTTTGCATACCCAGTAACATTCTTTATTATGTAGGTAATAGTTAAAGTGAAAGTATACAGAATTCCTTAATTTAATTAATTTATTAGCGATAGTTTGACGGGTGACAGGACAGAATGGAAGAAAAAAACATGTTGCGCCGACCCCAAGTAATATGGGATAAGGGCAGGAAGAAGAAGATTTATTTAATTTATTTATTTATATCATTTTTCCCACTAGGATTTCTAAAGAGTACACAGGATCAAAAACTAGCTTTTGCCTGCGGCTTCGCCCGCATACTTAAAGTAGTATCAATAAATGAGACATTAACAACCAAAAAAGAAAAACTAACGAATTTAATGTGGTTGGAGTCAGATAATATAAAAAAATATTGCAAAAGCAATATGTTAGAAAAAAGAATGTTACAAAAAAGATGGAGCAGTTAATAGATACATTCACACAATATTATGAGTTACCAGGGGGCCACAAGTGCAGAGGCAGTCATTGCCAAACAAGCGTGTCTTCGACATAGTCTTTAACCTTGTAATATGGTTTTTTGGTTAAAACACGCTTAATGGGTTTTGAACTTTCCTTCGCTAAGTTCAGTCACCGCTTTTGGTAGCTTGTTATAAAAGCGTATGCTATTTACTAAAAATGACTTACTGGTCTTGGCTAATCTCCATTTGGGTAAAATTATTTCGTGTTTACTACGAGTATTTATGTTATGAAAATCGCTTCTAATTTTGAAAAGTCCTAGGTTTTTACGGACATAACATAAAAACAAACTTTATCTCTTTATAATGCAACAACAACAACAATTTGTTCTTTTATTACCAGTATAGATATTATGATTTTCCTAGCCCTTTCAGAGATAATCGAATTTTTTATATCTATTACTATCTTCATACTTTTTCTTTAAAAAAATAAAATGTAATTTCTTCGGTTTTGTACAAAGTTAGTTTAGTTCTTATTTTTCTAAACATATAATAATAGCTAATAGAATCCATTTCAGACAAAAAATTCAGAACTCTATGAAAGCCGATTTTTAGCCCACAGGTGTTTCTTCTCAGGGTAGTCAGCTCGGTAAGTCCCCTCTTTGAGGCGTGGTTGGAAAGACCTCACGGCGTCCTTACCTTCCGCATGACGCAGGTACTCACCGGACATGGTTCGTTCGGGAGTTTCCTGCACTCGATTCATGCGGAAGTGACGCCCGGGTGTCGCCACTGTGCGGAACACCCGGAGGACACGGTGGAGCACACAGTCGAGGTGTGCCCTGCTTGGGCGGAGCATCGCCGTGCCCTCGTGGGGGCGATCGGCGGCGGAGACCTCTCGCGCCGGGCCTTGGTTGAGGCCATGATCCGGAGCGAGGAGGAGTGGCAGGCGGTCGCCGACTTCTGCGAAGCAGTAATGCTCGCAAAGGAGGAGGCCGAACGCATCAGGCAACGGCGTTATCGCCGCCGCCGTCGCCGGGATTCTGATCCCGATTTCCGGCCAAAGTAGACGCGGGCTTGCGAACGGTGAGCAATGGGTAGCTCACTGTCCGGCCGTCCGGTAACTGTCCGGACCAAGCCCAAGTCGTCGACGGCGCGCACTGTTCCCGCGCGCCTCAAGGAGTTGTCAGCAACAGCAGGGACCCAGCTGGGTCGAAGCCTACTGGGGCCAGGGTTATCCGAAAGGGCGCTCGAGCCCCGGTATGAAGGCTAGAAGGAACGGGGTGGGTCTTTTAGTCAGTAAGAGTCTGACACTATCTCCCGCTCCGCACAAGGGCGGGGGATGTCAATGCATGATTTTTTCCCACCATAAAAAAAAAAAAAAGGGTAGTCAGCTAGGAAACACCGGCATCATCTAGTTTAAAAAAAAAATTACGTGTAAAAGTGTTTTTATAAAACCTACTTGCAAAATAAAGATCATTTGTCATCATTTCATGAGGTCGTGGGTCCACCCAGGACAAATGTTTATATGATGAGCACGATCATTTGTTCTGTGTCTGGGTGTAATTTATCTATAATATGTATGTATTTAGAAATATATAAAAGTATGTTTATCAGTTGACTAGTACCCATAACACAAGCTCTGCTTAGCTTGGGACTAGACGGCGCTGTGTGATAGTTGTGAAATATATTATATTATATATTTATCATTTACCGTGAGATGAACAAACAAAAAGGACGGTGGTCCTATAAGAGTTCCGTTTTTGCCTATTTAAATATAGCCTTAAAAATCTATAGTTCATGGAGATCATGGCAGTGGAAAAAACGAGCACTTAAGGAATAATTTTCTGGATGAATGGGGCTTCATTGGGCTAGAAAATTATTTACTCGATCCATCTCAAACAAAGTGTCAGTGTGGAAAACCTTCTTAGAACATGCGTCACCTTTTTTGTTGCGGCACGACCACTTCAGGTAAGATTTATAAAAAGCGAACGATAGAGCTGTACAAGTATGAGATGTACAGGTATGATCAAGTATGAGAACCATCCCCCCTGTCCAACAGATTTGAAACAGGTGTCATTCGAAGCGTCTAGCTGAATAATTTTTTTTTTATTATGGTGACATACCTCAAAAGTATGGGGTTTAGATTTTATAAAATATTTTTATTTTAACCTAACGTAACCTACCCGCACTTTTGAGAGATGTTGCCATAGTAAAAAATTCTCACCTTACAAAGATCTTTCGATTGAGATACATTTCAAATCTGTTGGTAAAATTGAAGGGGAAGTTTTGTTGCATCGTCCTTTAATTTGATTTTACTAACCGACTTCGAAAAGGAGGAGGTTCTATGTTCGGCTGAATGTATTTTTTTTTTATGTATGTTCACCAATATCTCGGTCAATTGTGGACCTATTTTAAAAATATTTTTTTTTTTTTATTGAAAGTTTATGGTTACAAGTTGGTCCCATAGAAATATTGTTATGATCTGATCATGAACTTCGAAGATATGGAACAGAACTCCTCATTCAGGGATTATTAGAATCGTTATGAGATGAACTCTAGCTATAAGGTATTTAAGTTTGGCTGATGGGTACTTTTCAGTGGTAGTACCAAAACTAAAAAGTGAAAAATAAAAAAAAAAGTTTTACAAAAAAATAAATAAACGGACTTCAATGTAAAAAAAAAACACTGAAAAGTACAAAATAACTTTAATTTCGGAAATCTGTGTTAAATTACAAAGAGACAAAACTATTAAAGAAATACCGACTTCTGAAATTAAAGTTCAACGCCGCCAAAACACAGGCGTGTGTGTTCACTGCCAAAAAGAGCTCGTTCACCTCGGCTCTTACTTTTCAGAAGGTATCATTGGATTGTACCGACCGTCTCCAGCTCTTGGGTGACGAAATTTTCTCCGACCTCAATTTTGGGCGGTTCATTGAGTCCAAAGCCAAAGTAGCTGCTAGGAAAATAGGCGTTCTTGCAAAAGTCCGGCGGTACTTCACACCGGGATAGCTTTTCATGTTTTACAAAGCACAGGTCCGATCGTGTGTGGAGTACTACAGCCACATATGGGCTGGTGCTGCAAAGTGCCACCTGGCAGCTTTGGACTCGGTGGAAAGGCGTGCGAAGAGGCTGATTGGTGATCCAGATTTGGTTAAGTCCAATCTTCAAAGCCTTGAGCACAGGCGTAGGGTAGCCAGCCTTACGTTATTGAAACATCTACGGTCCGGACTAAGCGTTTCGCCTCGTCATTTATACCGCGTACATCGAAGGACTGGAACAATTTGCCTGTTGCGGTCTGATTATAATTTAGGTGTCTTCAAGGCTAGAGTGAATAGGCTCTTAATAAACTAGTGCACCTCACCATCAACGATTGCATCACTGCTTACCATCAGGCGGGATCGCAGTCAAGTACTAGTTTATGACAGATAAAAAAATTAAAAGTTATTTTGTACTTTTCAGTGTAATTTTACCTTGAAAAAAAAAACCGACTTGGTTTATTTTTTTGTAAAAAGCTTTTTTGTCATGCAAATAAAAAGAAAAAACCTAATTAATTTGAAAACGATTGCCAATTTTGTTTAAAACATAATAAACGATAATTTAAAACTTGATCTCTCCATCAATCTTTTGTAAAATAAAACGTTAATGATTTAATGTCTCAATGAGCTGACCGAGTGGAAAATAATTGAGCGATGTCCTCCACCGGGACAGCACACAGCTATTAGCGGGATTTCAAATAAACACGACTTATCTAGACTTACCTGCTCAGAAGCGAATTTAAATATATACCGGTATTTACAAGATTTACGACATTGAATTGAAGATGTACTTACCCCTGGGAAGATTTCTAGGAGATTACTGAATTGGATCTGTTGACGAAATCTCAGGTTACTTGTATTGTTTTGATTTCTTGTTGTTTTCTTGAACAATCAAAATAATCTGGACGAAGTGATATTCTATTTATTTACTAAAATAATGGAAGTCTTAGGTACGGATAGGTAAGACAAACAAAAAAAAATAATCTACTGCCCGTAGATTAATTATACTGACAAGTCCGAACGCTGACTGTATGTGACTTTGTTTATAGCTAGAAGACCTAAATTGAGGAATTGTTTGGATGACTCACTGTAAACCACCGGGAAACTGAAATAATACAGGTGAGTTTTATTCTGGTCTCCAGTGAAATGGTGAGCCTCCTGTCGTCATGGGATCTAGAGGCAATAATCCTATACCCCTAGCCAAGTTGATAATCTGCAATCGTTTACGTTAGTAGAAAACTTGAAATGTACGGGAATGACGTCATCTCAACGCTCGGTCACGTGGTCAGAACAAAAGAATTGAACTGGGACTAGAGAAGAACTTGAAGACAGTTGTAACTTGGCTAGGCAGGTTAGTACGCATGCACGATGGAGATGCTACGCCGGGGTGAAACTCCTCTGCTGCGACAAGTCACGGCATGGCGGACAGAGTTCCGGCGGTCGCAACATAGTGCTGGGCACGCCATAATTACGGCGAGAGAAATCATTGGATGAATTCTTACCTTAGAAAAAGATGAGTTTTATTCAGTAAAATTCTGACACTTCAATCCTGCTGTAATCAGATCGAAAAAAGTTACTTGATGAAGTTCCACCCTCAAAAAAAGGTATATTCAAATTAGAAATATCTTTCTTTTTTTACTCATCCTAATTTCCATGGGGTCGGCGCAACATGTCTCCCGGACTTCTTTGCTAATTAATGTCCATCGTGTGTTTGATATTCTCCAACTCGTATTTAAACAAGGTGCAGTTTTAAAACTGCACAATATTTCAGGAGGTTGTAATAAAACTCATAAATAATCATGTAAAAAAACGATACCTGGTCAATAATCAGTAATACTTGTTATTTAATTTTTTAATTACACTAAACTAAATCGATTGATGGATGGCCGCGGGGGCGTGGCTAGGGTGTGGCGTGCGGGATGATGATTGGATGATACATTATTTATGAAACTATCGTTGCGAGTTAGTGTGTGTGAAAACGCCCTTTATTGTTCCGTGTTTGTGTGTGTGAAAAAAAGCGCGGTTATAAAAAAAAAAAAAATTACCTACTTATTTTATTATTGATTCGGGTCGAGAATCACTAACATAATTACCTCCTGAAATATTTTGCAGCTTCAAAACGACACCTTGTATAGGGTGACTGGTAATTAGTTACCGATACTTATACATGTTATAGTACTCATGATTACAAACAACTTTCCCAAAGAAACGTTTTTTAATACTCATTATTAAACTTATATTATTTAACCGGAATTTAATAATCATAAAAAATTTCATTTGAATTCACTCTAGAACGCGAAGTGAAATAATACAAATATTGTGTGACCTTTCTGGTTTATAAAACGAAAACATTTAAATACTTTGTACAATGCAGACAAGATAAATAGGGGCCTATTAGGGTCGAGAGAGAGAGAGAGATTGGAGAGCAGTTGTGGCCGAGTGGTAATGGCTCCGACTTACGAGTTGTAGGTCGCGGGTTCAAACCCAGCCAGGCGTATTACTTTGTGTAATTTATTTCATTACTACTGCTCTCAAAACGCTGTAGGAAAACATCGTGAGGAAACCGGCATGTCCAAGAACAAAAAAATCGAAGACATGTGACATTCACCAACCCGCACTGGGCCCGCGTCGTGGATTACTGCCCATTCCCTCTCCTAGAGAGAAGGCCTGAGTCCTAACAGTGGGGAACATTAAAAAGGCCGATGATGATGATTAGGGCCAAAGCCTACTAGAGTCATGTGTTGGCTTCCGAGAGAGAAACCCGGGGTCCTGGAAAGCTGGGCAAAAGAGTAACATGGGTGCCATTTTAGTCAGTGAAAGTCTGACACACTCTCCCTCTCTGCCCTAGAATGGGAGAAGTAGCATTGGATGATTTCCTAGATTTATGACGTATTAAAAAAAACTACTTACTAGATCTCGTTCAAACTAATTTTCGTTGGTAGTTTACATGGTAATGTACATCATATATTTTTTTTAGTTTTATCATTCTCTTATTTTAGAAGTTACAGGGGGGGGTGTTGTGTATGCGGTATCCATGGCGAGTGCGCGCGCATGACATGTGAAAAAGATGGCGTTTTGTATCTGAGAATAAAACTAGCTAGCGAGCAAGACGGTGGTTTTAATTACGACGCACCTACACTCCATTTGGCGACGAGGACGATCTACCCATCTATACTTTGTGAAAATGACGAATTACATGGGAAATTTACATGTTTTCGACCATAAAATTCACGAGTGGGACGTATTCCATAGCAGATTGACGCAGTTTATTAAGCTGAATAAAATACCCAACGACAACCAAAGTGCAGTGCTGCTAACGTATTTGTCGGACGAATCTTACCGTCTGGTTCGGAACTTAGTGCATCCGAATAAGCTCGAAGGAATCGCTTACAGTGAGCTAGTGAGAGTACTCGACAAACATTTCACGCCAAAAAGGTCAACATTCGCCGATAGGGCGAAGTTCTATGAAGCGATCAAATCCGACGGTGAAAGCATCGAGGAGTGGGCTGCGCGGCTGCGAGGGCTAGCCGTGTACTGCGATTTTGGTTCGGAGCTGGACATGCTTTTGCGTGACCGCTTCGTGCTTGGCTTCAGAATGGGACCGGAACGTGATAGACTGTTCGAGTGCGACTCTAAAAGCCTCAGTTTTGGACAAGCGCTGGAGGTCGCCCAGAAAGCGGCGTGTGCGCGGCAAGCTCGCGCCGATCTGGTTGTGAAGGAGGAGCCTGTGTTTCATGTGCATGCTGGCGGACGCCGCCTCGGGCGGCCCACCGCCGCCGCCGCAGGGGAGGGCGCGGGCGCTGTTGCGGCGGCCAGGAGTCGCGCCAACGCAAGCGGCCGCGGATCTGACGACGGCGATTTATTGCGATGCACGATGTGCGGTTTGAAAAAACACAGTGCGGCTCAGTGTAGATTTAGAAACTACAAGTGCAGTACTTGTGGACAAAAAGGCCATCTTAAGAAGATATGTGCAAATAGGAAGTCAAATCTTAATAATATCGGCACGGAGGAAACTAAATCGTTACAACATAGTGACTGTGAGGAATGCGAATTATTCAATGTAAGGTATGTTAGTTGCGCGCCTATTGTTATAAATGTGTTGATTGATTCTGTAGGATTAGATATGGAGTTGGATTCGGGGTCTGGAGCTACTGTTATTCCCGAAACGCTTTACAAGAAATATTTTATCAATCATAAATTGATAAAATCTTCCCTAAAAATGTGTCTTTACAATGGTCATAAAATCTCGCCCTTGGGATATTTCCAAGGCCGAATTAGTAGTTTATGTGACTAGGGGATAAAGCAGTGTCTTTAAGTCGCGGGCGGCATGTTGAATTCCGAACGAAACGAAGGTTGCTGATTTTAATCCCGAACGATAGTGAGGGATTTATAAAATTAACTCCCGAGCATTGCGAGGGAGTTAATAAAGAAACCTGAGTGAAGTGAGGAATTTAAGCCGCCCAAGACAAAGACAACTTTATCCCCGTGTTGCATACTCTACTTTTTACACCATCTGTGAGATAATTAAAAGACAATTTGGTCGACCAAATCATATATTAGAGAAATATAAGTATTATATTTACAAGTTCATCAAACAAACAAAATTCACTACTCCAAGATTCTATAGTTTCAATTTTCTATAATGCTCCCGTGTCGTCAGTATGCACGTTTTATTCTATTTTCTTTTTTTTGTTAGTGGCCAGTTTGAATCATAGTGATTACATACTCTTTGGTTTGAATTTCGAGTCAACTTGTTCGATGCGCCTACATTTTAATTCACAATGTTAACGATTCTTGATGCTCCAAATTCAAATCTCATTATTCCCTAGGGATCGGCCATACTGCATTATCTCCCTAGGCATATAATGACTTGCTTTAAGTGAGGTTTGTATGACGTGCAAAACGACATTATCGAGCAGGTGGTGTAAAATAGTAGTTTATGTGACTAGGGGATAAAGCAGTGTCTTTAAGTCGCGGGCGGCATGTTGAATTCCGAACGAAACGAAGGTTGTTGATTAATCCCGAACGATAGTGAGGGATTTATAAAATTAACTCCCGAGCATCGCGAGGGAGTTAATAAAGAAACCTGAGTGAAGTGAGGAATTCAAACCGCCCAAGACAAAGACAGCTTCATCCCCGTGTTGCATACTCTACTTTTTACACCATCTGTGAGATAATTAAAAGACAATTTGGTCGACCAAATCATATACTAGAGAAATATAAGTATTAGAGTCTGTCTAATAAGTTAAACGACTTGGGTAATTATCAGGATTTAATTAAATCTGATGTTGTCAACACGGGTTCAATAATCAAGGTTAATTAAAAGATCATTGTTTACTAACAGAAGAACCTTATGAAAAGCATCGAATATAAGTATTTTTTAAATGATTAAATATTATACAAAATTCCCAAGTCGGTTGACTTATTAGACAGACTATACACGAGTATTTACAAGTTCATCAAACAAACAAAATTCACTACTCCAAGATTCTATTGTTTCAATTTTTTTATAACGCTGATAACGCTCCCGTCAGTACGCATGTTTTATTCTATTTTCTTTTTTTTGTTAGTGGCCAGTTTGAATCATAGTGATTACATACTCTTTGATTTGAATTTCAAGTCAACTTGTTCGATGCGCCTACATTTTAATTCACAATGTTGACGATTTTTAATGTTCCAAATTCAAATCTCATTATTCCCTAGGGATCGGCCATACTGCATTATCTCCCTAGGGATAGAATGACTTGCTTTAAGTGAGGTTTGTATGACGTATAAAACGACATTATCGAGCAGGTGGTGTAAAAAACTTATTTAAATAATACTCACGATGTTAAGGTATTTGTATTGTCGAACGAAGGTCCACCGTTACTAGGACGAGATTTTATGACGAAGTTTAGGTTGTATTTTACGTCGGATATAAATAATATCCGAAATACATATGTAACCGAGTCCGACACGAAAGAAGTGCAGCAACTTTTGTTAAAATACTCCGATTTGTTTACTGATGAACTAGGTAGGTTCAACAAATTTGAGGTGAAACTCATTTTAAAAGAAGGTGCCCAACCGAAATTTTTTAAGCCACGTTCTGTACCTTTTGCTTTAAAGAAAAAAGTGGAAGACGAGATAGATAGACTGGTAGGCTTAGGGGTATTAAAACCGGTAAAATTTCCGAAATATGGAACTCCTATCGTTCCAGTTTTAAAAGAAAATGGGACTGTTAAGATAGCCGGTGATTATTCTATAACATTAAATAAAGATTTAGAAATCGAAAAATACCCAATGCCTAGGATAGAAGAGGTTTTTGCCAAGTTAGGTGGAGGGGAGTGTTACAGCAAAATAGACCTTAGTAATGCTTATAATTCGTTCTCGAGGAGTCGTCGCAAGAGCTGACCACAATAAGTACATTTAAAGGTTTTTTTAAATATACACGGCTTGTATACGGTTTAGCAAACGCTCCCGCTATTTTTCAAAGAGCTATGGAATCTCTATTAATTGATATAGACGGTGTTAGCATATGGTTAGACGACGTTTGTGTAACTGCTCCAAACAGACAATTACATTTCAGTAGGCTAAACGAAGTTCTTAATAGATTGAAAGAAGCCGGTTTAAAATTACACAAAGAAAAATGTAGTTTTTTTCAGGATAGTGTCACTTATTTGGGCTACATTATAGACAGACATGGATTACGAACTTGTCCTAAAAAAACGGAAGCTATTATAAATGCACCGCGGCCAACAAATGTCACAGAAGTTAAGCGTTTTACGGGGATGATTAATTATTACCGTAATTTCATACCGAATGCGTCAGCGAAGTTGCACCCGCTTCACGAACTACTGCGTAAAGGAGCGCAGTGGGAATGGGGCGAACGTCACGAACGTGCGTTCAATAGTGTGAAGGCTGAATTATCATCAGAAAGAGTGCTAGCTCATTTTGATCCCGCAGCACAGTTAGTGTTGACGGTAGACGCGGGGCCGGCTGGTCTGGGCGCGGTGTTGGCACAGCGCGACGGCGATGGCGATGGCGGCAGCGGGCGCGTGCTCCTCGAGCGACCGCTGGCGTTCGCGTCAAGATCATTGTCCACAAGTGAGAAAAATTATAGTCAGATTCAAAAGGAGGCGACAGCCATTATTTTTGGTGTCAAATATTTTCACCAATATCTATATGGCCGTCGGGAACCGTTTATCCTAAAAACTGACCATCGTCCCTTGCTTTCGATATTCGGGAAAAAAACAGGTGTTTCAGTAATGGCAGCATCGAGATTACAACGTTATGCGATAATATTGTCGGCATATAATTATAACGTCCAATATATTAAAAGTGAAAATAATGTGGCGGCGGATTATTTGTCGCGCTCGCCCTTGCCTGAATCTGAATGTAGAACAGATGGACAACGTGATCTATCTTTTCTAAATTTCTTAGACGCTAACGTCGCACCGTTAACTTTTAACGATATGAAAACAGAAACAAGTAAGGATGTTATTTTACAAACGGTAATTAAATATATACAGAACGGCTGGCCGCGTAAAATTAATTGTAAATTGGTTCTGCCCTTTTTTAACTGCAAAACAGATTTAGAGATTGAAAACGGATGTATTTTTCGAGGCCACAGAGTTGTAATACCAACGGTGTACCGAAATCGGTTATTAAAAGAACTACATTCGGGTCATTTCGGTGTAGTAAAAACGAAGAGTGCAGCTCGTAGTAGATTTTGGTGGCCATCGATAGACAAGGACATTGAGGAATGGGTGGGAGCGTGCCTCACCTGCGCCGGCAGCCGCGCCGCGCCGCCGCGCGCGCCCCCTGCGCCCTGGCCGCGCGACCAGGCTCCATGGCGACGCTTGCACATTGACTATATGACTATAAATCAATATGTGTATTTGGTCGTCGTAGATTCATATAGCAAATGGCTGGAGTGTTTACACATGAGTTGCGGTACTACAAGTCGGGCGCTTATAACAAAATTAAAGGAATTGTTCTCTAGGTTCGGTATACCTAATGTCATAGTTTCTGATAATGATGTAAAAATTAAGTCGAATGAATTTAAACATTTTTGTGAAATGAACGGTATACGATACGTAACGTCCCCAATTTATCACCCTTGCAGTAACGGTCAGGCAGAAAATTCTGTGAAAACGTGCAAAAAAATGATAAAATGTATCATTAAAGATAACAATCAACAAAATGTGATTAATGAAAAATTGTTAGGATTTTTATTCGATTATCGAAACACACCACACTGTGCAACGGGCGAATGCCCAGCAAAGCTTATGTTTGGCAGAAAATTAACATCTAGACTGGATCTGTTGCTAAAAGATTGTCATAGTAATATAACAAGTAATGATCATTTAAAAACAAAAAGAAAAATAATCATAGGTGATAAGGTGTGGTTAAAATGGTACATAGCTAAAAAAGAGATATGGATTTTAGGTAAAATAATAAAATTAATAGGAAATCGCATGTTTGAGATATTTGTTAAAGACTATAATGTAAACTGTAGAAGGCATATTGATCAAATAAGGAAATATACAGGTGCTACCGTAACTGAAAACGAGAGTAACGGCGCACATGTTGACGTCGCGAGCTCCGCGCCGTCAGCAGCGCCGCGCCCGTCAGTCCCACCCGTGCCGGCGGCGCAAGAGGCGCAGCCGTCACAGGCGCTACCACTTGATATTGTGGAGGAGGACGAGTGGGCTGAGGCTCAGAGGGAGGTCGATGTTAGTGATCACGATAATGTTGAGAATAGCTTGGATGCCGCCGAGGACGGTGGCAATCGTGTTTCTGAATCTCAGCCTATTAGGCCGATCCGTAGTTGTAGACGTAAGATTATTAATTATAAGGTTTAGATTGTAATTGTATCAGACACTATGTATTTTATTTAAAAGAAACGTATTAACGGTTTGCGCCACGGATATCTTGTAGAATGTTATGTTTAGTTCGAAGTATTCTATTAATAGTGTCGGAGGAGTGTTGTGTATGCGGTATCCATGGCGAGTGCGCGCGCATGACATGTGAAAAAGATGGCGTTTTGTATCTGAGAATAAAACTAGCTAGCGAGCAAGACGGTGGTTTTAATTACGACGCACCTACACTCCAGGGGGACACATTTTACCGTTTTGGAAGTGTCTCTCGCTTAAACTATTCAATTAAGAACAAAATGATATTAGAAACCTCAATATCATTTTTGAAGACCTATCCATAGATAGCCCCACACGTATGGGTTTGATGAAAAAAAAAATTTTGAGTTTCAGTTCTAAGTATGGGGACCCCCAAAATTTATTGCTCTTTTTCTATTCTTGTGTGAAAATCTTAAAGCAGTTCACAGAATACATCTACTTACTAAGTTTCAACAGTATAGCTCTTATAGTTTCGGAAAAAAAGTGGCTGTGACATACGGACGGACAGACAGACAGACATGACGAATCTATAAGGGTTCCGTTTTTTGCCATTTGGCTACGGAACCCTAAAAAAGACAATAAAACTGTTTTTCTTTAAGTGTAAGTACTATTAATATAAAATAAATAAATAAGAAAAATAAATCACAAAACTGAATACAATTTTATATTCAAACTAGCAGACCTGAATAAAGTGATTAAAAGTACAATTTTATTTTTATTTTTCAAGAATATAAAACGTAAGTACTTTAAAGTTGAAATTAAAAACGTAAGCTGTTTAAAATTAAAATGAATATTCATTTTTTAAACTTGTTACCGTCGTCTATATTACTTGGACACAAAGAAAGATAAAAAATAGGTGACGGTTATTATTATTGCTTTAAAATTATCACTCAATGATTTAAGACAAGGTTGTCCGTTCTTAGTTACGGTATTCACTCATAGTGACAGATGAGTCTCATTCTTGATAATTAATATACTGACAAAAATATATTATCCATTCTGAAATATAATGGATTGCTTTGAGACGTAGTTTTAATAATAAACTAGAGCGATTCACCTTCAACGATTGCATCACTGCTACCATCAGGTGGGATCACACTCTACTTGAGTGTGATCCTACCTACTAGGTGGTTTAAAATCTACCCTAGTATATTTAATATTATAAAGAAGTAAAGTTCTTTTTTCATATTCTTCTGTTTATAGGAGGTTATCTTTGAAAGTACTGAACCGATTGTGAAAATTTTTTCGCCGATAGAAAGCTGCTTTATTCCCGAGTAACATAGGCGATATTTTATGAACGTGGGCGAAGCTGCGGACAAGAGCTAGTTTTGATATAATAATGAATGGCTTTGAGACGTAGTTTTAATAATATTATTATTACATACATAATATATTCTTTATTGTACACCACATATACAAAAAATACAGGACAAAAATGATTAAAAATAAGTGTACAATGGGCGGTCTCATAATAAACTAGAGCATCAGGTGGGATCACACTCAAGTACTAGTTTAAAATCATTAATAAAAAAAAAAAACAGTAGAGACTTGTACACTGATGGACACAAAGTCATTTTTCTGCCGTAGCTTTGTAACCTTACTGTTGAACCTTATGGAAGCAGGATATGACAGGATATCAAAATATTATTTCAACTAGAAGTTATTGGCGGAAAAAACAGACGTTGAGCCTATCAGTATTGCCCACGGCAAAAAAAGAAAAAAAAACATTGTTATTTTATGTTCGCCTGATTTGAAAAGCTAGGACCTTTTCAAACGTTAAAATGCCGGTACCCTTATCAAAAATTTATGAAACCAAATAAATAAGTTTCATAAAAACCCGTCAGTAAGTTATTATTTTATTAATTTGAGGACTACGCCGCAAAAAAAATCATAACGATACAAACAGTGACAAAGAAACATCACATTGTACACAATGGCAAAGAAAATCGTGTAACGCATTATTATTTTCATGTTAGCCGTTTATAAAAGCTTTAAAACCGACACTTTCAAATAAAAACCCTTATCAACCTTAATAAAATAAAATAAATAAGAATAAAAAACATGTGCGAACAACCCTGAACAAACTGTGCCAAGAATAAATTTTAATAAAAGGAATTCCAATAAAAAAGGCTCACATTAGATTCACATAACGTTTGGGTGTGAAGGTACTCATTATACAAAGTCGCGTACAGACATCGCGAGGCGTGCGCCGCGAATGGTTTGTCAGGCTTGCCACAACCTGAGGCATACGACGGTAAATTTATGCGTGTGTCCCGAACGACACATGCTTAAGCTGAGCACGCAAACCACCACGCACAGTGTTCGTCAGTAGAAAGTAGAAGTAGAAAGCGCACGGCTCGTATTGAGGCGGCGTTCGCAACTTACGACGCGAATGCTCACTGTGAGCAAACTCGTCCACACAGCCCGAGGCATGCGAGACGAACTATTCGCGATGCACGCCTCGCGATGTCTGTATGCGGCATAACACGTTTGTGAGTATATGAGCGAGATATTTAATTTTGTGCGTGCCTGTACTCTTTGTCTTTAATTCTGTCTGACATTATTCTCCCTGTTTATTATTCTTTCGGTAAATATTCTCGTATCGCTGACGTGCCAATATTGGGCGAAGAATAAAGTTGTTCTGTAATAAAATGGAAGCTGCATACGTTGTGTATTTTCGTAATCAGTTTAAGGCTTTCCTTTTGTCGATTGGTGATTGTATACTGGATAATTGTAAATTACAGGATTTACGCGCAGAATGGAATAATACAAAATAAATTATTTTCGTGATCTGTCCAGCTTTTTCTCAATAATGTTGGTATAGGCTATCAGTCTAGCTTTAGGTACTAGTCTACACTATATTATTATTATTTATATATTTGTTTATCTCAGGACCCTGAGGTCCTGGACCTTTGGAAGGCATACGAGGAGCCGAAACCAACCCGCAGAGGCTCTTTTAGATGCTTTTAATGGAACGTGGTACCAACCGGTGATTATCCCTATTTTAGTGCATCCAAGGACAACTCCCGGTTGAAGGGAAACTATTGCAACATGTGGAAAACTAATATAAGGCTATGGTTTTTGGAGTCTTAAGTGGACTGGTTACCAGGGACTATGTTAAGACTAGGGCCCCTTTTTTATGGTGGGAAAAAATCATCCAATGACAACCCCCGCTCTTGGGCGGAGCGGGAGATAGTGTCAAACTCTTACTGACTAAAAGACCCACCCCGTTCCTTCTAGCCTTCATACCGGGGCTCGAGCTCCGTTTCGGATAACCCTGGCCCCAGTAAGCTTCGACCCGGCTGGGTCCCTGCTGTTGCTGACAACTCCTTGAGGCGCGCGGGAACAGTGCGCGCCGTCGACGACTTGGGCTTGGTCCGGACAGTTACCGGACGGCCGGACAGCGAGCTACCCATTGCTCACTGTCCGCAAGCGCGCGCCTACGGTGGCCGGAAATCGGGATCAGAATCCCGGCGGCGGCGGCGGCGGCGGCGATAACGCCGTTGCCTGATGCGTTCGGCCTCCTCCTTTGCGAGCATTACTGCTTCGCAGAAGTCGGCGACCGCCTGCCACTCCTCCTCGCTCCGGACCATGGCCTCTCCTCATGGTCTTTTAGTCAGTAAGAGTCTGACACTATCTCCCGCTCCGCCCAAGGGCGGGGGATGTCAATGCATGATTTTTCCCACCATAAAAAAAAAGGACAATCTCGGAAGTACAGTCAAGATCCCTACCAGCACCTTACTGGATTATACATCCTTCTCCCGAGCGCGTTTGCTCTTGCGAATCTCCACTCGAGCCAGCCAATAAAGGCAAGAGAGAGGTGGGAGCTCTGTTCCTCGTCAGCGTTCACTACGGCCGGCCAATAAAGGCAAGCAGGAGATGAAGAACAAGAATTTCCCGGGAGATCGGGTCCGTGAGGTCGCTAATGCCCAACAGTTCGCCACAAAACTGCCCTGCGGATTGTATCTCTCTTGGTTTGGCCCCTCACCCTAGGCATGTTACGGCAAAGCAAGCACACCCGACACAGACTTAGGGTTTATTGGAGCGCACAAGCCCCACCACAACGTCAACGTAGAGATACGGCGATGGGGTTATTATTATTGTTTAATATTCTTTTTAAGCTATTGCATAGCTTCTATCGCGGGCCTTGAGCGTGGAGACCGAATCCAGAAATTCCGTAACGAAAATTACCTAACACCCCCCACTCATTTGTTTTTTGAGCGTGGTGACCGATAAGAAAACAAATGAGTGAACAATCAATCAAAATTCAATTCAATGTGTGAAAGTGTAACTTCAATTAATATCAAAGAAAAAAAACAAAGGAAAAAAAATACTGCATAAATAAAATAAATAAATAATTATAATTGCATAAGTTGATAAAAATGCTATGCAATAGCTTTACCGCGGCAGTCTCCGAGTGCCACACGTCTTTTTTGTTTGTAGGAGGTAATCTCTGAAAGTATTGGTCCGATTGCTTAAATTTTTTCACTAATAGAAAGCTGCTTTATTCCTGAGTGAGATAGGCAATATTTAGTGTACGCGGGTGAAGCCGTGGGCAAAATCTAGTATGTTATAAAGAGCGATTACGAACCTAACTGGATTAAATCGACTTTCTGTGGTAAGCCTGGCAGTTAGTGTCGGAGTTCTGTCTGGCCGTTACGATTGTCCGTCGAGAAGTCTCAGTGTGCAATTTGTTACCAATTGATGGATTAATCTTGACAAAAGAATCAACTTCAGACGAAAGAATCTTGGGAATCGACCCTTGCAGCTGAATTACAAAGTCACGAGCTCTCTCCCCGTCTTGTCCAGCGCTGGATCAAATCAAATAATTTTATTTGCAAATATGGGTTCATTGTAAGTGTTATAAGTATTATATTCTGGGGTACATAATGTAGTATCATCACGTATAACTTCTAAACATGCATACAAAATACAGGTTATCACATAATTAGTAAAAGGTAAGTTTGTAAGAGTATGTTTTATGTGAGTTACTGTCTTCATAATAAAACAGCTAAACGGATTTCGAAGAAATTTGGTAGACGTTGTCCTGAAATAGTATATAAGTTACTACCGGGAGTACGTTCCCGTGGGAGAATTAGATATTCACCCAGGCAAAACGTCTGCAGTAGCTAGTAAAGAAGTAAAACGGACACATAAACTTGTTAAACACTTTAACGTAACATTCTGTGTATTTAATTCGGTCCGAAAGAGAGGCTATGGTAGAGTATCCAAGTGGGGTGAAGCCAATCTGGTGGGATTCAACGCCGCCAAAGGACAAGCGTGTCTGTTCACCGCCAAAAGGAGCCCGTGGACCTCGGTTCCTACTTTTCAGAATTTATCCCTGGAGTACACCGACTGCCTTCAGCTCTTGGGGGTTGAAATTCCCTCAGACCTTAACTTTGGGCGGTTCATTGAGTCCAAAGCCAAGGTAGCTGCTAGGAAACTAGGCGTTCTTGCAAAGATCCGGCGGTACTTCACACCGGGACAGCTTTTAATGTTATACAAAGCACAGGTCCGTTCGTGTGTGGAGTACTGCAGTCACATATGGGCTGGTGCTGCAAAATGCCACCTGGCAGCTTTGGACTCGGTGGAAAGGCGTGCAAAGAGGCTAATTGGTGATCCAGATTTGGTTAAGTCCAACCTTCAAAGCCTTGAGTACAGGCGTAGGGTAGCCAGCCTTTCGGTGTTTTAAAGGATGCATTTGTGCGCAGGAATTGCATGACTTGATTCCGCCATCGCAATTCTACCATCGGACAACCCGACGTACGGCGAATATTCACCCTTACGTTGTTGAAACCTCTACGGTCCGGACTAAGCGTTTCGCCTCGTCGTTTATACCGCGTACGTCGAAGGACTGGAACAGTCTGCCTGCTGCGGTCTTCCCGTCCGATTATAATTTGGGTGTCTTCAAGGCTAGAGTGAATAGGCTCATAATAAACTAGTGCTCCTCACCATCAAAGATTGCATACCATCAGGTGGGATCGCAGTCAAGCACTAGTTTATCTCAATGAAAAAAAAAAAAAAATTAAATACAAAAGAAAACACAAAATTAAAAAGAATTAAAATAAAAATAAACTAAAAAGTTTAATAACTATGGAAATCATTTTACCATAGAAAATAATTATTTACTGCGTATTATTCTTATAAATATTGCAAATATTCTGATGCACTTCATTTGGTTCAGCGTTAAGTTTATCATGATAATCAATTTCAAACATAAAACTGTAGTAAATGGTTTTAACACGTTAACCGTTATTTAATTTCCCGGCTCGAATATTTCAGGGCACGATAACTGTGTAATATATATCTCATTTCTGGGCCACGGACCTAATTTAATAAATGTCGGCTCGATTCGATTACTGAAGATATATTCTATCCCCGATTGTGAGCGATTGAATTAACAATCTATTTGAAGGTGAATAAGAAAAGTGATCTTTTTCTACAAATTAAATCTTTATCTCTTGATTCTGATACTCAAAGAACGGATTTTTATTTTCGGAATATAAATACGACGCGTATTGGTAAAAACGATAACCTTAAGTGATAATAATGATAACCAAATGTCGAACCACAATGGGCTCGCGAACTACGTACTCAATTATAAAATTTGGTTACTATATCTGCAACGGTTACAGTTACGGCTCGTGGGTGGGTACCCGGTTTTAGGATGGGGTCGAGAGGGGTCTAAGTCACGCAAAGCTGTCATCATCAATATCATTTCTGCAGATAGACGTCCACTGTTGGATATAGGCCTCCCCCAACGCCACGCTGACTTTAACATATTAAAAAAAAATCTGTCTCTATACAATCGTCACAATTTACAAATTCAAACCGATTCGTTTCAAGAATGAGTTTTGAACCCCGGCAACAAATATTTTCTACCAGCCAGCATGTTCTAAGATTTCCATAACCAGATATACTCTAGGAACTGTAGAGCATCAGAAACTCTTTAGGGACTTAGGAACTTAATGGCTTATTATAAAGAAAAAAAACACTACTACGATTAGTGTGCCAGGGCCTCACATGGCAGGCGATATCATGGCAGGCTCAGATGGAGATGGCGGGTTGATGGCGGGATATAGTGGTTTCCAAGTTAAGAAGAAAATAAGGAGACTAGTAGTCTAAGAGACTTCTAGTAAAAGCAAGGATATGAAAATCTTAGTGTCGGCCTGGAATTTCCCACTGTTGGGCAAAGATTCTCACCAAATTTTGCCTCTCTAAGAAACTACTAGTTTTCCAAGAGACTAGTAGTCTAAGAGACTTCCAAGAGACTACCGGTCTCTTAGAGAGGCAGAATTTGGTTAGAATCTTTGCCCAATAGTGGAAAATTAAAGGCTGACGCAAAGATATTTCATATCTTTGCTTTTTCATGGCATATCTTGCGCTCGTTTCTCAGATCAATTCATATCCTTAAACGGAGAAGTACTAACGAATGGTACGACGCAAAAAACAGTTCAATATCACGATATTGCGCATTATATTTCAATCCGTCCGGATCCAATAAAGACTCGCAATATATTCATGAGAGCGTCTATTGACTGTTCCGCTGCGATTATTTAAATAATAAAAAGATGATTTGTATTTGCATGCAACAAATAGAAGGCTTTACTTTGAGAACTTGTTGACGAGGCACGAAGCCGTCTGACCGGCCGGAGCGGACTTGGGCGTGAAGTTGAGTGTACATAGGATGGAAGCAGTGGGGAATTTTATGTCAATGGGAATTTTATTAAATTCTTTTGATGTTGGCGTTAAAAAAAACAACTGCCTAATCATAAATAGAAGGAGAGAGAGCAAATAAAGCTGACTTTAGGTGTTTTCTATAGTCTTTGGGTGTGCACAGAGCGCTATAGGATAAAGGAAAAAAGAATAATATTTTATGTGTCGGAAAAGCACAAATTTTATGTATCTACACTACTATAATAAAAAGAAAAGTTATTTTTTTTTTTTTTTTTTTTTAAAGACGTATCTAGGAACCTATATAAATATTGTCTATAACAGAATATCATCATATATGTTGGAAATATGCTCCAACTGCAAATGAGCGTGGTATTACGTTTGTATGGAAATTCATCCGTCGCCGGCCCCTTAAGGCGGACACTGACTTGTACCGTTTGTTTGTAATGTATCATTCGAACTCTTGGCTCGAGTGTGCTCCATCCGATTTGGATCATAATGTCAGGCTTAGAGGTTGTGTGTGCTTCATTAATTTTACCAAGTTATTATTTTTGAAAAAGAAGAAAAGAACAAAACGATATTGGATATCCAATTTGTACCAAACAAGAAACCAAAATGGTGGTACGAATTTAATTAATATTCTTAGGAACCTCTCGCGGCGACGCGACGTGCACTGACTTGTAATGTAACACTCAAAGGGATTGGCGAAAAAACCGACAGTCGTGTGGAGCACGCGAATGATACATTACAAACTAACGTTACAAGTCAGTCTTTGGTTTCTGTTACACGAACGCGATACATTACACCAAAATGTTACAAGTCAATCTTCACCTTTAGAATCATGGAGTTTTTTGCTCCGTAGAGATCTACGCTTTCGAACGTGTATATACTTGTAGCTTAATGTTTTTTTTGTGCTTAACCGACGATAACAATTCAAAAGTGCCTGTAAATGTTTTAATTGGAACAAACGCTTGTGTTTTAGAGTGGTGAGTTAAAATTAAAAATTATTCCCAGATGCCAATGTAAAGCCTCTCTTACAGTATAAACCAGCTTGCAGGCATCCCTTTGATCCGAGTACAATAACCTAGGGGCCAGTGCAGTTATTTCTTATTTCTGAGGAAAACGCATTTAGCTTCCTAATCTCCCCTAAAGCAGAGAAATGCTTCTTTGATTGTGGTAAGTACTATTTTTACTTGGAATTCCTTCGTTAAATTAAGTTTTATAAATTAGGGCTTTGTTGTTTTATTTTGTTTACCACGTTTTTACCCGACTGCAAGAAGGGTTATGTTTTTATTTACTTGTACTCAAATGTGTTAAAATTAATGTTTCATCTACACTAATATTATAAAGAGGCTATGTTTGTTTTTTTTGTTTGTAAGAGGTAATTTCTGGAAGTACTGGTAAAGTTTGTTTTTTTTTTTTGTAAAAGGTAATTTAGTAAAGTAAAGAGTACCTTTAGTCAATGCTCATCCACTTTTCAAAATACTATGGCGTATCATGATGGGTTCATGATGTTCACGGCAAAATAGGTGCATTTTGTCGACTTTTTTTATTGATATAAACTAGTGCTTGACTGCCATCCCACCTGATGGTAAGCAGTGATGCAATCGTTGATGATGAGGCGCATAGTTTACTAAGAGTCTATGCATTCTTCTAATATTTGTGTTTTACATGAAGCGTCAGCCTATCAGACCCTCATAGCCCAGTTACAGGTCGACACGAAACTCCTTGTATAGAGGGGACTCCTTGAAGACGAGTAAACAGATAAAGAGTGTGAAAGGGACACCCGTGATCCTAGAAGGCAAAGGGCTACTAAAAACACAGGTGAGGTTTTAGTCAGTAACAATTTGACCCCTTCTGAAACGGAAGAGAAGTACGTAGTAGTCCGTAGGGCGGGAGAAGTCTTTACATGATTTACCACCTTAAGGGGATGCATCTCGCCATGCATTTTCACTGTTTTTCATACAACCGCTCTTACACGATTATGACGTTATTACACAATTTTCATTAGATATTTTGGAAACACAGTATCTTGTGGATATCATCTAGGCTTCTTTGGAAATCAATTTATAAATTTGTGTCAAAGTAAGTCCAGTTAAGACCTCTGAAAATCTGCTATTTTGCATGAACTTTGACACTTCTTAATTTACTCAAAAATTAAAAAAGTCAAAAAAGTACCACTATGCGAGCCTAGCAAATTTTATCAAGATTCTAAATAATGACAATGTTTTTCAAAAACTTTTAAGGGTTTAAAAAAAACACGTATTTCCTGGAACAAGTTTTATAAAATATTCGAGTAAATCACGGAATTTCCGAATGCTAACAGAGTTTGGGCACGCCACAATTATGGCGATAAGTCCCCTCTTTGAGGCGTGGCTGGAAAGACCTCACGGCGTCCTTACCTTCCGCATGACACAGGTCCTCACCGGAAATGGCAAGTTCGGGAGGTTCCTGTTCCGAATTAAAGCGGAAGTGACGCCCGGGTGTCGCCACTGTGCGGAACGCCCGGAGGACACGGTGGAGCACACAATCGCGGTGTGCCCTGCTTGGGCGGAGCATCGCCGTGCCCTCGTGGGGGTGATCGGCGGCGGAGACCTCTCGCGCCGGGCCTTGGTCGAGGCCATGGTCCGGAGCGAGGAGGAGTGGCAGGCGGTCGCCAACTTCTGCGAAGCAGTAATGCTCGCTAAGGAGGAGGCCGACCGCATCAGGCAACGGCGCTCTCGCCGCCGCCGGGATTCCGATCCCGATTTCCGGCCACCGTAGGCGCGGGCTTGCGGACAGTGAGCAATGGGTAGCTCGCTGTCCGGCCGTCCGGTAACCGTCCGGACCAAGCCCAAGTCGTCGACGGCGCGCGCTGTTCCCGCGCGCCTCAAGGAGTTGTCAGCAACAGCAGGGGCCCAGCCGGGTCGAAGCCTACTGGGGCCAGGGTAATCCGAAAGGGCGCTCGAGCCCCGGTATGAAGGCTTGAAGGAACGGGATGGGTTTTTTAGTCAGTAAGAGTCTGACACTATCTCCCGCTCCGCCCAAGAGCGGGGGTTGTCATAAGATGATTTTTCCCATCGAAAAAAAAAAAAAAAAAAAAAAATGCTAACAGAGTTTTCAGGCGTTATCTCTCTTTTTTCGTGTGGCCTTTTCGTCAAACATTATGTTGGATTGCGTTAGATGAAGTAACAAGCTTTTAAACTATGCTTGATGTTGACGATAGGCGACTGGAAAAGCAGCCTCTTAAAGACCTACATGGGCACAACAGAAGAAAAACTATTTTTTTTATTTTTTTTTATTAATTATAGGCTTGCGTTTGACCACTATCTCACCTGATGGTAAGCGATGATGTGGTCGACGATGAAGCACGCTTGCCTAGAAGAAACCTATTCACTCTCGACTTAAAGACTCCTAAGTTGTAGCTATCAGGAAACACAGATTCCGGCAGGGAATTCCACTCCTTGGCTGTACGCACAATAAATGTGTTCGCAAAACGTTTTGTGCGTATGGGTGGGATGTCTACCATGTACCGGTGGCGCAACGCTGTACGTCGTGTGGTCCGATGATGGAACGGACTTGGCGGAATTAAATTGTGTGTTCTTTTTATGCACCTGCTATGTTGGATCTGCACTATCCTAGGTTGACTGGAAGAGAATGCCTAATACATTAAGTCCGTCTTTGTATATTTTATTGAATGAAGATTAAATAAATAGATTAAAACAAAAGGCAAAAAAATACAATCGACAGTTCACGTAGAAAATAATGACTAAAAAAACTAACCTGAACAGTATTAACCAATTTCATTTCAGATACAATATTCTTCCGTTCACCGTCAATAATGTCCAAATACTTTTCAACAGCAGTTTAGCCTTAAATTACTTTTCGACAAGGAATTTTGCGCTAACTACGGTCTCAAAGAAGCATCTGACTTCAAACTTGACCCACTTTCAGGCTGAGACTACAAGGAGTAGCTATCAAGTGCTTCTAACTTAGCGAGTGCTTAGTTGGAGCTTAGGAACTAACTTGTTGTAATTAAGTCTATGATACTCAATACCTGATCCTGGAGGAGGCCAGGGAGGGTGCTGGTGCAGTGAAAGCGTAGCTGACGATATTGTGGATGCTATAAGTAGTCATTATTATCATTTCAGCCGAAAGTGCCGCCAAAACGATCCTGTGTGCCTCGCATCCATCAGAATCCTGCGACCAGGTTATCGATCCACGTTGAGGGAGGCCTTCTAACCCTGGTCTTTCAGTATGCGGTCGCCACTCCGAAACCTTTTAGTCACATCGACCATCTGTCTGCGAGCAATATACCCTGCTCACTTACTAAAGTTTGGTGATTCTTCGGGTTACGCCAGTAACATAGGTTCTCCTGCAGATATCTTCAATTCTGATTCGGTTACACAAGGAAACCCCAAGTGGTGCAAGAAATTACAATTAATCTTTGTATATGTCTGTTACTTCTTCACGCTGAACCTGCTGAATGAATTTGGATAAAATCTAGCACGTTTTATCCCAAAAATATGTTCGCTTGGCATAATTTTCTACATTCACGTGAGCGGAGTCGTTGGTAACAGCAATTCGACACGACATTACCACATGAAAGCCAGCGTCAAATGAAGTGCGTAGTGGGTGATTGTGGCGAAACAAAACACTGTCGTGATTATCGAGCTCTCAAATGTAGTCGCCAGTCGAGTTGAGTTATTTAAATGTGGGGCTACGTTGATGAGCGGTAGCGGAGGCGGACGCAATCTTGAATGTAGTGGAATATCATGTGGTTCATTCACATGATATTCCACTACATGGTTGGGTTTTCTTTTGAAATTGAATATAAAATAAAATAAAATTAAATTTAATGTAAGTAGAACTTATTTAAACTTGTAATTTAATCATATTTAACAATGAGTATTCCAAGGCTGAATAAAATGTATTTATTATTGAGGTAGCAACTCGTCTAATGACTTCTCTCGCTTCAAGGTGGAGTGAGAGGGCGTGTCATATTTTTACAGAGTAAAACCACGCCGTGTCGCTATGTCTGGGCACCAATCCTATGTAGTACGCGCCCACAGCTTTTTTTTTAATTTTAAATATTGCTGCATAGCAGTTTGTCAGCAGGGCGTTCTCGTGAACTTCGCTCATAGTTATATTTAAATTTATATTTAAGTTTATATTTATATTTAAGGTCACATCTGGTCACCCCCCAAGTTTGTAGGAAGGTACTCGTTGTGAGGTAACCAAATGGAGCCCCACAACACTAACCGACCGAGACCAACATAGCGCAGCAACTATGGATACATAGACAAATAATGTTTCCTTGGAACATTTTTTAATTGGTTTCTATTTTTGGCTCGATTTATTAATTCATCAGGTAACTCATTAATAAGTGTAGGTGTAGTCCATCGTCTCGCACGCTTACCATAGTAATTATTCATCCTAGGGACTGGAGTTTCTTTTTCTTAGATTGGCGGGTTGGGTAGATATACAATTTTTCTTTTTTTTTAATTTTCATACTATGTTGTTCCAAAATAATTGCTAGGTTAACTTTCATTTCAACTGGTTTGCATTTGTTACATAATTTTTCATAATCTTTGTTTAAGCTATTTTTAGTTTTATTGCTCACTTTAATATACTTCACTTTAGCTTTTTTTAGTTTAAGAAGTCTTATTTGTAATATTTTAATTCTATTAAGATACGTTTTAAAAGTGAGTCCATAACCACTCAACCCATAACCAATAATCGAGTCAGCGAGTGCATAGTACAGCGTATACAACAATCCTCTCGTAGCTACAGGTTTCAAGGCATACAACTTACTCAGTACTGACCGAAGCTTATTACAAACTGTATCTATATGATTGTTCCACGCAAATTTAATGTCAATAGTCAGACCCAAGTACCTGTATGTCCTAACCTGCTCGAACATAACACATTGACAGTTAGATTTTTTATTGTGAAAACATACACAACACAGCTCATCTATACATATAATAAAATCGTAGGAAAGTCAAAACTGTACATTGAATATTTAAAAAAAAAAATACTTGGGGCGTGAACTACAATCGATATCGAACCCAAAAATATAGTTTTTAGAATTTTTGTCTGTTTGTCTGTTTGTCTGTATGTATGTCCGGGCTAAACTCAAAAAGTACTGCATGGATTTACTTGAAATTTTGCATGAATATTAATAAGAGGTCGGGTCAACATATAGGCTACATATTATCACGCTATCACCTACGGGGGAGGAGCTGTGAATCTTTATTTTTCTTAAGCATTCTGTGACAGCGTGTAATCTAACGATGCATATTTAAATATTGTTTTTGAGTAAGCCATGCTATTATCTAGCTTTACACCATAAAAACTACGCCATTTAAGTAACTTGGGCAGAGAAACATAGTTTCATGAATGTTAGTAGTATAGAGACAATTTTAAAGCACCGCCATCTATGAGATTTCATAAAAATCAAATCAAGTTACATGTTAACACTTTTTGGAAATTAATAATTTAAATTTGATCATGTAGTTAGTTATTCTTAAAATTCATAGATGGTGATGTGATGTGATGTGATGTGCATTTTCTTCATAAAAGTTGTATCATATAGTTCGTTTTGACAAATTCAAGTTCCAACAAAACCCTGAAAAACTTGAGTAGAGTTGAGGAAGACAATTAAAAAAAAATGCGGTGTTAAGTATTACATGGTGACATTTTTCCAGCTCTGTGAAGTCGACCAGTTTGCGAGATCCCTTACGTATGACGAAGTGCCTTCATATTACACGTACGACCAGCAAAGGGGTGTATTTAACCGACATCGACGAGGAGGTGCTGTGGAAGGTTTTCCGGGAATTTTCAAGGATGCCGTATTGGGTAGGGTTTATACCGTGCATCCGAATAATGGCGAATGCTATTTTCTGCGGTTGTTACTTCACACTGTCCGAGGCCCAACGTCTTTCGCCTTTCTGAGACATTTGATGGCGTGGAGTATCCCACTTACTACGCAGCATGCGTAGCACCTCACCTTCTCGACGGTGACCGAAATTGGGATCATGCGTCATCTTTTTGCCGTCATCTTGGTGTTTTGTGGAGTCGCGAACCCAGTAACTTTGTAGGAGAAGTATCGCCATTATCTGTCTGAAGATTTTCTACGAGCTTTGAGGCGTGCTACTGGAGACGAAGTCGAAGTAACTGATGAACGCGTGCTGAACACCTGTCTCAGTTCACTTCAAGATGTGGTCATTTCTATGGGCGGCAATCCGCTGATCGAATATGGGTTACCAGCTCCCCAATCGGGAGTATAACGCTGAGACAAATTACGAGCCGGGCGAATTGATCATGTCACCGTGTTCTCTTCAGAGCAAAAACAAATGACACCGTCCTTGAAAGCGTTGGGCAAAACCAGGGTAAAATGTTTTTCTTGGATGCTCCTGGTAGAACAGGAAAAACATTTGTTACCACTGGCATACTTGCAGAGGTCAGGAGGCAAGGTAAAATTGCTATTGCTGTAGCGTCATCGGGAATCGCTGCCATACTGCTTCCGGGTGGCAAGACAGCTCATGCCATGTTTAAAATTCTCATCGATTTAGAGAGCGCCGAAACGCCTGTTTGTGGTGTGTCACGTAACAGCGATAAACAACACGTGCTCAAGGATTGCTCTCTGATCGTATGGGATGAGTGTACGATGGCCAATAGGAAGGCAGTTGAAGCCGTGCCCTGCAGGATATCCACAGGAACGAACATTTGATGGGTGGTGTCACAGTTCTGTTCAGTGGCGATTTCCGGCAAACACTTCCCGTGGTGACGCGGGGATCGAGGGCTAACGAGGTGAATGCTTCGTTGAAACGATCTTCGTTGTGGTCACGCGTTCGTACGCTGCGCTTGACCATTAATATGAGAGCTCGGCTCGGCGGCAATGCACGTGCATTGCAAGAATTCTCCGATGTCCTTCTAAGTCTTGGCGAAGGCACTCTGACAGGTGGTGCTTCCAGAGTCTCTCGGTAGAGTGGTTCAGCTTAGAAGAACTCATTTGCTGTGTGTACGGGGACATCAGTCGTATACCGCACCAGCTTCTTGGGTGTGTGAGCGATAACGCCAACGCCCAAAAATGATCAGGCTGCAGCAAATAACGAATGCATTCTCTCGGAAATTGAGGGGAATGAAGTGGTCTACACCTCGATAATCACTGTTGTCGAGCAAGATGACGCCACACATTATCCCGTGGAATTTCTGAACTCCCTGTCAGCAAGTGGACTTCCAGCGCATACCATCAAGCTGAAGGTCGGTGTCCCGATTATGCTTCTTCGGAACCTGTCTCCTTCGAAGTTGTGTAACGGGACCCGCCTTAAAGTCATCTCGCTCCACAGACACACCATTGAGGCGGAAATTCTTACGGTTTGTGGCGTCGGCGAGATAGTATTTATACCACGCATTCTCCTCATATTTCACTACTTCCCGTTCCAGTTCAAGCACGTACAGTTCCCCATGACTGTTTGCTTCGCGATGACCATCAATAAGTCACAGAGGCAGACACTGAGGGCAGCGGGTGTCGACCTCAGGACGAGATGCTTCTCACACGGGCAACTGTACGTCGCTTGCTCCCGCGTCACCAGTACTGACTCTTTTTACATTTTGGCTCCTGGCAGTATAACTACCAACGTAGTTTATAGGGAAGTGTTGTAAGGTATGATACCTTTGTACGTATTTGTACTCTTTTGTGTCCTGGAATGTATTCCTGCATTATTTTATTTAATTCCTTCAGTCTCATCTTATGACTGAACTCAGCAGGATTCCCATATAACTCTCTTCACTTGCTTCGTTTGCAAAAAAAACTTATATTTTAATGCTATTTTAAAAATTGTTTACTTATTATACTATAGCGACACTGGTATCTTAGGTATTTTTGGTGCTGTAGAGCCTTCACGCAGACGATGTCGCGGGCAGCAGCTAGTTAGATATAAGACAGACATTATGTCTTTTGCGTTCTTGGACCAGTTTCCTTTTCAGGAATTGCCCCGTGGTGTATTTCAAGGCTACGGTACCTCTTTTGAATAATCTACAGCTCAATATAGATAAGGCTGGAGTTGGTACTCCTGTGTGAAGTGCAGGTGCAATTAAACCATGTAAGTACCATTTCCCAGCGGAGTATGGACTTGCAAGTGAGCGATCGTTTCTTTAATATGAACTGTTAAAATTTTCGCAGTAGTTAACTCCTAACTTAGGTAGTTTTATATCGACGTCTTCGTAGTAGTTTTCTGATTTTTAATTTTTTTTTTTGCGCTATTTTCCATATTTTTATTATTATTATTATTATTTTTTCTTTCATAAAAGTCACAATCTTCTCTCTCTCACTTCTGACAATCTACACTAATCTGCACTAATATAATAAAGAGGTAAAGTTTATTTTTTTTGTTTGTAGGAGGTAATCTCAGAAAGTACTGGTCTGGTCCGATTACTAAAAGGCTGCTTTATTCCTGAGTGACTTAGGCTATATTTTACGCGGGCGAAGCTGCAGGCCAAGAACAAATATAACAAAAGAGAATTAGCAAAATTGGTCAACCGTTCTCGCGCGATGACATGATCAGAGGAATAGGAATAGGTTTTCATTTTAATATACATATATTAAAGATAGTGCAATCGCTCGCATGTGGCATGATAGATAGCTTCTACTAGCGGCTTTGTTTGTGTGAAAGTATAAAGGGAAATACATGTACTTATCAGCTATGAAGTAGTCTATTTATTTATTATTTATTTATTTATACTTAATGCAACATACAAGTACATAGGCGGACTTAATGCCTTAGGCATTCTCTACCAGTCTGCTTAGGGTGGTGAAGAGAGTAAAAGATTATTACGAAAAAACAAGGGTTTAATTTTATATAAAATATACTTATATATATATATATATATATATATTTATAAAAAGTAAAAGAAAGCCTACATCGTATGCCAGGATACGGACTACTCGTGTGCAAAATGTCATTCAAATCTATTGCGCCGTTTGAACATGAAGAAATAACGAACACACCCATACATAATTACAAAATCGTTTGTTTATAACATTAGTGTGATGTCGTATGTAATCAAAGCCACATAACTGTACATAACATCGTTACGGCTACCTCCTCCCGCTACCGCTTACATTCAGTAAAACCACGACAATCGTGTAGACCGTTATAAACACATATTGTTCGCGCTTGGCACATTCGCAAATATCACAATTGACAACATTAATTAAGTGGGGAGTAATGATTACTGGTTGGTTTGCGGCTGACAGCTGTATCGGTGCCGTTTCGAGATGTGGCTCGGTAACTTCCACTAATGTGGATATTAAATTAACTAAAAATATTAGATATGGTGGTTTGATGTTGATTGTCAATACGTTCATTGCGGAACGAGGTTTACGCTTTGTTTGTGTCTTCCTTGCGGTTCGGTTTCTCTGCTGTGCAGAAGCCATAACTTCAATTTTGTTAAGTTTAGAAAAGAGACGAATGTATACCTACCTAAGATGCCTATTAATTAATTAAATCCCAAGCGAAAGCTATTTCATTGTCTTTCTATTGTCTCTAATTACGGTATTCAAAAGGTTAAGATCTACACCACTGCGTATCTACTTAAATAATGGGGTTACTTTGACCTCGTACCGCATTTTTTTTTTAAATTAATATAAACTAATGCTTGACTGCGATCCCACGTGATGGTGCACTTAGTTAAAAAAGCTTACTTTCTTAAACGTGTTAACCTAATCCGTCAATGTCGTATCTACTCATGCTGAACAAATGGTCACTAGGGCCTAGAGCTTCTGGAGTGGCGACCGCGTGCTGGAACACGTAGCGTTGGTAGGCCTTCCATATGGTGAACTGACGACTTGGTGACGGTAGCTGGAATCCAATGAATGCAAGGCACTTAGGACTGTTCGTTGTACTTGGGAAGGCATAAGTCCAATAGTAGGCGTCTATTGACTAAAATGTATCTACTGGTTAGCAGGACCTGTGCGATTTGCTGAATGTCACATGTTTTCATTTCTTTGAATTCTTTGGTTCTAGGACATATGGATTTCCTAACCATTTTTTCTTTTATGTATCTTAATACATTATACCGGTTCTTTGAAACGAACTTATTTTTAGTTAATGTATAATGTTTGAATGATCTCTACGTTTTTGAAGAAAGTATAATTTTTAGCACTGTATCGACCAACATATAGACAGTCTATACTAGTGAGCTGAGGGCGAGCGGTTTTTACGTTAACGTGATGAAAAAGTTTACCCCGTTCTTCCCTTCTCACTGGTTAAGAGCTTAGAGTGAGCCGATCGAAGCGCCGAACGTCATAAACGCGTCGATCGTGATAACGTCAAACAAACACACAAGGCATTAAGAATAAAGAAATAATCACTTATTGAATGCCGTCTGACATCTGAAGAAATATGATTATCGGGAAAAACGTTGTTGAAACCTCTACGGTCCGGACTAAGCGTTTTGCCTCGTCGTTTATACCGCATCGAAGGACTGGAATAATTTACCCGCTGCGATCTTCCCGTCCGATTATAATTGAGGTGTCTTTAAGACTTTTTTTTAGGTGGGAAATCAACCAATGACACCTCCCGCCCTATCGCTGTTTTAATATATATATATATATATATATATATTTATTTTCTCTAACACATTGCTTTTGCAATAATTAAAAAAAAATTAAGACTTCAATTTTCTTAAATTCGTTGATAATTTATTTTGTTAACATTATATTGATGGTTGTAATTATTTATATTTTTCTTGCTTTTTTTTATACAGCCTCTTTTTGGTTTTGTAATGTGAATGTGAGAACACTACGGATACCCCACGAACTCTCAGATTACTTCCTATTAAGAATTACTTTTTTTATTATGAATTTTTTTTGTGTGTTTTTGTGTGCAGTCTACGTTCTTACATTATATCTATAAATATTGTAACATGAACCACTTTTTTTAAAAAGAGTACCTAACCATGGAGTTTCTTGCCGGTTCTTCTCCATAGGAAATGACCAATTTGAAACCGTGCACTAGCTTCTGAGGTTATATAAGTGTCCATGTAGGCCTATGTGAAATAAAATATTTTGACTTTGACTTTGACTTTATCGTGACATACTTTTACTGACCCCACTCCTAGTTCCTTCGTTGCCTTTCATTCCAGGGCTAAGTTTTCCTTTCAGAAGCGACCCGATGGCCTCAGTAGGCTTCAACCTTGGTGGGCCTCTACGGTTTGCTGACATCTCCTTGAGGAAGGCTAGAGTGAATATTCTCTTAAATACTAGTGCGCTTCACCATCAACGATTGTATCACTGCTTACCATTAGATGGGATCGCACCAATTTATATCAATAAAAAAAAGAATATAAAAAGCTAAGCAGCATATATTTCGCTTCTTGGTAGCTTTCGCTGCAACACAGCCCCAGATCTGTAATATTATACCTTCGCCCAGAGGACTTAGGATTACCAATATTTGATTAGTATTAGAATAAATTCATTGTTTGATAACAATGAAAGATTGATAGCACGAAGTAATCAAAGTTGTTTGGTCTGTTTATTTTTAGGGTACCGTATCCCAAAAGGAAAAAACAGAACCCTTATAGGGCCCACTCTGTTGTCCGTCCGTCTGTTAGAACCCTTTATCTCAGGAACGCGTAAAGGTATCGAGTTGAAATTAAAACAAAACACTCAGGTCTGCAGTCCCTTGAAGCGGTGATAAAACAAAGTTCTAAATTAACGAAAAAAGATACGGCCGTTTAGATTAAAAAAAAAAAAAATCGACACTCAAGGAAATCAAAATTAATAGGGATGAAATCCTGGGAATTTTGAAATTTGGCGTAAAGCAAGGTCGCATAGCACAGGTTAAGTAAAAAAAAAAGGGTAAATTTGTTTTCACGTCACAAAAAAAACTTATTTGAAATTAGGAAAGTACTTCAAAACTTCTTTCGGGAATTGAACTATTCATATGGGTAAGTTTTTCACCTCTCACCCTCAGTCCTTGTACTTATTTTATATCTGTTTGCTGTTCGTTTACTTAGAACTTCAGATTATAAGTAAAGTAAGATAAAGTTTCAAGCTTAAATTAAAGTAAGCAAATATGAGCGTATTTTATAAAGTCTAAAACATATTTCAGCTTAGACTTATCTACAAAATTTTAAACCAAACTTATAATCTAGGTGTAAAGCCACATTCATCAGCCTTAAAAACTTTTAAGCAAGTTAATTTTCACAATTTCTTCAAAAAACTTCTCAGTGATTACTTTTATAGCTGACACATTCATAATTGTTTGACAACGATATCAACGAATAGAAGTGTCTATTACGCTCAAAATAACGCAGTGACCTTGTACTGGCGACAGGCGTGTTTTTGTCGAGATTATGGCGCTGTTACAAAGTCACTTTGCGGTTTGACGAGACGGTAAAGTTTGTAGACGAAGCTGGATTTAGAAAAATATGTTTTTAAATGTAAAAATATGCCTTGTATTAAGTTTTTAATTTAGGTTGAAATTTGAAATGTTGTTTATAAGTTTGAGCGTAGCAGAGCAGACGGTTTCAGGATTAATTTCAGTGGTTGCCCGAAAAGTTTTATGTTACTTACACGTATTATTCCCAAAAGTATTTTAGCGGTTTTTCTGTTCTAAATTTACTAATGGCATAAAACGTATAAAAAATATGAGATTTTTTCTTCGACTCGCTGAATAAATGTACAACTTCTTGGAAATCAATTCCCCAGTCCTCAATCATTCTCAGTCAGTCTCAGCTTCTTAAATACGCTTTCCTGTTTTACTCGTATTTTTACTGGAAATTAGTCCTGGTTTTGCTTAAAAAAAGGAAATTCATATTTGTTATTACTATTTTCAAACCTGTCACGATTAAAACGTTTTAGTACATGAAATGTTTTAAGCTTTATTTAGTCATCTCAAATTTAAACGGAGTTAGACGTAATACAGCGATTTCATACTATTTGTGACCTATTTCGCAGAAAGGCTAGGTACTATCCCAATAAAAATGATTGATAATTCTTGATAATTCTGCGTAATAGCAAAAATTCATCCCAAGAATATACTACTGGAATAAAAGTGTGTAAAACATCATAAAAAGTAAAGTGATGAAAAAGGGAGGTCACGACCCTCAGCATTGAGGAATACGACGCAAGGATAAAAGTTTGTGCTGTTCCACGTTTCATTCAAATCCATCCATCCGTTCAGACGTAAAGAAGTAACAAATACACACACACTCACAAACCTTCGCCTCTACAATAATAGTGTAATTATTTACCAGAAAAGCCAGCCTAACAAGCAAGCTTTAAATGGTTGTTGAAACATCTATAATTTCCTTTTAAACACCCGACTAGTACCGCCAAAAGCTCCAATCAAAGCCAATAATAACAGGACCAGTATCAATGAACACAAACATAACATTTAACAATTAACCCACGATACAGCGGAGCCACTGTTTCACTGTTTACTGTAGTTTCAATACACGTTGGTACTGAACACATAAATTAGGGAAACGTGAATATGCATGAGAGGCTTTCCGATAGTAAGCAGTGCTGATGCTGGGGTATAATGATTTGTGGGGTAAATAGAATCAAGGGGAAATTGAAACCATGGTGATGAGTATTTTTCTTGTTATGGTGTTTTCGATTTTAAAGCTAATACATTATAATAAACATTTAAAAAGAGAACAGTGGTGGACGAGTGGTAACGGCCCCGATTTACGAGTTGTAGGTTAAGGGTTCAAACACAGCCAGTCGCATTACTTTGTGTAATTTATTTCATCACCACTGCTCTTAAAACGGTGAAGAAAAACATCGTGAGAACAAAAAATTCGAAGACTTCTGACATTCACCAACACGCACTGGGCCCGCGTGGTGGATTACGGCCCAGTCCCTCTCCTAGAGAGGAAGCCGGTGTCAAAGCAGTGGGAACATTAAAAGGCAGATGCTGCTAAGCTAAATATTCAAAAGAGGTAAACTTTGTTTTAGTTTAAAAAGGCAATTGATATAGACTGCTTTTAATCTTGACAAAAAGCATGGGAGTGAGAAAATTCTTTGGAGAAATATATAAATATTATTTTTGACTACAAAAATTAACTATTTTCTCATCTGAAAAAGAAAACAAGGAATTAAATAAGTACTTACTCGTAATTATGCTATCTGCCTCTACATATATTATCTTTTAATTTCATAAACTAAAAGAAAACATTACACCGACACAGAATAATTGAAAAAACCTGGTCTAAAACAACACACAGTCCAATTTTACACAATTAGAATCCAATTACATAGTAAAATTAATTTTTAAATTAAAAGAAATGAGTTAAACGAAACGTAACTCTTAAATTTTGCAATTAATGAATTACAATTAGAATGTTTAATTACATTTTTTTTAAGTGATCCTAAGTTTTCAACTACTTTTTCTGTGAGAACCTGTAATAGGCTCAATGTCAATTTTTTTTATTATTGATAAGTTCGCGCTTGACCGCTATCTCACCTGATGGAAAGCGACGATGCGGTCGACGATGGAACGCGCTTACCTAGAAGAAACCTATTCACTCTCGACTTCAAGATTCCGGGGTTGTAGCTATCAGGAAACACAGACTCCGGCAAGGAATTCCACTCCCTAGCTGCACGCACAATGAATGTATTATAAACAATTATTGTTAACCATGTGTGTGCTGTGTGCTGTTGGCTCTCTTACGATTAAATAAAGAAATGTGGAATAGAAGAGTCGTGAGATGACAAATAGAATTACATTTTTAGTCCTTTTTAAAAACTTGTATATTTTTTACAACTTTTATCTTTAAACATTCTTCTCTTTTATTTTCTTAAAATCTATACCCCTAATCTTCATTTGGAAATATTTATTAAGATTGTAGATATAAAGTTCAGAAATGGCTCAATCGACTAAACTTACTGACGTTATTATAAATTTTGTGTTATTCCTACATAAATATTTTTTTCAAGTCAATCAACTAGACCAAAAAAACATTTTCTTTTGTAAAAAAATCATTTTGCGGTTAGCTTTAGACGGGTTTGAGTACAAATGAATTTCTAAAAGGTCACAAAAACGCGGTCAAAGAGAACCTTTGATAAACAAAGCCTTTTATCTATTTGACTCCGACTTGCGACTATTTTGTTGACTTACAATTGATTTCCGGGAGTTCTGATGTTTCGTATGTTATTTGTATTCGATACCAGCTTTAATAATAACGTTCAAAATTTTAATTAATGGTTGGGGAAAAATAAAGTATTTTTGTAAATCTTGTGCGTTCAAACCAGCACTTAGATCCTATGAAGATACCGTTGATCATGTATTTGCAATATTTTTAAAACACTACTCATTTAATGAGCTTAGCGATTCTAAATCCACATAAAATACAAATACGCAGAACAAAATACATTTCAGCATGTCCCTTTTTATTTGTAAATACACAATATGGCTTTGTGCTCAAAGTAATATCTGAACAAACATAATTATTTCTAAAATAAGAAGATCATTATTGTCGACTACAAATGATTTTAATATTAAATCCATTGTTTGCAGTTCGCTCGAATTATTTTTCTAAACTATAAGATTTTAAGGGTGCCTTTCCACCGAAGCTGTGCGAGGTAGGTAGGCGGTGTGACGACGAGATGCGGCCTGTGAAAATGTACGGGCCCTAACAGAATACCAGCGTTGCGTTATTTATCGTTTTAAATATCGCAGCATATGCTGAGTTAGACGCCTTTTTGGTCTTGTGCTGATATTAAATGCATTTTTTATACTTAATTCTACTGTATTTTATTTCTACTATATCTTAATTCTACTGTATTTTAATCATAGGTGTAGGTGTAGTAGGATGGTTTGAGCTTACACCATGCGAAGATGCATAGTCATGCTCTGAAACGATGTGCTGTCGCGATTCTTTTCAGCTGTGCGTCGCCCTCTTTGCACACATTCCTCGCTCGCGTCTTTGCAATCAGCTCACTCTTTTTTAATGTTAAAATAGATTGTTACAATCATGGTTACAACAAAGGTAACTGAGCTTGGGCTTCACTAACTTTTTTCTACCATAGCTGAGCTAAGTTTTATAAAATAACAATTGTGGATTCGAATCGAATAACGTTTCTTTGGCTGGCCTGTTGGTCTCAAACCACTAACTCTAACTGCTATGCCAGAGATCGTGGGTTCGATTCCCACCTAAGACAAATAGATAACGGGCGTTGTGTGATAGTTGTGGAATATTATAAATCCCTTCACATGCAATGGTCATTGCAATTCAATTATTTTACCATGACAAAAAGCAAGGAAAATTAAATGATTTCTTATTTTAATTCCTCGCGCACCGTTTAGCTCGCTAGACATGTCTAGTGGAAACGTACCGTAATCTTGATATTTTCTTGCTCTTTTAGAATCCAAATTAAGATATTCTAGTATTCTGATAATAATCTAGACTAACTTTGGTTTCATCGCATTAAGAGAGATAGATTTTTGAAGACGTGATATTAAGATAGATCGTAACTTTTTAATTATATCTGAATATGATAGGGTCTAAGTTTTTACCCAAGAGGTTGTATTATGAAACTAATTTTAGATCAATCAATTAAGGTCTTGAAGTAAGAAATGATAAATTATATTTTTTTAACAGATTGATTACAAATAACACATAAGTTGATTATGGTTATGCTTTAAGTACTTTTTAATTATTTTTATTATATACTTTATTGTATATACATCTTAATTATTAAATAATATTACAAACTTAAAGTAATAATATGTACAAACGGGTAAAAAACAAAAGGAACTTATAAGGCGTCAAAAAATTCGTCCACATCGATGTCAATGGGAAATGTGGCCAGAGCGCTGGCAGCATTGCCACGCTGGATGGCAATGTTGATTCGTTGACCGAAGAAAAGCCCAACCCTCTGGTCACGCGAAGAGTCGACTAACTGTTAGCTGATAGCTTTACACCAAGTAATATCAGAAAGAAAAACTTATATCTAAAGTCTAAAACATATACAATGTGCAACCTTATCACATTCTGCGATGATTCGCTTACCTCTAAAGATCCTCAACCGTTATCTATTTACTTAAATTTCTACTCGTCACACTTTCGCTAACCATGAGGAAACCGGCATGCCCTAGAACCAAAAAATTCGAAAACATGTAACATTCACCAACCCGCACTGTGCCCGCGTGCTGGATTACGGCCCATTCCCTCTTCTAGAGAGGAGACCTGAGTCCCAGCAGTGGGAACATTAAAAAGGCTGATAATGATGATGACGACACCTTCGTTAACTATGAAAAGAAAATGATCACCTGTACATATCCGTACACAGCACGGGTATGTTCAGGTGATCAGTCGGCGTACACTTTCATCGTTTTGGACAAACGGCCGATACATCAGTATCACTTAAACGAAACCATCGCTCTTGGCCCGTCTCGACGAATCGGTTCTTTCAATCGGTCGAGCACATGCGGCTCGTACATACTACTATATACGCCTCGTTGTTGCTCACTATACAGGGTGACTATAGGTGGGTGTCTAATTTTATTATTGATGAGCTCGCGCTTTACCAGTATCCCACCTGGTGGAAAACGACGATGTAGTCAACGATGGAGCATGCTAGCCTAGAAGAATGTTAAGTGCAAATCAGACTCGCGCACTAATGATTCCGTACAATCTTATTTATGTGAATGGATCAATTCCCGAATGAAGTATCAAAGGTTTTTCTAAATCGAAAAATTTTGTGCTGTCAGAGTTATTCCTATACCTCTTTTATAAGACTTTGCTTTATGTCAAATTTCAGTATTCTGGGTCAAATGGAAATATTCTATGAATTTTAGTTTCCTTGAGAGTGTGGAAATATACTTACGTTTTTTTGGGACTTATACGGCCGTATCTTTTTTTTCGTAACTCAGAAGTTTGATTTTGTCACAGCTACAAGGGATCACAGATCTGAGTAAACGGTTTTAATTTCAACTCGATACATCCACGTGCTCCTGATACAAAGGGTCTTGACAGACAGACAGCAGTGGTCTTACAAGGGTTCCGTTTTTTCGTTTGAGGTACGCGTACCTCGGTACCTAAAAAAAAAAGGAGTGAATATAAAAAATAAAATAAAATACGTTACAAAAAGCAAACTCTATTCGATTTCAAATATTCTTAAAATGCAACATCTACGGTCCTTGTTTATCATACGAGCGTGGCCTTGGGATATAATTGCTTATAAATAATGTATATTGTGTAATTTACTATGAAATTAAAGTTGACTATGTTAATCTATTAAATTAAAGCCTGATGGTGGACAGTGGTCAACTTTTTTGAATAATAATATTTATAACTAATGTAGGTTTTGATTTATTGTTAACTAGCTTTTGCGCACGTCGTCGCCCGCGTATCTAAAATATAGCCTATGTCACTCAGGGATAAAGCAGCTTTCTATCAGTGAAAAAAATTTATCCAATTGACCAGTACTTCCAGAGATTACAAACAAAAAAACATAAAAACAAACAGTAGCTCTTTATAATATTAGATTGTTAATGTGTTGTAAAGGTCTAATGCGCCAGACTCGTCCCATGTACTCGTCCAATACAGGCAGTCGACTGCTTCCAATTGAATTGGAGACCAACCATTAGGGGTGAAAAGATTTACAGAGTTGATTGAATTAGATTGTGGCTTGTAAATTGTAAGGCAATTCAGGAGCAAATTCTATACGGAAACGGCTTGATCGATTTTAATGTTTTTTGTTATGTATACTCGGTAGGTTAAGTCTTAGGCATTTTTACCCTCTTACCCCCGTCCGCCATTTTTTTCTTTGATATATTATACAGCAGAACCTTTTTTCTTCTTTCGAACATTGAAAGAAAGAGAGAAAGAAAAATATTCATTTGGCACATACTGTAGAAAAAACGTTTAGAAACTTAAGATAAAAAAAGCACACGGCCAAGTGGTAATGGCCCCAACTTACGAGTTGACGAATATGAGGCCGCGGGTTCAAACCAGTCAAGGTTAATTACTTTGTGTAATTTATTTCATCACCACTACTCTCAAAACGGTGAAGAAAAATATCGTGAAAAAAAAAAATCGAAGACATGTGACATCCACAAGCACTGGGCCCGCGTGGTGGATGTCAGCCCATTCTTAGAGAGGAGGCCTGAGTCCCAACAGTGGGAACATTATAAGGTCGACTATGCTATGCTTTGCTACTGACACAAAAATGTGCCAAATAAGGTCCAGTTTAGCAAAAATGCCAGACAACTACATGATATCAGAAACCAGAATAGTTTATTTGAAATAGACCAATTACATGCACTTTTGAATAGTCAAAATGTCGGTCAGTCACACAAGTGAAGCTAAATTGCACATTCCAAAGCGTGGATCTCTATGGAGAAGAATAGTCTGTGGTAGTTGCTTGACGATAGTTTGTCTGGTTAGCTAGTGTAATATTATAAGAACTAATTTGTTACCTCTATGCACCAAGACTGCAAACGAATCAGTCACCCTGTATACGACTGGTGGATTCTAGTTAGTAGGTTTATATAAGTAGTCGTATAAAAAGTAGCCGCGATTGAACTACTACTTGAGGTGGGCAGTTGGTCTGGCAAGGAGGTAGGAATATTAGTGTGCTCGTTAGATACGGCAATTTCTTATTTTCATAGGGTCTGCAATTCAGGTGGTTGAGTATAGTACTGGACTGTTAGTTTGATTGATTTTCATGTTGGTCTATGTCCAGCTAAGGTTGTCTTCTGTCTTAAACTTCCACATTCGTAAATGAATGTTGTACCTTAGGTATAGGCCGCTTTAATGCTATGTCAGCGGTCAATGCAGTGCAGCTGAAAAGTTTCATCATCATCATCATCATTTCAGCCGATACACGTCCACTGTTGGACATAGGCCTCCCCCAAGCGTCACCACATCGAACGTTCCTGTGCGTCCCGCATCCATCGGTTTCCTGCTACCTTCACCAGGTCATCGGTCCACCTTGTAGGAGGCCTTCCAACACTGCGTCTTCCGGTACGCGGTCGCCACTCCAAAACCTTTCGGCCCCAACGGCCATCTGTTCTGCGAGCAATGTGCCCTGCCCATTGCCACTTAAGTTTGGCAATTCTTTGTGCTATGTCGGCAACCTTAGTTTTCCTGCGGATATCTTCATTTTTTATTCGATCACGCAAGGAAACCCCGAGCATAGCCCTTTCCATTGCTCTTTGGGTGACTTTAAGCCTTCTGATGAGGCCCATTGTGAGCGACCACGTTTCGGAGCCATATGTCATCACTGGCAACACGCACTGGTTAAAGACTTTCGTCTTGAGACACTGTGGTATGTTGGACGAGAAGATACCGCGTAGCTTCCCGAACGCTGCCCAACCGAGTTGGATTCGACGGTTGATCTCTTTCTCGAAGTTAGACCTACCCAACTGGACTGTAAATTAGGGGTGTATACGGGGTCCCAACCAACATCTGTCGGGACCCAAGCCAACCTCACCTGCACGTGGTGCACCCTGCTGAAAAACGGACGAGGATATGGCGACCCGCCAACACGCACTGGACCAGCGTGGCGTGTTATGGTCCGAACCCCCCCAATGCAACATAGAAATACGCACAGGCCCCAAGTGCCCGGCGACCCCAGTGGTTGTGTTGACGTGGACGGGCGTGGGCGCAGCCCGGGGGTCAGGGGTGCTAAGAATCTCCGGGCGGGTACGTTTAACCGTCGACGACTGGACCTGGCAACCTATAACGTACGTACACTCCGGTCCGACGAGAAGATCATCGAACTGGAGGAAGAGTTGAGCGGGTTACGATGGAGTATTGTGGGATTATCCGAAGTCCGAAGACAGGCCTGCTTTACTTCCGGGAGGGTGATCAGCAGTCCCAGGGTGGTGTCGGGTTTATCGTCCACAGGTCCCTCGTGGACAGTGTGGTGAGAGTCGAGAGTGTGTCGACCAGGGTGGCGTACCTGATACTCAGAATATCATCAAGATATTCGTTGAAGGTCATACAGGTTTACGCCCCGACCTCGACACACCCCGATGACGAAGTGGAATCCATGTATGAGGATATATCCAGAGCCATGCATGGTTCTAAGACTCACTTCACCGTTGTCATGGGGGACTTTAATGCGAAACTGGGCAAACGAGACGGTGATGAGCTGCGAGTGGGGCAATTTGGATTTGGACATCGGAACCGCCGGGGACACCTACTGGCTAGTTTTATGGAGAAGGAGGGCCTCTACATGATGAACTCCTTCTTCAGAAAGCGTAAGCACAGGAAGTGGACCTGGCAAAGCCCTGATGGCATAACTAAAAATGAGATTGACTTCATCATGTCGACGAAGAAGCAAATATTCAATGATGTCTCTGTGATCAATGCGGTGAAAACCGGGAGTGATCACCGTATGGTAAGAGGCACATTGAATATCAATGTTAAGCTTGAAAGATCTCGACTGATGAAGTCTACGCTCCGTCCTGCACAGATCCAGATCCAAAACTCCGAGAGCTTTCAGCTCGAACTTCAAAACCGTTTCGAGTGCCTAGGAAGCTCCGTGGACCAATATAATGATGGGTTCGTGGAAGCTGTCCATACAGTCGGGTCTCAGTTTTTTAAGACCCGTACAAGTAAGATCAAGAGGCTCACAGATCAAACTCTCGAGCTCATGAAGAAGAGGCGTGAAATGACTTTGCAGTCTTCAGATAATGCGTGCACGTACCGGCAGCTCAATAAACAGATCTCGAAGTCTCTGAAACGCGACCTTCGCCGATTTAATACCGAGAGGATTAAGGACGCGATTGAGCGGAATAAGGGCTCCAAAGTTTTTGCACGGGATCTGTCTATTGGGCAGAGCCAATTCACGAAACTGAAGACCGAAGATGGCAGAGTCATATCCGCCAAATCGGAGCTTCTGGGAGAGATCGAGGCATTTTATGGACAGTTATACACGTCGATCTCCAAACCCGCTACAAATCTGGCAAACGACCAAAGAGCTAGATTGACTCGACACTACACTGAAGATATCCCGGACGTCAGCCTGTACGAGATTAGGATGGCTCTGAAGCAGTTGAAGAACAACAAGGCGTCGGGTGAGGACGGAATTACGGCTGAGCTCCTGAAGGCGGGTGGAAAACCGGGCCTAAAGGCCCTTCAGAAGTTGTTCGATTCCGTCATACTCGAGGGAAAAACGCCACAGGCATGGAGCAGAAGTGTGGTGGTACTCTTCTTTAAGAAGGGTGATAAAACCCTGCTGAAGAATTACAGGTCCATCTCACTTCTGAGCCATGTCTACAAGCTGTTTTCCAGGGTCATCACGAACCGTCTTGCGCGCAGGTTTGACGACTTCCAGCCTCCTGAACAAGCCGGATTCCGAAAAGGTTTCAGCACCGTAGACCACATACATACGCTACGGCAGGTCATACAGAAGACCGAGGAGTATAACCTGCCTCTCTGCCTAGCGTTTGTGGACTACGAGAAAGCTTTTGATTCGATCGAAACTTGGGCTGTGCTGCAATCTCTCCAAAGGTGCCAAATTGACTATCGGTACATCGAAGTGCTGAGGTGTTTGTACGAAAACGCCACCATGTCAGTCCGACTCCAGGACCAGACCTCGAAACCTGTCCTCCTGCAGCGAGGTGTGAGGCAGGGAGACGTCATCTCTCCGAAACTGTTCACGGCCGCAATGGAGGATATCTTCAAGGTTCTGGACTGGAGTGGACTAGGCATTAATGTCAATGGCGAGTACATCACTCACCTTCGGTTTGCCGACGATATAGTAGTCATGGCGGAGACTATGGAGGAGCTCAGCACAATGCTCAATGACCTCAGTAGAGCTTCTCTAAGAGTGGGTCTTAAAATGAACATGGATAAAACCAAAATCATGATTAACAACCATGTAGCGCCCACTCCTATCAAGGTCGGAGACTCTACACTCGAAGTTGTGGACGATTACGTCTACCTCGGACAGATAATAATAATACTGGACTGAAAAGTTTACGTTTTAATAATAAAAGAAAGAAAATATGTTGATACTGCCCAAATAGACGCCCAGTAAGTTACAAAAGATCATTTGTTACACTAAAACAAGCCTCTTGACAATAACTTCTACAATATTTTTTTTTGAAAATAAATAAAAAAAAGTGTTATTAAAAATATATATACATAATGATCATAGAAATAAATTAATTAATTATCCCGGATGCCAGGAATGAATCACGTTTAGTCAAAATTAATATCATTGATAGAAATTATCAGTACGTAATATAGAAACAGAATGTTTTGTTCGTTTGTTAAAAAATTAAGTGCGACTGCTCCATATTATGAATTACTTCTGTATAGTGGGTGCATTTACAAACATGTAAACTCACATACACAAGACTTCCAGCCCCTAAATACTTATCTGCTCTTCACCATCAGGTGAGGTGGTGGTCAAACGCAAGCCGCAATAACAAAAAAAAAATTTGATCCATGCGGGAATCGAACTCGCGACAGGCAACACAGCAGCTAATCGTCGACCTAATTAGAAAAGACATTTAGCTTCTCAAACCGGCAATATAATTACGATTTGGAATGTCCAGACAATTCTTCCTCCATGTCCCCCGTGCGGCGAACAACGACACTGATCGATGTTCCACCGCAATCTCTTCACTGATGGATCGCGCCGAATCCACGCTACGCGGCTACGAGGCTACGAGCTCTAAGCTATTGGCTACGGCGTAGCACTACTACATGCTACGACGTAGCACTGCTACGGGCTATGGGCCGGGTATGGGCAATTTGCTGACGTATCGATGATTTAGTTAGCCCATCCATTTGAATGGGCAGTGATTTACAGCGCTGAACAGTTAATTTTAAGCTTTTGTTATTATAGCAGTTAGTTGTGATGATTTAGAGACAATTTATTATCTTTTAACGCAAAATTGATTAAGAATTGCGATTAGTTTAACTGTTAACAAGATCGTTAATATGCGAGTATAACCTTCAGGTAGCTAATATATGTGACGTTGCAAACATAGTAGTACATCTCTGAAAGATATAGCCAAAGCCTTAGCTACTACTGAATATATTTCATGTTGATTTATAGTTAACACTGTACCTACAGTAGAGATGAAACTTAAGAAATTTATCGAAATTTTGGAGTCGCTAATCTAAGATCATTTTTACTTTAATTTCTGGAAATAATATAGAAAAATTGTTTTTTTTTTTTTTTAAGGAACCGGCTCAGTTATTTGTAGAATTTTCCCGGGTAACATTTTCAACTCCAACATAATGTAATATAAATAAAAGTAAAAAAGCCGTTAGTTTGGTTTTTTGCTAATTAAACTTTGTTTTGAGTAATCAGCTTAATTATAAAAATAATTAGCCTTACAATGTTCCAACTGCCTCAGGGGACTCAGGCCTCCTCTCTAGGAGAGGGAATGAGACAGAATCCAGCGCGGGCCCAGTGCGAGATTTTTGGTTCTAGGACACGCCGAAACCGGTTTTCTCACGATGTTATCCCCGTTTTAAGAGCAATAGTAATAAAATATCGGTTTTTCTATCGTTTAAATTTTGGGGTGTGCACTGGAATCGCACAATTTAATTCCAAGTCTGTTCATTCATCGGATCACAAGACGTACGGCGTTGCGCCACCGGTATATGGTAGACATCCCACCTTTACGGACAAAGCGTTTTGGGAACATTTATTGTCCTTTTTTTGTGCTAAGGAGTGAAATTTTCTGCAAGAGTCCATGTTTTCTGATAGATACAACCTAGGGGTTTTTAAGTCAAGCGTGAATAGGATACTTCAAGGCAAGCGTGCTCCATCGTCGGTCACAACATTGCTAACCATCAGGTGAGATGGTGATCAAACGCGAGCCTATCAATAAAAAAAAAATAACAAAAAACAAAACGCCGGCCTAGGTTTAACTCACGAGCTATTTCAGTGTTCATCGTATTGACTATACTATACCTATACTAAACTAAATTGACTAATCTTTGCACACGACAACATTTATTTAACACGGGTCTATCTTTTGTAGCAGAATTTTTTATGTCATAATATTATTTTGTATAACAACGGATAGCATAAACTTCATTTCGCAGAAAATCATTTCGCATACACTCATTTGTCCATACATTCAAAACTCATAATTTTGTTAGTCAGAATCATCTTTTGGCATAATGTTAATATCCATAATAATTAAAAAGCAGACCCATCATATAGCAGAAAATTCACAGTCAGAAACGTCTTTAATTACGAAACACTGTTGGTTTACATAGGGTCGACGGAGGCCCCATGTAAGTCCTCCTGTTTCTGGGTGAACAGCAATAGGGCACACAACACACGTGACGTTTTTGCTCGTTTTTTTTTCTAAGGAAGATACGGAACCTTTCGAGCGTGGGTCTCACTCGCACTTTACTGGCTTTTTTTCTTTTGTAATATGCACGCATGTATTATAATTAAGCCTTCCTCAAAAATCACTTTGTCTATTGATGAAAACTGCATGAAAATCCCGTTAGTCCAGATAGACGCGTTAGGAGGACTTGATTTTGTTATATGTAAAGATTTTCATACAATTCGTCTCGTTGCACGATAGTACCTGCAAATAAAATATACTGTAGCAATAAAATCTGCTCAGTTGACAACAGAATTCTCGTCACTCAGCTCGTATTTCAATACTCGCAAAAATGTTCTCTTGATCAGGGATGGTGAACCATAAACGTGTATCGAAAAATATGAAGATAGCGTAAATATTCAGTCAGTCAGGTTCTCCATTTATATTTCTAGATATAATTTAAACTGAGGTTTCACACGTCAATTTGTAATGATGGATTTTTACGAAGCGTCAATGTCAAAAGATTCGGCTTAGGTACACATGTCGTCGAGAGAGTTCTGTCTCTCACCCGCACGTCCTCGCAGCTCATTGTTTATAACCCCTGATGGCCACTTGGAGCAGCACAAGTAAACTTAAAAATGTCAAGCACAAATACTTATATTATTTTTCAAGGGGACAAACGATTGTCCGTAAAAAGAAGAACAACCCATCTTCCTTCTTGTTTGATATTGGTTCTTTTTAATCAACTTCCTAAACGCATTAAACATGTGTTCTTCAAAAAAAATCCAAAGGTTGGCCACACCTGCTATATATCTTTGGAGATCCCTCGGAGACTGGAGTCGAGCCGAGCTGCGAGCGCGACTCAATACGCGAGCATTTGACTTGCATCTGTTGACGTTATGCAATCCGTAGCAATGCTACAGGGCTACTCACACTCACAATATTTTTGTTATATTTAATTTTAAATATCCTGAAGAACGGGTATCCTAGGAATAACCACCTACTTAAATAGACTTATAATTTATCAGTACTTAACTAAGTTACTATTATGTTAATAAATGGGATGATATTCTCGGAATTCAAAAGCTCACGAAAACCCAGTAGTGATCTGAGAAAAGACCCTGACTTCCTGTTGGTATTGTGTTACTCAGTAATTAAGTTTTTGAGTGAGTGTGTGTGTAACTGGTAAAAGGATTTCGATCAAAGTTGGCATAAGGGTAGACTATATTCTGAAATAGCACAGAGAATACTATTTATCCCGGAAATATGTTTACTTGAGATAATTTTCTACTATCTCCCAGGTAAAGGTGAAGTTACTTGCACCAACTAATAAGGCTACAGATGTCAGATAAGTTATCGCATCATGTAAAGTGCTGGCTTAGCTGCATCTAGCTCGGCTTGAAGCCAACTCTAAGAAAATTAGGAAAAGTTTAAGTAGAAGATGATTTATTTATTTATTTTATTCTTCATGTACAAAAAGAGTACAAAGGCGGACTTAATGCCTTCAGGCATTTTTACCAGTCAACCTTTGGGTGATGCAGAGACAAATTGTGGTAGGAGCAATATGGTGGTGGTGTTTATTCTCACAAACTACAATTTTTATGACCTGTCCCACTGCTGCGCAAAGGCGTCCCTCGACTCCTTCCATCTTTCGCAGGTCCACGCTTCCTTCTTCCAGTTCTGGCGAAATCTGTCTAGTTTGTCATAGAATTGACTACATGAATAAAAATGCGTACTGGAAGACGCAGCGTTGGAAGGCCTATGTCCAACAGTGGACGTCTTTCTGCTGAATGAAATGACGAATAAAAATTTGCAAATTGTAAATTATGAATAGTGCTAATAGACCGCTAATATTACTGAGTTGATAAGTATTAGTGTACTCGTAATACTCATGCAAATAATAATAATTATGAAAATTAATTATAAATGTTCCATACAGAATCAAATGGTGTTAATTAATTGGTTTTGTAATAATAATTATGAAAATTAATTTAAATGCTCCATACAGAATCAAATGTTGTTAATTAATTTGTTTTGTCTGACAAGAGCAATGTAAAACACAAAATATTAATTTATTTAGCTTTACACTTCGACTCAGCAAATAAATTCAATGTTAAAATTGTTTTGTTTTAGCAGAATAATAGCATTTGTTGCTTGTTTTAAGTATGTCTTTATTTGAATCCAAACAATCACATTAATAAAATTGCAAATAAAATAAAGGTGAAATTTTGTGAGTGTATGTGTATATAATATGTTTGTTACTTTCTCATGCATGAATAGCTGAACGAATTCGGATGAAATTGAGCTCTCGGATCTTGGAATAGCATATGTGTAGGATACTTTTATCGCAGGAGTATTTTCCGCTGAGACAATTTTCTACTTTTACGCAGCGAAGCGACTGGCAGTAGTTTGTAAAAATATATACTAAAAGTTTAAAATCATGATAGACTATTCACGACGGCTTTTTTTTTCCAGTGGGAAAATCATCATATGACATCCCCTGCTTTCGGGCGGAGCGGGAGATAGTGTCAGATTTTTACTAACTAAAAATCCACCCCATTCCTTCGTGCCTTCATACCGGTGCTGAACTATCATTCGAAACTAACCCTAACTAGCCCCAGTAAGATTCGACCCAACTGGGCCTCTGCTGTTGCTGACAACTCCTACGGTGTCGTACGATCGGAATCACGGCGGCGGCGGGAGCACCGTTGCCTGATACGGTCGGCCTCCTCCTTTGCTAGCAATACTGCTTCGCAGAAGGAGGCGACCGCCTGCCACTCCTCCTCGCTCCGGGCCATGGCCTGTACCAAGGCCCGGCGCGAGAGATCGCCGCTGCTGATCACCCCCACGAGGGCACGGCGATGCCCCGCCCACTATTCACGACGGCTTAACAAGTATGTCAATAACTATCTAAATTAAGAATGATAATCAACGTAGGCATTTGATAGACCCGAATTCGACCAGTATCTCACTTAATAATTTATCACGCTCTCCTGAAAGCAATCTGGCGACCAATTAACTCTTGTCTTAAAGAACCCTGCTATGACTTCGACCTACATAGCCCGAAGAATCGTTAAACTTAAATGGCAGTGGACAGGGCATATTGCTTTCAGAACAGATGGTCTATGGGGATAAAAGGTTCTAGAGTGGCGATCACGTAATAGAATACGCAGCGTTGAAAGGTCTCTCACATGGTTGCTCATGACCTGGTGAGGGTTGTGGGAATCCGATGAATGCGAGATGCATCGGACCGGTCGTTTGCCTCCTTCTGCGAAGCAGTAATGCAAAGGAGGCGGTGACACACGCGAGTGAACGGCCCTCAAGCCCCAGCCATCGGGATTACGATCCCGATTTTCAGCAACCACAGGCGCAGGCTAGCAGGCGGCGTGTAGTGTTCTGCGCACCTCAAGAAGATGTCAGCAATACCGAAGGGGCCGAAGGGTCCAAGCCTACAAAGGCCATGGGTTCACTTCTGCAAGGAAAACCCACGGCCCTAGAATGTAAGGTTACGAGGGAACATGATTGAGGATTGGATTTTAGTTAGTAATAGTGTGATATGTCCTCCCGCTCCGTCCAAGGGCGGAAATGTCATTGAATGATTTCCTACCAAAAAAAAAACAGAACCGGTCGTTATGGCGACACCCATCATCGGACTACCAGACGTACGGCGATGCGCCACCGGTACATGGTGGATATCCCACCTACACGCACAAAACGTTTTGGGAACACATTCATTGTGCGTGCAGCTAGGGAGTGGAATTCCTTGCCAGAGTCTGTATTTCCTGATAGCTACAACCCGGGAATCTTTAAGTCGAGAGTGAATAGGATTCTTCTAGGTAAGCGCGTTCCAGCGTCGACCGCATCGTCGCTTTCCATCAGGTGAGATACCGGTCAAGCGCGAACTTATCTACAATAAAAAAAAACACATTGGGGTGGCTTATGTCCACTTTTTTCAGCTAAAATGATGATGATGATATTGATACTATGACTATAAGAAAACTCGAACTCCAGCAGGAAATTCTACTCCAGGAATACATGACATGCTGATTATCAACAACGGTAGTTGATTAATTAGCAAATTATTTAACTGTAATGATAAATTCCTCTGTCATACATACCAGTCAACTGCAGGATCGCTCATCGCAATTAATTTAAATTGTTATCAATGTTATCGCAATGACTCTAATATGCAAATTATGTTTCATAGTGTCAGTGAAATTAAACCGATTGGAATTGAAACAGTGATCGTTATTCATTATCTTAAATAGCTTGTGTTTGTGTTTGGATGGAAATAATATCAGCTACTGATAATAGTACATATTGATAGAAATGCAGAAAGTTTATCTTTGTGACCGAGGCGGTATCCGCCCGAGCCGTAGGTGATGGTATTATGGAACCGAGTGCTACAGTGCCACTTGAATCAAACGACGTTTTTCAATACACATGCGAAGAGATAAATACAAAATGGAGGTTGGTTGGGGACCCTCACGAATCCCACGTCGACGTTACGACCAGACTGGTGCAATAAATAAAATAAATTTTGGTGGGGCGAGCTTGCGCACTTTTCTGCACTAGTACGGGAAACAGTAAATTTTGTGCTTAAAAGAAGTAGAGACAAGATTAAGCGTATTGACATTTTTATTCATATACAATGTCAATACATTATATATGAATGAAAATGTAAAAAGAATGGATAAAGTGAAAAATGATAATATTAGAGGAAGTTTGAAAGTGACGCCACTTTGGATTGAAAAGTTGAAATGATGTGAATAGGAGGGATGAGACGCACGTTACTAAAAGACTTATGAGTATACATGTGGAAAAATGGAGAGGGAGAGAGAGGCTAAAGAAAAGATTGATGGAATATGTGAGTGAGTTAGTGATTATGTGACGGGTGATAGGACGGAATAGAAAAAAAGTGTTGCACCAATCCTAAATAACACGGGACAAGGGTAAGAAGCTGATGACGAAGAAACTGAAATACTACCACTCAGCGATTAATATAAATCCTAGAGAGTATAAATCAATGCGGTAAATCTTAAGGCTTATAGATTAATCCTTCTAAGTTACAGGGTATGAACACAGCCAGTCGATATTATCAGACTGCGCTTGATATTTCTACTTAGACGCTTTTATCCCTAAACGGGCCGATCATTGCGTACACCGACACAGCTAAGAATCTCAGTGTCTTAATTGACAGTAATCTTTTTGGCGAGCACAAATAATCGAAGTTAGTCGTATGGTACAAAATCCCTTCAAAGCTTCTTGCTCTTTAAACCTAGATTATCGATTATGATGATGTCTGCTGTCTGGATACCACTGAGGAGCTGTTAATAAGCTTTTTAAGGTCTGAAAGGAAGGAGTGGTTCATCATCATCATCACCATATCAGCTGAAAGTCGTCCACCGTTGGACATGGCCTCCCCCAAAATGTTGATCTCTAGTGATTGCTTATCCGCATTTGTAGGAACATGTGAACATATTTGTCTTCTGTGTAACATCCTTTTCAATCCTGCATACTTATCGCTAAACCGATATCAATATCAGCAAAACCGTAGGGGCCCAACAAGGCCGAAGTCTACTGGACCCATGGGTCGACTTCTGAAAGGGTATTAACCCGGGGTCCTAGAACGCAAGGTAACTGAAGAAACATAGGTGTGGTTTGACACACCTTCCTGCTCAGCTCTAAAGTGGCATTAGATGATTTTCCATCTCAAAAAAAAGCACATTTACGCTCTTCTGTACATAAACTTGTTAAACAAATATTAATGAAATTAATTGAATATACTCAAAGGAAATCAAATATATCAATAGTTTATTTGTGGATTCACAAAAAAATATAATATTTGTAGCTGTAACAGAGCGTTAAAATTGTACTATTTACTTTTCATATTTGTTTAAAATTTATAAACTGAAATAGTGCTTTATAATTCAACATAGTAACTCAGTAGGTTTTTAGGTCTAAGAATTGCCAAACCTAAGTGTTGTTGGGCAAGGGACATTACTTGCAGAACAGATGGTATATTTAGCCGAAAGACATATTGGAAGATAGCATCAGAGGGCCTCCCACAAAGTGGACCGATGACCTGGTGAGAAATACGGGATTCCGGTGGATACAAGACGCATATGATAGGTCTTGGTGGCAACATTTTGGGATGCCAATGTGCAGCAGTAGAGATATTTCGACAAAAATGATGAGGTGTTACGGTGCAAGCATGAGGCCCAGAGCTTAATTCCCAGGTCGGGTAGTGTAATTGCATCGATATTGTATATGTACTGTAATTGTTTTTCCCTCTGGATTTTTTTAGAATCCTGGAGTCTAGGTTTTTACCTCGTTAATGCCAATAGGATCGTCCTTTGTTGCGGTCACAAATAATAATTGTTGTTTAAAAAAAACTTTACCTCATACTAGTAATTACTCCTGTGTCGCGGGTACGTTCACAAACCTGTAAACTCTAATAAACAAGTCACCCAAATCAAAAACAACTGTTAAATTTTTGTTCCGTGCGATAATCATTCAATTACTGCGCAAATTGTGATAGGTATTAACTTTGCACTGGTAAAAAATAATTTATTATTTACCTTTCAAATTCTTCGGCAGAAACGTGAGTCATCCCTAACATCCATGATCCGGGAGGCGAGCTCCAAAATGCAATAGATTTAGCGTTTGTGCGACGAATCGCAATATAATCCAATGCTGACTAACCCGCTGTCTTTATGCGACGTTTATTAAAGTAGCGAGCACTGTTACTGGGATTACAATTGTATGACTGCTTCTACCTAGTATAGGAATGAAGACATTTTATTTTATTAATATATACTAGTGCTTGATTGCGATCCCTGATGTTAAGCAAATTTCCAGTTTAGCCATTTTTTTTCCGGTGGGAATGACATCTCCTGCTCTTGGGCAGAGCGGGAGGTTGTGTCAGTCTTTTACTGACTAAAAACCCACTTCTGTTCCTTCGTTGCCTTTCTTACCAGGGCCGAGTCTTCCTTTCAAAAGCAGACCCTTGGCCCCAGTAGGCTTCGACCTTGCTGGCCCTCTACGGTTTGCTGACATCTGCTTGAGGCGCGCGTTGAACAGTACGCGTCGTTGACTTGGGCTCCAGTTTAGCCATGGAGTATTGCTGAACTGAGTTACTGCGTTGTAGAGATCTGGGACTTTTTTTTTTTTTCGATGGGAAAAATCATCTTATGACAACCCCCGCCCTTGGGCGGAGCGGGAGATAGTGTCAGACTCTTACTGACTAAAAAACCCATCCCGTTCCTTCAAGCCTTCAGTACCGGGGCTCGAGCGCCCTTTCGGATTACCCTGGCCCCGGTAGGCTTCGACCCGGCTGGGCCCCTGCTGTTGCTGACAACTCCTTGAGGCGCGCGGGAACAGCGCGCGCCGTCGACGACTTGGGCTTGGTCCGGACGGTTACCGGACGGCCGGACAGCGAGCTACCCATTGCTCACTGTCCGCAAGCCCACGTCTACGGTGGCTGGAAATCGGGATCGGAATCCCGGCGACGGTGGCGAGAGCGCCGTTGCCTGATGCGGTCGGCCTCCTCCTTAGCGAGCATTACTGCTTCGCAGAAGTCAGCGACCGCCTGCCACTCCTCCTCGCTCCGGACCATGGCCTCGACCAAGGCCCGGCGCGAGAGGTCTCCGCCGCCGATCACCCCCACGAGGGCACGGCGATGCTCCGCCCAAGCAGGGCACACCGCGATTGTGTGCTCCACCGTGTCCTCCGGGCGTTCCGCACAGTGGCGACACCCGGGCGTCACTTCCACTTTAATTCGGAACAGGAACCTCCCGAACTTGCCATTTCCGGTGAGGACCTGTATCATGCGGAAGGTAAGGACGCCGTGAGGTCTTTCCAGCCACGCCTCAAAGAGGGGACTTATCGCCATAATTGTGGCGTGCCCAAGAGATCTGGGCCTCAAGTCTGCTATTACAATAGTGTCACAATGGTCTATCATTGGTGTCATAATTGTCGATTTTGACAAGTTTGGTAATCTACTAATATAATGGCGTCATTATGACTTTCCAATGGTCAACCACTGACACTCCATTGAAAGAAGTGACATAGAATGGTAATCTCGTACATATTGACAAATGAATATTTGAAGTTTGCGGTAATCTACTAAAACTTTGACAGTTTATTTGATCAGTGTTTTACCATTAGAACGTTATTGTGCAGTTATTGGTTTTAATATGCTCGAAATTATCATTCTACCACAATTCTATTACAAGACCATTGACCGATCAGTGATCGATCATTATGAATTAGCAGATTACAAACTTTTAGCAAAATGACAATTGGATCGTGTTGGAATGACGAATTTATGAAAATAGCAGACTTGGGGCCCAGATAGGCAGTCACTCGTACCGATCGGCGATTTGCTGCGATTTTCTGTACTTCGGATCACTTGTTCAAGGGGATGGACGAAGACGGAGATAGACCATAATGTAACGTATGTGATCAAACTCAAGATAGATGAAAGTGGCGACTGGTTACTGGAACAACGTGTGACTACAAGTTGGTACGTGATAGGGTCTAAAACACTGTTGGATCAGAATGTTGGGCTGCAAAAAAACGGATGAAAAAACATAGTGTTGAGAATGTTGAGATGGATATGTGGACAGACGAGAATGGAAAAAGTGAGAAATGAGCCCGTTACAAGAAATTTGAAAGTGACACCAAAGACTGAATTGTTGAAAGGGAAACGTTTGTCTAAGTATGGTCATGCGAAAAGGAGGGATGAAACGCATGTTAGTAAAAGAGTTATGTTATAATATACATGTGTAGGGGAGGATGGAGAGGGAGGCCAAAAAAAAGAAGAATGGCCTGAAGGACTTGGAATCCCCTAAACCTTTGCCCAGTTGTGGGAACACATTAGTGTAGGGAAAAAATTGTATTGATCTTTGTTACAGAAAAAAGGACTTAAATATTCAGTTCTTATTGGCTGAGTAAAAAATTGAAACAATCAAGTAAATTACGTATTTTATTTTACATTGTACTTCACATAATTAAATTATGTATTTTGCATTGTACATAACAGAAGCATATTTCGTATATTAATAATTAATAGTTACAATTTTAACATGTTTCATAGAATTTGAGTTACATTTGAACAATATTAAAGATTTCTTACTTAATAAATTATTTGAGCATGGTTTGGCAACGAGGTGATTATCATTAAAATATTTTACTCGACAGTTATGAGATGAGAAAATTATTAAAGGAATGGGTTATTGAAAATTTATTAAATTAGTTTAATATTAGATTTTATATAATATCTAATTATGTTTGAAGTTAGTATTCACGTACTTCCACTAAACTTTCCGCTAATAGGTTATTTCAAGATGTTTAGTAAGTAAGTATGAGTTCATTAATAAAAATAAAAAGACTACACAAATGAATAAAGCAATTTTATGACGAATATTATTTATCTGGTCCTAAAAGTTCTATCAGTTTCTTATCAAAGAAACTGATTAGATATTATAGTCCGTCTAAAAAGTCAAACTACTTGGGAATTTTGTATAACATTTATTATATAAGGTTTTTCTATTAGTAAAAAATGATCAAGATCTCTTAATCAACCTTAATTATTGAACCAGTGTTGACAACATCAGATTTCGTGTTGCCCTAATAATAACCTAAGTCGTTTGACTTTTTAAACAGACTATTAATAAGTTTTATTTGAGATAATCTCCAAACATGATTTTGACATTTTTAGAATCGACTAAACCAATATAACAACTGCTTTAGGGGCTCATAATCTCTATCATATAATAGTCTAGCTAAAGAAAAAAAAATTGGGTACTGCATTTAGATTTTTTTCAAATCTGTTCAATATTAAATAAGTTAGAAAGGAAGAGTGTGGGGATACTGTCAAGTAACATAAAATGTACACACTGATATTATATAACGCCATTAGACTACGTGTGTACAGACAACATACTTATATATTTCTAAATACATAAATATTAATAGATAAATTTATACCCAGACAATCTATCTTGGAAACATACTTAAAAGTCCTAGCACCCTCTGGAGCTAAGGGCGTTAGCACTCTCACTTAAACCTGTTAACAGCACTTAGCGTGGTTCTCTTCCCTTTGTTTAAGTTCTTATCGAGTAGTCCGAAACCTTCATCTTATTTGACAATATAATGTTACGTTCTCAAGAGTTCCAAGTTTTATCACGGCAACCCCGAAGTTCTGGCGTCTCAAATGTTTAGTTAATTATATGGTTTGTTTAAGAAACCATCAAGAGTAAGCTGTGACTATTATGGTTAACTAATAGTTAAATACAGTAACTAATTGTTGGATTTCGGCAAAAGCGTCAGATAAACCAATTAAATTGATCAATCTTGTAATATTTTCTCACTGCTAGGACTTAGGTCCTCTCTAGAAGAGGGCAAGATCCCTAATCCACCATGCGGGCCCAGTGTGGATTGGTGAATATCACATGTCTTCAAATTTTTGGTTCTAGGATATGCCGGTTTCTTCACGATGTTTTTCTTCACCGTTTTGAGAGAATTGGTGATGAAATAAATTACACAAAGTAATGAGCCTGGCGAAGGAGGTGGCGGGACGACCTGGATGGCCTTCATAAGGATTGGAATGAGAAAGCGAGGAACCGTGATCGTTGGAAGGAGTGGAGGGAGGGCTTTGCCCAGCAGTGGGACAGTATGGGCTAACTATAATAATAATAATAATAAGCCTGGCTAGGTTTGAACCCACGACCCACTACTGCTCTTAGCTCACTGCTGTCAGATAAATAACTAATAAAAAAAAATGAAGATTTAACAATTAGTTAACTATTTTTAACTATTAGTTGAGATAATTTAATTTTTTCCTAGTCATGCGGCAACATTCTTTCATATAGCGATCGTATAAAACTCTAGTAAAAATTGAATCGTGATTTATCAGGAAAGTTAGATTGTGAAAATAGATTTTACAACTTAAACCAAACTGCTTAAACATTTATTAACAGTAAAATTCTTAGTTAAAGACAAACTTGAAACAATTTTGTAATTAATTATAAAAAAATTATAGGAATTTGTAAATTTAATTTGATATTACGAATATAGAGTGGAAACTGAATATTTAAACTTATTTTGATTTTACTCCATTAACCGCTTGCGTCGAATTGTATCGAGTGTTTACGACAGAGTGCTCTATCTCGTTCTGTTCTTCAATCGCCATAGATGAAAGAAGAAACTGATGAGACGGAGTATTTGGTCGTGGATGTATGATCCTAGCGTGATAGACGAGAGAGTGACCGACATTAGTACATTTTGGTACAAGTGCAGAAAGTTTCTCATTACGACCGAGGCGGAAGTCGCACGAGCCGCAGGTGAGTGTGTTGTGGAGTTGAGGGCTGCAGTGACTTTGGACGTGTATCAATACACTCACGAATAAACGATTAAACGAGGGTTAACCGGCGACTTGTGGGGTCGACGTGCGCACAGTTTCATACAATAAATGTGGCGTACGCGCAATTTTCTGCACTAGCGGGGATAACAGTCTATTGCGTGCCTAAAAGCGGCGGGATAAGAGTGGGTTTTCGAGTAAGTGTATTGAAAACGATAAAAACGTAGGTGGTTAAAAGGTTTAAAACCGTTATCGTCGGTCATAACGGTTTAAACGATGAGATGGAAGGTAAGATGAGATGTAAATATTTTTTTATGTGTTAATTAAGATATGATGAAATTAGAATCTTGTCAGTGAAGAGTTTGCGTTGCTTTCAGATCTGATACTCCTTGTAGTTCCAGTTCCAGGTCTTGTTGACGCTGTTGTATTCGCTGTTGGGGCTCTCTGGCATCTGCAGCTTTATGCTGTGGTCGGGCTGCAACAACAGATACAAAACATATTAGGCAAAGAGTTTTTATTCAGCGTATGTAGACTAGGTACAGATCACTGAGACCCCGACCCAGACTGCTAGCCACCGCTGATACGACAAGGAATGGGTAGCTCACCGTCGTTTGCTCGTGCAGTAACCGTCCGGATCGAATCCCAGTCGTTGAAGACGCGTAATGTTCCAGACACGCCTTACAAAATGCAAACAAAGCCATATAATGTTTTCTATAGGCATTGTTAAAATAATATCACGCAGAACATAATACTACACCCCTGCATTGTTCTAACCTGCTTCAAGTTTTACTACTTTATCCAGTTCTGATTTTGTTCCTTCCATTGTGCTATTGGAAACATTTTACAACTTCCAAGCTATAATATCAGGATTAACATCTTCATAATTATTAACGACAGGTTTTGAAACTGACGCCACAACTATCCACATAATGAAAATGGTTTGTTTACTTTGTTGTTAAGCATGTCTAAGGAGTCTTAAGGCTGATAAACTTTTAGTTCTATCTTTAAAGTTTTGTAGAAAATGGAACTATAGAAATACAGACCTAGTTTGGAAACATGGCATTATGCATGTGGTCACCGCATTATGCTGTGTCGGCCATTTTGCGTGGACGTTGTGCATATTTTCTCTACGGAATGTTTATAATTATTACGCTAGCCCTAAGATTGCATCATTCTTTTTAAGTTATTGCAATCCATCCTAAGATTGTCTGGTACATATACGCTGTTAGCAATAAGACCGTCATTATACCCACAGATGTAAGTTATTTTAAAAAGTGTGGTTACTATTTTGGTGTACAATAAAGTTAATTCTATTCCCCGCAAATAACATGTTTTTTTTTTCTTTCTTAGTTTCGCCATGTCTGTCCATTTTGTCCACTCACAGTTTAGTTTAGAGACTGTCAGTACTATAAGAGAGCTGTAATTCAGTATGGGTATATTAATAATAACGACAAAGAGGTAAAATAAAATTGGATAGATCTTGGAAAACCTTTGTAAAATATTGAACTACTAAGTAGTCATGACGATTTTTCTACTGATGTCTGAAGTAAAAGAGAAAAGCAAGAGTGGATTATTATTAATTTACAACCTATAAAAATATTTAATACTAGATAGCGACTCTATACGCGCGATTGATACAGTTGAAACTTTCCTCTCAAGAATATAAATACGACAGCGTGATATATAAACAATCAGATAAAAGTTATTAGAGATGATTATCTTAGTCTTTTTTCTGTCTATAGTTCGGAGAAATTTTGATAAAAAAAAAGTAAATAGACGCCAGAATAAACTAATTAATTTAAATGTGAAGCCGATCGGAATATTCGTATCTTTATCTTTCTTGCACTGGTCCCATTCCTATTCTATTCTATGCTGTCAGCAGTCACGCTATCACTGACGACATTTTTTTTTTATCATATAAATCCAAAAATATATATTTAATAGATTACATTATTGGTTAGTTATTAAGGTGCTAACCAAGGATTTGTGCTGTATCTCACTTAACTTTTTTTATGCTTGCATATACCTATTATAACGTCTATACGTCAGGACTTGTTATTGGCTTTCCTTTTTTTTGTCTGGTTTTATTAGCTGTAAGTCCTCCATGTACTAAATAAATAGATAAATATTTATTTCAACTATAACATTGTGAGCATAAATAAATTGAGGCAGCCCCGGTAAGTTACAGTAGTACTTGTGTTACATATCACTCCTCACACAATACATCCATCTTTTCTTTGGCCTCCCTTTCCCTATCCAAATATTCACACGTATGTATATTCATAACTCTTTTAGTAACATGTGTTTCATTCCTCTACTTTGTTTGACAATACAAGATAAACGATTCCCTTTCAACTTTTTAGCTAACGGTGATGAAACTTTTAAACATTCGCTATTAATGTGCTCATTTCTCACTTTATTCATTCCCGTCACTCCAAACATCCGTATCAACATTCTCATTATCAACGATCTGAATTTGTACCTAAACTATGTTAATGTTACTAGTTAGATATATTTTTCAGTCTCTATCCACTGAAAATATATGATGCCATTATTTTTTCAGCTCCATGTAACATGCTCGTACTGCCATCATACTTCAAACACAGTCTGGCACAACTCAACAAAAACGTGTGACTCCATAAACAAAACTCAAGTGACATATCGCTTTGCTGCACGCCAGCACGGCATGGACGTGACGTATCGCAGTGCAGCACAGCAGCATGGCACAACACCACATAAATCGTCACCCCACTCAAGTTTGCCATGATTGTCCCAGCTGCTGTGTTTATCAATGTCGACTCCGTTTTTTAAAGGGATTTTTTGTTAGCTGGTTTGTGATTTTTTTCTGTGTACTTACTCACGTTTTGACATCGTTTTCATTTCTTTCTTAGTCAGTTCAAGTTTACAAATATCTATTAATCTTAACCACAACGTAAACTGGTAGAAAATGCCTAAGGCATTAACTCCGCCTTTGTACAGTGTTTCATTAGTGCATAAACATTTAAATAAATAAATAAACATTTTACTTTCATTTTATTACAAATTCACAGAAAACCTACACCCGCTTCGGTCACACAGACCAACTATTGCCAAATACGTGCTACTCACATACGAAAATGCACCTAGGGCCATAGGAATTTTAAGGACCGTGGGAATTCTAAAGTTTTGGGATAATCTAGAAGCATGGGGAATTTGTGTAAAGGAAACTTGTGGTCCTAAAATGTAAAAGGGCAACTGAAGGACTATGTCGAGCAGTGTTTGTTGAGTGCTAATGGCTTTGACTTACGAGTTGTAGGTCGCGGGTTCAAACCCAGCCAGGCGCATTGATTTGTGTAATTTATTTTATCACCACTGCTCTCAAAACGGCCAGATATTTTATGTCCTAGAACCAAAAATTCGAAGACATGTGACATTCTCCAACCCGCACTGGGCTCGCGTGGTGGATTGCGGCCCATTTCCTCTTCTAGAGAGGAGGCCTGAGTCCCAGCAGTGGGAAAATTGAAAGGCTGATTATGCTATAGCATAGCATCCATCCTATGAAGGACCATAAGTGAGTCGGTAGGAGTCTGACACACTCTTCCATTTTACCTTAAAGCGGAAGAAGTCGTTATATATTTCCCACCTCCCAAAAAAAAAACCTTAAAAGCATTGATTATGAAAGAAAATTATACAAATGAGTATTTGGCGGTCTCACAGACCAACGCGCTTCTGTAAGAAACTTAAATAATCTTATTAATATTGAATGATCATTAGTCTTACTATAGGTAAAGGGCATTAGTATTAGTCGATAGTGGACTGAAGTTATGTCATTAAAGCGACGCCAGCCGACATTATCCCTCCCACTTCTACAAACGCTTACAACAGGGTGGCCATGCTCAATGGTATTGTCGGATATTTCCTGAATTTATATTTTATTGAAGAGTGGCATGTATAATATCGCCAGTACTATCGCATGTAGTAAACTTATCTATAGAAACAGGTACATTTCCTAATAAACTTAACTTCTTAATAAGTGACAAAGATAACATAAACAACTATTGCCCAATTGCACTACTTTCTATTTTTTTTAACATCGTTGAAAAAGTTATCTATAATAGCCTTGGAAATTACCTTGAAAGTAATGACCTACTTGCTAAAGAACAAATGGGATTCAGGAAAAACAAGTCGATAAACCAAGCGATATACAGTTTTTGCAAGCGCGTTTAAATTAACATGGACAAACGATGTCCAACTGTTGCCCTGTTTATGGACATGACTAAAGCATTTGACCGCTTTAAAATTGATATACTTTTGGACAAACTTTATGCAATTGGTATTAGGGGAAATGTACATAAATTATTAGAATCCTATCTGACTGACAGACTCAACACACTGAAATATCGAAAATTTGCCCAAAAACAAAAAAAAAATGACAGTTTATAAATCTGCCCAGAGGTATGTCAAGTATGGCGTGTCTCGAGGTAGTGTACTAGGGCCATTCCTTTTCTTAGTCTACATTAATGACACCCCATCTGTACAATCTCATGACTATGTTTGCTGACAACAGTACTATTCTTTTTGACTCGCATGACAAAAATGACATTCTTGACACTATAAATTTGACGATAAATAATACAATGGATTAGTTAATCACTAATAATATAAAAATTAATATTAATAAAACCAAAGCTATTAATTTTAGGCAGAGACATTATCAATTGTGACGGCCACATAATAGAAGAAGTAGAGTCAACAAAGTTTTTAAGATTATACATAGATCAAAAAATGACTTGGAAAAAACAAATAAAGCACATAAGTAACAAATTAAACAGTTATTCGTTCGTTTGTTTTACGTGGTCTCAGTAAAATCGAGGATATTACAACCTTGGTAACTGCTTACCATGGTAATGTATCGTCTACTCTTCGATGCGGTGTTATTTTTCGGGGCTACTCCACTAATTTGGAAAGTGCATTCAGGGTACAAAAAAGATGCGTAAGAGCGATATGTAGCTTAACTCAAACCGACTCATGTAAGCCTCATTTTACCGATTGTTTGTCCGCAAACCCACGCGGCTGGTATTTGGAGTCAGGATTCAGGGCTATACTTATATAATTATAAGTTTTACTAAGTAGGAGAAATAATTAAATAAAAGATGTTCTGATTTCAAATATCAAACCATTGAATGGTTTAATATTTGAAATCAGAACATCCCAAATATTTGAGCCATTGTAAGTTACACAATTATGAGTAAATACGTGTGATTCATACGTCAAGTAATAGCTTGAAATAATTCATTTGCGAAATGATCATTTCGCTTCTTATTGCTTGATTCTTAGTATGTTAACTACCCCTCAGTGTTAAAATTCATCACTTCAACATGACCTAATAAAGCAATCTTTAATTTTCAAATAAAAATCTCTTGTTCTGATATCGTATGGTCTCCCTACCCACTCGGCTAATGCCGCAAGCTTCTTAACCATTACTTCTTTCAGTAAATTTGAAATTTAAACTCCGCCAGCCATTAGTAGTACGCAAAGTGTTATGCCAAAGGATTATTTTAAATTGCCTCTCAGCTAGATTGACTTAAATTTTTCAAACACTCACAGTCATTATTTAAAGTCTTCTTCATGTAAATTTCTTTAATGAATACTGGACGTTATATCTGTGTAATGGAATAATAATATTTTGTCTCGTTAATGGTTAGGTATTTGATTTATAATCAGGTTATGAAAAAGGCGGAATTCATTGAATTTTTAAGAACTCTAAAGAGAGACACGAACAGAATTAAATTTTGTTAAAAAAAGTCCATTAACGAATTTGGGAACCGAATTATTTTAGTGAAATGGCTGTACTTTGCTACTTTTTATAATATTAGGCTGGGATTTTAGAATCTGTTGGCCATTTACGGTAAAGATTTACTTGGTTTGGCAAAATGTATTTCGTTTACACGAAATATTTGTCATTGAATTGACTGAAAGTTCATGTTAACAAGTTCTATTCGTTTCCGTTTTTATGATAATTCACACAATATTATAAAGGCGAAAGTTTGGGCTGACTGATGATTCGAACACAATATATTCGAACACAGTATCCGAATTGGCACATTTAAAACATTTTTTTTTTCAATAAATTTGGTGGTGTCCGAATCGTCGTGTGTGTGTATATTTGAAAGAAAGAAGGAGAGAAAGAAAGAAAACATATTTATTTGGCATACAATGAAAAAATAAATATTTAAGCTTACTCCTGTATTGAAAACTTAAAAGTAAAAAAAAAACGATTTGTACACAAGAGTTACTTCTTCATGTTCTGACAGTGGCACAGTTTTCGATGAAACTTTTATTACTAATATAATATCTATTTACTTTTTAGGGTTCCGTAGTCAACTAGGAACCCTTATAGTTTCGCCATGTCTGTCTGTCCGTCTGTCTGTCTGTCCGTCCTCGCTTAATCTCTGTGACCGTTAACACTCGAAAGCTGAAATTTGGTACCAATATGTATATCAATCACGCCAACAAAGTGGTAAATAAAAATTGGAAAAAAATGTTTTATTAGGGTGCCCCCCTATATGTAAAGTGGGAAGTGATTTTTTTTTAAATTTCAACCCTAACGTGTGATATATTGTTGGATAGGTATTTAAAAATGAATAGGGGTTTACTAAAATCAGTTTTTGATAAGTTCAATAATTTCGGAAATAATCGCTCCAAAAGTAAACTTTATAAGGACTATCTAGGAAAATCATTTTGAACTTGATGGAAAGAACAGTTTTTGTACAAAAAAGACAAAAAGGTTGTACAAAATAATTTAATTTAAGTGTGTAGTATAATCGTATATGCAAGCATTTTTTAAACTCATAAGTGGGTACACTTATTGTGACGGACAGGAAACTACGGAACCCTACACTGAGCGTGGCCCGACACGCTCTTGGCCGGTTTTTTTTTATCTTGGATACACGTTTTTTCAGATAACTTTCTACTATCATGCGGGTAAAGCAGTTGGCAGCAGTTAGTCATCACATCAGCCAATCACATTAGCTAGAGATAATAGTTACGAGTATAAAGTATATACATAAGATTCTTACACTCACTCACATAACGCTCACTCTCTCGCATGCTCTCTTTCTCTGGAATGCGTTCCCTCTGAATATCAGGATGGCCACCAGCCGATTTTCCTTTAAGGTGAAGGCATGTGAGCATGTTCGCAAGAAGAAGAATTATTTTGGTTGAATCATCACAGCATTGATTGGTTGGATTTGTTGTTTCACCAAAACATTGTTTATTTGTGTTAGCGATTCTTATGATAATGTTTCATACACTGTGATCATTTTCTGTATTAGCAACATTAAATGTATTTTTTTGCACTGACAACTGAAACCGACTGCGACTTGACAGTGCGGCTCTTTTGACAGTTACAAGAGGTTATAAAAGGCCACGCCGCACTGTCATGTCCCTCTTTTCGTCTTAGTTTTCGGAGCAAGCAACATCTCAGTAAGTGCTAGTATATAATTTATTTATTCCTACTGTTATTGTTATTGTATACTTGTATTATGTGTGCTGGCAAGGCAAAAGTATAAAGGGTGTGGTACCCGTTTTGGTCGTTTTATTTAAATAACCTGATAACAAACCCCGTAGGTACACTAAATAACTTTCTTAGGCAATCTTTCTCTAAAGATAACACATATAGATAACAATTCAGAAGTGGGATAAACGAGTCGTTTATTTAAATGCATTCAAACGAATTATTCCGCCCACAAGTGATTTTTTTTCCCTAACTTTGCATCTTCTACTTTTGCTTTGAAAGTACCTACGTAACCTATGTAGGCACCGATACAATTTTTTTTGGGATAAAACTATACTATTTTATCGAAGCGGGAAAAGTGATGTGTAGTTTGAAATGGTGTGCTCAGCTTATTCAATATGAGTTTCTTCTGACACTCTGGTGGTACTACGACACTACAAGTATCTTGCCAGGGCTACAGCCTGCAGGTACTACCACACCACACGTACCTTGCCAGGGCTTCACCCTGGAGGTACCACCACACCACACGTGCCTTGCCAGGGCTACACCCTGGAGGTACAACCACACCACACGTGCCTTGCCAGGGCTACACTCTGGAGGTATTGCCATATCACACGTGCCTAGCCAGGGCTGTACCCTGGAGTTGTTAGAGGACAGCTCGAGCTGTGTTCAGGTGGATTATAGACAGGTTTTGGGTCATTTTGAGTAACCGTAGCAAACAAATCTATCAAATTAGGAGTCGTTGTTACCCAGAACCTGCATTCTGAGTTAACTTATAGAGTTAATGAGCAGACCAGTGATACTTTTATTTGGAAATAATCTAAATGCAACTAAAAGGAACAGTCTATGTTATTGACAGTAACTGAAATTAAAATTGGGTAAATTAATATTATATGGATTGCTTTTTGACAGATAGTCCGACATTTATTGCCTGCTAGCTTTTGCCCGCGGCTTCGCCCGCGTACATAAAGTGTGGCCTGTATCACTCAGGATTGAAGCGGGTTTCTGTGAAAACAATAAAAAAAAGGGGGATTCGGACCAGTGCTTTCAGAGATTAACTTCTAAAACTTTAATATATGTATAAAATTTTAAAGTGAGCGTGCGACGATCTTTCCTCATTCAATAACCGTGATTTCATAGTGCTGCGCTCGCTCAGCTTATTCTCGCTCTACTATAACCATTTGCGTTATTAGATTTTCTGTGTGTATCTCACTAGAATTGTGCCAAAATGTTTAGATTTGCATTTCAACCACAGAGTACTTTCAACGGTAGAGATCATTATTATTATTTTATAATAAATAATGAGTTAGTAACAGTAAGTTTCATGTATTTTGAGTAGATTATCTGATTGTCCATTTTTTCACATCCTTTGTAAGTTATTATTTGGTTCATACCGAGCTACTGCGCCAGTAAATCGGTGCTAGCATATTATATTTTATGTAAGTGCTACGCGCTAGATTGGGTGTCCCGAGCACTAGCTTCAGTCGATTCGGGTGTGATGTAGGCTGTACAGTGTACACCTTGATCATTATAATAAATAAATAAATAAATTACGCTATGTTGAGCGAAGCGCGTATAGAAGCCATTACATTCATGGCGCTTGGGAACTTTTGGTCGCGAAAAGGGGCGTTAGCCTCACACACACACGCACAGCTGAGTGCGGGAGCAAAACGGCCCCACAGTCGCCCGGATTGTCCGGTGACCATGTAGTTCTAGCAGACAGCCAGGAAACATAACAAATTTATAACTTTGTGATGTTACATGATAGTTATGAAATTTAGTACATTGATTCTTTACATTTCGCATATGCAGGAACTGGTGTTGTGTATGGCTTTACTGTTTTAAGTGATTTTACATGCCTACTATCATTGTCAATTTAACTGAAACCGGGTTAAATGGCGAATCAGTAGTATATAGTAAGCCTAATAATAACATTTTATTTCATCACCAGAGTATAAATCGCTTTGCTGGCAAAATTCTAGATGTGAAAATGTTAATAGATAAATATTTATCTTATGTTTCCGCGAAACACCTTTTGATTCATTGAACCCCAAGCGAGTGCCGGCGTTCACGCGCCTATTTTCTTTCTATTGTGTCTGTAGTTTCCGCGATTGAAAGGTTAATTAAAAGGAGCATTGGAAGAAGTAGGTAGGTACTGAGTAAACTTAGTGAGCCAGCTGACCCGGCGAACTCGTCCCGCCTGGCAGTTAATGTGTGGTATACCATTCGATATAGTCAACTAGTTGTGGTGGGGCAGGGCCTAAGTAATATATCAATATCAGGTTGTGCACAATTTTAATATATATAGTTGTCGACATCAACTTATTTTGGTACAAAATGGAAATGTGTAAAACATTGTTTAGGTGATGACCTATATGATTTGCCATGGGTAACAAGTGTGAAGAATATAAAATTACATATTATCCACAAGTAGTTGCCAAATACATAGTTTAATATATTGAAATAGTTGAAATAGTTTTCGAGAAATTACACAAGAGGAAATCAACGAATTATAAAATGTAATCACTGTCCAAATAAACTAATACTCTGAGTATACTAAAGAATGTGTAAAAAGTTTCAGTAGGTACCTATTTTGTTTACTTATTATAGGTGCCTTGCGTGTGGTATTTATAGGCATTAACGCTTTGTTGGCTCTAGTTAAAACAAATAACGAATAGTACTGATAGTTGAATAAGCAAGGTAGAAAACATATTTATCAAAATTTGGTTGGCAACTGTCGAATTTGTCGAGTCCAAATATTACCCTAATGCATCTTTGCTGTTGATTAAATGTTTTTTTTATATTTTTGAAGTGATGTGGGTACCAAAGATTAGCTGAATCACATTATTTTAGTTCTTGTCCAACTAGGGAACTAGTTTAAAATTTGTATTTGCTCTTGGTTTAAAAATACACACCATGTTCTGTGTACTTTCAAGGGAATTGACACACGCAGTTTATTTTTTATTTTTAAATATACCTACACTGGTGAAAAGTTGTGACTGCAAGTCGGATAAGGTTTGAGTCTTTGAGATGAAAACTTAGCCTTAACCTGCAAGCGGTGATATAACAGTGTCATGTCACTGTAGGCGTGTGTAGCTTTTTGCTGAGCCGACTCACTGTTCTGAGGCATTTTGGTGTTCCGAAGGATTGAACATCGATAATGTTTTGAAGGCATCATTTGGAACACTGAAACACTTTACTTTGAGTGACCAGCAGCCTTTATGAAATTCAAATTAAAACGTAAATAGTGTACTTAATATAATTAGCGACCTGAACTGGAAACATCTGCTTTGGATTGTTTTCAAATCAAAGTTAAATAAAACTTAGTGTGACGCAACTTGACAGATCACGATTCATAACGTTTGTGACTTGTGAGTCGATGTTTCAAATGTTCCGTTTGTTTCTTGTGAACCGATGTTTCGGGTGTTCCGTTTCTATCTTTTGAGCCGATGTTCCAAATGATGCATATCACTGTTTCGAAGCATTTCAATGATTCGGATACAAATGTCTGTCAAACAAACGTTTCATGCATTTTACCCAACTTGAATACTTGTTTTTGGGGTTAGTTTGAAATTCCATAACTGTTTTATCTTCTGAACTTTATAAGACCAAATAAATGGGACTGGCTTTGACTATTACTTTTGGAATTAATTTTCAATAGGTACCTTCCACGTAATGAATATTCGAATGAGGTTGCAATTCGTGCAGAGGCATCTGAGGACACGATTGCCAAGAATCAATGGTCTGATTTGGGCTTTAGTCCTGCAGAATATGTAAGAAATGTAATGTAAATTCTATTTAATGACTTTCAGAGAGCACTGTCAAATTGTTTATCAGTTGTCTAGTACACATACCACTAGCTCTACTTGGTTTGGGACTAGATGGCGTTGTGTAAAAGTTGTAGAATATATTATTGAATTACTAAATTTAGTATACCAACTTAGGGGTCACGATTTTTAATGGATCTTCAAAGTATCGTTGCATAGTATAAGTATTGGTCGAATTATAGGAAGTTGGTATTTTCATGGAAAACTAAACGCACAGGTGCAGCACAGTGTTGCTAAAGTTGGTAAGCCTTTTGTAGGCATTGTTTTTTTTATAAATTTCTTATTAGGAGGGGTGATTAGGAGTTATTGTGGATAAATATATAGCAAGAACTTGTTCACTAGGGATATGGAAAGATGATTTAGCATTCGTTACTATTAAACTATCTCATGAATGATAAGGTCATTAGAATATTTATTTAATACAGTATGTCCATGAATATTTTGATTACCAAAGGGTATTTTTAGAAAAGTGTACCTAACTTCCCACATCTAAAAATATGTTAATGAAATAAGTGATTGACGTGAAACCTATTCTTGAATATTTTAAAAGTGGTGGTATTTACGGCATAGTTCATAGTTGGTAATTTTTTATGAATGAAATGAAATGGAGACGAAACTATTTCATAGTTCGTGATCATGTATTTTGATTATTTATTGTATCGTTTGGAGTTTCAATAAAAACTAATTAGAGCCGAAAGAGTAAATTAAATAATATGTACCCTTACGTTTTAGTCGGGGCAGTGATTATAAGTCATTGTTGGTCAGTCATTGAACGAATTTCAATTTAGATGTCATAAACATCAGGTGAAAAGTAATCATTGATGTCATTGTTTGTGACATTCACTTGAAAGTTATCATGTACCTAGCCTGAGTGGCCGGGTATTGACCTAAATTGTACAGAATAATTGAGGCGCCTGTTCAGGACAATTAAGGAGCCTGTTCAGGACAAACCAGGAACATATTGGCTTTAGCAGGCAATTGTTTATTTCCTAATGTTTGTTTCTATTTACAGCAGGACATTTGAGGAACCTGTCTGTTTACTTTAGAGACAGGACACTTTAGGGGCCTGTGTCTAACTAATGTTTATTTTTCATTGCAGACAGGACATTTGAGTAGCCTGTTTGTTTTTTATTAAAGACAGGACACTTTAGGGGCCTGTGTGTTACTAATGTTTATTTGTCATTGCAGGCAGGACATTTGAGGAGCCTGTTTGTTTTTATTAGAGACAGGACACTTTAGGGGCCTGTGTGTTACTAAAGTTTATTTTTCATTGCAGGCAGGTAATTTGAGGAGCCTGTTTGTTTCTATTAGAGACAGGACATGTTAAGGGCCTGTGTGTTACTAATGTTTATTTTTCATTGCAGGCAGGACATTTGAGGAGCCTGTTTGTTTTTATTAGAAACAGGACATGTTAAGGGCCTGTGTGTTACTAATGTTTATTTTTCATTACAGACAGGACATTTGAGGGGCCTGTATGTTTTTCATTAGAGGCAGGACATTAGAGGAGCCTGTATGTTTTTTTTATTAGAGGCAGGACATTAGAAGGCCTGTATGTTTTTCAATAGAGACAGGACATTTGAGGGCCTGTATGTTTTCATTTAGAGGCAGGACATTAGAAGGCCTGTATGTTTTTGATTAGAGGCAGGACATTAGAAGGCCTGTATGTTTTTGATTAGAGGCAGGACATTAGAAGGCCTGTATGTTTTTGATTAGAGGCAGGACATTAGAAGGCCTGTATGTTTTTGATTAGAGGCAGGACATTAGAAGGCCTGTATGTTTTTGATTAGAGGCAGGACATTAGAAGGCCTGTATGTTTTTGATTAGAGACAGGACATTAGAAGGCCTGTATGTTTTTGATTAGAGACAGGACATTAGAAGGCCTGTATGTTTTTGATTAGAGACAGGACATTAGAAGGCCTGTATGTTTTTGATTAGAGACAGGACATTAGAAGGCCTGTATGTTTTTGATTAGAGACAGGACATTTTAGGGGCCTGTTTTTGAAAGATTGTATAATAAATAAGATGATGATTTATAAAAATGAGCTGTCACTGATACATCTGCACTTTCAAGTGCCATTGTTTATATTTTATGAAACATGTTAAACAAATCATAATTGGCAGATTGACAATTGTTTAGTTTTGTTTTTTGTGTAACAATTGCATACAACTATATAAGTTTTGTTTTGTATCAATGTACGATTGCTGTTTTGTTTGCTACATCCATTTTAATAACAATGTTTAGCTATGGGTAAAAATGTCTAAGGTAATATTAACGTTATTTCTTTCTCAGGTGCCATTGCTCATATTTGTAAGAGACATGTTGATAGAAAAGTCATAATTGACAGAATGACAATTATTTAGTTTTGTTGCTACGTGTAACAATTTGTGTACAATTAATAAAGTATTGTTCCCAGATATAACAAGCGGTGCACGACTGATCTTAGGTTTTAATTGCTACATTCGTTTTAATATGATAATGTTTCTTTTCCAGGTGCCATTACAATATATTTCTTTTTAAAGTTTTGTATTGATAATAATTGATAAATTGGCAATTGTTCAGTTTTGTTTCTACATGACGTGTACAATCAATATAAGTTTAGTGTCGTTCCTAGGTACAGCGACCATTGTATGAATAATCTAAATCTTTATTCACTTCTGTAATAGATATCTATGTCTACCTGTAGATAATTTTTTAAATGTAACATTATATTCTTTCTTCGCCCATTTTTTGTGTAAAACCAATTTCTTAATTATTTAGTTTCTCACATACGAGGTCGTATTTGTTATACAATGGATGGCCGACTGTTAGCGATTCTTATGATAATGTTTCATACACTGTGATCATTTTCTGTATTAGCAACATTAAATGTATTTTTTTGCACTGACAACTGAAACCGACTGCGACTTGACAGTGCGGCTCTTTTGACAGTTACAAGAGGTTATAAAAGGCCACGCCGCACTGTCATGTCCCTCTTTTCGTCTTAGTTTTCGGAGCAAGCAACATCTCAGTAAGTGCTAGTATATAATTTATTTATTCCTACTGTTATTGTTATTGTATACTTGTATTATGTGTGCTGGCAAGGCAAAAGTATAAAGGGTGTGGTACCCGTTTTGGTCGTTTTATTTAAATAACCTGATAACAAACCCCGTAGGTACACTAAATAACTTTCTTAGGCAATCTTTCTCTAAAGATAACACATATAGATAACATTTGTATGTATTTATTTAGGTATGTATTTACTATTGTATTTGTCAATTTATTAAGTTGCACCTGCCATGTTGTTTCTGCACCACTCTAAGGTCGACTGATAGATAATGCCTATGGCATTAAGTCCGCCTTTGTACAGTGTAATGTGCATAAAGCATTAATAAATAAATAACTTCTGACATTCTGCCATGGTGTTGATCGTATTCCTATCGTCTGCAAACATATCACACTCAGGTTTCGCATCTATGAGAGCATGGAACACTTAGAAATTATGATTTTTAAAACAGTTCTTATGTTGTGTTCCTAATTGTTTACCTGATCAGATTATTACAGTGCGTTACATTAACTAGACAAAACTGGATCATGAAATTTAATACCGCTACTGAATATGTCCTCACCTCACCTCACGGGTATTGTGTGAGTAGTGAGTAGGCCTCCTCACAAACCCTGGTGGCATCATATACTGCACTCTTGCTCGGCTGAGATCTTGTGGATCTTTTTTAGTTGAGAAATCATCTAATGACTTCTTGCACTCTAGGGCGGAGCGCGAGGGCGTGTCAGACTTTTACTAACTAAACTAAATCCCACTCCTATGTATATTCCTTCTTTGCCTTGCATTGCAGGACTCTGGGTTTCCCTTTCGGATTCCAAACAATGGCTCCAGTAGGCTTTGGCCCTACTGGGCTCCTACGGTTCTGTTGACGTCTTTTTGAGGCGCGTATGGAAGACTAAGCGCCGGCGACGACTCAGGCTCGTTACGTTACTGGATGGCTGGACGGCGAGCTACCCATTGCTGCTCCTCCGCAAGCCCACGCCTATGGTGGCTAGAAATCGGGATCGGGGCCCCAGTGACTGGGGATTGAGGAAGTACGTTCCCTCACGCTTCGCAGGAAGCAGGAGATAAGTCGCCTTATCTCACTTGAAGCGTACTTCTGAACCGAAGTTGCATTTTCTCCTTCACCGTATACGGTTGAGTAACTAATATTCATCTATCTTAAATATCTCACCTGCGGCGTACTCACGAACCCAGGTGGCTTGTCTTGCAGCACATGCGGCAGAGTCGGCTGGGGGCCCGCGGGCTCCAGGTTGAGCGGCTCGTACTCGTCGGAGAGCCCGCTGTCGGGCGAGTCGGGCTGCTGCAAACTGTTCACGTAGCCCTTGGGGCCTGCGCGTGACTTGTGCACGCAGTAGTCGCCGGTAAACGGGTTTCGGTACGCTACTACTGTTCTGGAAATTAAGAATAATAATAATTATGAGTAATAATTATCTCAGTGAGGAAACAAGTAATCGTCATAATTTGCAAATGTAAATTAATGGATTAAGCCAGTCATTGGGCTTAAGTCAGTCATTTCAAACATTCTAGTTAAAAAAAACTTTTTTACAAACAAATATAAATCCAAAAAAAAAATATATATTTCGGAAGACGGTGTTGCTGGTTTTGTTTCTTTATTTTTTGACACAGCCTTCCATATTTAAAAGTTATTTTGATATATTTTTTTCTGTTTTTTTTTTAGAAGTTTATTGTATTTTGCTTTTGGAAAGAATTTTGTAATATTTTTTTTAACATACATATTTTGTGACATAACATTGCGAATGCAAGAAAGTTACTTTGTAGAAGCCTTTGCTAAACTGTACAGAATAAAAAAAAATTCTTCGAATTATCAGTTTTAAAGTAATTATTGCCTTACAAATCACCTGCTTCTTCAATAAAAAAAAAATGTAAAAGTATATTTATATGAGCTTAATTAATTACCTAAGTTCTTCCTCAGTTTCACCTTCCTTCTTATGCGAAAACACAACTTTGGTCGGTCTGAGCAGTATCGCGATCTGAAACCAGACAGCGAATCTAAACTTCTTAATATTTTGATATCCCAATACAACTTGTGTAATTAATTCTGAGAGACAATGCAGAGCCCAACAATTCGTGAAGATTTAAATTGATTTGTAATTAAATTACGAAAATAATTACAAGTTGTAATTGTGCAGTTTGTTTTGTAATATGATGCTGGGGAGGAAATGGCAAATGAACGATTAATTTGTTATCATGTTGTTGTTTGTGGTGTTAATGTTTATGTGTTCGTGAAGGGTAGGTTTTGGAGCTGTTGATTGGATACGAAATATTGTTCATTGATTGGAAGCAAATTTTCGGTGAGAGCCCTATGTCTATACTAGTTACTATTTAATCCTAGAAACACAACCAGTTCCTGAATAATGTCGCGGTAAACAGAGAGAATATTATTTAAAAAAACCGGACAAGTGTGAGTTGGACTCGTAAATAGTTCAATTATTTTTTGCTTTTTTTTTCGGATTCTAGGTCAACGGGAAGTAACCTATAGATTCTGATTTCCTAACAAATGTCAAAATATGCACCAAAATGGAGCATAAACGGACTTATCTTTAGATAATTGGAATTACCTTTATAGATAGCAGCTTGGGTTAACAGATTTGAGTATTTGATTTTAATTTTAGCTTCAACTACATACCTTAACGCATTCCTGACAAAAAGGGTAAACCTATATTAATGAGTTTCAAGTGAGTGAGTGAGCATCATCCCGACTCACTGGGACATCATCACCCCGACTCACTGGGGCATCTTCCCGACTCACTGGGATAGCAACACCCCGACTCACTGGGGCATCACCGCAGACAGTTCCGACTCACCGAGAACTATGCGGCATCGGTTCCGACCCACTGGAACCAACCTACGCTGGTCTGGCGCGCATCAAGAACCATCGATCTCCGATCTCCGGAGGGGAGTGATGTAGCGACATCTATGGCGCCACAAGGTAACCAAACACTAATTTAAAATCTTTCTGTATCCATATCGACTCAATAATTAGTACACATTTAAATATAAACAAAAATAAAACAGTAAAAAAATAGGATTGCAGTCTGGAACATTCAAATGCAAATATTCTGTTTATCATCGAAATATCCCAAAAGTCGGGATGGACATAATATTTGATATTTTTCCGATTCGGTTTGGGCTTATGGGGAGCTCAGCGGTTTCCGTGCGGCTCAGCCGATGGCCGAGGCTTATACTGTATTTTGCACAGTAAATTATTACTATGAGGTTTTATTGTGTGGCGGGGATTTCGGTAAAATTATATTTTTAATTTATTGATGTAATTTTAAAATGGAAATAAGTAAAATGAAACGTTTTGCGGCAATATCTATTATGTTTGATTATAAGAAATCAGAAACGTTTATTTCAAGTACACCAATTACAGGAACTTTTGAATTGTCAAAATGTCGTTTTTCAAAAAAAATTAAGTTAACGCTGCCCACCCACGTCAGACTTTTTGTAGGACAGATAATCGGGCCGATTTTGTATATTTGTAACATTGTTCTGTATTTCTGACCAACTTTTTGTAGGACGTGTGCGTTGCACTATCGCTATCAGTGTGTTCTATTTTTGTCCTACAAAAAATCAGTCACCGATTATCGGACGTGGCAGGCAGCCAATTAAGGCTGCCGTTCCGAAGTTCTTCTTGCACGTTCCAAAGCGTAGATCTCTTTAGAGAAGAACGTGCAAGAAACTCTTTGGATACTCTTTTAAATCATTAATTACCTACTCTTGAGCTTTATGTTGAGAAAGTTTTTTTTTTTAAATAAAATAAGCACTTTTTTAAATTTATATAAACTAGTGCTTGACTGCGATCCCACCTGCTGGTAAGCAATGATGCAATCGTTGATGTTGAGGCGCTAGTATATTAAGAGCCTTTTTTTCGGTGGGTAAAATTATCCAAATGACTTTCCCCGCCCTTGGGTGGAGCGGGAGATAGTGTCAGACTCTTACTGACTAAACAACCCACCCCGTTCCTTCGTTGCCTTTCATACCGGGGAAGAGCCTCTTTTTCGGAACTAGACCCTTAGCCCCAGTAGGTTTCGACCCTGCTGGGTCACTACAGTTGCTGACAACTCTTTGAGGCGCGCGGGAACAGTGCGCGCCGTTATTAAGAGCCTATTCACTCAAGCCTTGAAGACACCCAAATTATAAGTACACGGTGTTTTCTTCCCGATCAAATATTAAATCAATGACTCACCTCTCCGTTCTGACGCATCCTATTGACCCGGTAGAAGCAGTAGCCGCACATGAACAGTGTCAAACATAACTGTAACAAAAATAATTTTCATTTTACATGATATAACAAAAAATAAACCGGGCAACTGCGAGTCGGACTCGCGCACTGAGGGTTCCGTGCAAACTTACATAAGTAAATAGTTCAATTACGGAACGGAGTCTCGGAACATTTTACCGAATCACAAAAAAATTGTGACGTAACAACAAAAACAGTTTTCACATTTATTCCTGTATTTGTGCTATAAAATTCGTCCTTGCACCTTGCAGTCTTAAATCGTGAGAATAATTAAATCCATAAATAATAAGAAATCATTAGGTTATGATGAGATCTCTACAATTGTGATAAAATCATGTGCAGAAGCACTATCTACTATTCTATGTCATTTAATAAACACATCGTTAACAAATGGTATCTTTCCTGATAGACTAAACATTTATATAGTCAAGCCACTACATAAGAAAGACTGCTCACTGGATATTAATAACTATAGACCTATCACTCTCATACCCATATTGCTTATCACGGCCATGTAAGCTCCATCTTAAGATATGGTTTATTGTTATGGGGCAACTCGGCACACATTAGCAAAGCCTTTATTATACAGAAAAAGTGTATCCGAGCAAAAAGTAACGTCGGGCCTTTTGAAACATGCAGGCCACTTTTCAAAAAACTAGGAATACTTACTCTTGTATCTATGTACATAATGGAAATTGGGATATTTGTATGGGACCAAATACAATTGTTTGAAGACAGTAATGAAAACCGTAAATATAAGTCAAGAGATCCCACTAAATTGGAAACTTATACCTTTTGTAGAAGCGCGTTGCATAAAAAGAATAGCTATAGGATGTCCAACAAAGTCTACAATCATATTCCACGTCGGTTAAGAGAACTTGCCTTATATAAATTTAAAAAGGAAATAAAAATATGGATAATAGAGAACTGTTTTTATACTTTAGGTGAATTTTTTAATGGCGGTTAAATGATTATCGTTATAATAAATCAATACAGTTTGGTATAATCTTGACATACCCTTTGTAATTTTGGCATAAATCTTGTAATTTTGACACAACTCTTGTACTTTTTGTTTTGACATGTATTAATATTATTATTATTTAATGATTTCAATTAATCTCACGATAGAATGCTTCTTTTTGGATTTTTGTTTGTATAATTTTTAAAATGAATTGAAATATTTGCATGCCATTGTACAAGGCAAACATGACGATCTATTTTGAATTATAACATCTGTTGCATGCTGACATTTCATTTTGTGACGTATGTACTGTACTCATGTTTAGGCAAATAAATGATTATCGTATCTTATCTAAAAACCTTGCTTTATGCCAAATTTCAGGATTCTGGTTCAACGGGAAGTACCGTAAGAATTTTGATCCTCTTGAGAGTATCGAAATATACGTTGTTTGCGACATAAACGGCCGTATCTTTGTTTTTCATTAACTTAGAAAATTGATGCAATCATCTCACAGAATTTCATACATTCTGACAGTATCGTCTTCCAATCTTCCCCAAACATATCAAAATCTGTGTTCTTGTCAAGGTTAGTATTAAGCGCAGAGAGTGTCCTATGAATTTTGATTAACTTGAGAGTTTCGAAATATCCTCTTTTACGACATAAACGGCTGTATCTTGTTTTTAGTTGTCTCAGAAGCCTGATTTTTTCTCAGCTTCGAGAGCACAGTATATGGTTATGGTGAGTATATGATTTTAATTTTAACTTGATATCTTCACTAGTTCTCGAGATAAAGGGTCTTAACAGACGGACAACAAAGTGATCCTATAAAAGTTCCGTTTTTTCATTCGAGGTACGGAACCCGAAAAATTATAATATGTAATTAGCTCTAGATATTTATTTTATGCTGGTACAATGAAAACTTAGAACTTACTCGACCTGCTTAAATTTTGAATTTGTCACTGTAGCAATTTCGGACATCTAGTCCGGTATCACAACTCGCTGTGACTCAGTAGCAATATCCATGCATCGTTAAATAAACTGTTTATATCATACGAGTACTTCTCACTGCGTTCATCGTCCGTGCAGTCGAAAGCAGGTGCTGTCCGTATTTCTTTGCCGCCGATCTCGGAAATGGTACATTTAAATAAACTAGCCAGGAACAGGTGTCGCAAACGGTAACACGTTTGTAATCGAAAAACAATGCGAATTCGATGCCAGTTGAATTGAATACCAACATTGGAGTATCAACTGGCTTCAGAGCACTGTAGCAGTAATGGTCTTATTCTCAATATTGTACAAAATTTAAATTCAATATCTTTTTTCTCATCAGTCGACATGTGCACCTACGTCAGAAACCAGTGCACGGTTCCAATTGGTCGTTTCATATGGAGAAGAACCGGTAAGAAACACCATGGTTACGCTTTTAAAAAATGACTGATTTTATAATATTTCCTTAATACAATGTTCAAAAAAAATGCTAAAAAATGTATATAATTAAAACAAAGATAGAACAGTTAATAGACACAAACCTGTCACTATTAGTCTGCGTGTCAGACTTTTATTGACTAAAATCACACCTGTGTCAGTTGCCTTTGGTTTTGCCAAAAATTCGATGACATGTGACATCCATGAACACACACTGGGCCCGTTTGATAGTTTACGGCCCGTTTCTTCTCCTAGAGGAGAGTCCATGGCACGGATAACTCACCATATGTACTACGTAAAAGTGGTTTTGTCTGGAATATAGTCTGTAATTCTGTATGCGGTTGTAATTATGTCCACCACACGTTGCTATGTCGCCATTATAGCTAACATTACTAAGACTATATAGAGTAACTAAACAGTTAACTCGTACCACACACCACTTTAAACTTTCTTGCATTGTTTGCTCTTGTATTACCTAAATGCCATTAAGACAGTCCGATGGCTAGTTTAATATTACAATACCTAGGTCCTCTACTTTGGGATAAGTTTGCCAATGCGCTGAAGTCAACTGAGAGGCGAGCCAAGAGAATCATCAGCAATGATGCACTTGTTGAGTCGAAGCTCCTAAGCCTCGAGCATCGCTGCCGAGTTGCTAGCCTGTCGGTTTCCTATCGTTTACATTTCGGGGAGTGTGCACTGTAATTGCACAATCTAATTCCCCAAAGTCCGTTCCATCATCGGGCCACTAGACGCACAGCGTTGCACCACCGGTACACGGTAGACATCCCACCTATACGTACAAAGCGTTTTGGGAACACATTTATTGTGCGAACAGCCAAGGAGTGGAATTCCATGTCGGAGTCTGTGTCTCTTTAATTCAAGAGTGAATAGGTTACTCCTAGGCAAGCGTGCTCCATCGTCGACCACATCATCGCTTACCATCAGGTGAGATGGTGGTCAAACCTGAGCATATCAATAGTAATAAAAAACCCAGAGTTTTTTGTCAGTTCTTTTACTAGCCCGTCTCCTTAAACCGACGTTAACTTGACTCAAACTTCTAAAAGTAGTAAGAACTTTATCCCAGTATTTTCTAGCTCTAAATGCTCGGACTTAGAGAAACTGGTCAAGTGCACGGAGACTTAGGGATTTCAGTTTTAAAGTTACCATTTCAAGCTATTTTTGTACGTAACAGAATTTAAAGCCAGCTTGCACGTCATGATCCTCATTTGTTATTTCAATGTAAGTTATAAACCCCAGCCAAAGAGACCCCGACCCTGATTTCTAGCCACCGTAGGCGTCGGATGTCTGGCCGTCCGGTAACTGTCCGGACCGTGTCCGAGTTGTCTACTTTCGCACCTTAAAGAGATAGAGCGAAACCACAGGTGCCCAGCGGGGCCTAAGCCAGGGGCCATGGGTTGACTTCCGGAAGGAAAACCCGTGACCTGAAATACAAAAGGCAACTGAAGGAACATTGGCGTGTGGTTTTGGTCATTAAATGTCTGACACACTCTCGCGCTTACCTCTAGAGTGGGAAAAGTCATCAGATGCAATCTTTATGCAATATTATCTAGGATGACATCTATCTTTGACCAAACATCAACTACTGCATTCATATAGTGCATGAAACAATCAATGCTTTGATAACATAGCAGTCAAGAGTAGGTTATGTACGTACGGTACTTTTTATCACTTATTTTATAGACAATCAATTACCTACTAAATGTGCCCATGTACTGGAAGCACTTTTTTATTTTTTTTACTTGTCTCTAAAATTCATTTTAATAATAATAATAATAATTTATTTATTGCATGTAACGTTGACTCATACACACATAATAAAAAGTAATAATCAAAACAGTCACAATTAAAATAACAGTTTTAAAATTAAAATCAATTAAGTTAAATCATATCATCATCATATAAAGTGCGTCATATAAATTCAATCAATAAAATAATAAAATCAAAATCAAAATTAAACAATAAAGTCAAAATTAAATCATAAAATCAAAATAAATAATAAAGTCAAGAAGTAAGTTAATAAGTTATGTCAATGATTCATACCTGTATTGTGCATGGTTACTGAAACGCCAATTTTAGATAAATATGTAAGTTTCTTTGAATTGTGACAGTGATGTTATGTTGGTTTTGTTGTTGGTGTGTTTATTATAAATAAATATCAAAACGCTACTTCTTAATAAGGACTTGACACTACACTTAAATGAAAAATGTTCACAACCACCGAGCATATCTATCTTGTCATAAATAGCTCAGGGTACTTTATATTCAAGACATTCATTTGTTTCTTTGCTTATTTACACGACAGCACATAATATCATGGTGTTGTCATGATTTGTAGTGAACAGTTTTGTAGGAAATAATGTCAGAACAGACTCACCAGTATGATTAACAATATTATGTCGATGTAAATAATAATCATTCTTCACTATATCACTTTACACCTTATAAACAATCATCTAAACATTATATTACACAAAAAATAAACTATTTTATTAAACAAAACACTGACTGTAACTTGGAATTTTCTTCTACGAAAGTCTCTGTACACCATTGGTTATCCACTATGTTGTTGGCAATTTCCTCGTCCATGATTGGTGGAAATATATTTTGGCTCTGTGCTCATTGGTCGGTTATCAATGAGAATCTGGGGATGCCAATGGGGTTCCTCTATAAACAAGGGATGATGCGTCTGCAGTGAGTTTTGGTACGGAGCATTTGAAAAGGCTGGAGAGTTTTATGCCTACAATGTGGCGTGCCTCTCTGAGGACTGCTGTAAAAATATAAGATTTGCTTATTGTTTTTTAAACACAAAATAATGTAACTGCAATATACTTTCCGGTGCGCCTCAAGGACTTGTAAGCAACCGTAGGGCCCAGCTGCGTCGAAGCCTACTGAGGCTAGGGCCCGTTTCCGAAAGGGAGGCTGGGTTTTTTGGTCAGTAAGAGTCTGACATTATCTCCCGCTTCGCCTAAGGGCGGGGTATGTCATTTGTATGATTTATACCCACTGAAAAAAAAACTGCAATATACTTATAAACAACTAATCTTCTCATCATCTGCTTGCCCTTGTCTCATATTACTTGGAGGTTGGTACAACAAGTTTTTATCTTCCATTCCATCTTGACAGTCGTCACGCTATCACTGTTTCCCTTTTTTTCATATCACTCCTCACACAATCCATCCATTTTTTTTGCCTCCCTCTATATTCATCCACATGTATACTCAAACTCATATAAATAAATCAATAGATAGAAGCTGTGTGATATTTTAAATCTATACTCTCTACAGTTTGATTTACAATACCAGTGTTTATTCAAATCTTCAATTTTTGTGATATAAACCAGTTCTTGACTGCGATACCATTCCATATTATAACACATTTGATCCACACATACTTTTTCTACCTCTTGTCCTATCTGCGCTACTATTCTACTCTGTGGCCATGCCAGTAGCTGCTGGCGCCAGCACTGTCGCGACGTCTGCCGCCGTAGTCGCGACCTACTTACGTACCCGCCTGTTTCCTGACCTCTGCTCATACCTCTCATAAGGTAGCGCAAGGATATGTAGGGAGATAAAAGTGACGGGGTTCTTGGAAACTTGAAAGTTTTTAGGGCCATGTTGACTAAATGTACTTTTCAGGGTTTCGTACCTCAAAAGGGAAAAACGGAACCCCTATAGAATCACTTTGTTATCCGTATGTCTGTCAAGATCCTTTATTTTGAAAAGGCGTGGAGGTAACGAGTTGATCAGGTCTGCGGTTCCTTGAAGCTGTAAAAAAATCAAACTTCGTTGTGTGTTTATGTCGCAAACAACGTATATTTTGACACACAATGGAATAAAAACTTATAGCGTATGTCCCGTTGACCTAGAATCCTGAAATTAAGCATGAAGCAGTCTTATAGCACAAATATAAGGAAAAATCTTAAAACTTTGTAGTTACGTCACAAAATAAAAACTTTTTTTGCGATTCGGAAAAATCTCGAGACTTCGTTCGGGAATTGAACTATTTATTTACATGGGCAAGTTTGTTCGAAACGCTCTGTGTATGAATACGGCTCGCACTTGCCCAGTTTGTCTAATGAAACGGCGACTTCCAAGAAAGTCTGACCTTTTTTTTTAGTTTTATTAAAATTAATGATGTTTTCTATGTAAACATTAATCTTGTCTTCATATTTGCAAACTGTTTTAGACGACAATATTTAAGCCCAAAAAGGTCAAGTGCGCTAACACTAGACGTCTTTTGGGCTCAGATAAATCTTAGGGGAAACTTAGGTCCACATAGCGCTTCCCTAAGCGTCACCACATGGATGTATCCATGTTTCTCGTATCTAGCGGTTTCCAGCAGCCTCCGCCAGGTCTTCGGTCCACTTTGGTTCCCGGGAGGCTTCGAACATACACCAGCGTTAGGCAACTGCTACGTACTGGCCAGGCACTATGCTGAACTGGACCTATTTGGCGCAGCTGTGAGACACACAATGTTGATGTATTTTAAGATTTAGTGGTTAAGTTTCTTTAATTGTTATCTCATTGTGTGTACTTGTGCCAAATAAACGTGTTTTATTTCTTTCCAAATCAAATCAAATCAAATCAAATCAAAACATTTATTTCAAATAGACCATTTACAGGCACTTTTGAATAGTCAAATGTCGGTCAGTCCAAGAAAAGTGAAGCTAAATTGCACGTTCCAAAGAGTAGGTCTCTATGGAGAAGAACGTGCAAGAAACTCCATGGACACTCTTTTAAATCATATTATGTGTTACATATAATGCTTGGTTACATATTACTTGTTGCTTCTATCATGTGAGCACAATGTCGATAATGAAATAAAAAATGTAAAATAATTAAAAGATAGAAACTGAATTAAGCCACTGGCAGCTAAGAGATGACCAGTCCCATCTGACGGCACCCGTTCACGAGCATGACGCGTGCATCAGCCCCACTCAGCTCAACCATTTTGAAGGGAACCGAATGACCCAATAACACGTGCCACCAACAGCGAGACATTTGAGTGAGCATGACAAACTCTCAACTGCCATGCTCGTAATGTCAAAAAAAAAAAAAAAGTTGTAACCTAATAAAAATGCTCCATGGTGCTTCACATTCACAAACTTGGAAAAAGTGCTTCTACATTATACAATGCAATTGTGTCTTTCAAATTAAAAAATAATAATATTAGTTTCCAACTAAACAACTAATTAGTACGCCCTAGTGGTAGTGGAGCTGGACCAGCATTGAGCCAAGCATTTTTTTTTATCTTGAATATAATCCTCCAACTTATAATATGCTTGCCTGCATAGTGTGCGTTTAATACAAGATTTAAATTTCGTTTCATTGAGTTCTAATTTTTGGGGTGGTATTTTATTATAACATTTCAAACAGTACCCCATGAAAGAAGAGGCCACTTTAGCCAGTCTGAAACCTGGTTGAACTAATTGATCCCTATTTCTTGTAACATAATTATGTCTATCGCCTCTTTTGCTAAAAAGATGAAGATTTTTTCTAACATACATGATGTTTTCATAGATATATTGACAAGGTACCGTCATTATGTTAATATCTTTAAACAGTTCCCTAAAAGAATCGCACCGGCGGAGATTGTAAATAGCTCTGATGGCTCTTTTCTGTAATATATAAAGATTGATTCGATGTCTGCAGCCCGTCCCCATAGTAAGACATGACACTATGAAAATAACTAAAATAGACTAGTCTAGCGGTATCAACATCCGTAAATTGGCGGATTTTTCTAACAGCATATGCAGCCGAGCTAAGCCGTCCTGCAAGAGATGTTAAGTGAGGACCCCATTGTAGCCTAGAGTCAAGCGTAATCCCCAAGAAAACTGTTTTATCAACAAATTCTAGTTTCTCATTGTTCAATACTATGTCGCAATCACTACTTATGACATTTGGTAAGGAAAATCTTATGCATTTAGTTTTTTTCCCATTTAGAACTAGATTATTAGCAGTGAACCAGTTTTGGACCTGCAATAAAGCGTTATTTTCATCGTCAAGATTATTAGTCCTTCTATTTATCTTAAAAATCAAAGAAGTGTCGTCAGCAAACAACACCATATTAAGTTTATTTTTCAACAAATAGGGTAAATCATTAATATAAACCATTTCCATATATTATACATACTTAACTAGGTATCTGACTGTATAAAACAACTACCTTAAGTATTTTTAGGGTTCCGTAGTCAACTAGGAACCCTTATAGTTTCGCCATGTCTATCTGTCCGTCCGTCCGTGGATAATCTCCGTGACCGTTAGCACTAGAAAACTGAAATTTGGTATTGTGGTAAAATAAAAATTGGAAAAAATGTTTTATTAGGGTACCCCCCCCACTACTCGTGAACTGGGGAGTGTTTTTTTTTCATTTCAACCCTAACGTGTGATATATTGTTGGATAGGTATTTAAAAATGAATACGGGTTTAACGAAATCCTTTTTTGATAATGTCAATATTTTCGGAAATAATCGCTAAAAAAGTAAAAAACAATGTGTGTGTGTCCCTCCAACTTTTGAACCATTTTTCTTGCTCTGGATAGAGCAAGATAAAGTGTCAGACGTTCGATGGCAAAAGCTCACCTGTGTTCTTACAGTTGCCCGTTCCAGGGCCGGGGTAACTCTTTCGGCAACTACACTTAGTTTAATATTTACAAAACGCTAAAACTTCAACCATCCAAACTTTTAGTACAGAATTCCAATATCATAAAAAGCTATTCTCAACCCAAAAACATTATAACGTAGCCGCAGCCTTCGAAAACAGCCATAACACATGTCAACGCCCTAAAATATATACACAAAGGAATAAGTTTCGGGGCGAATTTCCCTTACCTTGAAAATAAGGTGATTGGGTCGAAAGTGTTAACTAAAACAAAACATTGTCGTCTTAAATGGCAGGCTGGAGGAGAGCAATAGGAGCCTTTGGCGATGGGAACGTTGAGGCAGAAGTTTCATTCTATATACCTACTTCTATTTCAACAGTCCGGACTAAGCGTTTTGCGTCGTTGTTTATACCGCGGACATCGAAGGACTCGAACAATTTGCCTGCTGCGGTCTTCCCCTCAAGGTGTCTTTCTTCAAGGCTAGACTAAATAAGCTCTTAATAAACTAGTTTGCCTCACCATCAACGATTGCATCACTGCTTATATGCAGTCGAGCACTGGTTTAATGTACTTAAAATTAAAAAAAAAATATTGCTTCGGTTTTTGAAAAAAAACTTCCTCGAGTTGTTTTATTAATTATTGAAGGTCATAAAGTTATGTTGAATTAGTTTCTTACTGATGGGGTCTCGCCATCTGTGAAGGTTTTTGGCGTTATGTAGTGCGACGTGCAATTGGGTGTCCAGTGTGGAGCGGACCTGATCTGACCATTTTATCGGGCTGCGATCTCTTGGCCGTTTGCCATCGACTATGCCAGTTACGATGAGCTGTTCAAGGTTGTGTTTGTTAAAGAAGAACAGATAAATAATTTAAGCAAATGTTGTAAGAATTTGTTTAACTAATAAACCGTATGTTCCTAAATAAAAGAAGAAAGACAGAAAAAAAAAATGTGTCTTTTACAGTCGTATAAAATCTAAAATTATCTAGTTAATGAAGAATTAGCTAAAATTATAATCTGTGCGAGGTCATAAAGGCGCCTAACTCAGCATATGTTGTGATATAAATACTTGCAGATAATTATTATAAAATAATAGGGTGGTCATCAAATCAAATAAAATTCGCAGTAAAGAACATTCAGATTGAAGTATCAGAACGTTTTGTATGTACATAGGTACACGCTATTAGTATTTGTGTGCTTTTAATATTCGAGGGTTTAATAATACACAAATATTTGCAGTAAACAGACCTTTTGTATGCTAACGGCTAACAGGGTTATATATTGATTCAATTTATGACCTGCCCAGAAGTAAAAAGTTTGATAAAGAAGATCAGTGTAAGCGTTGAAGCGAGTGTGCCTTCTGACATTTATTTCACTTTTTCAAGACAAACAGCGTTCCAAACACCCGATAACTTTAAGTTAATACGCGCTACCTGAGCTAAGGTATGAGCTTGTTCAGGCCTTGTTTGAACCTGCTCAATAATACAACACCAGACTAAATGCGTCACATTTATTGTTTGATACAACTTCTGAAGATGACTGAATTAGTTAGAAGTTGAAGTTTGTTCTTCAAAGTTCGTGGTAGAAGGAAATGTGGTCAAGCGTGATAGTTAGGGTGGAATTTTCCATAATCAAGTAGTTTTAAACTGTAAGGGTCTACCTTATAGAAGGCTCTCGAATAGTGCGTCTTCTGGTACGCGGTCGCTATTCTAGAAACTTAAGGTCCTCTGGTCGGCTAGGGCTGCGCGATTGTTTAAAAGAATTAGTAGCTGAAGAAACGCTAGTATTTAGTTAGGGTTCCATACCTCAAAAGGAAAAAACCGGCCAAGAGCGTGTCGGGCCACGCCCAGTGTAGGGTTCCGTAGTTTCCCGTCCGTCACAATAAGTGTTCCCACTTATGAGTTTAAAAAAATGCTTGCATACACGATTATACTACAAACTTAGTCCAGAAATTATTTTGTAGAACCCCTTTGTCTTTTTTGTACAAAAACTGTTCTTTCCATCAAGTTCAAAATAATTTTCCTAGAAAGTCCTTATAAAGTTCTACTTTTCAGATTTTTTTCATATTTTCTAAACTTACTGTTCAAAAGTTAGAGGGGACATACACATTGTTTTTTACTTTTGGAGCGATTATTTCCGAAATTATTGACATTATCAAAAAATGATTTTAGTAAACCCCTATTCATTTTTAAATACCTATCCAACAATATACCACACGTTAGGGATGAAATTAAAAAAAAAATCACTTCCCACTTTACATACCCCCTACTACCCTAATAAAACATTTTTTTCCAATTTTTATTTTACCACTTTGTCGGCGTGATTGATATACATATTGGTACCAAATTTCAGCTTTCTAGTGCTAACGGTCACAGAGATTAAGCGAGGACGGACAAACGGACAGACAGACATGGCGAAACTATAATGGGTCCTAGTTGTCTACGGAACCCTAAAAATGGAACCCTAATAGGATAACATCGAGTTGAAATTAAACCATATACTAAAGTCTGCGGTCCCTTGAAGCTGTGAAAAGATCAAACTTCTAAGTTATTATATCCAGATACTTCTGCTTTGAAACCAGACTTCATGGCTTTCAGAATTCTAGGTCAACGGAAAGTACCTACCCTGTGAATTTTGATTTGCTTGAGAATGTGGAAATACACGTTTTTTTCGACATAAACGACCGTATCTTTTGTTTTCGTTAAGTCAGAAGTTTAATTTTTCCACAGGGTCAAGGGTCTCCAAACTTGAGTATATGGTTTTAATTTCAACTCGATAATGGGTCTTGACAGACAGACAGACAGATAACAAAGTGATCCTACAAGGGTTCCGTTTTTTCCTTTTTAGGTACTGAACCCTGAAAAAGAAAAAAAATCTGCTTATTCTTCAGCTAGGAAGCCGTGATAAATACATTTTCATAATTAAAAGCCAACCTCAGGTGTTGGTTATATAACAACGTTAATTTTCGTTTCCCTCAAACGTCGGTTAAATTAGACTTCATTAATAAACCGCTAAAAATAACGGTTATTTTTGGTTCGTTTACGCGCTGAATTTAAAGTGCTTTTCATGAAAGAGGGTCAAACTCAAAGGATTGCAATAGAAATGAGGTAAGCATTTTAGAGAAGGAATAAGCTGGTCTAATTTTGAAACGAGTTATTTTCGATTCAACCCCAAAAGTAATCTAAATGTTTCATAAATAGGTCGTGATAAAAGAAGGTCTAGAATTCTAGTCCAAGTGTTTTTTTTTACTAGCCATTACTGTACTGTCCTATTGAAAGGCAAAGGCCTCCCCCAAGTACCTACTATATCAAGTGTTATTCAGAAATAACCATAACTAGTCTAAAGTCCAACATTATGTCCAATAGGTTTTTATAAACACTTTTACACGTAAATTTTTTCGTCAGTTTAAACTACACTCACCGGCACAATTAACCGCCCATCTATATTCTTGGTGACCCTGTTTGTTAATGTTAACTGTGGCTTATCTACTATTTTTTTTTTTGTTAAGTGGGTATTTTAGCAACAAACTAAACACTTATGCCCTTATTTCGATTCAAAAACTTGTGTTACCAAAGCGTTTTTTGGAATTTAGCCGCTGCTTGACATTGTTGCAATTACGTTACCTTGTTTACATTTCTTGTTCTTTTCTGTCATCGTGTGCGAATATTGTTTAATTTGAGTTTATAGTGTTTGATTATTCTTTGTGACTTATAAAAGTGCCACTCGATGCAACTGGTGCTGCGAGGGCAGTGGTATTAGCTGACGCTGGCTGATAGTCAATGTCGCATCACTCGTACGCTTGGTATACCTCGAAATACGGTACGGGATGCCATCTGATGCTTTTGGGAGACTGATTCATAAACGAGGAGGCCAGGTCGACATCGATGCACTTCGGCTCAGGATGACCGCTTTGTTATCAGTAACGTCCTAAAAGATCGCTTTTCTACCGCTACTGAAGCGCGTACACGCCTTTTTGAGGTGAGAAATGTTCGTGTGAGTAAACGTAACATTATAAGAAGGCTGGCTGAAAGTAATCTGAGGGCTATTTTTTTTTTTTTTTGGTGATGGGAAATCAAATAACTTCTCCCATTCTAGGTGGAGTGAAAGGAAGTTTCAAGTTTAAAACTTTTACTGGTTAAAGCCCCTCCGTGTTTCTTCCGTTACCCTTTGCGTTCCAAAAAGCTTGAACCCCGAAAATCCCCCAGTCCTAAATAAATATCCAAGTACTTATGAAAATAATGTCGAGGAGAATCCTAACGACATACAAAATTATCAAACGACGAATGCAAAACTATCGCTTTGTGCTCAGGATTAAGTTAGAATCACCTAACAATTACAGAGCAAATACAAACAGCACTCGCATAGAATCTAGCCGCGCGTTTATGAATGCTTGTCATCGCTTTATAAAATAATTATGTAATCCAAATTAATGTCAAAAAGAGCTAAACTTGCATGAAGAAGGTAATCTGCTAAACTACTGATATGATTTTCAATATCTTTGACTTATTTATAAAAATAGCTGAAATATTTTTCACTGAGTGTAAAAAGAACGCAGGGATACTTTGGCTCATCCAACAAAAACCATGTGTTAGAAGCGTCACGTTATCAAAGCGGACTGAAAGACTAGTTGTAACATAGATTTCTAGTTCATCATCATCATCAGCCTTTTTAATGTTCCCACTGCTGGGACTCAGCCCTCCTCTCTAGGAGAGGGAATGGGCCGTTATCCACCACGCGGGCCCAGTGCGGGTTGGTGAATGTCCCGATTTCCAGCCACCGTAGGCGCGGGCTTGCGGACAGTGAGCAATGGGTAGCTCGCTGTCCGGCCGTCCGGTAACTGTCCGGACCAAGCCCAAGTCGTCGACGGCGCGCGCTGTTCCCGCGCGCCTCAAGGAGTTGTCAGCAACAGCAGGGGCTCAGCCGGGTCGAAGCTTACTGGGGTCAGAGTTATCTGAAAAGGCGCTCGAGCCCCGGTATGAAGGCTTGAAGGAACGGGATGGGTTTTTTAGTCAGTAAGAGTCTGACACTATCTCCCGCTCCGCCCAAGAGCGGGGGTTGTCATAAGATGATTTTTCCCATCGAAAAAAAAAAAAAAAACATGTCTTCGAATTTTTGGTTCTAAGACATGCCGGTTTCCTCACGATGTTTTCCTTTACCGTTTTGAGAGCAGTGGTGATGAAATAAATAATAAAAAGTATTGCGCCTGGCTGGGTTCGAACCCGCGACCTACAACTCGTAAGTCGGGGCCATTACCACTCGGTCACCACTGCTCTCAGCTCACTGCTTTCTAGTTATGACTCACGAATACACACATTATAATTATGTCGAGTTGAAGATACTTGTTCATGTATTTATGAAGTTAGTTTATTAGAATTAGTCGTCCTAAAATATTATATAGTACAAAACTCTTGCAAATGCTGGCATTCAGGAGTATAATTTATTATCGGTGTAAATCAAAATAATAGCAAAGTATTTATAATGGTTTTACAAGTTATTTTAATAGCACTGTTATATTTACTTGATTTAAAGCCCATTAAAATGTAAGCTTCAGCTTCAGCTCAAGCTTAAGTGCCGTGTTCCGTAAGTCTGCCCGCGTTGACAGCTACCTACCGGTATGAAGGCTTGAAGGAACGGGATGGGTTTTTTAGTCAGTAAGAGTCTGACACTATCTCCCGCTCCGCCCAAGAGCGGGGGTTGTCATAAGATTTCCCATCGAAAAAAAAAAATACCTACTTGCTGCCAACCGACAAAAGTCAGTTTAACAACTATTACTGGAATTTCTCTTTGGAACACGGTTTCAATTTGAAAGTAAATTTATGATTAAATGAATAATTTAGTAAAATGATTTTGGTACATTTACACTAATATGTTTTTTTTGGTTGTAGGAGGTAATCTATGAAAGTACTGGTCCGATTGTTAAAATTTTTTCGCTGTCAGAAAGCTGTTTTATTTCTGAGTAACATAGGCTATATTTTATGTAAGTATGCGGGCGAAGCCGCGGGCAAAAGCTAGTATTCCAAAAATTTAATAAAATTCTAACAATAGTAACGAACAGCCTTTACCAATCATTTTGGTGATGGCTTCCAGTATAAGTTTATACAGGTGAAAACCAAAATTTTATATCGAGTAAATCTGTCAACCGCTACACAACCCAGTAACGTACCCATTGTATTTAGATAGAGAACGATAAGAACCTCGTTACACAATTTGCTTGTCGACATGCTTGTGTAACCCAACGTCGTGAGTTGAAGTAGCAATCGCAAACACGCAACCTAGACCGAATCCAAATTTGATTTTAATCTATTTTATTGTCCCACTTCGCTCTTGTGCTGCTAAGTTTTAATTGATCGTTGGAATTAATGGCGTAATAAGCCTAGAGGTAAGATTTATCGGTACCTCTACCTACCGGTATAATGTTTAGTACATTCACTAGTCGGGCTGGGACTAAGTATGATACGTTGGGACTTAGGTCTTGTGATTTGTTACGTCTTATGAGTTGGTTGTAGTAGTTAATAGTGGTGAGATTAATGTAAGTATGATGTATGGTTTTGGGGAAAATGGACCTAATTGCCTATATCAGTGTAATACCAGTCTAATGCAGAGCGTGTTTAATAATCTCAATTATCACATATTATAAAGGCGAATGTTTGTGAGTGTTGCGCGTATGTATGTTACTTCTTTGCGCTCGAAAGGCTGAATAGTTTGGATGAAATTTGACGCACGGGTAGACCTTGTACTGTTTTTGTCCCTGGGGTATGTTCGGGATCGGTAAGTCCCCTCTTTGAGGCGTGGCTGGAAAGACCTCACGGCGTCCTTACCTTCCGCATGACGCAGGTACTCACCGGACATGGTTCGTTCGGGAGTTTCCTGCACGGGATTCATGCGGAGGTGACGCCCGGGTGTCGCCACTGTGCGGAACGCCCGGAGGACACGGTGGAGCACACAGTCGAGGTGTGCCCTGCTTGGGCGGAGCATCGCCGTGCCCTCGTGGGGGCGATCGGCGGCGGAGACCTCTCGCGCCGGGCCTTGGTTGAGGCCATGGTCCGGAGCGAGGAGGAGTGGCAGGCGGTCGCCGACTTCTGCGAAGCAGTAATGCTCGCAAAGGAGGAGGCCGAACGCATCAGGCAACGGCGTTATCGCCGCCGCCGTCGCCGGGATTCTGATCCCGATTTCCGGCCAACGTAGACGCGGGCTTGCGGACGGTGAGCAATGGGTAGCTCACTGTCCGGCCGTCCGGTAACTGTCCGGACCAAGCCCAAGTCGTCGACGGCGCGCACTGTTCCCGCGCGCCTCAAGGAGTTGTCAGCAACAGCAGGGACCCAGCCGGGTCGGGCCGGCCAAAAAAGGGTATGTTCGGGATAAGTTGATGCTGGCTGCAGTGTGAACTTATAAAACTGTAGAGTATTTATCTATTATAGAAATGAGCTGTGGGTTAAACATGCTAATTAATTAGTCCCATTAATTATTGTTAAGCGACATAGTGGCAGACCAAGCTGAAGATTGAGAGATGAACTTGACTCCTGGCAGAGGGACTGACATGATATAAGTGACTGAAAACAAAATTGATGTGTAAAAGTGTTTTTTTTTAAACCTACTTGCAAAACAATAGTACATTGTTACACTAGGGGTGAAAGTAACTCATTTCGTCCCGAGAAGGAGTTGGCGGCCGAGCGAAGCGAGGTCACTAATTCGAGGGGTTAAATGGGTTACTTTCACCCCGAGGTAAGCACTGTGCTTTTCATTACGAATACGAGGAAACTAAAAGTAAAATAAAAAGTTTGTAAAACCTGAGTCATCGTACCTATGATTTTAAGTAGGTATCTTTCTTCTGATTTAGGCGGCAAAAGGTATTCCACTACTGTTTTAGCCTCTTCTCTTATGAAATTAGGCGTTAATCACTATTTCAATCTGATAAACATGACGTGTTAATACAAATCTCTGTTGTACGGAAATGTAAACAAAACTCGAAAAAACCAACGACTGATTGCCACTTTCCCGCCATTTTGTTTCTTTTTTTTTCTGCGGCCGGCCAGCTATTCAGCCTCATTAATGAAAAATTAGAAATTAATTGTAATCTTTTAAAAATAAAGTATTTTAAAGAAATAGTCGAACAAATAAATCACTTAAAATATAACATTATTTAATTAATAATTGTCTTTAAGTTATTTAAATTTTATATCGCGCTGTGATTAACTGGCTGTATGGAAAATTGGAACATGGTTCAATAGAAATGTGAAGATAGAACTAGTTTTTTTTTAATTAATTTGACAGCTGTCAGTTGTAAAGTAAAACTCCCTAGGGATGAAAAGTATCACTTTCAGCCCGCTCCTCAGGCAACTTCAGACCTACTTTCAGAGTATGAGTAATGAAAAGATCATTTATCATTTATATGTGGAAAAGAATAGATACCTTGGCCCTGTGGTGGGACATTAGGTGCTAATTCATCATTTCAGTCAAAAGACGTCCACTGCTGGACATAGGCCTCTCTTAAGTGTCGCTATAACGACCGGTCCTGTACGTGTCGCATCCATCGTATTCTCACAACCCATAAAAGGGAACCTCCTTTAAGGAAGGCCTACTAACGCTGCTGCGCTTGAGAGAACTTCCCTTGAATAAGTATGAAAAGCAAATTAAACTATGGTCAATGGAGAACTGTTTTTATACGTAGGTATACATAAGTGAAGACTTCAAAATTACTAAAATTCTCTATAAAATGGTGATGTGAACTATTTTATTATATTTGTGAATATTATATTATATTTTTTACTGTCCGAACAGTAAAATTTTGCATGTCTCTTATAGGTGAGATACACATCTCACCTATAAGATAATAAAATACATAGACCTATATTCTGAAATTATGAACTAATAAATGCAATTATAAATATCAAATCATTATAATTAAGAGATCTTAATTAAGGTTGAGAGGACTACAAGAAGTAGTTCTGAACTACACGCTTGAAGGAAAATTCACTTTCAATTTTTTTGATGTCAAGGAGAAATGATTTAGGTTTCATTCATCATCTCTCTGCCATTGTCCCGTGTCAGTTAGGGTTGCCGCAACACGTTTTTATCTTTCATTCTACCCTGTTAACTGTCACGCTGTCACTGACTGCCTTTTCTTTCATACCACTCCTTTTACAATCCATTCATGTTTTCATTGGCCTCCCTCTACCTCTTCATCTATCTACATATAAATATATGCATGTATAAATCTTTTGGTAACATGCGGTTCATCCTTGATCGCATGTTACGATTGATCAAACGAATCCCTTTCAATTTATTTTTTTTTCAATTTTTCAGTCACTGGTGCCACTTTCAAACTATTTCTAAAGTACACTTTATCCGTTTTCGTCACACCACGCATATATCTCAACAATTTTATCTCTGCCACATGCACTTTTTGAATCCGTCTTTTTCACAGTTCAACATTCTGATCCGAATGATATGGGTTTCATTAATACAGCAAAATTAGGTACTTATTTATCTAGGCAGATGAATAATCTATTCGTACAGTTTATTCATCTGCCTAGATAAATAAGTACCTAAAAGATCAGTTACATAAAATTCTCAGAACAGAACCGTCCGCTATAAATACAATCGCCCTACTTTACCTCACTAGGAAATAAAGTATATTTTCTATACAAAATACGGAACAAAAAGGGTTCAATTTCAGAATAAATTAAGCCGGATATGAAGTAATTAAGGGTAGAGTTTTACGGGATTAATTAAAGGTGTTTTTTTTTAATTGCTATTTTAATTGAGATAAGGTCGAATTACAGATTTTGTGTTAGATATTCTACCATTTGTTTTTTAGAGAATACTTAAAAGTGATTGTGAGTGATGAAATTAATAATGGAATTATTAAGCAACTAGGTACATTATATGTCTCGATGATAGATACCGACGAAATAATTTACCAAGTCTTATCAAATCAAGGTAATAGCTAGTCGAAGTCGGGCAAAGAATTCGTCATAATAGGGAACTAAATTGACTAGATTAAATCATTCAGGCCAGTTGAGTTCAAAATTTCTTCAGTATATAATGTCATGTATCTTGGTGAAGCATCTATATCACGCTAGATGTATGGATTTAGCAACTATCTCCTAGAAGATAGACAGGCAAAATGTGAGAGCTCCGTAACTCTGAAAAGATGAAAAATAATCTGTTTGTCTATCATAAAATAGATAAAAAGCAAAGTACCTAAATAAAATATTTTGCTTTTTATAAAGAGCTATAAAGTGATTTCGCGGCTAATACTGACTTTGCGGCTTTTCAATCTTAAAATAAGTCAAAGCTTTTTCATTGATAACATTCTCGATGTACCTTTGTTGTTACGTTAGAACTTTCCTAGAAAACTACCCTTCTGTTATTGTTACATTTTGTTTCAAATCTATTGTCGTAAAATATTCCTTGGAGCTGTCCTATCCAATTTTCGGCAACTAAACAAAAGGATCGGTTTCCTACCAAAACCTGAAATACAAGGAGTATCTTTTATCTTTATTTAAAAATATAGTAAAAGTGTTTAGCCTCGCGGCCGTGTACTAGTCGGACCCGAAGAAACTCGATCGGCTCACTTACAACGACCCCAAGGATCTCGCAACACGATATTATTTGAAAAGTAATCCTTTTCATAACAACGGGAAAACCGGTACCTCGGTGTTTATAGAGGTATACTTCGTATATTTTTTTAAGGAGGTTTTATTTGATTTAACTGTTAGCAGGTAGTAGAAACAAACTTAAGTGGCAATGAGCAAGGCACATTGCTTGCAGAACAGATGGGCGTTGGAGCCAAGGGTTCTGAACGACCGCGTACCGGAAGATGCAGTGTTGGAACGCCTCCTGCAAGGTAGACCGATGACCCGGTAACGGTTGAGGGAATCAGATGGATGTGAGACGCACAGGATCGTTCAATGTGGAGACACTTGGGGGAGGCATATGTCTAACAGTGGACGTATATCGGCTGAAATGATGATGTGATGATGATGATGATGACAAAAAGCTGCTTTATTCATAAGTGATATACGCTATATTTTATGTACGCAGTCGAAGCCGTGGGTAAAAGTTAGTACTTAATAAAAAAAAGTTTAAGTATTGTATTGACCAATAAAACATGTTACATTTTCTTTCATATTACTTTTTTACACGAAAAACTCTAAGAATAAAACTCATATCTCCATAAAAGGCGTTCAATTTAGGAAAATAAATCAGCGATAGCCGTAACACTTTTACGATAACCGACGATAACACAGATGGAAACTTTTCCATTCCAAGCACAGTGTTGCCAACTCAAATATACATCCAACTTTTAAAATTACGTTTTATCTGTCGCGCACTCACCGTGGCAACTTTTACGACAAAATTTCCCGAAAAAAAACCCAAAATGTTTCACGTCGAAGTAAAGTTACACCCTTAATTATTTCGTCATTTCGCCACATCGGGGAAATTCACGTAACATTCTTGAACAATTTTCTTTTAATATTGTTTTATAAGTTTATTTAATAAGGGTTCTTTTTGAGACTGAGCCATTGAAATATGAGAAGAAACCGGAATATGAATAATTGTGTTTAATAATTAAAAGGGCACTTTCATTAGTCTTAAAAATTTGTACGAATTATGTCCAGAAAAAATTCAATTATCTTGTTGCTAATCTCTCCACGGCTGAGGTTTTTTTTGCTGTGGGATTTTCTTATGAGACTTGTACGTGACGCGTTTTAGATGATGTACCTAATAATTTTGATAATTAAAATGCCATATTTTTAGCACCAAATTGTATGTTATCTGCTTATTTTATCTAGAAAATTTAGGGAACTAGCTGGAATTTTTATCACACTGTAGTAGACCAGCCTTTCAGTTATAATGCATGCCGGTTTTCGCCCAGAAAAAGCTTAAGTTAACTTAATTACTACGCCATCATCCTAACTTGCCATATGTTAATTAGAGATCTTATAGGTACATTTTAAGACTATACAAAACCTCTGTGTGTATTTGTCCGGAGCGAGGAGTGGCAGGCGGTCACCGACTTCTACGAAGCAGTAATGCTCGCAAAGGAGGAGGCCGACCGCATCAGGCAACGGCGTTCTCGCCGCCGCCGCCGGGATTCTGATCCCGATTTCCGGCCACCGTAGGCGTGGGCTTGCGGACAGTGAGCAATGGGTAGCTCGCTGTCCGGCCGTCCGGTAACTGTCCGGACCAAGCCCAAGTCGTCGACGGCGCGCACTGTTCCCGCGCGCCTCAAGGAGTGGTCAGCAACAGCAGGGACTCAGCCGGGTCGAAGCCTACTGGGGCCAGGGTTATCCGAAAGGGAGCTCGAGCCCCGGTTTGAAGGCTAGAAGGAACAGGGTGGGTTCGTTTAGTCAGTAAGAGTCTGACACTATCTCCCGCTCCGCTCAAGAGCGGCTGATTTTTCCCACCTAAAAAAAAGGTGAACGCAAAGAAGATGACAATATGATCCTAGAAATAGTTCCAATAATCATAATCGTTGCTTTAAAGGTTCCGTACTCAAAAGAGTGCCAACGAGACCCTATGAATTAAGCCTCTGATATCCGTCTGTTCGTACGTCTGCCTTTCGGTCCGTCTGTCAAAGGCCTTGTAACTCATAAACCTTAAGAGGTAGATAATTTTAATCACAGAACGTGTATTACTATTGACGTTACTATGTACAACAAGTAAGAAAATTAAATAAAGTTAAAAATTAAAGGAAGGTCTCAAGACAAGATTATTGTTAGCAGTTAAGTACCTATATATTGTAGTGTATAACCCCGTGTCAGCCAGTGTTTATGGGATGTTCTGAAATGAAACCTATGGTATTACATTCCTGAGAGATGATTATAAATTTTGACGAAGTTGATGGCAAAAAACTATAGGTATAAAAAGCGAGCTCAATATTAGACAAGGTACAAACTGTAACACCAATAAAATTGACTTGTTAAGGCCGTGTTCTTAAAGAGGGCTAAGAAAATTGATTACCTCCCGAGCAAGATTTATAGGGAGAGGGATATTAGCAAATTATGATGGATGACTAGAAGGGACTTACTTATGGGGGTTTTATGTGTCGGTTATGTGAGATTGATATGTTGCGGAGTGACCTTGAAACATAGTATTATGTTTCATCAGTATTCATTTCGGCAGCGGAGCGTGTGCTTCCGGAGATCTTGTAAGAAAGTGGAATCAGCTTAGGAATATAAATGAAGGAAATGTGTTCTTATTCGTGTGGGATAAAATGTATGAATACTTAGTAAATTGTTTAACACGGTACCTAAAGTGGTATTTTGAGAGTGGTGCGCGTTTATGATAGGTTGCATACAGAAATATGAAGGACTAGCTGCACGCCCCGGCTTTGCTCGTGTGCAATTTTTTGATATCTTGAGTTACATTGTTCTAATTTAGGTAGGGGTCTTTATTTTTTTAATATAATATTGCGTATATTTCTCAGTAAAGATAATATTTTTAATGGTAAGAGGATTTTTCAAATCAGTTGAGTAGTTTTGAGTTAAAGTGCAGTATACTATACAAACAAACAGGAAATATTTTTTTCTTTTTTTACCTTGTAGGCATATATACTTATATTTAAAGTTTTTGCGACACTCAAACCCGTATCAACTTTAAAAGAATTGTATTAGTGACTGACGACTGACGACATGGTTGGTACAGTAGTTCATTAATTGACTGCTGCACTGCGTGTCGCACGTTTGATTCTGATTCTCATCAATTAATATTTGTATGGCTTACAGATAGTTCAGTCTCACTAGAAGACATAAGATCTGTAGGTATGTGAATTTACAGGTTTGTGAACTCACTCACGGTACAAAAGAAATTCCTAGGTTTGGCAACGTGATTTTTAAATCATTTAAACCCTAAAAATAACCCCAAAACCAGCAATCCTGCAATCCTCCAAGTATGATTACTTAATACTAAAGTCCGTCCGCAATCCATCTGACCGCACGTACCTTTCGGACAGCTTTATAAAAACGATATATCCACCGCAAATAATTACTAAACATATTATTTACCTTGTATTAGGTAACCGGAAACAAGGGTGTCCCAAAAAGGGTGTAAATATACGCGTACATAATGTTGGACATAGAATACATCCCTTAGGGATGAGTAATGGAGCGTAGAAATAAAAAAACTGCAAGGATATTTTGTGTTGCTGTGATATGCTCAAATTGTGCATATAGAACTGTTTAAAGTAGGATGATATAAGGAAGGGTCACTTCGACTTCGACAATTAAGTGATACTAATAATGGGAGAAGACACTGACTACTGTAATACAGGTTTCTACCTAGCTCAGAAGTCAGGGCTTTCTTTATTTTTTTGGTGGGTAAAAATCATCCAAATGAAATCCTCACCCTTGGGCGGAACGGGAGATAGTGTCAGACTCTTACTGACTAAAAAACCCACCGTGTTCCTTCGTTGCCTTTCATACCGGGGCCGAGCCTCCCTTTTGGAACTAGACCTTGGCCCCAGTAGGTTTCGACCCTGCTGGGTCTCTACAGCTGCTGACAGTTGTTGACTCCTTGAGGCGCGCGGGAACAGTGCACGCTGTCAAAAACTTGGGATCGGTCCGGACAGTTACCGGTCGGACAGACAGTGAGCTATCCATTGCTTGTCGTCCGCAAGCCCGCGCCTACGATGGGTGGAATCCTGACGGTGGCTGGGGCGCTGTGACCGCCGTTGCTTGATACGGTTGGGCCCTTCCTTTGCTAGCATTACTGCTTCGCAGAAACAGGCGACCGCCTGCCACTGCTCCTCCGAACCATGGCCTATACCAAGGCTCGGCGCGAGAGAAGTCAATGCTTCAAATGCAGTGTAAAGTAATTGTTTGTGTCAATAAACTATTCGATTTGATTTGATATGAAATTCTTATCATTACCAATTATACGAGTAATATTAATTATTATAGTGATATTATCACATTGTTATTGCCAAATAATCTAAGATATTTCACAGTAATAGTATTTGCCAAGCAATCTGAGTGACTGATATATTCTTATCTGATTTAATGACTATGATTAGTAAAAAACTGCTCACTAGTATTATAAAGGCAAAAGTATGTGGGTGAGAACATTTTTACCCACACATGTGTGCGATGTTCTTTGTATATTTGTTGGATATTCTTTCGTCCAAACGTCTAAACGAAAACGTTTGTATGAATGGGAAACTTTTTATTCCAGGAGTACTTTCTCTTGGGATAATTTTCCACATTCACGCGGGGAAACCACCGGCTAAAGTAGATTTAAAAGTTTTCTCAACAAATGTGTACGTATTTTGTCGTTACTGTTTTTGAACGTTAACCGATCGTGAACTTTAGTCAAAGTGAGAAAGCCAAATTGTAAAGTACGTGATATTTGGGGTAAAATGATTTTCAAAATATTTCCGTCTTTTCCACAATAGTTGTCACCCGCACAATGTCATTCTGTGCAGAAAGAAAGAAAAGTGTAAACCTCACACAAGCACTTATCAAAACTAAAAATACATAGGTAGCATAAGCTTATACATAATCAGTCTTATAATATTGCCCATTACTGCCTCTGTTTTAACTCAAGTCTCCTCTCTAGAAGAGGGAATAGACCGTAATGCATCACGCGAGCCCAGTGTAGTTTGGTGGATATCACACGTTTTCGAACTCATGGGTCGAGGATATGCGGGTTTCCTCACGTAAAAGTCCCGTCTAACGAGTTGTAGGTCATGGGTTTAACCCTAGAATGGCGTTTTACTTTGTGTAATTTATTTCAACACTACTGCTCTCAAAATGGGGTAGAAAAAAAAACTAACATAAAAGTCCGTGCATAACATCAATCACTAGTTCTTTATTAGTGATAGTGACCGATACACTCTGTTTTTTTACAGAAAAAAGTCCACAGTATATTGTTTTTTTTTCTTATTTCATGATGACTAGTATAGCCCCGCCGCCGCGCCGTCTCTCTGGGGGCTATCAACTATGTAATCGGAAAATGTGGCGCGAAATTAAATACTGGGGCTTGGTTAGTGAATTAGGTTCCCTGGGACTTGCTCGCTGAGTTAGGTTCAAGGTTCCCAGAAGGGATGGAAGTCAAGCTCAGGGCGAGATCCTGGATAATGAAATACTAAAACAGTGAATATGGGGTAACAGATGTAGGTTGGTATAATAATTAAATTTATTATAAGCATAACCAGTCCAATGATGTTCCCACTGCTGGGACCCGAACCCCTCTCTAGAAGGGGATTGAGCAATCCACCACGCTGTCCACAGGCTGTGTAGGTTGGCGTATGCCATATGACTTCGAAATTTTGATTCTAGGACATTTTTTTTTTTTTTATGGTGGTAAAAATCATGCATAGATATCCCCCGCCCTTGGGCGGAGCGAAAGATAGTGCCAGACTCTTACTGACTAAAAGACCCACCCCGTTCCTTCTAGCCTTCATACCGGGGCTCGAGCGCCCTTTCGGATAACCCTGGCCCCAGTACGCTTCGACCCGGCTGGGTCCCAGCTGTTGCTGACAACTCCTTGAGGCACGGGGGAACAGTGCGCGCCGTCGACGACTTGGGCTTGGTCCGGACAGTTACCGGACGGCCGGACAGTGAGCTACCCATTGCTCACCGTCCGCAAGCCCGCGCCTACGTTGGCCGGAAATCGGGATCAGAATCCCGGCGGCAGCGGCGGCGATAACGCCGTTGCCTGATGCGTTCGGCCTCCTCCTTTGTGAGCATTACTGCTTCGCAGAAGTCGGCGACCGCCTGCCACTCCTCCTCGCTCCGGACCATGGCCTCAACCAAGGCCCGGCGCGAGAGGTCTCCGCTGCCGATCGCCCCCACGAGGGCACGGCGATGCTCCGCCCAAGCAGGGCACACCTCGACTGTGTGCTCCACCGTGTCCTCCGGGCGTTCCGCACAGTGGCGACACCCGGGCGTCACCTCCGCATGAATCCCGTGCAGGAAACTCCCGAACGAACCATGTCCGGTTAGTACCTACGTCATGCGGAAGGTAAGGACGCCGTTAGGTCTTTCCAGCCACGCCTCAAAGAGGGGACTTACCGCCATGATTGTGGCGTGCCCAGCACTGGGTTGCGATAGTCGTTGACGCCATTTCACCATGAGATCAGGCCGGAGCTCTGTCCGCCATGCCGTGACCTGTTGCGGCAGCGGACTTTCACCCCAGCGTTGCATCTCCACGCGCATATCGTGCATGTGTGCAAGGACTGTTGCCTCCAGATCCCACGGTGGTAGGCCAGCCAGAAGGCTCGCCGCTTCGCGGGAGACCGTGCGGTATCCCCGCACCATCCTTATTGCCATGACCCTCTGGCAGGCGTTCAGCATGGCCGCCGGTTGCTTTTTCAGCGACGGCGCCCACTCCGGCGCCCCGTAGAGGGCCATGGACCGAACGATCCCCGCGTAGAGCCTCCGACAGGAGGCATCTGGACCCCCAAGGTTGGGCAGGAGCCGCTTGAGCGCAGCCCCAGCCCGGTTGAGTTTGGGAGCCAGACGTCGGAAATGCTCCACGAAATTCCACCGGCTGTCGAGGACGAGTCCCAGGTACTTCATCGTCGACTCGACACCGATGTGAACTCCTCCTACCGTTAGTTGGGAACTCATTGAAGGCGCGTTCCGAGAGCGGCGACCGTGAAAACACATCGCCTCGGATTTGTGAAGCGCCACTTCGCGTCCCAACTCCTGGATCCTATCAACGACCATCGCAACCCCACGTATCACTAGAGCGACCGCCGCCTGGTACGACTCTCCCTGCGCTAGAACCAGCGTGTCGTCTGCGTAGCAAACCACGCTGACCCCGTCAGGGAAGTCGCCGCGCAGCACGTAGTCGTACCCGATGTTCCACAAGGGTGGCCCTAGTACCGACCCTTGCGGAACACCGCACGACATCTCTCGACGTTTCCAGTCTCCCTGGTGACCGAGGTAGACTATAAGTCTCTCCGACAGATAGGCCTCGACCACTCGACAGAGGTATTCGGGCACCCGGTGGTACCGGAGTGCCCTCCGGATCGTACTCCAGGGCAGGGAGTTGAACGCGTTGGCAATGTCCAAGGACACTGCCACGACACACTTGCCCCGGGACACCGCATCCCCCGTCGTGAGGGCTCGCACGCGCATGATGGCGTCCACCGTAGAGCGCATCCTGCGAAAGCCGAACTGTCCGTCCGAAAGGTCCGGCCCCACCCGTGTTAGGCGCCCGACGAGGCGGTTTGCAATGACTCTCTCAAAGAGCTTGCCCACCTCGTCGAGCAGCACAATGGGCCGGTACGCGGACGGAGAGTCCGCAGGGCGCCCTGGCTTCGCGATGAGGACCAGTTTCCCTGTCTTCCAGCAAAGTGGGAACTGGCCCCTCTCCATGCATGCGCTGAAGAGCCCTCTCAGTCGAGGCCCAAGAGCCTCCATGGCCAGGACCCAGGCCTTTCCAGGCAAGCCGTCGGGTCCTGGGGCGGTATTTTTGGCACTCAGCCTTCGCACCGCCACTCTCATCTCTACTTCGGTCACCTCTGGAGCATCGTCGTCGTCGTCGCTGTTGCGGTCCGCGTCAGACACCGCTGGTGGTGGAGGCGGAGCCATGGGCGGGGGGGAGTGTTCCCCCCGCGCAGGGAACAGAGCGTTCACCGCACCCTCTACGATCTGGGGCCGGAGACTCTGAGTCAGCGGGGGAGCCCAGGGGCGGAGCTTTTCCCATACCATATTGTACGGGCGCCCCCACGGGTCCGCGTTCAGAGACCCCAGCCACACGTTGCGGGCCTCCAGTTTGGCCCGCTTGATATCCGTTCGGAGGGTGCGTTTTGCCGCTCTGTATTCCTCATACAGCTCCGCCTCTCTGGCCTCCGCATCCTGCGGGCGGATGCAGCGCCTGCAGTGTCTGGCGTACCAGCGCCGCGCGTGACTGCATGCGTTGCGCAGTGCAGCAATCTCCGGCGACCACCAGCACACCTGGCGCTTAGCTCGCCCTGGACGGACTCGGGGCATTGCCGCGTCGCAGATTTGCGACATGGCCTCCCGGAACCACTGATTCTAGGACATGCCGATTACCTAAAGATGCTTTTCTTTATCGTATCGAGAGCAGTGGTGATGTGATAATTTATCAATGTGGCACTAAAGGGCTTATTAGACCCCGTAACTTTTAAGTTACTAAACGTTTTTTACTAAGTGCGATACGAGGTCAAACTGACTCCGTACTTAAGCAGAAACACCACTGCATTTTCGTTTTAATAGTGGACCTTAGGTATATTCATCTCTTTTTTAAACTAAACCAAACTGAAGTTACGGTCTCCGCACGGTGGTGAACACTATACATCACTATTTTTTAAATAGTACAATAGAAAAAGTACTGTTATTATTTATATAAAGTTTCAATAAATGATATTCACAAACAGCAAAGCTGTGAGCGTTTGTTAGTATCTCAAAATGACACTCAATTTTTATAAATATTTTATAGGCTATTAATTATTATGAGTGAAGAAATGACGATAAAAATGAAAAAATACTGCGCCTAGTATTTTCTAGTACCTAGAAATTGTTACGAATGATTTAGATATTCAATTATGAATTTACCAATTAAGTATGACAAATCGTGGACAATTTTGGTATTTCGTTTTTTTTTACTTTTGACTACACAACTATCATCAGTAGCGGGTGCGGATAGAGTCCCCATTTTTTTTGTACTAATTCAAATTTGGGCACCATATTTTTTTTAGCCGCACTTCAATGAAGGGGCACGTACGGGGCGTATTAGACCTCGTACTACACTGAACGTGTTAAAATTAATATCATATCAGGCACAGTATTTACTATTAGATTACAGTCTGCCTTTTACCGCTTTCATTATACTTCGAAGAGTAATATAAACGTGGAGTGAAATATCACATTACTTGTTGAAATTGGGTTATTAAAATAACATCAGGAAATCATAAAAAATAAGAACATATTTTATGGTACAATTTTTTTTTAGAGCATACTGGAAAAGAGGTTGGATGTTATTAAAAAACTGGGCAAGTGCGAGTCGAAATAGCGCACTGAGGGTTTCGTACAAACCCACAAATATGTAAATAGTTTTTCAATTCCCGAATGGATTCTAGGAGATTTTTCCGAATCGCAAAAGAAGTTTTTTTTCGTGACATAATTACTAGTTTTCAGATTTTTTCCTAAACTTGTGCTATGAGGCCTTGCTTCATGCTGAATTTCAGGGTTCTAGGTTAACATAAAGTACCTTATGAATTTTGATTCTTTTGAGATTGCCAAATATACGATTTTGAAAACATAAATGACTGTGTCTTTCTTTCGTAAACTTAGAAATTTGATTTTTTCACATCTTCAAGGAATCGCAGACTTGGGGATATGAGTTTAATTTCAACTTGATACCTCCACGCGTTCCTGAGATAAATGTCTTGACAGACTGACGGACAATAAAGTGATCCTATAAGGTTTTTTTTTTTTTTTGAGGTACGGATTCCTACAAATGCATTTTAAATAATACGAGAAAAAATCACTTGAACTAAAGGATAGTTCCCATAATTGGTTGTCAGCAAAGACCTTGTTATCTAGTGGAAATGTCGTAAGTCAGTGGAGATAATATCGAGAAGTTGTCCGTCTCCCTCACCCTCGCAATAGATATCGTAACGTCTTGTTATGTGACGGACGTGACGTAGTTAATATGACGTATGAGTTGGCACTGGTATAATTTGCTACTAATATAATTAAATATAGTATTACAATAATAATAATTAGGCAATCAAGTCAAACATTATAATGTTTGACTTGATTGCCTAAGAGCATTTTCTGAGAAAGGTTGTATAAGGAAGAACTACTATCATTTATGTTTTTGCCAAGTAGTGGAGCATAAAGGTAGAACTACACCTCTAACACGTGTGCCACACACGCCGATCTTAGCGCGTCTGTCTCCATACATTTTATATGGAAATTAGACTTTTAGAGCTACACTTGATACATGCCACGCGGTAGAAAGTAGTTAGAAATCAGACGTGTCAGGCTGCCATCACACGGACTGCATCACAGCAACCGCTCGCAGTCCATATATTCATCTGCATGCAGTTTGATCTGACTTTACGCAGTTGGCGCCACGCATCTAGCTCAGGATCTTAGTGTGTGATTTGATCTTTACGTGCCTCAAAATAAAGTTGACAATGTCAATGTATGTTTGCTCTTTGTAATTAACTGCACACTGACTATATGCGGTTAGCGATGGACAGCGTGCGTCGACACTACACGACTGTAACCGACCGCGTAAAGTACCGCGTAAGGCACGACTGCATGCTGTTGATATTGACTTCACTCGATTGCAGTCGACCGCGTGCAGTTGATATCATGACTGCACGAAGTCGAACGTACAACTGCATGCAGTTAAATATATCGACCGCGCGCAGTCGCTGCGGTACAGTCCGTCTGATGCTTTCTTCTTATCGATACGATAAGAAGAAGAAAAAGTCCGTCTGATGTCAGCCTAATACGTGTAGGTCGGCCTAATGTAGTTCTAACTTAAGTGTCTTCGTTCCACTCAACAAGTTTCGGTATCTAATGAGAATAAGTGACAGTCCAAATTGTACAGAATGCGGCACGGTGGAGGATGTCCACCACTTGTTGGTGGAATGCGTCAGGACACGAGCTGCTAGAGAGGTGTTGATGAATACTTTTAAAATTAATTTAATTGATGTTGGTGTAATCCAAAGTATACTGTCCGAACCCCTCTCTAACGCAGCCATTGCTATTTATAAAATAGTGAGTAAGGTTGTGAGCCCTCATAGTTGATAAAGCTTGACTTGTATTAGGTTACGATGGGGCTGGCATGGTCGTACTGTGACCAAAAGTCCCTAAATTTATAAGATTAAAAAAAAAAAAAAAAAAAAAAACTTAAGTGTCGGAATATTGTTACTTGAATTTAATGAAATTACACAAACCTATTTTAGTTGGCAAAGGTCTATCGGTGGCGGAAACCTTACCACAAGCTGGATCGTGTAGTGTGCCAACCAGTTATAAGAAAGGGGTCGGCTGAGTTCTTAAAACAATGCTCAAGCTAAAAGAGTCACATTTTTTTCTGCTTCCGCAAAGAAAATCTCTGCGGGAAAAAAAATCTGCAGAGCCTATCCGTAATATTTCTATGCATTTTGTTACTGAGTTAAATAATTTGATAGATACTTAATTTAATTGAACATTCAATGTAAGTAAGTAATAATATTATATAATATCATAGTTGGCGGAATAGCTGAGCCATTGGTTGTTACGCTTCGTATTGTGCGTTCAATTCCCGTACGGAACAGATATTTGTAATGCCTACAAATATCTGTTCCGTACGGGAATTGAACGCAACAAATTAATCCGAGTCCAGGTGTCTTGGTCTTGTATAAGTGACTTGTATACCTATTTGTGAACAAACACACATTGCAGAAGTAATTTCTTGGTGCGGCAAAGTTTTTTCACCAAAAAGGTAAAAAATATTCAAACCAGTTCGTCCACTTCAAATCGAACATTAGCGAGAAAAGACACGTAGGTGGACAGAAAAAAATAAACCTCTCTCAATCCAACACTAGCGATCAACATAAGTAAACGAAGTTCCCAGCTGAGCTTACATTCAGGGTTCCGCGAGATAAAGTGGCCAAAATAAAAATCTTTCGCAGTTGTCAAATGAGGGTAGTTTGTCAGCCGGCAGGAACACGGTTCCGTATATATCATTACGGGGACAACGAATTGGGAATATTATTAAAAGTCCCGACTAACAGGGAATACAATTTGTTACTTATTTTCAGGACCTTTTTTGTTGAGATTTCGCGTGTTTCTTTATTAATATATGCTAGGTTTTTCATCATCATTTCAGCCTATAAACGTTCAGTTTTGGACATAGGCCTCCCCCAAGTGTCGCCACAATGAATCATTCTGTGCGTGCGGACGCACAGATTGATTCATTGTGGCGACACTGGATGCGGCGGCGATGGATGCGGATCCATCGGATTTCCGCAACTTTTACCTGGTCATTGGTCAACCTTGTCGTCGTCTTCCGGTACGCGGTCAGCACTCCAGAACCTTTCGGCAACAACGGCCATCTGTTCTTCGAGCAATTTGCCCTGCCCATTGCAACTTAAGTTTGGCAATTCTTCGTGCTATGTCGGCAACTTGGTTCTCTTGTAGATATCTTCTGATTCGATCACGCAAGAAAACTCCGAGCAAAGCCCTTTTCTTTGCTCTTTGGGTGACTTTAAGCCATCTGATAAGGCCCATTGTGAGCGACCACGTTTCGGCACCATTTGTCACTGGCAACACGCACTGGTCATCACTGGCAACACGCACGGTGTTTCAAGACTTTCGTCTTGAGACACCGTGGTCGTGGTCGTGGTCGTGGTCGTGGACGAGATGATACCGCGTAGCTTCCCGAACGCTACCCAGCCGAGTTGGATTTGACGGTTGACCTCTTTCTCGAAGTTAGACCTACCCAACTGAACTGCCTGTCCGAGGTAGACGTAATCGTCCACAACTTCGAGTATAGAGTCTCCGATCTTGATAGGAGTGGATGTTTATCATGACTTTAGTTTTGTCCATGTTCATTTTAATACCCACTCTTTCAGAAGCTCTACTGAGGTCATTGAGCATTCTACTGAGCTTTTTAGAATTTTGTATTTGGCTCCCGTTGTGTAAAAAATAAGATAATTTATTTCACATAATACGCACATTTTATTACGTAAAATTAAATAATGGTTCACAGTTTATAGCCATTAAGTGTCCTAATATACCATCTAAAATTATTAACTGTTTGAAAAAATAATCGTGCTATTTATTTTATAAATAGCTGCGGTCGACGGCTTTGCCCTTGTATAAAATAGTATAAAATTAGCCCAAGAAAACAGATTCCCGAGATAAAAAGACAGCAAAAAAATCTATTCTTTTGCACGACTTTCGCTTCCGTATATAACAAAAAACATTCCCTAATTGCGCCTGTCTTTTTGTTTGCGATAAACTCAAAAAGTACTGAATCGATTTTCATGCTGATCCATGAGGAAGGTTTATGTGTATTATACATACCTACATAATTATTACGAGATTTTCAAAGATTTACCCGTGCGAAACTGGTGCGGGTCCCTATTCTATGCTCATGAATATAATGTTATAAAGATAAAGTATTAGTATTTCTGTTTGTAATGATTAAACTCGAAAACTGCTGGATCAATTTTGACAATTCTTTCACCAGTAGAATGCTACTTCATCACTGAGAAAAATAGGTTTTACTTTCACGCGGGCGAAGCTACTGGCAGAAGATAGGATATAATATTTTCAGGGATGTGTTTACTAACAGATGGCCGTTGAGGCCGAAAGGTTCTGGAAGGCCTCCTATAAGGTGGACCGATGACCTGATGAAGGTCTTTGTGGTGACACTTGGGGGAGGGCTCCAACAGTGGATGTCTATCGGCTGAAATGATGATATGTTTTCTGTATTATATCTATAATAAATCCAGGTGAAGTATGCCACATTATCTGCAACTAAATAAATCACAAAATTAGTGTCCATTTCTGTTAATCTCACTCAGTTTGGTTTGACGCACAGTTACAAATGTTTTAAAATCAGTGTTGTGCACGGCGGTGAAACAGCTCTCTGATTAAAGGACTGGCTTCGGGACGGTTAACATGACGACCACAGTCCGACGAGCCATCATATCTGTTACTAGGATTGTAGAAACATGGAATAGAAACTGGATAATGGTTACTGAAATATTTGATTCTGTTGGCTTGAACTGTGAAACATGTTTAACCATTGTGAGTTTATATTGTGCTTATGAAGATGGACAAAAGTGTATGAACGTATTTGCTAATCTAACTATCCTATTATTATTATTATCAATGTGAAATTAATCTTTTACACTGATATAATAAAGAGGTAAAGTTTGTTTTTTTTGCTTGTAGGAGGTAATCTCTGGAAGTACTGGTCCGATTGCTAAAATTTTTACACCAATAGAAAGCCGCTTTATTTCTGAGTGACATAGGCTATATTTTATATATACGGGCGAAGCCGCGAGCAAAAGCTAGTACTTGCTATTTGGATGATTATTAAAAATCTCAACTCTATTTTTGTCGTAGGAAACCATCAAAGAATGGAATGATATATCATCATAGAATGACATCAATCCTAGTTTAGAAATAAAGGATATTTTTATACCGTAAGTATTTTTGAGATATTTTTGCCGCTAACAGAAGCAAGTACTAAAAGCATGTGATCGCGAATCCCTTTACTAAACATGGCGACAGAGTAAACACCATTTATTTCGTGTAAAAGAAAATGGTTACACCGTCATTTCGCTGGCGTATAATCAAATCTGCAATTTAAAGGTCCTATGGTGCGTAACAGAGGTTCCTAAGGGAGTCATAATTTACCGCTTGTGGCGTTTTTAGGGCACGTTAGAATAATGTGCTCAGACCGCAACCGAAAACGACGTAAAAAGATGAAACCTTGTGATCTTTTCCTTTAGATTTGATATAAATCTCCGGGTGATTCTTCGCGAAGCTTATCTTGTAAACGGATTTGAAATATTACTGCTTACTTTTGCTATTTGTGGTCTTTTATTTGTACCAGTGACACTAGTTTTATTCATTAGATGTGCAAAAAACATTGTATATTTATGTATGTTTAATTTTTTTTTATGGGAAATCATCTAATGACTTCTCCCGCCCTTGGGTGGAGCGCGAGGGCGTGTCAGACTTTTACAGACTAAAACCTACTCGTGTCTCTTCTTTGCCTTCGTTCCAGGGCCCCGGGGTTCATTTTCGCACAACCCATAGAATTTTGCAATAATAATCATGTGTATCTCATCCATATGTGTATCATGTGTAGCTGTGTGAAGATTTTAATATGGTTTTACATTATAATATTGTATATAATGGCTTGTTGGTGTGCCAATAAATAAATAATAATATTCTTCTAAAATTGTTTGCCTTAGATATTATATGCTAGAATAAATATTGAACTAATTCTTTGTAAAATGTTTGGTGTTCTACCTTTTGATCTTTTGCCGACAAAGCCTGAAGAATTGCCAAACTTAAGTGGCAATGGGCAGGGCACATTGCTTGCAGTTGATGAGGCCGAAAGGTTCTGGAGTGGCGACCACGAATTGGAAGACTTAGCGTTAGGAAGCCTTTCACATGGTAGGCCGATGATGAGGGTTGCGAGCATCTCATAGATGTGAGACGCACAGGACTGTTTATTATGGCGTCACTTGGAGGAGGCCTGTATCTAACAGTGGTCGTTTTCGGCTGAAACGTTGATGTTGATATTATTTACTAACCCACCCCGACTTTGCACGGTTACAAATTATACACACAAACTTTCCTCATTTATTGTTCTATCTACTCATGATAAAGACATCAATATTTGTCGCGTGTTTTAGGTGGAGTTAACAAAGGAACAGACAGACATGGAAAGCGCTATAAACACGTGTTCACTTGGGGTTCGATGAATGAAATGTAAAGGTTTTCGTGAGTCATGAAGATTTTTCTCATCCAAATTTAAACTAATCTAAGTAGATGTATCGAAACAATAGTGCTGCAATCAGCGCTGTGGCCTGCGTCACGTATCGGCAGTTTGTGCATTTATTATATTGTGGAACAACACAGCCGATACAATATTATTTTACAAGATAATGGTTTTCCCGCGGCTTCACCCCCGTGGTCGATACCGCAGAAACCGTATATACTACACTAGATACGATACTCAACGATGGAGCAGTTCTATATCTGTGAACGAACTTTGAAATCGGATCAGGAGATCTAGAGATAACCTTTCTCTGACATATAAACAAAGCGGTCATGTAGGGGTCTTTAAGTTAAGTGTGAATAGACTACTTCTAGGGAAGGATACTATCGTCTACCACATCATCACTTACCTACCATCAGGTGAGACATGAGGACCTATGTGAATAGATTACTTCTAGGGAAGGATACTATCGTCTACCACATCATTACTTACCTACCATCAGGTGAGATAGGTCCAACGGCGCTCTCGCCGCCGCCGCCGGGATCCCGATCCCGATTTCCAGCCACCGTAGGCGCGGGCTTGCGGACAGTGAGCAATGGGTAGCTCGCTGTCCGACTGTCCGGTAACTGTCCGGACCGAGCCCAAGTCGTCGATGGCGCGCACTGTTCCCACACGCCTCAAGGAGTTGTCAGCAACAGCAGGGGCCCAGTTGGGTCGAAGCCTACTGGAGCCAGGGTTATCCGAAAGGGAACTCGAGCCCCGGTATGAAGGCTAGAAGGAACGGGGTGGGCTTTTAGTCAGTAAGACTGTGACACTATCTCCCGCTCCGCCCAAGAGCGGGGTTGTCATTGGATGAACTTTCCCACTATAAAAAAAAAGGTGAGATAGGTCAAATGTGAACCTACACATCTGTACTAATAATATAAAGAGAAGAGGAAAGAATAGGCTAGTTGCCGTAAACAATGTAATTAGTCCGTCTTTTAGATTATTCAAAAATAAGGGACACGTATTTTTTAATTGTAAATTAAACCAAAAATGACAAAGATATAGCCCATTAAAGTTACGTGTAACGACACGCCGTGCTAAATTTTTTCGCACGGGGTGACGTCACACGTAATTTTAATGGGCTATATCTTTGTTATTTTTTGTTTAAAATCGAAAAAAGAAAAAATACGTGTCCAATATTTTTTTTTATAATCTAAAATACGGACTAAATAAAATGTAATTATTTTGACCCAGGACACTACCCTATTGTATTTTTGGATTGTTGTTTCTCATGAATAAATTCAAATACTACTGGACCAATTAAAAATTCTTTTACTGATGCTATTTTATCACTGAGTAAAATAGGCTATTTTAATTGTTTTCTATTTTCACGTGGGCGAATCCGCTATCAACACTTCCTAGCTGTTTGGAAAACAGTGTAAACTAAAAGCCTGTGTAAATGAAAAATCATCTAGTTTCAATGAGTTTCCATTTATCTAGGTTTCGTAGAAAAAATATGTTTTACCAATGTCCTGGATAGTGGTTCACACTAAGTTTTTTTAATGATATAAACCAGCCCCCTAGCCAAGTTACAACCGTATCGTGTCGAATTCCATTCTCCAATCGGTAACGCTTCGGTGTCAGCAATTGTAGAAAACGATAATTGGTTAGCCATGTTGACGCACTTGCGTCGGCCGCTCGTTCTACAATGTTGCGTTTGTTTATCAAAGGATGTAGCGTTAAACGTTGTAGAAATTCATTCTATAATTTTGAACGATGTGAACATGGCTACGAATTTTCTATTCATTTGTTTCGACCACGCGACATTACGTTGAGATGACGTCATTCCCATACGTTTTATCACTTTTCGACAGCGTTAACGATTGCAGAATAAAAACTTGGCTAAGCGTGCAGTACTTGACTGCGATCCCACCTAATGGTAAGCAGTGATGTAATCGTTGATGATAAATCGAACTAGTTTATTCAGAGTTTATTCATTCTAGCTTTGAAGACACTTATATGATAATTGGTTTTTTTTTAAGTGGGAAATTATCCATTTCCGACTCTTGGGCGGGGCAGGAGGTTATGACAGATTTTGACTAACTCCCACCCTCTTGCCTTTCATTTTTGGGTCGGGTTTTCCTTTCTGAAGCGAACCCTTGGCTCCAGAAGGCTTCGACCCTGCTGGGCCCCTACGGTTTTCTGACATATCCTTGAGTTACACGCACACTACGCGCCGTCAGATAGTAATTGAATGAGAAGACCGCAGCAGCAAATTGCTCTAATCTCGAAACGGTTTATCCGGAGAGCCGTCATAAAATTTAAAACTGCAGCCTCTATTACGTTAATGAACTTGGAACGTCGGCTCTGACATGACCATAAATATAAAAGGCCTTTAACTGGCAGAACGCGAGCTATAAAAACATGCAGTCATACACTATACACTCAATAGTAATTCGCAGAAGTCTCGCTCACGATGATCCAAGAATGAGAATTTTTTTCAGCGTGATAACTAAGAGTAATGACGTCGGTAAGGCCTTCTGTCCACGGACGCCATCTTTATACTGCGTCGACGAAGTGGCAACAAAAGGTTTGACGTTACGCTAAGCTATGAGCGGGCACTGAGCATAATATAATGAACTATCATTTGCCTGCTGCTTCGCCCACGTACATAAAATATAGCATATGTTACTCAAGAATAAAGCAACTTTCTATCGATGAAATTTTAACAATTGTACCACTACTTTTAGAGAATACCTCCTAAAAACAAAAAACAAACTTTATCTCTTTATTATTAAAGTGTAGATAATACGCGTCTATGAAGCTACGTGTCCGTGGACAGTTAGGCCTAAAATATGTTACGAGATTTGTGGCTGGATATACGAGTAGCACAAGCTTTATAGGTTGAATTTTTCTAGTGAGCGTGCATGGCTTTTTTACCCTACTACGGCAAAGCCAAAGAAGGGTTATGATTTTGACAGGCTATGTATGTATGTGAATATGGTCATCTGTTCCCTCATAGCTCCTAATCTACTAATCGGAAATCGACATATGAGGTACCGTTAGAACCGTCTTAATCGTCCGCTGAACATAGACTACGTGACGTGTCACAAAAATCCGAAGGGGCGCCCTCTAGCGGACAAAAAGTTTTGTATTAAAAATAAAAATGGAGATAAATACGCCGTATTTGATATCATTTGAAAGGGCTTCACTTGTACATTTCCGAAATATTGCTCAAATTTAAAGTAACGCCCTCTAGCGGACAAAAAATAATGTGTTAAAAAAAACGTTAAGATAAATACACCGTGTTTTATATCATTTGAAAGGGATTCACTGGTACTTATCAGAAAATATCATTAAAATTCAATGTTGCGCCCTCTAGTGGACAAAAAGGTTTGTGTTAAAAAAAATAAGATAAATACGTCGTGTTTGGTATCATTTGTAAGGGCTTCACGTAAATAGTATAGAAGCACGGTGATTTAATAGTATAGAAGCAGAGTGATATAACACCAAAATTGTTTAAATAAAAAAATAGTAAAAAACTAAAACCCAACTATGACAAAAAAACGACACTGAAAAAGTATGAAACAAGTTTTTCAGGATGTTCACGTTATTAAAGTGTTTCGGTTGGTGCCTGTAACGTGTGACTACGGATTTTCTTTATGTTCTGTTCTTGTATTTCCAGTTACCTTGTTTATTTCAGCATCCTGAAAAACTTCTTTCATACTTTTTCAGTGTCGTTTTTTTTTTTCGTAGCCGCGTTTTAGTTTTTTACTTTTTTTTTTCAGGTAAGAAAATCGAATGACTTCAACCTCTCTAAGGCGTAGTGGGAGGTCGTGTCAAACTTTTAGTGACTGAAATCACATCTGTGTCTTTCAGTTTCCTTTTGCGTTCTAGGATCGCAGGTTTCAGAAATTCCCCGCAGCCCTAGCGGGCATTGGCCCTGCTGACATCTTTTTGAGGAGTGCGTGGGTCACTATGCGCTGTTGATGACTTGGCCTGGTCGATTATTGGGCCGGAATGACGAGCTATCCATTGCTCGACGTCCGGAAGCCCACATCTACCGTAGCTGGTAGTCAGGTTCCCTGCTGGCCCCTACAGTGTTGATATCTCTTTGAAGTGCTCGTGGAACATTACACGCCGACGCCGTCAAGGTTCAGTCCGGATGATTTTAGGACGGTACCTTCTTTAAGTGTGGGTTATTTGATTGTTGACCTTTTGTTCTCCTCTGTCTCGTGTCATGAACCCCTTTTTGCTGGCTCGCCGCCAAGCTGTAACCGAATGAGGCACGCACAAGACACCCCTGAATATATCACTGGGCACTAATAAAACTAGTCATCATAATAAAATATTGCTAATAGTATTACCACAATAACTGCAATGGGGGGATATCGTAATTGCTGTTATTTAGGGGCTCATTAGTAATAGATGGGTTTGTGTGTTGAAAATCCTTTATGGTTCTATAGTATCTGTTATAATACTATGATACGAATGAAAATGAAGTTTGTGATAGTGTGACGGGTGGCAGAACAGATGGGAAGAAAAAAAATCAGCCCAGTGCAACGAAGTTTCCGTCCCGTCTGTAGCAAAAAACGGCAAAACTATCACGTTTGTTGTATAGAAGCGCCCTTATTTATATCACTATTAGACAACATTATTATAGACCAGGGTCGATAATTTTTAAAACCAAAAAAAATAATAGTAGGATGAAACCCATTAGAAAAGGAGGAGAATATTATAAAAATGAAAGGAAAAATAATTTACGGGCGATCTGAGGTCGGGAAGGGGATGGGGGTGAGTTTTTAAGGGTAAAAAACGGTTTTTCTCGATTTCCGGCAAAACTAAAAGTCCTATGGAAAAAAGTTAAAAGGCGAAGTTGTAGGTAATAAAAAGATCTAAAACTTTTGTATTTACACTTTTTTCACATAACCTCAAAATTTATGTGAAAAATTCAAAAAACCAAGTTTTTGGTTTTTTATTTTTATCTTTTTAAAAAATAAAATTTTTTTCACGAAATTTGGTGAAAACTTACCTTTTTATGTCCCAAATACGCTGTAATTTATTTGATTAGAAATATTTATTTTTTCACCTTATTTTGAATTAATATCGAAAAAGCACCCTAATTTTCAATCGAAAAATCACCTGTCAAAATATCAGCTTTTTTCAAAAAATTGGTATGTTTTCTGTTTGTTGAAATCTCTACTTTCCGATGGTGAAAAAATATATATATGTTACTATAGTAAATCTTCTCAGAAAATGCAAAAAATCGAAAAAAACTCGAATTCGAAAAAAATTTTTAATTATTATATACAATTTTGAGCTATTTATTAAAATTTTACACTTTAATTACTCGAAAAACGTAAGATTTACATACTAAATTGATAAAAAAAAAAATTGCAAATCAAAATATACTACTATAATTAACAAACAAATAAGTTAATAAAATTCATATTCAATAAGACATCTACAATATTTGGAGAAAGTAGTCGAATCTTCTTTAAATTATATGCGTAGATGCCTATTTATAACTATTTTTAGATAACTTATATACCTGAGTGACCTACGAAAAATTTTAGCCCATCAAAAGGTATTTCATAGAGAAGTGGGGAAGGGGCTAGGCGGGTCTGGGTCTTACTACGTACATACCTACTATTTCTTAGCTGCTGTAACAACCGTTAGCCTAGCCAGTACCTATTCAAAATACAGTACAGTATACAACATCGTTTATAAAAATACACGCGCATGCTGAGTTTCTTTAATATAATTGTGACAAGTTTACTTAAAAAAAACTAACAAGATTAAAAAATAATAATCTCCTTTATTTTGCACAAACAAATTTAGTTACTCCCATGAAAAAAAAAATATTCAAAATACATAAAAAATATATTAAAAATCTATAATAAATATATATATATATATATATTTTATATTCTTAGCCATGTTTTTTATGTCTCTTAAGATATATTTTGAATGTATCTAAAATATATTTGAAATGTATAAAATATATATGCAAATCGGCCAAAAGTTAGTTATTAAAAATATATTTACGATAAAATAATATTTTATATATATTTATTATAGATTTTTAATATATTTTTTATGTATTTTGAATTTTTTTTTTTCATGGGAGTAACTAAATTTGTTTGTGCAAAATAAAGGAGATTATTATTTTTTAATCTTGTTAGTTTTTTTTTAAGTAAACTTGTCACAATTATATTAAAGAAACTCAGCATGCACGTGTATTTTTATAAACGATGTTGTATACTGTACTGTATTTCGAATAGGTACTGGCTAGGCTAACGGTTGTTACAGCTGCTAAGAAATAGTAGATATGTACGTAGTAAGACCCAGACCCGCCTAGCCCCTTCCCCACTTCTCTATGAAATACCTTTTGATGGGCTAAAATTTTTCGTAGGTCACTCAGGTATATAAGTTATCTAAAAATAGTTATAAATAGGCATCTACGCATATAATTAAAAGAAGATTCGACTACTTTCTCCAAATATTGTAGATGTCTTATTGAATATGAATTTTATTAACTTATTTGTTTGTTAATTATAGTAGTATATTTTGATTTGCAATTTTTTTTTTTATCTATGTAGTATGTAATCTTACGTTTTTCGAGTAATTAAAGTGTAAAATTTTAATAAATAGCTCAAAATTGTATATAATAATTAAAAAAAAATTTTCGAATTCGAGTCTTTTTCGATTTTTTGCATTTTCTGAGAAGATTTACTATCGTAACATATATTTTTTTTTTCACCATCGGAAAGAAGAGATTTCAACGAACAGAAAACATACCAACTTTTTGAAAAAAGCTGATATTTTGACGGGTGATTTTTCGATTGAAAATTAGGGTGCTTTTTCGATATTAATTCAAAATAAGGTGAAAAAATAAATATTTCTAATCAAATAAATTACAGCGTATTTGGGACATAAAAAGGTAAGTTTTCACCAAATTTCGTGAAAAAATTTTTATTTTTTATAAAGATAAAAATAAAAAACCAAAAACTTGGTTTTTTGAATTTTTCACATAAATTTTGAGGTTATGTGAAAAAAGTGTAAATGCAAAAGTTTTAGATCTTTTTATTACCTACAACTTTGCTATTTGACTTTTTTCCATAGGACTTTTAGTTTTGCCGGAAATCGAGAAAAACCGTTTTTTACCCTTAAAAACTCACCCCCATCCCCTTTCCGATCTCAGATCGCCCGTAAATTATTTTTCCTTTCATTTTTATAATATTCTCCTCCTTTTCTAATGGGTCTCATCCTACTATTATTTTTTTTCACTTTTTATTATTTTTAAAGGCTTCTACCCTGGTCTATTAACTGCTGGCTGGTTTCTAATACACTACACACTATAACCTGCCGTGACTTGAGTTTGAGTTTAGACTTGTGACCTTTTTAATTATTTTTGGGAAAAATATAACATGGTCGTAAAAACTATTGGAATTCATTCAGTTACTGATTCTAAAGAAACTTTATTCAGGTTTTGCATTAACTAAAAATAAGGATCATATTAGTATCGGTTATAAAACTGATATGAATGAAAATATAGTTAGTGATAGTGACAGAACAGAATGTAAGAAAAAAACGTGTTGCACCGACCCCAAATAAATCGGAACAAGGGCGGAAAAATGATGAGTATCAGTTATTATGGCGTAGCATAGTATATTCAACCTTATAATATGCTCACTGCTGGAACTCAGGCCTTCTCTCTATGAGAGGGAATTGGCTGTGATCAATCACGCGGGCTCAGTGCGGGTTGGTGGATGTCACCAATGAACGTTTTCCTCAATATGTTTTCTTTCTCCGTTTTGAGAGCAGTTTTGAGGAAATACATTGAGAGTAAAGACTTGTTAGGCGGCTGAATAAAGGGCTTGAATTGCCAAGGGTCTGCTTCTGGTCTGCTGAAAAAAGCAAAACAGCAACAGCAGCTGGTACGAAAGGAAACAAAGGAACAGGAGTGAGTTTTTAGGCAGTCAAAGTCACAACCTCTCCCGCTCCGCCCACGAGCAGGGGATGTTTTTCTCTTGAATGTTCACACCTAAAAAAGGGCTTGATTCAGAAAGCCGATTTCTAGACACGACTCGTGTTGTTAGGAGGTTCCTCTTTCTGTACACTTGACCGCCGATAACTTAGACCCTGTTTCCGATACCGGCAAGATACTACATTATTTAAAAACGATTTTTTACAGAAATATTTTTAAATTATGAGATACTAGCTTCTGCCAGCGGCTTCGCCCGCGTGAAATTCAATTACTCCGTACAAAGTTTGGACCCCCGTTTCAATTCGTTTCTTTCGTTTGAATTTCGGAAAATCCGTTCCTTACGGATGTCTACACCCTATAAGAAAACTACCCGCCAAATTTTAAGTTTGTAGGTGTTACAGTTTCTGAGATTTCCTGATTAATCAGTGAGTGACATTTCGCTTTTATAATAAAGAAGATATAGCTGAATAAAAGAAAACATACCAACGCCAAATTCATAAGATTTTTATAAATAGAACATCAATATCCTGAAAACAGATCCTTACGTCCTCGAAGAGGGTGGAAAAATAATGGAACCGCCATTGAAACGAAGGAAATAAAAAAATACAAGCCGACGTAATCGACTTTGTCATATGTCAAGTAAGTGACAGAACGAATCAAAGTTCGTGGATTGACGATGCGATCAACCGAACAACATCATAACGATGTTTTATAACTTTCTTCTTCACTGAGGTGCCTAAGTGAATCTATTATTAGTTCATATTAACAAAAATATATTCTATGAACATTTGTTTAGAGTCGCATTTCTGTAATCCATGAATGAAAGCCCTAAAAGATTAGTTTGCAGGCTTTTATATCTTTGTAAAATATTCTCGGGCAGCAGAAAATTGCATGAATCTGTTGATGGCAGCACATAAAAATATAATGTCTGCAATAAACGGAGATTTTAGTAGTCCCTCGTATTTTTGTTTAATAGTTACGGTTCCGTACTTTTTTTTTCGAATTACTATTTATATCGGAAAAGCGATATTGTTATTGTTGGTAGTTAATTAGATTTATGTTTGCTGTATTTATGTCTATAAACTAGAGTAATCTATTATGTTATGGGTGCTATTAAACAGATTTCTTTTAATAGCATTATTCGCCACTAAAAATCTACATTCATCATCATCATTTCATGCGATAGACGTCCACTGTTGGACATAGGCCTCTCCCAATTGTCGCCACAATGAACGATCCTGTGTGTACCGCATCCATCCGATTCCCGCAACCTTAACCAAGTCATCGGTCCACCTTATACGCGGCCTTCCAACCGCCAAAATAAATCCAAAATCTACATTGCTTCTAAATTACTAACCACAATTAACGAGAATCTGAATGATACGATCTTGAGTACTAGTTCTTTTCTATGTTATAAGTTTTAAGCTTTCTGGGTGGTTATAAAAAATCCTCTGTCTTAAGAGCCTTTGCTTGTGCGAGGCCCTTTTGGGTGCGTGGGTGTATGCCCATATCACCCACGCCGAATATTTATACTAAAGTTCAATTGAATTCAAACATCCTACTTTTTGAATTATCCAAAAGGGACTACATTTCAACAACAAATTAATTATATCTACTTTAAAATGTTTTACTTTAAAATTTGTGGACAAATCCCCATCCCTAGCCTTTTTCCGAATAACTTGAAGTTGCCTTCTAGTCTAAAGCGATTGCATACCAGACCTCCATAGCCCAGTTACAGGGTAATACTCTTTGGACTACGAATGGCAACCGGAACTAAAGGTTTACGTGCTTTCCGAGGTACTATTAGCGGCACGGATCTTGAGCGCTGGCTTCAAGTTGCACAGAAGTCAAATATTCGGTCTCTTTAGTGGTGCAAAGTGAGACGCGGGGGCGGGGAGTGTCAGCGATTGGCTCGCCGCGCCATCGTGTCATAGACGTTGCTCGTGATTCGTTCCCTGCGTTCCTAACAACGACAACGATTGGCTCGCCAATGTATGGAATGAAAAAGTAGGTACATAATATTTGGATTGAAAAATGCACATTGTTATTTGCCTAATTCCTAACCCGCAACCTCATGCATGAGAGAAGACTTTAACTACTGGGCCATCACGAGACATTTCTTTTTTATTTACCTATTCTGTCCTACTCCTGTCCTGGGCAGAGGCCTCCCTGTACTATTGTGTTTCGCAGGCCCACGCTTCCTCTTGCTAGTTCGGGCAAAATCTGTCAATTCGTCCAGCCATCTCCTTCGCAAAGCCTCTGCACTGTTTCAGGGCAATACGAATAAAGCTCATAAATATAATAACACATTCAAATGACCATTACAACAGCAAAACATATAATTCTGTAAACTACAAGTGTGTTATGTGATAGAATAGGGTCTAATCTCCACATTGAGCCGCTTCACGAGGCCCCTACACGAGGCCCCTGTATCGCACCACAGCCATTACCAACACAAATCACACACACTCACATCCTCTCATGAATATTAATGATTTTAAAGTCTATTAGCCTAAACTCTACCGCCGGATTTCTAGTGAACTATAATATTCACTCGTATGGAGTGTTTATGCCGTGTAGTTGTTCCTCGTTTAGAATGGCCCAGATGTGTTGTTGGAAGATGTTTTATGATGTACTAGGGATTACAGATATTACGAAGAGAATATTATTTGAGCGTGAAAAGTGTTCTTCTCCCTTCTAACTACAAACTATACTTATTATTATGAACTAGCATTTCCCCTCAGATTCGCTGCTGTGCTTAATGCCTCAAGAATCGTATATTTATTTCCACTTAGAAGGAAAGAAAGAAAGAAAACATATTTATTCGGTTAGGCTGAATAAACATGCAAACGCACAAATCATTACAAAAATACAAAAACCAATTTCCCTGTCAGGCCATAATAGTGTATCGGACGTATTGCACCATATAACCATAGACAAGAGAGTTGTCTAGGTTACCTGTAGCATTTTGACGCCGACCTCAACAGAGACAAACATAAACAAAAATTGACATAAGAATAACCAAAAATAAAAGAAAAAACATAATTATACCAATCCAATCTAAGGGTGAGTTTCCATTTAACTATAACGATAACAAAGCTGTTAACAGTTGTCAAATCGTCGAATTGACCAATAGGCGGCCGTTTCACAGCTGGTTATGGTTTGGTTATCGTTATAGTTAAATGGTGCAACTCACCCTAAGAATCTAAGTTATGCGTCGCATCTAAGCAAGAATAGGCCGTTGCTCAGCATAAACGACGACGATCACGCATACAGTGTTTGTAAATATAACAGTAGCTTAGATTACATCGCTCACTTTCGGTTTACTGACGACATAGTAGTCATGGCTAAGATTACGGCGGGGCTCAATATAATGATCAATGACTTCAGTGAGTTTTTACTGAATAAAAAACCCAACAAACCCTTGCCCCCAGTAGGATTCGACCCTGCTGGACTCTTACGGTTTACTGACATCTCCTTGAGGCGCGCGTGGAACAGTACGCGCCGTCAATGAGACTTAGTCCGGATAGTCGGACGACGAGTTACCCATTGTTCGCCGTCCGCACTTTATTGTCCGTTTTGACTGTCAAAGATGTAGATCTTTGACAGTCAAATTCGTAGGAATGAGACCCGAAATCACTTTCCGAGGCTGATCACCCACCTACAGACTGACAACGATACTTCTAGATACCTACAACGATTATAAAAAATATATTATGTTACATAAATATATTTACTCATTAATAAGAACTTAGATAAGAAATATTATTAAGAGATAATAATATCTTATATTTTATCGGATCCGGTCTTCTTTTTTTATAAAAATCAGTGTAGGTATACTGTCTCTTGGCTATTAATCAATTCAATGATGAAATAACATGTATGTTTGCCAAATGTAATAGTAATTACTATTCCTCTTGAATTTTTCAATGAAATAGGTCCCGAGTTCAAACCCAGCCAGGCGCATTACTTAGTGTAAATTTGTTTCATCCCTACTGCTCTCGAAACGTTGAAGGAAATTCAAATTCATTTCAAATTCAAAATCATTTATTTCAAATGGACCATTTGCAGGTACTTTTGAATAGTCAAATGTCGGTCAGTCCAAGAAAAGTGAAGCTAAATTGCACGTTCCAAAGCGTAGATCTCTATGGAGAAGAACGTGCAAGAAACTCCATGGATACTCTTTTAAATCACATTATGTGTTACGTAATGCTTGGTTACATATTTCATGTTGCTTCTATTATGTGAGCACAATGTAATAAAAAAATAATAATTAAAAGATAGAAACTGAATTAAGCCACTGGCAGCTAAGAGATGACAAGTCTCAACTGACGGCACCCGTTCACGAGCATGACGCGTGCATCAGAAGAAAACATCGTGAAGCAACAAGACATGTTCTAGACTCGAAAATTCGAAGACATGCGGCATCCACCAAACTGCACTGGGCCCGCGTAGTGGACCCATTCTCTCTCCTGGAGAGGAGGCTGAGTCCTACCCGTGGGAACATTATAAGGCTGACTTGGGCGGAGCAACCGTGCCCTCATGGGGGCGGTCGGCGGTGGAGACCTCTAGAGCCATGGTCTGGAGCGAGGAGGAGTGGCAGGCGGTCGCCGACTTCTGCAAAGCAGTAATGCTCGCAAAGGTGGAGGCCGACCGAGTGAGCAATGGGTAGCTCGCTGTCCGACCGTCCGGTAACTGTCCGGACCAAGCCCAAGTCGTCGACGGCGCGTACTGTTCCCGCGCGCCTCAAGGAGTTGTCAGCAACAGCAGGAGCCCAGCCGGGTCGAACCCTACTGGGGCCAGGGTTATCCGAAAGGAAACTCGAGCCCCGGTATGAAGGTTTGAAGGAACAGGGTGGGTTTTTTAGTCAGTAAGAGTTTGACACTATCTCCCGCTCCGCCCAAGAGCGGGGGTTGTCATTGGATGACTTTCCCCGACAAAAAAAAAATTATAAGGCTGATTAGTGATTATGCTTATTTAACTGTGTGTGACACTATTGCAACCGAACAAAATCCTTAAATGTAACAACGTATTTCAAAAGCTCAAAATACAAAAACCCAGCTTCTATCCCGAGTGAAACCGCAGGGAAAACCTGTTGTATCAATAAATTAGCGTGAAACGTATCGGGCGGCCGCGGGGGCGGTGCGGGCCTCACAATGCGACGGAATAACTCAGCGACGACGGGCGAAATGTGAAAAATTTAAATATTTTACAAAGAAACTAGCGTTTTACGGTTTTTTCGCGAAATGGGTTACTTTTGTTCCTATTGTAGTTGTTATTTATAGCGAGAAAGATGCGACGGAATGTTAATGTAACTCATTGTGGAGGAAAGTAGTTTAGTCAAGGCGGGGAAAGAAGAATGCTTTATTGAGGCTTTGTTTAAAATGTACACGACGATATTCAAATTAAACAGCTTCATACGTTTGTTGATTTGTTTAATCTTCACGAGAAAACCTTACACTAAGCTAGAACGAAACTGAGACTAAGTGAGTGTGAGATTTCATTAAAATAGTGCTCTCTTCACGACAGTGTAATCTTTGACTGCACTATTGGTGCAGTCAAGAGGCACTATTGGTGCAGTCGTTGAGCAATTAGCTATTGCGTTGCATGTCACGTGTTCGATTCCCGCACGAAACAAATGTTTACCTACAGATAAGTGTTTCATGTCTTAATTTTGTGAACGCATCCACGATACAAGACTCTTTCTAAGAGCGAGGCAATTTAAAAAACCGGCTAAGAGCGTGTCGGGCCACGCTCAGTGTAGGGTTCCGTAGTTTCCCGTCTGTCACAATAAGTGTACCCACTTATGAGTTTAAAAAATGCTTGCATATACGATTATACTACAAACTTAGTCCAGAAATTATTTTGTACAACCTTTTTGTCTTTTTTGTACAAAAACTGTTCTTTCCATCAAGTTCAAAATAATTTTCCTAGAAAGTCCTTATAAAGTCCTACTTTTCAGATTTTTTTCATATTTTTTAAACTTACGGTTCAAAAGTTAGAGGGGGGGGGACACATTGTTTTTTACTTTTGGAGCGATTATTTCCGAAATTATTGACATTATCAAAAAAATGTTTTGAGTAAACCCCTATTCATTTTTAAATACCTATCCAACGATATATCACACGTTAGGGTTGAAATTAAAAAAAAAATCACTTCCCACTTTACATATAGGGGGGCTACCCTAATAAAACATTTTTTTCCAATTTTTATTTTACCACTTTGTCGGCGTGATTGATATACATGTTGATACCAAATTTCAGCTTTCTAGTGTTTACGGTCACAGAGATTAAGCGAGGACAGATAGACAGACGGACAGACAGACATGGCGAAACTATAAGGGTTCCTAGTTGACTACGGAACACTGAAAACTAGGCAAGTGCGAGCTGGACTCGCGCACTGAGTGTTCCGTACAAATTAGAATTCCCGAATGGAGTCTCGAAGATTTTTCCGAATTGCAATTTTTTTTTTGTGACTTAGGTAACAACAAAACAGTTTTCAAATTTTTCCCTATACCTGTGCTATAAGACTGCTTTGTGCCAAATTTCAGGATTCTGGGTCAACGGAAAGTACCCTATGAATTTCGATCTTTGAGAGTATCAAAATATACGTTTTTTTGCGACATAAACGGCCGTATCTTTTTTATTCGTTAACTTAGCACTTTGATTTTTTTACAGCTTGAAGGGACCGCAGATCTGATCATATGGTTTTAATTTCAACTTGATACCTCTCCGCGTTCTTGAGATAATGGGTCTTGACAGACAGACAGTCATTCAGACGGACGGACATCAAAGTGATCCTATGAGGGTTCCGTTTTTTCCTTTTGAGGTACGGAACCCTAAAAAAGAGGAACAATTTTAATGACATGTTGTTGCAAGTTAGCATTGGACTTATTCATTGAATTGATAAAAACTATGAACGATTCGGTTTTTCTAGAAACGTAAATCTTGAATTCTACCAGAACAACATTGAACACTGTAGGTAGGTAATGGGTAGTGTAGCTCGCGTCAACTGGCAATCAAACGGGTGAATTGATTCAGACCAAGCAATCTCGATTGTACTGTAGGCCAGACGTAACTAGTGAGTTGTTCTTTCTTAAGAAAACGGGTTAGTCCAGGATGTTCATGTAGTTTCACGCAAAAATTTTTTGCTGTGTGCGTAAGTTCGAAGCGCTTAGTGTCATAAAAAAAGGCAAAACGTCTTTTTACCCGACTACGGCAAAGCCAAAGGAGGGTTATGATTTTGACAGGCTATGTATGTATGTATGTGAGTATGTTCATCTGTTCCCTCACAGCTCCTAATCTACTTATCGGGACTCGACATATGAGGTATCATTAGAACTGTCTTAATTGTCCGCTGAACATAGGCTAGGTGACGTGTAAGAAAACTCGATACGGCGCCCTCTAGCGGACAAAAAGTAATGTGTTAAAAATAAAAATGGAGATAAATACGCCGTTTTGGTATCATTTGAAAGGGCTTAACTTGTACATTTCCAAAATGTTGCTCAAATTTAAAATGGCACCCTCTAGCGGACAAAAAATAATGTGTTAAAAAAAATGATAAGATAAATACACCGTGTTTGATATCATTTGAAATGGTTTCACTGGTACATAACAAAAAATATCATCAAAATTCAATGTGGCGCCTTCTAGTGGACATAAAGTTTTGTGTTAAAAAAAAGATAAATACATCGTGTTTGGTATCATTTGAAAGGGCTTCACGTAAATAGTATAGAAACACTGCGATTTAACAACAATTTTTTTTAAATAAATATGAAGTAAAAAACTAAAACCCGACTACGACAAAATAACGACGCTGAAAAAGTATGAAACAAGATTTTCAGGATGGTGAAAAACAAGAACAGAACAAAAAGAAAAGCCGTAGTCACACGTTATTAAAGTGTTTCGGCTGGTACCTATAACGTGTGATTGCGGCTTTTCTTTTTATTCTGTTCTCGTTTTTCACCATCCTGAAAATCTTGTTTCATTCTTTTTCAGCGTCGTTTTTTTGTTGTAGTCGGGTTTTAGTTTTTTCGTAATAAAATATCTACAGCTACAAAGTGGAATTCCCTGCCCGAGCCTGTGTTTCCTAATAGCTACAACCTAGGAGTCTTTAAGTCAAGAGTGAATAGGTTACTTCTAGGCAATCGTGCTCCATCGTCGGCCGCATCGTCGCTTACTATCAGGTGAGATAGTGATCAAACGCGAGCCTATCAATAATAATTATACTTATTATCGGGATAAAAAGTATTTGTTGTATGTGTGTATTCCGGGACATAATCTACCTGTGAGCCAAACATACAAATCCATTCAGCCGTTTGAGCGGGAAGACAACATACAACAGACAAACATATACAGACATTCACAAACCATCTTTAATTACGTCTCCACATAATTCCCACTCCCATCCTTTAATAATAATAATAATAATAATATAATATAATAATAATAATAATATTCTACAACTATCACATAACGTCGTCTAGTCCCAAGCTAAGCAGAGCTTGTGTTATGGGTACTAGACAACTGATAAACATACTTATACATATATTTCTAAATACATACATATTTATAGATAAATTACACCCAGACACAGAACAAATGATTATGCTCATCACATAAACATTTGTCCTAGGTGGGAATCGAACCCACGACCTCCTGCATAGCAGTCAGGGTCACTAACCACTAGACCAACAGGCCAGGCAGGATAGGTTTAATATGATATATTTTTAAAAGATATATTCGTAGAACAAAAGTTGTTTATGATGTTAGTACCATAGTCTTAAGAGGTTCCCAGTGGTTCACAAATAACCCTGTATAAGCTATCAATCTTCTTAACCAAAGTTCATAATTGTTCGCTATCAAGAATGAAACATTCACTAAAACCTTGAAATTCATCTCAAACATTCCCGCAAGTAATTCAATCGTACGACTTCAAACAGTTTATGGTTATCAATTTGGTTATTGTGGTTGATGCCTACTCGAATATAGCCCTCTTAAACTGCGAGTACAATAATATAGACATACTAACTCTTGCTAGCGGTTTTGTCCACGTGCTAAAATAATTATCTTCATGGATGTACAATTTATACTCTTGAGAACCCTATTAAGCCTCTGTGGATACGTCTATCTGTCAGCGGTCTGTATCTCATGATAAGCAGACAGTTGAAATTTTAACAGAGTGCGTATTTCTTCTGTTTGTCCCTAAAACAAAAAGTACAAAACTCTAGAGGAAGAAAGAAAATAATTTCTCCAGTTTATAGTATAGGGCACTTTGTGGGCGTTTCCGATTTGTACTTGTTCCGCTTATTATTGGCTGACTCTTCTTCGTCATTTAGTTCCTGTGGTCTTCCGCAAAACTTCTGGGACAAAAACAACCTAGCAAAGTTGGTCTAGAGATCACAAGCTGCTGAGCCTAAGAGTTCAATTGTTGAGTTGAGCAAAGTTTCTATAGGGTTTTTCTTTATGCAATTACTCTGTAGTAGCCTGGAATTTGGTAGTAGGTGGTGTGATATGAAACCCCCGTGCCTCAGAAAACACGCAAAGCCGTAGTTCTTGCAACTGATCTCTTCCCGGTCGTATCAGATTGCCGTCACATCGGAATATGAGAGTAAAGGAACAGAGAGAGCACGTGGCTCAACGTGATCGGTCGGGAGGTTTAAATCAGTACTATCAGAGACGACCAACAAACATACAGACTAACAAACAATTTTAGTTCTTTACTACATTACTTTAGATAACTATAACTTCGTACAAACTTTGGTCAAAACGTTAAGGTCAAGAGATGGACCGCTTGAGAGGGTAAATGGACCCGCCATGACCCGTTATGACTTGTTATGGGGTGCGGTCAGATATGGCAGCTACGGGTTAAATGATTTTGGGGACTGTTTATGAGCCGTTTGAGGCATAGTTTCAGGGTAGCTGTGATTGAGGCAGACCGTATGATGGCCAGGGAATGGACATGACCCTTTCACTGTCTGAAGGAAGGATAGAGTCTTGATAAGGTCTAGAATGTTTCTATTCATTGAGGATAATAACCTGTTTTAATAATAATATTCCACAACTTTCACACAACGCCGTTTAATCCCAAACTAAGCAGAGCTTGTGGTACTAGACAACTCATAAACATACTTATATATTTATAAATACATATATATTATAGATGAATTACATCCAGTCACAGAATAAATAACCGTGCTCATCACACCAACATTTGTCCTGGATGGAAATTGAACCCACAACCTCCAGCGTAGCAGTCAGAGCCACTGACCACTAAACCAACAGGCCATTATTTCCGTAACCTAGTTTGTATCTCTCTGCTTGGCAAAGGGCTCGTCTTTTTTCTTCCAAACTTCTCAGTCTTTCGCCTTTTTTGAACTAGGTTGAACTTGATCAGATCGGCACACTATAAACTTTTTCTTACACCTCATACAAGCCTTGCATCTTTTGTTGGTCTCCTTCTCCCTCTCCATCCATCCATATATATACTCATAACTCTTTTAGTAACATGCAGAAAAGGACGGATGGAAACATCCGTCCTTTTCACCTATCCGTACCAAGACCAACGATTCCGTTTCAATTTTTCAGTCACTGGCACTACTTTCAATCTTCGTCTAAAATACTCATTTCTAAATTTATCCATTCTCGTCACACATTATCTCAACATTCTCAACTGGGTTACGTTGCAGTCTTTTTCGTGAGTGGAATTACAAAAAAGGCTACAAAATTAAAACCTGCGCTCAAGTCTTACTCAAGCGCGAAGCAAAATATTTTCCGATACCTACTGAAAAAAAAGCCGAACGAACAAAATCGACTGAACTTTACTCACAGCTTTTAAAAACTAATATTTTGGAGCGATTTGAAATAATACAGTAATCAATGGGAGAGGCGAGGGTCTTTATTGCAGCCTCGGCGATGAAGGGTCAGACATTTCAATTGCAAAATTGTCGACTTTTGCTCAAGTTTGAAGTTGAACGGAGTGATTTGATTGGCGTAATTCAGGGAAGGTAGCGTTTTTAATTATTTTGTTATTTTCATTATTTATTATTTTTGAGTCTGGTCTAAATGGAGTAATTTATTTAATTATTTAATTTATTAGGTATGTAATCATTATTATTATTATATAACTTTATTGCACACCGTAACTTAATAGAGCACATTTTTTTTTTCATTTTATTTTAATATGCACTGTCAGTATCGAGAATTGCACGCCATATTTGTACACCTCCAGCACATAGCACTCTGTTCGTTAAAAAAGCATCTGTATTTCTTTACCTACATATGTTAAAAAATAAATAAATATTATTATTAAGAAATAATTGAAATATTTTACCATTGACAAAAATCAATCATCAGTTGGACAATGTTTCAAATTGCATTTAGAGTAGGTACAAGTTATTAAAACTGATAAAATTTGTAATAAATCACAGATTAAGCGAATTATCCAGATCCTATCATATGCCTACTGTGTCTGCGAATTTATAAAGTAACGCAATCTGAACAATCGTTACATCAATATAAATATTTACACGTGAAGAGGATTCAAAGGTTACCGATCGGACAGAATTACAACTTTATTTACGTGCATGTTTTGGTATGTCCGGTGAGATTTGAGTCTTTAAACCAAATAAAATTTAAAATATGTATTTGCTTTATAGAATTTTTGTAATGATCATTTTATATGATAAGACTGTGTAAACCATTTTTATTTCTACATAATTTGCATTTTAGTTTTTTAGCTATCCTCCACTAGTGACCTAGGAAATATTTCTAAACATACTAGCTGACTCGGCAAACGTTGCACTGCCATATATTAACATTTATTATTAAAGAAAAAAATGGGGTTTGAGGATAAGAGGAGTAGAATTCCCTCCTAGAGTCTGTGTTTCCTAATGGCTACAACACGGAAATCTTTAAGTGAAGAGTGAAATGGTAAGCGCGCTCCATCGTCGACCGAAATATCACTTTCCATCAAGTGAGATAGCGATCAAGTGTGAACTTATCAAAGCAATATAAAAAAGGTAAAGAACACCTTACAACCTATTCTGAGATCTAAAAAATATACCCAAAGGAAAAAAAAACTGCAAGTTGTTTTGAAGGAGTTCGATAACAAACACTATGACATGAGATTTTAGAGATCTACAATTTGAATAAATATGCCACACCAAATTATTTACGTCCAGGACAACCTGTTGTCAATACATCCTGAGTTACAAACATCCATTCTTCTACTCTATTTGACTTGTAAGTTTAGTAGATTCATTTATTTCACTGTGGAAGGCTAATTTATTGTGTCTTTAACTCAGTGAGTGGTAATTGATTGCTAACAAATGATTGGAACATGTTTGTCTTCGATTTCTTATCTTGTAAATGGAGCTCTAGACGTAGTGACCTTTTAATGGCGATTGTTGAGTTGCCGAAATGTTTGGTTTTAACTAGATACGTGATACGTTAGTAACGCATGTTATTTTAACATATTGACTTTTCGACCATTACTGTAATAGGTATATAGAAAACAGAGCGTAGGCATTTGCGATTACTTACAATGTAAGCTCGATTCGAGCGAATATCTATCTTGATCTAGGCTAGGTAATGTAAAACGGAGTCCTATTTTAAGAGTAAGACGTTAGAATGATGTCACTTAATATTATCATCATCTTTCTGCCCTTATCCCATATTACTTGGGGTTGGTGCATCCATTTTTTTCACACTATCTCGTTTCCTTTCATATCGCACCTCACACAATCCATCGATCTTGTCTTTGGCCTCTCTTTAGCCATCCAGGTGTGTATTTATAACTCTTAATAATATGCATTTCATCCCTCCTCTTTACAAATGATTATATCAAGACGAACGAATCCCTTTTAACTTTTCAGTCAATGACTTTAAATTCAAACTTTCTCTAATACACTAATTTCTCAATTCATCCATTCTCATCAATCTACATAACCATTTCAGTATTCTCATCTTCGCTACATTCTTCAATCTTTTTTCCATCCGTCTTTTTTTTCTTCAATTATCTGAACAGCAATATAAAGACCTATATCACAGACTTGTAGATTTTATCTTTCAACTTAAGGGGCATCCGTGGGACCTAGGTTGTTCAAGAGACCTGTCAACATTTCACTCATCCTGAGTTAATCCGATGCGTTACCTACGTCTCTGTCTACCTCGGCTAGTTTTTGTATAAGTGATGTTAAAAAGTCAAAACAGCTACTATTCTCGCTCTCGCTACTGCTATCTACAAAGCGTAGGCTTTAGAAAACGGAACGTTTACACCAAATAATTGCGATGTATCCTATCGAGTCATCTTATTTAAGATGTTTTGTTAGAAACAATTGAATTCAGGGAGGCTCAGGCATTTCTAGACGATATTTGGTTCACCAGAAATCACGATTTCGTGAGTCTACTCACATTCAATTGTTTTATTTAGGTGTTGGTCCAAAGAATGGACTTTGGAATAGAAAGCTAGGTTTAAATTTTTTCATTAAAAAACATTGTACCGTAGTAAGTAACATTGCCAAGAGATATCAAGTAACTAGAATTAGCCAATTTATATTCTTATTCGGCTAATAAGTTTCAAGAATTTTTTTTTTTGTGCTCGAGGTCCCATTGTTGTTACATAAGCCTAATTTGGTTTTTGACTCAGCATATATAAGTAAATGTGTTAAGATTCAAACTGTTAACTCCGTTTGAAACGTGTTCTAAAATTATGAATCTCTGTAAGTTTGGTGTCCTTACCAAATTTCGTAACTTTTCACTCGAACAAGTGAGAGGAAAAGGGTTTTTTTTTTTGTAAATAGTAGCATAATAAAACCCATTTAAGTAAAGATTATTGTATATCCAGGGTTTCTACTGACGGTAAACTATTTTGAAAATCGGTCTGTCTTTAGTTTATTCATTAACATAGACAAATAATAATCTTTTCTAAATGTAACATTAGTATAGATTACAGGCGAATGAAATGCTTGTTAATTTTCAAAACGCTTACGCTTATGCCTTGTGCGGCACCCGATCGAGTAACGTTCAGCCGCGGCCCACTGACTCACGAAACGGATATTTTGTTAGAGGCAACTCTTTGTGGACTCAACATTGTGAATTTTGTTGACGACGAACTTCCGATGTTTTCTCTTTAGACGTCTTTAATGGCGGCAAAGTTATAGGCGTTTGAATCAGCGAATTGTGTTTGGATTAAAATATCCATCTTGTTTTTTTTAATGATTTATACTAGTGACTGCGATCCCACCTGATGTTATTTAAGCAGTGATGCAATCGTTGGTGGTGAAGCGCATTAGTTTATTAAGAGCGTATTCACTCGAGCCTTGAAGACACCTAAATTACAATACCGATTGTAATCGGAGGGGAAGACCGTTTTCATCGATCTAGTCATTGTGCATTGTGCTTCGGTAGGATCGCAGTCAAACACTAGTTCATAATAATAAAAAAAATTACATCAGTCTTGCCAAGGTGTATAGTGCTACCAAAGTCTTTGCTGGGTTGTGAAAAGCAGTCGCTTTATTCAAAATAAGTACTGGTAATTTAATCTCATCCGGTTTGACTGGAAGTTCCTAACAAAGTTGGGAGAAAGTTAAAAAATCTGAAAGGAAGAAAATTGAGTAAGTCGCTATAGAACTATTGTTTTATCCTAGTCATTGATGTCCCACTGCTGGGCATAGGCCCAAGTCATTCCAGATATTCTTGTCCCGTGTCGTCGCAAACCAGCCAGCTCATGGTACGCGTGAAGCTATCTCACCACCTGTGCAAAGACTGGCTTCAACGGTATCTCGTATTGTCAAAAATTTACTGAAAACTGTTTATTTTAACAACCAAAACAATTTTTGGTTCATAAAATAAAGAGTAACCTAAAGTATCAAAAATGCATAACAGTAAACAAAAGGATATTAAAATAATAGAAATTTGTGAGACAGCAACGATTTTACAAAAAAAAAAAACAAAATATCTCTCATATTGGAAATTCAGTCATATTACCATAACAAACAAAATGTCCGCAAATATTTGGAAAAAATATACGAAGAATTTTTTTGTAACATTATTCGAATACATTTCGTGAACATCTGAACATGATACAAAAAAAAAAAAACTTATGCGTACTCTCAGCATGGAATAGGGTCACCCCGCAAATAAAATTGAAGTTTTATAACAAAGTAAAATAAGAATATCGAAGAGAAAGGTTTTGTATCTTTACCCCCATGTATCTTGTGTGATATTTAGCCAGGCCGGAAGGGACGACGACTACTAAATAATCGAGGGGTAACAGGAACTCCGGATAGCCCTGACCGGACGACGGCGCGGTAGGGTTGTACGTGGTTGTACCGCAGTTTTAGGGTTGCCTCAGTCTGTAAGATAAGTTGAATGCGTGCAGTAACTCGGCACGTTATGGTCGTCGGCGTTTAGGCTTGATTGGAATTCGGCGATTTGTGTGTTTCGAGCTGTCTTCAGGATTGTTTCTGATTTGTTTTTGTGATCTGTGGCCTCTTATTCTATCAACACTCTCTTTGCCCTATGTAAGAAATAAAAGTGGGGTTTGAAGTCAAAGGTTCAAACACTTGTGAAGGCATATTACTTGTCCTTGTGATTTTGTTTCGATTTAGCTGTATTAATTGTAGTTGTCACTTGTTTTCTTGCCTGTATAATTACTTAGTATGTATTTATTGAAAAACGTATTTTAGTGTTAAGTATAGTACTTTGTTTATTTTTTCTCACCAATTGCTTAGCTTGTTTTGTAATGCACCAAGTGCAACCCTATTTTTTTTATGTCCGGACAATCTCTTTCCATACCAGGTTGCCTGGAAGAGATCACAGAATGTGATAAGGCCGCCAATTGTATGTTTTTAAATACAAGGCTCAATTGTATAATTTGTTGTCTTGGTATACAATAAAGTATATATAAATAAATAAAAAGTATATCTGTCAACTTTTCACAACTATATTGCTATATAGCAAGCAAAGGAACCAAATGGAGATCAGTTTTTTACATGGATTTTATCAGACCTACACTATCTAGCCACTAATTACTATTGATAGGACTGAAATACACTCACTTATGTTCTTTATTCAAAAACCATTTCCAACAAGGTGCTTTTAAGCAATATCTGTAAAAGGGCTGTCAAAAAATCAACTTGATGGTACAGGATTTTGCCGAGATACAATTATTTAAGCTTTGTACAACGTCAAGTAGACACTTACAATCTGACAGCTGTCAAATAATACTGTTTATTAATATTACTTTACTTCAGAACTTTTAGCGAGAGAGTGAAATATTTCTAAAATTGTGTTCAGGTATTTTTCCGTGATTTTATCAAGTTGTTTGTACCTAATATTTTCTGTAATTCAATTTGACCAAATCGTATTTCAATATTGTAGATCCTTGTCGAGGCCTCTGAATACTACCTACCTTTAGGTTTTAACGTTGGAACAATTGGGATAGCTTTGTATTTGGGTCGACGGATTCCGTGGAAACCAGTTAAGTCGTTTGGATTTAAATATAGGTTAGACTGACAAGCTTTTTACTTTGTCACTTCAAATTAAATAATTTATATGTTAATGTATGTAGTACAGTATTTGTAATACAGTTGGCTGCACGTGAGTATTTAGTACTTTTTAAAAATTAAATAATAAAAACTAGTGCTTGACTGTGATCCCACATGATGGCAAGCAGTGAATGCAGTGATGGTGAAGCGCACTAGTTTATTATGAGCCCATTCACTCTAGCTTTGAATACACCTAAATTATAGTTGGACAAGGATACTGAAGCAGGAAAATTGTTCCAGTCCATCGATGTACGTGGTATAAACAACGACGTGAGACGCTTAAGTCCGGACCGTAGAGATGTCAACAAAGTAAGGGTAGATATTTGCTGTATAGTACCGGCACGAATCTTGAGCGCTCGGCGTCAGAGTGGGGATCGCTTTGCCCATTCTATACATTGGCGAGCCAACCGTCGCCGTTGCACAAGCACACACATACATGCAGCAAGCGCAGGGAATGAATCACGAGTGATGTCTCTGACGCGATGGCGCGGCGAGCTAATTACTGACAGTCCCCGCCTCCGCGTCTCACTTCGTACCACTAAAGAGACCGAATATTTGACTTCTGCGCAACTTGAAGCCAGCGCTCAAGATCCATGCCGGTATCTATACCTTGAGTTGTCCGATGGAAAGAAGGTAATGGCAGAATCAAGTCAAGTTATATTGTTTGTCTAACCTAACACTAGACTTGCGAATACACCCCTAGTTTTCGTATACGTGTTAAAACTATTAAGTTTTCGTAATGAATTTATTTAACCTTTCGAATCCCGTTAGACACACAATAGAAATACAATGACAAAGCGAATGCTGGCCGCTGGACCGTACGAGTAGCCGAAATCAACTCGCAGAGGCCCCTTAGATATTTTTTATGGAACGTGGTACCGTGGTGCCGGATATGGTAAACTATTGCGAAATTTGTTAATTTTTGCAAACAAAATTAATATAGGACTATGTTAAAATTATGACCCCTGCTTGAACAATGTTATTAACATAATTATATGAATTTAGTTATTATTATAAATGTGAAATGTGTGTGATCAGGGTCATTGAACTAGAGGTCAAGGTCACATTCAGTGTCCCTGATGTTTCTCCACTCTTCTAGTTCCTCATCCAGGCATGAACCGAATCTCAAGGAGACATTTAATGTTAGGAAATGTTAGGTACACCAAAGGACAATGACCTTAACCTCAAGGCCAGATGTATAAAAGTGAGGAAACATCAAGGATCACTCAAAGTCGTTTTCGTCGACATTGATTCCAGGGTCAAGGTCAAAATATATGAAAATGTAAGAAAAGCCAAGGATTGTTTGACGTCAATGATCTGGCCCTCAAGGTCAAACAAGTTAATCAAATAAACCTGACGTTTCCTCACATTTTATACAATAGACCTTCAGAATAATTTCATTAACCTTGAGGTCAAGGTCACATACAGTGTCCCCCGATGTTTCCCCACCCTTCTGGCTCCACATCCTACCGGATCCTAAAGGCAACGAATAATAAATATTCGATGAATCATTCAATCGAAGTAGCGATTGGCGATAAAAGGTTGTTTCGCATTAAATTCTATTCGATCAATCGTTTAGTCGACTTTCCGTTAATCGACCATGTGACTCTCTAAATAGCGTTACGGACCCTCTAACGTCATTTGTGCGCGGTTGAGTGATAGTCATCAAAGAAGCGGCGCTGCGGTGGGTCACGTACGCTCACTTACACAGCATCAAGCGTGCGCTCCTCCAGGATTCCACATAATATGTACCAAATCCCATATCGAATACATTTTTGAAATTTTCAAGCTCTTTCAAAAGGTTGCCAAACTGAAATGGGACTGGGCAGGACACATGTGGACCATAGTAGCAGAAAATTGGTGCCCTAATAAGGTGACGGCGTCGCGGTAGACCGCGAAGGAGATACCGCGATGAACTTTTTTTTTTTTTTTTAATAATAAAGGATAGGCTCGTGTTTGAGCACAATCTCACCTGATGGTAATCGATGAACTAGACAGATTCCACCAGAACTGGCGAGAAGAAGCCCGGGCTTGAAATATTGTAGGAGTGGAGGGAGGCCTTTGACCAGGAGTGGGACAGAATAGGCTAACTAAAAAAAGAGCTCTTTCGATTACTTTTTCAAAGGAAATCGATTCAAGGTTCGTAAATCAATGCCGTGTTAAAAGAACGCAAGAGACTGTGTGGAACTTGTTACAGGTGTCGACTAAGTCTTGGATAAAAGATACGGTTTTCCCTGTGGTACGTTCCTTTGGTTCAATTTACGACTTTTCGTTTTATGGTACGAAATAAAAGCGCCTGTCAATGTCAAATAGAGCTGTAATACTCTCTAACCAAACCTTAATGTTGATCAAATAAATAAATTAAGTCTGTTTCTAAGATAGGTTTGGCATATTACGTTATGTAGGTATTCACAAAACGCCGACCGACAATCTACATGTAGTAAAGGCATAAAACCACTCTAGAATACATTCCCAGCATAACTTTGTTCACTTTATTCCGACTACCCGCAATTTGCAAGACAAATTACACAAAGGCTATCTCGCCGAGAGTCAGGTGAACTTCGGCTTTTAAATAAATAAAACTGCTGTCTCGACTTTCGTCCACTATACAAAAACGCGGTCATGTTTTTTGTAGCAGTTGGGATGGGTGGGCCGGCCACAGAGTATAAATCAGACCTTATTAATTCCATATCTAGTTAGTCCAGAAACCTAGTTATATTTTTGCAAATTTTTTGTTTAACTTTGAATCTATGTGGGATCTAATACACAAGAATTTGTAGCTGAGAAGGTGGTCAATTTGAGGTGTTTTTCATATAATTAGTAAATAATAAGGCATGTATGGATACGTCCAAAAACGTAGTGAGGACGTAGTTCAGATCGCTTTACGCCTACTAGAACAAAAAAGAGGTAGAGGCGATCATCCACCTGGTGGTCAAATATAGAGAGGGACCTAAGCCAAAAAAGCCCACTTATTAAAATTGACAGTCCAAGGTACCTCTATCTTGAGCTCGCAATTATGGTAGTGGCTGTACTTGGCGCAGGAAAGTTAAAAGACCCGACCCCAAATAATGAGACCAGGGAAGGAAGAAGAAGAAAATGAGTTAGTTACAAAGACACTCGTCATAAACTTGATCACAGGGACATAAATCCAATCGGATGATGTTTATGCATTCAAGTGTAGCTAATACCAATAGTTTAGGCTAAAAGCGTACATTAACTGGAACACACCATTCACAGTCCAGGAATTAGATGTTAGACTATATTTTTTTGTGGTTCCACAGCAATGGTTCCATCTTGTTTGACTAGGGACTATTTCCAATTGTTTTATTGTTAGCTAAGAGCGAAGTTTAGTAAAAAAAAACCATGTTAATCTAAATTAATATTATAATATAAAACTTCTCACAAACTATGGTGACTACCATAGGTGTGTGACAAGTTGGCTACTTTTGTTTTTATAGAATTATAAAAACAAAAAGTAGCCAACTTTCTCATAGAAAACACAATATTTCTGATACTGAACTTAAAGTCAGTTCGTATCAATCTCACTAACTTATCTAGCCATATAGCCATATGGACTCGTTTGCGTGTGGTCACCGCATTATGCTGAGCGTTCGGCCGTTATGAGCGAACGTGGCGCATATTTTCCCCATAGAATTAAAGAAAAACATTTCACTTGTCCGAAAAGGCGCCAATTTATTATTTTACACATAATATATATTTGTTTATAATTTACGAGTTGTACTAAGACCGCTTCAGCTTCATTTCCCGCAAATATTTTATTTTCCTTACTTTATTCTTTCTGTCGCTGCATGCATATTTTGGGGAACAACGGGCAGTACCTTGTGCAGAGCAAATATACTACAACGCAGCTCCGTATCTACAGCAGCTGTACTCGGCTTTTAGCGTGTTCATCCACAATATTAGGGGTGTGCTCAAAACAGTTACCACCAAAGTTGAGACACGTTGTACATAAAATGACAGCGTTGGCACATAATTGACGCCAAACTTTACTCTCACTTAAAAGCCAAGTTACTTGTAGTACGAGTTAGAACAACTTGTGTGCTGGGAAACATGGCAATATGCTGACAGGGTTACATGATTGGAGAATGATGATACGTTGTTTGTTGGTAGAATTTTATACTACCCACAATCATGCAAAGTGATCAAAATTCGGGATCAAAATTTTTCGATATAAGATATCATCCTATAACTTCTTCCTTTCTAGGGTGAACACACATGGCCGTTGATACAGATGGTCGTTGGGGCCAAAAGATTCTGGAATGGCGACCGCGTACCGGAAGACACAGCGTTGGAAGGCCTCCTACAAAGTGGACCGATGATCCGACGAAGGTTGCGGAAATCCGATGGATGCGGGACGCACAGGATCGTTCATTGTGGCGACACTTGAGGGAGGTCTATGTCTAACAGTGGACGTCTATCGGCTGATATGATGTTGCTGATAATTCTAGGGTGGAGCGTGAGAGACGTTTCAGACGTTTATTGATTAACCATTCGTATGCCGTAATTAGAGACACAATTAAAAAGTTAATGTGTCCCGCGTAGATCTGCGTTCCGGCCATACAACGGGTTAAACCACCACTGTGTCCTTCAGTTGCTCTTTGTCGTCTAGGACTGCTGGTTTTTTTTTCAGAAAATCCCCGTAGCCGTAATCAGCATCAGCTAAATTAAAAATTTTTTGAGGCGCGTGCGGAACACTACTAGCAGTCGATGACTTGGGCTCAGTCTTCATGGCGGTAAGTCCCCTCTTTGAGGCGTGGCTGGAAAGACCTCACGGCGTCCTTACCTTCCGCATGACGCAGGTACTCACCGGACATGGTTCGTTCGGGAGTTTCCTGCACTCGATTCATGCGGAAGTGACGCCCGGGTGTCGCCACTGTGCGGAACGCCCGGAGGACACGGTGGAGCACACAGTCGAGGTGTGCCCTGCTTGGGCGGAGCATCGCCGTGCCCTCGTGGGGGCGATCGGCGGCAGAGACCTCTCGCGCCGGGCCTTGGTTGAGGCCATGGTCCGGAGCGAGGAGGAGTGGCAGGCGGTCGCCGACTTCTGCGAAGCAGTAATGCTCGCAAAGGAGGAGGCCGAACGCATCAGGCAACGGCGTTATCGCCGCCGCCGTCGCCGGGATTCTGATCCCGATTTCCGGCCAACGTAGACGCGGGCTTGCGGACGGTGAGCAATGGGTAGCTCACTGTCCGGCCGTCCGGTAACTGTCCGGACCAAGCCCAAGTCGTCGACGGCGCGCACTGTTCCCGCGCGCCTCAAGGAGTTGTCAGCAACAGCAGGGACCCAGCCGGGTCGAAGCCTACTGGGGCCAGGGTTATCCGAAAGGGCGCTCGAGCCCCGGTATGAAGGCTAGAAGGAACGGTGTGGGTCTTTTAGTCAGTAAGAGTCTGACACTATCTGCCGCTCCGCCCAAGGGCGGGGGATGTCAATGCATGATTTTTTCCCACCATAAAAAAAAAAAAAAAAAAAAACTTGGGCTCAGTCTGAACAGTTACCGGATGACCGTATGGTGACCTACCCATTGCTCATCGTCCGCAAACCCGCGGCTACGGTAGAAGGGATCACTTTACGACTCCCGACGTCCGGGGCGTGAGGATATCAATTCTCGCAAAGGTGCGGCCATCTCCTTCGCTACCTTGGACTTTAAAAACGGTAGATAATGAACTCTACCGTAAATTAACATTAGTTAAAGCATAAAATGCAAGCGTGTTCCATCGTCGACCACATCATCGCTTACCATCAGGTGAGATAGTGGTCAAACGCGAGCCTATCAATAATAAAAAAAAACCTAAAATTATCGATAAACAGCACTTAGTCTTGTTATAATTAAAATTAAAAGGAAAATCGTAACGAGGGCACAAATAAGCAAGTTTCCAAGCGCTTTCAAAAGCTCATAATTTGCTTGTTACGTTGTCTGTGAAGGTATTTGTAAAATCCTTTTACAAAAACCTTCACTAAATTGCTGAATTTATCAGTTAGGTACTCGTGTCGAATTTTTTCTTTTCCACGAAAACCTTTATTCTGATAAATCTTTTTCATAAAATCATGTAATAAAATCAACTAGTCACTTTCATCCGATTTATTACCAAAGTGTAAAAAGGATGATTAAAACAAATAAAACACTGAAAGCGAATTAATTTACTGTAATGAAGTGGTACACGGACATTCGCAGCCATAATTACTTGCAGGCGTTTCGAATAACTGGCATAATGTTCGAATAACTCGAATAATTGGGTGTCACTTCATTGCCTGGGCTGTTTTCGGTATGCGCTGCGTAATGAGATCAAAGGTTTTTTGTTTATCTCTCGTTTTTGGAATGTTATTGTTGATATTTTGTATGGTTTAAAAAGGAATATTGATTTACAATGAAATGAAACATAGTTTCGTATTCTACTGGCTTTTTACTCTGGTGTCACTGCGTGGCGTAAAAAAAAAAAAAATTAAAGAAGAAAAAAGATTTATTTGGCACGATACAAAGTCTACAAACACTAGATAGGATCGAAGATATACGCAAAAATAATAAAGAAACGAAAAAAAAATAGTGTAAATCATGCTTGCGCCAAAATAGATCCTCCGCCTCGAGTCGTACTCCTTATTACTGAGGGTCGTGAAGTTCTCGGTGGATTACTTCTTACTGATGGTGTCTCTTCATCTATCGTCATAGAGTGCGACGTGCAATTAGGTGTCCAGTGTGGAGCGGACCTGGTTTACCCACATGATTTTGGACTGTGGCCTTTTGGACGTTGGTCATCAAGCTCACCTATCACACCAGTTACGATGAGCTGTTGAAGGTTGTGGCTACTTTCTTTGCTATTTGGCTAAAAAATTCTAGTACTCTACGCATAGTCGACTGTCTAATCCTGATGTTCAGTTCTCGTAAGATTGAGATGTTGATACGGAAAACAGTCCAGGGAAGTTGAAAATTTTCCTCCAGCAGGTCATCTCAAAGGAATCAATACGGTCGCGGTCCGCCTTTTTCTACGTCCAAGTCGAGCTCTGTAGCTAAATATAGAAACGGTATGACAAATAGATCCAGTTCAGCATAAATAATAATATAATATATAGTATTCCACAACTATCACACAACGCCGTCTAGTCTCAAACTAAGCTGAGCTTGTGTTATGAGTACTAGACAACTGATAAACATACTTACATAAATACACCCAGACACAGAACAAATTATCGTTCTCATCACACAAACATTTTTCCTAGGTGAGGATCGAACCCACGACCTCCGGCATAGCAGCCAGGGCCACTAACCACTAGACTAACAGGCCACTCAACAAAGTACATGCCAGACAACAAAATGTAAGATTTTATTATTTTGACCCCGTCATCACTTCAGACTCACCGCACGAACCCAATATCCTAAATCATAACCAATTGCCCTTAGCAATTAAATTCCATTAAAAAGTTAGTACCCACGTAAGGGCGAAATCAAATCAATCACAGTGCGAGCGAGCGCGCGTTGTAATGAGAACTTTGAACTAACGACCGATGTGAACGGGCCTTAATTAATGGATCCTGTGTTAAGTTGCTGATAATGATGGATGGGTGAGCAGTGGCAGGTTAGCGAACGAGCTGAGATTGAAATTCTATGAGATGTTGCTTTAAGAACGCATAGCACAGTTGGAAGTAAATCTGCAAGAAAATAAAAAAAAAACAAAGTCGGTCAACAATTGCGATCAATTGTAGATTATTCGGTAGAAATCGGTATACAACTAACTAATGCGCCTCACCATCAACGATTGCATCACTGCTTACCACCAGGTGGGATCGCAGTCAAGCACTAGTTTATATCAGTTAAAAAAAAACATAAAAAATATACAGCCGAATATACGTAGATAGATAGATAGATAGATAACAATCTAGGTGCTAGGTACCCAAACGATTAGAATTATCTACACAAATATACAAACATAAATATCTATAGGCAGGTTTTGTAACTCATTTTTGAACCCTACTATGCTGCTACTAGACTAAGCTGCTTCTGTGGTCAAAATCTTTAAACATGATTAATTAACAGTTGTGACTGTACGATCATTATCCGTACCTAGGAGACTAATCTTTGGAGCAGAATAAAAAAGTGTAAGTGTGTAATTATATTATAATAACTAGTCTAAGATAAGCGTGCTCCATCGTCGACCACATTATCGCGTATGTTCAGGACGCTTAGCCAAGTTGTTAATCTGCAATCGTTAACGCTGTCGAAAAGTGATGAAATGTATGGGAATGACGTCATCTCAACGTAAAGTCGCGTGGTCAGAACAAACGAATAGACAATACGTAGCCAAGTTCTCATCATTCAAAATCGTTTCTACAATATTTAACGCTACATCCTTTGTTATACAAACGCTACATTATAGAACGAGCGGCCAACTCAGGCACGTCAACATAGCTACCAACTTATCGTTTTCTACAATTGCTGTCACCGAGGCGTTACCGATTAGAGAACGGAATTCGATTGTAACTTGGCTAGGTATAATAGTGGCCCAACGTAAACTATACTCAATTAATTGTGAAATATTATACTCTGTGAGTTTAGTTTTCAAAGTTAACTATATCCCTCTTTTATCGTAGATATCTACCAGGCAACCTTTGGATGGACTGTAAGAAGTTAAAGTAAAAAAGGATGACTATCCATAACGACTGTCAAAGGTGTACAAGTGGACAAACGGCTTAGCGCGCTTTTCAAGCTAAAAATATCAAATGTAAACTTAAGCAATATCACTGTATTGTTTAAGAATGTTTTCTACATAATTACAGAAAGGTTTTTATAAATTTATTTATAAAACCTCAATTTGTTTCGATATTGAGATAGATTCATGATAGCACAAGTTTAAACCTTAGTGGTTTTTTTTTTGCTATTTAACCTAAATAATCCTGTAATCTTTGTTTATATGATAAATAAATAAAAAAAAAGGTATGAAAGAATCTCGATATGTCAAGATAGTCATTTTGTAAAGCTGAAAAGTTGAATTAAAAAAAAAAAGTGGAAATTTCACCAACCTTTTTCTCTAAAATCTCTAAAGTATTCAGCAATATCTAAACCCGTTATAAATCTAAGGCCAATTAAAAATTCGTTCGCAGAATAACTTTGAAACTTGCCTAAAATAATAATTATAATTTAGGACTAAATACTAAAATATCTTCACTTAGGCCCAAAAGGTTTTTAACTAACTTGGAAATCTCGGAAGCTGGGAATATTAAACTGGAGTTTAGTTTACAAATGCCATTAATGTGAGAGCACTTTGTGTTCGGACGAACACTTTGAATTTAACAAATGAAAGGCTTTGAGCACCGGAGATTAATACTAATGAGCCTCTTAAATTATTATGTTTGTTTGTTTGAATTGAGCCCGTTTGAACTTTCACCCTCAATGAATAGGGGAGTGTTAAAAATGGACACTTCGGAGTAAGCCTATAATATATTTAACGGCTTTATGTGGAAATTAGTATTCAATGACGACGATGGAGCAAGTTTGCCTGGAAGTCAAAATTCACTTTAGATTTAAAGACTCCCAACAAACTATATTGTTATTATTACCTACCCCTTGTTATGTCACTTTAAAGACTCATATCTTATGCGCACGGAGACAGACCACACATTCACCACTTTTCTCCGACCACATCCTGTTACTAAGAGAATATTAACATAGCATAGTCGGCCTTATAATGTTCCCACTGCTGAGACTCAGGCCTCCTCTTTATGAGAGGGAACGTGCCGTAATCCACCACGCGGGCCCACTGCGGATTGGTGGATGTCACACGTCTTCGAATTTTTGGTTCTAGGACATGCCGGTTTTCTCACGGTGTTTTCCTTCACCGTTGTGATGAAATAAATTACACAAAGTAATGTATCTGGCTGGGTTTGAACCCGCGATCAACAACTCGTAAGTCGGGGCTTTTACCACTCGGCCACCACTGCTCAATATAATATTAACATATCGTGAAAGAATTCCAGTCATTTCCGGTCCGATCTGATTCCGATCTTACATTAACGCATTATTCACGCATAGAAACGACAATTATCAGGGTCATTTTGCTATATCAAGATAATAGGATTTAGATACTAACAACTGACTTGATTATATAGACTTATTGAATCAGTGGTCTGCCGTGATGGAGACGAAATACTTGTTGATTTTGTGCGGGGCGTTACTGGGCCTGGTGCAGGCGGGGAGGCATGATATTTACTCCAGGTATACTTATTCATTCTAAAAAATTAATTAGTCAGAAGCAAAACATACAGGGTGTAAGGGATAACCCTCCACAAATTTGAAGGGCTTGCTCAGCAGACAAAACCGAACAACCTTCCACAAGATTTTTATTCAGGAAATGAAATAAAAAAAACAGCCTCTTCATACAAACTGTTTTTTTTTCGTTTCCTGAAAAAAAGTCTAGTGGAAGGTTGTTCAGTTTCGTCTACCGAGCAAGTCCTTAAAGTTTGCGAAGGGCTGTTCCTTACTCTCTGTATAGGAAGAGCTGGTGTATTAATTCGCATTTCAGCTTAAATATACGGACATAAGATATACATAATTGTTGCCAAATTGATCGAAGTAGACCTTCTCGTATCTAGAGAGTTTCTGTGTCGTCGTTTTGGCTGACATAGGCGTAATTCTTGATTATCAGTAGTAACAAGTCTTACCATGCAGTGCATACCACTTTGTTTTTATATATGTAGGAATCCATTAGTGTGATGTCAAAATAACTTTGTGTTGCGTGTTGTTAGACACGTGTATACTTTATTATTTTTAAGCACCTACTGTGTCTTGTCATGGTGTACAATAACGGGTATATGTCTTTTTTTTTATATTAATGATAGGCTTGCGTTTGACCACTATCTCACCTGATGGTAAGTCTATCTTAAAACTCACAGAATTACGTTCATTTGACCTCACAGTTACCAATGCACACAGCTCGTTTGATGCAGCAGTTGAGTTATTGGTTGTTGCGTAGCATGTCTCGGATACATTTTCCGGACAGAACAATTGTGTGACCTTCTAGATCGTTCGGATTAGATTTTTAGGTATGCAAGTTTAAACCTATGTGAAAGCACCTACAAAGCAAGAGAAACTAGTGTAAAGCAAGATTTAAAAAAATAGTTGTAAAATAAATATAAGGGACAGCCTTGGGACAGCATTTTTAGCATGTTCAGCCAAAAAATTATCTCCATTTCTACCGTTTCCTCAGGCATTCAGTCTACAATATCGAAGTCCGCAACGAGGCAGACCAGCAGCTGCTGCATGAGCTGGAGCACCAGTTAGACTTGGACATCTGGCAGGAAGGCGTGGCCGGTATGAGGGAGGCTCAAATCATGGTCGGTCCGGAGAGGAAACGAGAGTTCTTGCAGGCCTTAGAGGCTCACGGGATTGGATACTCTCTGCATTTGAACGATGTTGCTGAGTAAGTTTTGGTTTTCTTCTCCTATTTTCAATAGTTTTGCTCTTTTCAGATTTACTTTTATCATTGTTTCCTCTCCTAAAGAGGAGGCGAGAGTCCCAACAGTGGGGACATTATAAGGCCGACTATGCTATTGTTGAGCTATGACACGAACATTGTCCAAACCATCTTACAATATATTTTTCAGTTATTTCTTTCTATTTAAGAAACTTCTGCGAAATAAAATAAAAATGAGGCTACGTAGAATATACTCCTGTCATTGGCTAAACTAGTATAGTTTAAGTTTTTTGTAAGTGAAATGCGGTGAATGTTGGAAATTATATACCTACGTTGTCCAGCCCAAAAGTTGAGTTTGTGTCAAAATAAGTATTGAGAACAAGATTGCAGCGCCACAGACCGGTTTTCTTTTTTTATATAAATCAGTGCTTGACTGCAATCCCACCTGATGGTAAGCAGTGATGCAATCGTCGATGGTGAGGCGTACCGGTTTAATTGTATTTTCAAACAATTTAGAGACCAAATCAAATATGCACACAAAATATCATCCAAATCGGTCAAACCGGAGGAGGGCTTAATTTTTTCTTCGGGCTAGACCTTATCTCATCCCATTTGGGGTTTTTTTTTTTGGCTCGGCTCTTCTTGTCTTTGTCTTCTACTGTGCACGATTTTGCCATGTTGATGTCGAGATGAGCTTCAAGATTAAAGATTTGTAAAAGTTCAGCTTACAGTAATTAATTTGACTTTGTCCGACAGAGCACTCGAGCTTCAAGACCGTCAGATGGACACTTGGAGGTCTACCAGCCGCAACAGGAAGATATTCCAAGATTACCCGCGATATGCCGAGGTAAGCTATTGCTCTATTTGTGTCGATTATTTTATCTACACCATCTACACTAATTTATTAAAGAGGTAAATTTAATTTTTTTGTTTTATATTTTGTTTTTGTTAGTAGGAATCGCAATTGGACCAGTACTTTCAGAGATTACCTATCTCTGAAATTACTGGTCCGATTGCTAAAATTTATTCACCGATAGAAAGCTGCTTTACTCGTGAGTGACATAGGTTATATATTTTGTGTATGGGGGCGAAGCCGCGGGCATAAGCTAGTCTGTAATAACTAGCTAAAAGACAGACAAGCAGAAGAGAAATTATGCTGGGTACATGACAGGAAAGATTACAATCTAGAAGGTGAGCGGTGTTGATTTAATGTGCAGTATTTTTTAGTGTTCGGTACAAAAGTTGGCTGAAGATAAGGCTGTTTGTTTATGCTCCGGTGAAGCGCATATTTTCACGCGCACTAGGAAATCAAAACCTTTCAGTACCTTTCAGGTACTTTCCATTGACCTAGTATTAAAAAAATGGTATAAAGCAAGATCTAATAGCACAATTATAGGAAATTTTTTGAAAACTCTTTTGTACTTACATCACACAGGATATTTTTGTTTGCCATTTCAGAAATTGAATTAATATTTACATAGGTGAGTTTGTAAGGAACTCGGTGTTACTCGCAGTTTTTTATTATTGATTGGTTCTCTTTTTAGCAATGTCTCATTGATGGTATAGATTAATTTTTCCAACACTACATAGTTTAAAAGACACTTTTCCTGAGCACATTATTAACATGACGTCATCAACATTCCTTGTACAGAAAAAGTTGTCCCAAGCGGCCAAGTTTTACATTAGTATCCCTCCATTATTTTTCAGTAACATGTTCATAATTTCAGTGATAAATCATAAACTAAATTCACTAATACATTGCTAATCTGATGTTTGCGTGATTTAACCCAAACAGAATAAATACTACAACATTATCTATTCATTTGTTAGTTAAAAGCTTTGCGGGTTATTCCGAACTCATTTGTATATGCCTCGTAATTTCATACATTATGAATGGGTTTCTATTATTTTGTTCGAGATTCATCGGGTTAATATCAGATAGTTCAATTGCGTTTATGATCTGTCTAGCAGTGAATCATATTGAAATACTAGCTTTTTCCCGCGGCTTCGCCCGGTCTATCGGTGAAAAAAATGGAATCGAACCAGTATTTTCACCTCTCAGTGTTGGTGAGGTTTATTTAGAAACAAAATATTTTTGATAACATAACACAGATAAAAGAAGTTAAAATATTGATAAGTTTTTGGTGGGTCTTTTTTTTCGGTGGGTTTACTCATCTAAAGTTTTCATCCTGTAAAAACTACAAATAGTTATTAACAATTTTAAAAGATACAGAACTACCATAGTTCTGTGTTTTGAAAATTGCTAATATCTTAAGATTATTTTTGCCATAGCTTTAAGCCCTAAAAATATTTATTTTATAATATAATATCTAACCTACTAGCTTCAGCCAATGGTTTCACTTGCGTGATGGTAAAAAATTATTCCAAGGCAACATAGGTACTACTGAAACAAAAAGTTTGTATGTGCTATTTAAAGACATGGTCTAGACGTGTACCAAGTTTTATCGAAATCCGTTTTGCCGTTCGAGCCTGAAGAAGTAACAAACACACACACACTTTCAGCTTTGTAATATTAGAGGAAACAGTAACAGATATTATTTTGAATACGAATTTTTTTTCATCAGACTGGTAAAAAAAAACTTAAAATACAGGGTTATTTGTAAAACACGACTGTATTACTAACATCATGAACAACAACTTTTGTTCTACGACATTTTCAAAACATCATTCATTTACCAAAAACGAATCTTGAAGATTTCATTGTTCTATCTCAACACATTTCAAGTTTGTATTTTGCTATATCTACCTACGTTTGTATGCTGCGACGCAAGCGCATAAATCAGCCCCGCCACCTGATCTCCACTTCCTTCCGCTATTGTACTATCGCTTGCTTCGCATAGACTTCGTAATATTTAGAACGTACAATTTCATCAGGATGAAATAAAACTTTTTACAAAAAAAAATAACCGACTTACTAAAAAAAACACTAAAACCATCAAAATAACTTTAATTTCGGAAGTCGGTGTTTCTATAATAGTTTTGCCTCTTCGTTATTTAACACCGACTTCCGAAATTAAAGTTATTTTGATGGTTTTAGTGTTTTTTTTAGTAAGTCGGTTATTTTTTTTGTAAAAAGTTTTTTATTTCACACTTTTTAGTTGCAATATACTAACAGCCAGAGTACCTTTTTCTCATGACAATTCCAACTAACTCAAACCCTGCTAGGATACATTGTTTTATTATGAAGTTCCCGTGTCTACCTTCCGGCTCCATCATCATCATCAGATCAGTTCGATAGTACCTGATAGCCAAAGTGCATCTCATGACAATTCTAATAAGCCCAAACACGGCTAGGATACATTGATTAATTACGAAGTTCCGGTGCCTATCTTCCGGCTCCATCATCATCATCAGATCACTTCGATAGTACCTTATAGCCAAAGTGCATCTCATGATAATTCTAATAAGCCCAAACATGGCTAGGATACATTGTTTAATTATGGAGTTCCGGTGCCTATCTTCTGGCTCCATCATCATCATCAGGTCACATTGATGATACCATTTTCAACGTAACTATTCAGAACTATTCATTTATTTGTAACTATGTTCATTGAGAGATCTGTGTGAGTTTGAACTTCCGTTGGCCATTTCTAGTCTTCTTCACCAGTTTCACTTCATCAAATGTCATGTTTTGACTATAAATGCTTAAGTCTTTGATGAAAATATCAAAAGAACTATATGGTTGCCTATAATATTTGAGGATTTCCCGCGATTTCGCCAAGATTCCATCATCAGATCCTGACTTGGTGACTATGGGACCATTTGGGAAGTTTACCCTTTCCAACAAAAAAAGAATTTTTCAAATCGGTTGGCAAGTGACGAAGTTACGCGCGAACATACATAAAAAAAAAAATACAAACATCCGAATTGAGAACCTCCTCCTTTTTTATTTAGAAGTTGGTTAAAAATATGATAAATTTAGAACAAAAGTTCTTTACGATGTTAGTATCATAGTCCTAAGAGGTTGGTAACCTCTCAGGACTAGTGTTTTACAAATAACCATATTTAAAGACAAATAACAATGTTAAAGTATTATTATTTCGCAGGTCAACGACTACCTAGAGGATATTGCTCGTCGGCATCCCAATTTGGTGAAGCTTGTGGAAGCAGGGAAGAGCTACGAAGGTCGTGATATCAAGTATTTGAAGGTAACACGTTTACACAATTATCTTTTATCAAGTCCGAAGTTATTATAGGACAATTCCTTTATCACAAGAGATTATTCGAGTTTATTTTTTGATTAGATCGTTAGCAAACAAAATAATAAGGAAAAGGAATGGAAATATACAATGCCCTCTGAATGTACTGTCATTAGTGCGTCACTGCGGGGTGACAACTGAAAACCAGCGCTGGGTGACTGACGCCCAGCAAAAGCTGAGGTGGTCACCCTTTCGGTGCGGGCATGATTGGCACACTCTATACTTTTGTTCTTTGTGTTTGTAACCGTTGTATTGTATCTGTTAAGTGTCACGTTCTTCACCATATAGATCTACGCTTTGGAACGTGCAATTTAGCTTCACTTTTCTTGGACTGACCGACATTTGACTATTCAAAAGTGCCTGCAAACGGTCTATTTGAAATAAATGTTTTTGGTTTGATTTGTCCTGAATAAAAGATTTTCTATTCTTTTCTATCTTGCTACTTCTGTACCTGATAATGTAGACCATCTAGATCAACCATGCCATGTTTTACCTTGGTTGTCTGCTAGAAAATGCCCAAGGCATTACTTTCGCCTTTGTATTTTTGTGCTGCATGAAGTCAAAAGGATAAACTGACTCACTGACATATCATCGCACAGCCGAAATTCTTGGGACTAGGAGCGTGAAATTTTGCACAAGGGTTCCTTTTATGACGTAGGCGAGCACTAAGAGAGGATTTTTAAAAATTCATCCCCTAAGGGGACAAAACGGAGCAACCTACATTCACGCTGGCGAAGCTTCTAGCAGAAATGCACGATATGCGCGTGGAGATGCAACGACGGGGTGAAAGTCCGCTGCTGTGACAGGTTACGGCATGGCGGACAGAGCTCCGGCGGGATCTCATGGTGAAATGGCGTCAGCGACTATCGCAACCCAGTGCTGGCCACGCCACAATTATGGCGGTAAGTCCCCTCTTTGAGGCGTGGCTGGAAAGACCTCACGGCGTCCTTACCTTCCGCTTGACGCAGGTCCTCACCGGACATGGCAAGTTCGGGAGGTTCCTGTGCCGGGTTCGGGCGGAAGTGACGCCCGGGTGTCGCCACTGTGCGGAACGCCCGGTGGACACGGTGGAGCACACAGTCGAGGTGTACCTTGTTTGGGCGGATCATCGCCATGTCCTTGTGGGGGCGATCGGTGGCGGAGACCTCTCGCGCTGTCCTTGTTTCAGACCATGGTCCAGAGCGAGGAGGAGTGACAGACTTCTGCGAGGCAGTAATGCTTGCAAAGGTGTAGGCCGACCGCATCAGGCAACGGCGTTCTCGCCGCCGCCGGGATTCCGATCCCGATTTCCGGCCACCGTTGGCACGGGCTCGCGGACAGTGAACAATGAGTAGCTCGCTGTCCGACCGTCCGGTAACTGTCTGGGCCGAGCCCAAGTCGTCGACGGCGTGCACTGTTCCCGCGCGCCTAAAGCATTTGTTAGCAACAGTAGGAGCCCAGTTGGGTCGAAGCCTACCGGGGCCAGGGTTAGTTTCGAAAGACAGCTCGAGCCCCGGTATGAAGGCTTGAAGGAACGGGGTGGGTTTTTAGTTAGTAAGAGTCTGACACTATCTCTCGCTCCACCCAAGAGCGGGAGTTGTCATTGATTCCCACTATAAAAAAAAGATAAAAAAGCTGCTAGCAGAAGCTAGTAAATAAATAATTAAATAAATCAGCAGAAATTACTTCAACCCGGACTGAACAAAAAACGTCTATTTTTGATACATACAAATCACCAGATGATACATGAGTGATGATGTAGGCGTTGATGAAGTACGGATGCCCAAAAATTGCCTATTTACTCATAACTCAATTATACTACCTGATTATAGAAGTCAAGATGCACAGACTCCTGCAAGAAATACTTCACCGATAACATCATATTTTCTATCGTGTCCAGATTTCGACTACCAACTTTGAAGATAAGAGCAAGCCAGTGTACTTCATGACCACAATGATCCACGCGCGCGAGTGGGTCACCACCCCGGTGGCTCTCTACTCCATACACCGGTTAGTGGAAGACATCAGGTCCGAGGACATGGATGTCCTCAACGACGTCGACTGGATCATCTTGCCGCTCCTCAACCCAGACGGCTATGAGTTCTCGCACACCCATGTGAGTATCGTTAACTAGTTTTTACTCACAGTCTTTCTCACTAGACACTGGGATTTTCTCCCAGATAACAATAGAAAGCTGCAAGGCTAAAATGGGATTGGGCGCATGTACACTGACCGTTGGGCAAGAATCACCACAAAGTGGGTACCAGAGGACGGACGACGCCGCCGAGGTCGACCTGTGAGGAGGTGGTGGGACGACCTAGACACGTATAGCAAGAACTGCTTCGAGGTGGCTCAAGAGAAGATTACATGGAAGTAATTGGAAGAGGCCTTTGCCCAGCATTGGGAAAGTATAGGTTAATTAAAAAAGAAACAATAGAAGTATTCAAAATCTGATCAAGGTTTATAACAATCGGTTACATGTTAGAAAATAATAGATTTACTTAAAACTAGGCAGACAAATACTGGCCTTATAACTGGCCTGTTGGTCTAGTAATTAGAGACCCTGCCAGATGTGGTGGGTTCGATTCCCACCGAAGACAAATGTTTGTGCGATGAGCATGATCATATTTGTTCTGTGTCTGTGTGTAATTTATCTTTATAGGTATGTATGTATTTAGAAACATATCAATATGGTTATCAGTTGTCTAGTAGTCATAACACAAGCTCTGCTTAGCTTGAGACAAGACGGCGTTGTGTGTCAGTTGTGGAATATTATTATTATTATTATCAAAAAGTTTAAAAGACACTTAAACAACCGAGAAATGTGTGGGGATATATTACGTTACAGTGCTCGTCGTCGCGTTGGCTGCAGTCCCACTTAATTGATGGTAAGCACTGCTGCAATTTTAATGGTAAAGTGCACTAGTTTTTAAGAGCCCATTCATTTTAGCTTTGAAGTCATTTGAATCATAATCGGACGGGAAGACTGCAGCAAGAAAAAATTTCCAGTCCTTCAATGAACGAGGATTATTAAAGTTATTCTCTAGTATTTGCCTTTAACATTCCGATAGATAAATGTCGTTGGCCTGATTGTCATTGGTAGATCGTAATAGATAGCCAGATTCTAATAAATAATTTTACCATTAAACATCAGTAACTAAGTCAGGAAGTCAACCAGTCGACACTCCATTTAAGATGCTGGTGACTATATCTGGTTTGACTGGAAGCTAACGAAGGACTTTTGTTGTCACCCATCCACAGACCGACCTAAGCAAGTGTTGCTTAACCACGAAGATTGAATCGTGACGCCGTTTTTATTGAGCCATGGATACTATGAATTATTATTTTTCTAGGAACGTCTATGGCGTAAAACAAGATCCAACCATACTGGTCACCCGACTTGCCTCGGTGTGGACGGCAACAGAAACTTTGGCAGAAACTGGGCCACCATTGGGGTCTCATCGGACCCCTGCAGCAACATTTATGCTGGCCCAGAAGCCTTCTCAGAGCAAGAGACCAGAAACGTGAGGGATATCATGCACGAGTATCTCGATAGGATACAACTCTTCATGGATATCCACAGCTACGGGAAATATGTGACTTATGGTTTTGGTGACGGGAGCTTGCCAGACAATGCAGTTCAGTTGCATCTTGTCGGATCAGCTATGGGGTCAACTATTGATGCTAGGAAACAACCTCAGGCTAGATTTTACCTCGTCGGAAACAGTGCTATTTTGATGTATACAACGTCTGGCTGTGCTCAAGATTATGGTCAGGTGAGTTGGGCAGATGGTCTTGTAATACTGGTTGAGGTCATCATCATCATCATTTTAGCCGAAAAATGTCCACTGCTGGACGCAGGACTCCCCCAAGTGTCGTCATAACGAAAGTTCCTGTGCGTCTCTCATCCATCGGATCCCAACCATCAAAAAGAATAGAATTGAAATACTTTTATTCGGTACAGACGCAGCACAACGGTTATATATACAAAGTAAACAAGAATAAAAGTACAAAGTACGCCGACACCTCACGCGTCACGCGGTCTACCTTATGGGCCTTCCAATGCTGCGTCTTCCGATAAGCGGTCGCCACTCTAGAACGTTTTAGCCCCATCGACCATCGGTTCTACGAGCAATGTGTTCTGCCTACTTAGAAAACTATGGTTACATTGGAACGCATTGCTCAGTATTAAGAACAAGGGGTCGGTTGAAGTGCAAAATCAATAAATCAATGTTTTTCAGTCAATTACAAGACAAAGATGTCAGTATATCTCCTAATTACAATTTTATATTATTTATAAATATCAGTTTATCGTCAACCGACATCTTTAATTATTGTTTTATCATCAAATTACTTTCGTCACTTGTAGTGATTTCAATATTATGATTAACGCTTGACTTAGTATAGTGTCTCTGATAACATCATTACATTACGATACCTAACAAATTAATACCTAATCAAACCCCACCATCTTTTGATCACCACTAAATAATTAAAAATATACTGTTTCTTTTTTGTGATTCATTCTGTGATACTATCAATTATGACGATTATGTATTTATTTTTATTAAATTAATAAAAATAAATACATATATTTTCAATTTTAGGAAAGCTTTACCATTGGCATATTTTTTTTTTATTTTTTATTCATCATATCATATTGAGCCCAACAGTTTGTAAGTTATCTAGTCATATCGTCGCCCTCCCCGCTGACTGTCCTATTGCACAAACTGGCGTATCTGCACTGATATTACCTACGTGTTCATAACATTATTTCGAATAAGTTCTATCTGTATCGTTTACCGTTTAGAAGATAATCACATATTTTGTTTTGCGTAAGTGCAAAAAAAGGGAAAAAATATCCTTTCTACCTTCGTATCTTAGGGCTTTAGGGCCACTACTAAATAAAAGAATAAGCCAAGATTAATACAAAAAAAAAACTTATTAATTCATAAATAAAGCTAACGAAACTAATAGTAACAAGATTTTAACGCCCGACCGAAAAACGGTCGCCCTGGAAAAATATCTATTGCTAATTAGGACAGTTAGCCGGGTGGGTGACAATATGAGGCACTCATGCTGTACAGTATTTGATTTAGTATATGCGAAACACGTGTCTAGTATTTTTATGCAAAGAATCTGTGTACGATGACAAATCATGAAGTTATAAGCTTGTTATAAGCTTACCTGGTTGGCCGCACAAATACATGATCACCGGACCACCCGGGCAACTGAGTGGTTGTTTTACTCCTGCATTCAGCTGTGCGCTAGTGTCTAATGTCCGCTACAACCTGCCATGATCTGTGTTGTACTTAGTGTCGGTGGTGTTCAACTAAGTTTTTTCAAATATTTTTGGAAAAAAAATTACTTAACATGGTGTAAAAAATATTGAAATCGATTTAATTACTGATTCTGAACTAACTATATTCAGACTTCGTATGTACTAAAAATAATGTCGTGTATTATATGCTCAACCCACTTGAGTAAAGAGTCAAAGGTTGCAGTTGTTGTTAGCATACACAAAGGAGATTCCTAACACTAACAACACCCGAGTCCCAGCAGTGGGAACATTAAAAAGGCTGATGATAATGATGATGACTAACAACACAAGAAATACACTAATGCTAGTATTGCCGTATTTTATCGATGTACAGACTAAAATAAGAATTAATCAGAACATTGCAGCACATTTAACGTATGAATATGACTTAAATAATGCCTTTAACTTTTAAGCGGGCCGATCGTTGTGGCGAAACTTGGGGGAGACTTATGTCCAACAGTGGACATCTTTTAATGATGATGATGAATGTCTTTAATTTTTATCAGTACAGGGAAATGAAGAGCAGTGGTTGCCGAGTGGTAATGGCTCTGACTTACGAGTTGTAGGTCGTAGTTGTTACTTTGTGTAATCTATCTCATCACCAATGCTCTCAAAAACGGTGAAGGAAAACATCGTGAGGAAACCGGCATGTCCTAGAACCAAAACATTCGAAGACATGTGATATTCACCAACCCGCACTGGGCTGCGTGGTGGATTACAGCCCATTCCCTCTCCTAGAGAGAAGGCCTGAGTCCCAGCAGTGGGAACATTAAAAAGGCTGGTTATGATGATGACAGGGAAAGGGGATTGCCCAGCCTCTATGGTGTTCCAGGCCAAAGACGGTCATCATATTACTATCAATGATAAAACTATGGTTTTTTCCATAAAGTGACTTTTTATTTACCACTTATTGTTTATTATAGTGGCACTCATTTGGAACTAAGGGAATATATATTTTTTATGGCAAAATTAATGAACAAAGTATTTTTTCTCTAGTCAATTGTCCGCTCATGGCCTCAAATGGGCAATCCCCTTTAGATTTAAAAAAACTTTTTTCTTACAAAATTTTCTCCTCCAGGAAATTGGCATTCCATTCTCGTACACGCTGGAGCTGCCGAGCTACGGGTACTTCTTCGAGGTGCCTCCTACATATATAGACTATATCACCGAGGAGACGTGGCACGGTATCGCCGCGAGCGCCAGGCTCGCCAGGTCCTTCTACAGGGCCCGCTACAACGCAGCAACCAGACCGTGAGGGCTGGAAGGAAGAATGTGCAAGACTGTGTCGTGTAAATAAATGGTATTAACAATGTTACTTTATAAATAAAATGTACAATATTATAATTTTTTTTTTTTGTTTTTTTATTAATTAGTATATTTGAATTGTAAGTAAGTTTTACACAAAGAAATAATAAACAAATTAAACAATAACTTAAATAATTAAAAATAATATATATGTCGCAGTAAGATAGATAAAGTCGTAATATAGTTATATCCCTAGGGATATAATTATATACCGTAACATAGTTATACGAAAGCGATTCTTTACTATCTCACTAGGAATATAGTTATAAAACCGTCGAAGTTTAGTGATATACTTATATTACTAGATTAAGTTCAGTGTTATAAATATATAAGGGTTTGTCTCAAAACAGTCATATTGTATCATATTATCATCATATTGTAGTATATCAAAGCTTATTTACACTAAATGCCTAGCTAAATATGACGTCATAAAACTCCTCCGCATCGCTGTCGACTGGAAGTGTGCCCAAAAGGCTGGCGGCATTGCCACGTTGTATGGCAATGCTTATTCTCTGACCGAGGTAGAAGCCAGCCCTTGGGTCACGCGAAGCGTCAATTAAGCGTTTTGAAAATTCTTTAAAAAGCATATGAGCACTCGGACCCCACGGTCCAAGAGTTTCAACCCCAAACGGCTCAAAAATATAACTGCCGACGAGGCTGTTATATTTCCGCCCCTTGAGGTTCTCTGCAGCCGTCGCGGCAGCATCAGCACAGCACGATGAGCTAGGAAGATGAGATAAAATAAATGTACATATAATAAATAAAATAATAATTAAAATTCATAAATTCACTTCTGTACAACAACAGTAAAAGTTGCTATCATAACAGATTATATATTATTTAGTTACTCTAAACTAAGTAATAAGTAAAACCAGCAGTACCTTCATCCTCTCTTCTACCTAAATTTATCTATGCTGTGCCCGACAGGGTCCATAATTGTGACTATTATTTATTTCCTTACCAACTATGTGTACATTATGGTACGCAATAAAGAATTGAATTGAATTGACTACGGTAGGCATAAAATTTGGTTAATTTGCCACAAAAATCATTAACCTTTCTCAAATATCTCTTTGTAAGTAACTTGAAAAATAATAATGAAACGAAAAAAAGTATAAAGGATCAGAATGGATGTCGTTTAAGAACAGCTACACTAGCGACTTCGTCCGGGTGAATTTCGGTTATGGAGGACACGAAACCGAAGCCAGAAACCGGGTAGTAAAGGCAAAAGGTAGGCTTTTGCCTTTACTACCCTATTTTCTTTTTAAGAGAAACCTTCTTCTTCTTCTTATCTGATGACTTCTCAAATTCAATTCCTTTTACTTTCTTCTTCCTTCCTACTCATTGTACTACGATGTCTCTCACAACGCTCTGGGTTTATCCGGTCCTCCTTCTTTGTCCAACCGATCTTTTTCTGGAATGCGCTCCCGTTGTCCAGTCAGGATGGCATCCAGCCGGTTCTCCTTTAAGGTAATGGCACGTGAACACATTCGAAAGAAGTTGACAGAATCTTCACAGCGGTGATGTGTTAGATTCGTTTCTCGTAATAATTTTATTTGTATGTATTTACATAATTATGGATTTATTTTAGTTTAATTTTCTATTTGTTTGTTTGCCTTTAAGTTGCACCGACCATGTTTTGTTTCTGCATCACCCTAAGGTCGACTGGTAGAAAATGCCTAACGCATAAGTCCGCCTTTGTGCAGTCCCTACTATTTAGATACATACATATAGATGCGTAACAGACAGACAGAATTACTTTCACATTTCTAATATTACATTTCCATTTTTGGAATTAAATCTGCCAATAAATGTTGGTTCAATGTGCTTTATGACCAATTTTTTGACGCCTACCATAAGACTATTGATTGTCTAGATTTAAGACTCCGTGTTTTTACATTTTTAATAAAATTTGTATGATTATGTTTTTGTTTGGTGTTTCTATTTTGTAAAAATTAGTGTAACTGTGAATGCTTCTGAAACATACGAGCATAATTTACCAAAAAATATTTCAATAAAGGACTGTAAATGCAACTTTAAGAATATTTTTCTATGTAAAAACAATGAATGCGAATTTATTCGATTTTAATAAAAAAGATATTGGTTTATGAGTGTCTAAAAGCCTATCCAATAACCGACAATTTGATTAGCTTTAACAGATTTGAAGGTTAGTAAAAATATCATACCAATGTCAGAATAAACGGATTTTTAGATACTTTTTATCTGATCAAATAGCAATCAAGTCACATCAATCATGTAAGAGACTCCAGGGAGCTCAAATCAATCAATTGAATTACATTTATGTGGGATCCTGGGGTGGGGAAAACAAAGTCATGCGCTGATGCCAACGTCATCTGGACAGGTAAACTCGTAAGTCTCTTAGAGAATGATTTTTTTTTTCGATGGGAAAAATCATCCAGTGACAACCCCCGCTCTTGGGCGGAGCGGTAGATAGTGTCAGACTCTCACTGACTAAAAAACCCATCCCATTCTTTCAAGCCTTTATACCGGGGCTCGAGCGCCCTTTCGGATAACCCTGTCCCCAGTAGGCTTCGACCCGGCTGGGCCCCTGCTGTGACTTTCCCTCGTCTTCTTCCATTTTCTCTTTCATACATTCTTTACATTTCTTCCTTCTTAAAGTTTTGAACGCAATTTTTCAGCCTTCTCATTCTTAAGGTGACCATACACGCTCAGGTGTACCTGACAGGTTTGCCTGCACAGTTATAACTGTCAGGTAAGCTTGAATGGAAACCTGCACAGTTGTGCAACATACACGCTCAGGTTTACCAGTACAACTCAACTGTACAGGCATACCTGTCAGGTATACTCTAGCGTGTATAGGCTACCTTTAAAGCTATGGTCGAAGTTCTACGTGTATTTAGTCTCATGATATTGTAAAATTTTAATTATGGAATTAAATGAGATACAGGTTACCACCTAGTTCAGGGGATAGGATCTAAACTGTTTGAGACTTATCACAGCCACCATGTTTTATACTGCAGTTCAATTAAACTGCACCAAATTGTATGCTTTGTATCGAGTATTTTTAAATTAAGTTCCTTTATATTGTAAACATTTTTAGTGGTGAGAAATAAACAATTATTATTAATTATTATTATTATTAATTCCTTTATTCATTTTTTTACACGTTACAAAATTTTTTAAATATTTCTTAAAAAACAATAAAAAAACATTTAAAAATATAAAAAACAGTATCCCACCGATATCGGGAACAGGGTCCAAGCTCAGGGCTCCAGAGAAAGGAACCTCCTAACTATACGAGCCGTGTCCAGGAGTACCGCTTTATGAATCAATTATTTATTATTAATTATTATTAAAGTAAAAAAATTAATATGTTTATAACACACCGTTCTAAACAAGGTCCGGAGCAAGGAGAATTGGTAGGCGGTCGCCTCTTTCTGCGTAGTAGTAATGTTAGCGAAGAAGGTGGCCGTAAGCGTGTAGGATCGGATTTCCTCACGCCCCAGCCGTCCGGATCCTGATCCCGATTTCCAACCACTGTAAGCGTGGGCAATGGGTAGCTCACCGTCCGGCCGTCCGGTAACCATTTTGACCAAGCCCAAGTCGTCGAGTTCCACGCGCGCCTCAAAAAGATGTCAGCAAAACCTTAGGGGCTCAACAGGGCCGAAGCCTATTGGGGCCTGGGGAACTCCGGGGACGCTAGGCAAGGATGGAATTTAAGAGTGGATATTACTTAATAAAAGTTTGACACGCCCTCCCGCTCCACTCTAGAGAGGGCGAAGTCATTGGATGATTTCCCTTCATAGACAAAATTATGCTACATTAGTAGTTTATTTTATTTTTTTATTTACTTGGGCCATTATTATTTTATCTATTAATTCAATAAACCCCAAGCAAGGCGCCGCGTTCGCGCACCTATTGTCTTTCTATTGTGTCTGTAATTTCCACGATTGAAAGGTTAATTAAATAAATGTATTTAATTTTCTGCTTATAATTTGTATGTCTGGTGTATACCGTAATGTCACGAAAGGTTATAAAAATATGTGAACTGGAGCGAAATAAAGTTCAAAGTAGTGTTACACAAATATTCTAATACGTACTCACTCATATGTGCAAAGATGCTTTATCTAATCTCGTAAAAAACAACAATTTAAAATATTATAATTCATAATATGTTTTAAAAAGAGTGTCCATGGAGTTTCTTGCACGTTCTTCTCCATAGAGACCTACTCTTTGGAACGTGCAATTTAGCTTCACTTTTCTTGGACTGACCGACATTTGACTATTCAAAAGTGCCTGCAAATGGTCTATTTGAAATAAATGATTTTGATTTGATTTGATTGATATAAATATGGCCCCAGAATCGAACATTATATACGTATCTGTGGGATTAAATAAAAGCTCAACCGCATATGTAGTACTCGACAATGTGACTCGAACAACCGAACTCAAAACTGAAATTAAAATTTTCACATCATTAGTTCATACGAAAGACGTCTCACACTAACTGCGTAGTGGCGACCGCACCGGAAGACGCAGCGTTGATCTCTTACGAGGTAGACCGATGACCTGGTGTAGGTCGCCGAATTCCGATGGCTGCAAGATGTACAGGACTAGTCGTTGTGGCGACACTTGGGAGAGGCTTATGTCCAATAGCAGACGTCTTTCAGCTGAAATGATAGTGATGAGATTTTTAAATTTCTAATAGGCTCTTTAACCTTTGAATACCGTAATAAAACACAATGGAAAGACAATGAGAGAGCTACCGCTGGCATTTGCTTGGGGTTTAATGAATTAAATGTATGACCACTCAACTTTATCTAAAGTAATTGTACTAATTCTAACTAGTTTAGTCTGGTTGTGCTCAAGGAGTTTTACGATCAAATGCACCATGCTATCATTCTAATGTTACTTACTGCCTACAGAAGATTTATTAAGGGTGAGTTGCATCATTTAGCTATAAAGCCGTTAACAGTTGTCAAATCGTCGAATTGACCAATAGGCCGCCGTTTCACGGCTGGTTATGGCTTGGTTATCGTTATAGTTAAATGGTGCAGCTCACCCTACTTAGGGGGTTTCTTTGTAGTAACTTTACTACAAAGAAAAAAAAAAAACTGGGCAAGTGCGAGTTGGACTCGCGCCCTGAGGGTTCTTTGGAAACTACATTTCCCGAATGGATTCCGAAGTTTTATTTTGTGACGTAGTTAACAACAAATTTACTGTTTTCAGATTTCTTCCTATACTTGTGCTATAAGACCTTGTTTTGTGTCAAATTTCAGGATTCTGGGTCAACGGGAAGTACCTTATGAATTTCGATTTTGGAGAGTATCAAAATGTACACTTTTTTCGACATAAACGGCCGTATCTTTTTTATTCCTTAACTTTATTTTTCACAGTTTGAAGGGACCGCAAACCTGAGTATATGGTTTTAATTTGAACTCGATACCTTCACGCATTCTCGAGATAAAAGTCGGACGGACAATAAAGTGATTCTATAAGGGTTCCGTTTTTTCTTTTTGACCTACGGAACAAATGATAGATATCTAACGTTAACATTTTTATCTAAATCTCCTAATCCCACAGTGGCTAAAACAACTTTTAATATTACCAGAAACAGAATATAGGTGCAGTACAATCTTGATTTATTTAAAATTCTATATAGGTCTTCTGATAGGTGAAGTTAATGCAACGAGGCAGTCAACCTTCGGGTTAACAAAGTGTACATTTTGGTAGGTGTGCACAATTAATAGCATTAGAAACACCACGCTGCGCTCTATAACTCAAATAGCAGATGTCGGGGAATAAACAGCCGGGCTGAAGTGAGAGTGGGCTGGCCACATCGCACGAATGCACCCGGACAGGTGGGCGAGGATTGTCACTCACTGGACGCCTGAAGGAGTTCGACGCTGTTGAGGTCGACCGCGGCGAAGGTGGTGTGATGATCTGATCATGTTCGCGGGGCAAATTTGGCTAGAGATCGCCCTGAACAGAGAATTTTAGAAAGAGAAAGGGTAAGCCTTTGCCCAGCAATGAGACACACAATAGGCTTATAAAGAAAAGATATTTCAAATAGGATAAAGTAACATAAAAATTTGATGCAACAATAAAATACATATATCTGTATGCTAAAATTATAAATTAATAAATAAAAGACTCACAAATATAATAATTATGGCAAAGACAAACTAAGGTTGAGAGAATTTGCAAGAGAATGAAAAAAATAGAAACGAATCGGATATCTGGTGACTATTCTGTATCCGGCTCATATTTATTATTCGACCGGACGTCGGATTAAAAAAAAATACAATATTAAACCTCTCCCAAATAACAATCAGTGATCACAATTTCTTCATTTGACAACTGTTTGTCTGCAAACCCACTTAATGGTAAAGCACACCAGTTTATTAAAGCCATATTCACTATAGTCTTGAAGACATCTAAATTTAATCCCATCCGATTATTCGGACGGGAAGACCGCAGCAGGCAATTGTTCCAGTCCTTTGATGTACACGGTATAAACGACCGACGAAGTGAAACGCCTATTCCGGACCGTAGAGTTGTCAACAGTGTAAGAGTGAACAGTTGCCGTATGTTAGGTTATCAAAGTAAAATTCAAAGCCATTTATTTGCATTAAATGCGGTACAAAAGATGGTAGCTTATAATATATTAGTGCAGAGACATTTTGCCATGAGTAATTGGCATGCAAATATTAAAGTCGTGTTATGTGATGTCCGATGGTAGAATGATGATGATGATGATAATGGGTTGATGAGAGTGGAAGAATTTAAAAAAATAGTACTCGCATGTGGATTGATATAGATAGATATTATATTCTTTATTATCCACCATAAAAAAATTACAGTAGAAGTTAATAATAATAATAAGCATTAATCTTTTTTTTTATGGGAGTATTATCGCTGAAAGAGATTTTCAGTAATTTTAACTTATGTGATGGGATTTATTTTTGTTTAATCGTTAATTTGATGCTATCAACTGCATCATAATGCTCAAAGAGACTTCATTCAGTGTATTTAGATGTTTTTTGCGGTAAAATTTTTGACACTGTCTGATTGTCAATTTTTCTATCATTTTACGTTACATTGTTTAAATATTTTTGAAAACTATATTTTGGCGTAAAAATCCGCCATTTTTTTTAAATTTTAATTTACTCAGTGTCACTTACATATAAGAGTCAAATCTAACTACACTTTTCAAGCTAAAATGCAAGAAGTCGTTAAGGCTCTAGGGCCAGTCAAAAAAAAAACATGCCTACAAAGACTCAGAAAATATAACCCTTCTGACACAGTCGGGTAAGAAGCCTTAAAAAGCAATCTTAGAATGTGTCTTGAGTCTCGCGGGATGCGTTGACTCTCTCTTCTGTTCTCTTTTTTTTAACCAGTGTTGAAGATGAAGGAACTTAAAATGTGACATGGCAGCTGAAAAATTACCAGTCTTAACTGATGGTATCCATTAACAAATATGTATTTTATTCCCCAGCACCAACCAGTGCAACCATTTTGAAGGGATCTAATGATTACATAAATGCCATCATCAGAAAGAGGTTTGAGTGTCATGTGACTTTTTGTTCTCTACTCCTCTATATTTTTTTACAATATATATTCATATTTGTCTCAAAATAAAAATCAGTACCTACGTAGGTATGGTTTTGGCTGATCAAAACTACACTTATTTTTTAACACATTGTAATTTGATCAGTAAAAACATACAGGTCATTAACGACACCATCTGTCATTGGATAATCACTGAAAACAAAGCAATACTAAAATAACTGTTCCACAGATAAAAAACACGCAAGGTGAGCGCGTGCGTCCTGTTAAGAATGACGTATGCGAGCGACGTTGCCGCTCTGTGCATGACGTGTATGGAACGTTTTCCTACTTTCGACACAGAGAGACACTGTGTCACCAATTTTAGTTCAAACCTTTATTGAATACGAAGACTCTGTTGATGACAGAATTATCACTATGACTGAGGAAGACGCCGAAAGAGACAAAAACATCCAACATCATTTTGCTTATCTCAAATATGCAAAGCACGTAGTGAAGGACGGAAATATTAATACTCTGTCCCTTTCCCTCACATAAAGTTCGTATAAGCACATCTTTGTCTTGCGATAAAGAATGTGAACAGTCTGTAGTTTCCTTTATCTATGTTTGTATTTGACACACCTGTGCACAGTGTTTTTGTGTGTCAAACTTTAGTCATTCAGCAGTTAGTGAGTGAACAGTCGCGTGCGCATCAAATGTTTACGTTTTTTATTTAGTTTTGTTGTGTTTTGACAAGTAATAGCTCAAAATGTTTATGTCATATGAAGTGTTTGCTACTTTTGGGATATCTGCAGTAAGTACAAATGATTTTATTGGGTAATTTCTCGACTACCTTTGTTTCATGGCTTCGATCAGGATGTTATTGGTTATGAATAGTAATGAGGTTCGATTTGATGACTTGATCACGTTCTTTTCTCTCAATGTGACATTATACAGTTCTTGTAAATTGAGTTGCTTTTATATTATGAATAAAGAAATTAAGAATATGGAGTTCTTGGTTTTCTTAGAAGAGGTGGGCGTTTCTCGTAAAATTATAAAGTAATAATGAGAAATTTTCCATTAACGTTATTTAGAACGAAAATCCTTGAACGCGTAATAAATCGTTAATGAAGTGTTGTTAATTAATTTGATTTTATAAGGGTTTATGATACGTTTAATTTTATTTGACACAATTAAGATTAAACCTTCAGGATTCTAAGCAAGAATTATAAATATTTGAAAGGCTATAGTTATAGTGATTGTTTAGGACAGCTTCGAAGATATTAGCAGTATTATAATACTAGCTTCAGCCAGCGTCGTCACTTGCGTTAATGTAGGAAATAATCCCAAAGGAACTATAACCTATTCCGTATCATTGTTTAGTGGTGTGCCAAATTACATCCAAATCTGTTCAGCCATTTAAACGTCAAGAAGTAATAAACATCCCCACAAGTATTCATACAAACAAACTCTCACCTTTATACTATTTGTGTGATTTAAACTATTGATAGCAATTTATATTGAACGTCTATGGAGTACTTTACTGAGGCTCAACTATATAATATACTCCTCCGTATCGATATCACTCAGTTTTTGAGTTTTGATTAGGTCGAACTCTGTTCAAGCATGACAATTTTTGCACATAGCAGTATTAAAGTCGATACAATTTGTTACAACTCTACGTTACGTTTGACAATGTCAAAGATAGGTTAGAGTCAAAGATGCATTCATCGATCATAGTAAGCACCATAGCATAGCATAGCATAGTCGGCCTCATAATGTTCCCACTGCTGGGACTCAGGCCTCCTCTTTAGGAAAGGGAATGGGCCTTAATCCACCACGCGGGTCCAGTGCGGGTTGGTGGTTGTCACATGTCTTGTCCTAGGACATGTCGGTTTCCTCACGATATTTTCCTTCACCGTTTTGAAAACAGTGGTGATGAAATAAATTACAAAAAGTAATGCACCTGGCTGTGTTTGAACCCGCGACCTACAACTCATAAGTCGGGGTAAGCTCCATAGATAAAGATATGAGAAAATTTCTATGGTAAGCACAGATTGTGACACATCGGGTAGAACAAGATAGAAGGATAACTCCTTCTATCTTGTTCTATATGTGTTGACTATCATGTCAGGAAAAGAGAAGAGATAGAGTCTGGCTATTTCTCAAAATCGAATCCTAATTCGAAAACAGGATGTCAGTTAATATACTAGTCAAAACAAAATAAGGGCCACTTGTTATTTTTAACAACGACAGCGATCATTTATTTTTTATGCGTTCTCAAGTAGCTGAATGTTTTTGTAGAGTTACCTTATTCGTTTACAAACATTTTTTGAGTGTTCTCTACCTGCTTAACTGTGTAAAGTGGGTAGTTTTTGATAATTTATTGTAGCCACTGAATTTAACCCAATTTTGAAACGGATTTTAACTCGGCCAAACTGACGATTCTGTGAAGAATAGTTAAGTTTTGTTTATGTAGTGGCTGAATTAGCATTTTAATAAAGTTATGCCAAGAATCCAACGACATATGGTCTTACCAACCGTAACTAGGGCCGTAACATTGCTTCAAGAAGGCCATTCGCAGCGTTCTGTTGCGTTGCATCTGGGTTTTTCTTGGCGAACGAATCAGAATACTTGGAATCGATTCCGAGGGACTGAGAGACGAACCAGGAGACAGGGATCTGACAGATTTCGAGCAAATACCGCTCAGGAAGACCGCTACGTGCGTTTTACTGCACGCAGAGAACGCTGCATTACAGCCCGCTCCTTACAAAACCGTTTGCGGCAGGCGACGGGTACACGTGTTAGTGATCAAACGATTAGAAATCGGTTACACGAGGACCAGCAGTTCTCCAGGAGACGCGTAGTGCGGATTCCGTTGACAAGTGCTCATCGTGCAAACCGATTATCGATCGCAAGGAAGCATCTGGCATGGGGTATGAGTGACTGGCGCCCAATATTGTTTACGGATGAGTGCAAAGTTACATTTTTTAGTGATGACTGACGCATTAGGGTCTGGAGGCGTGAAGGTGAGCGATTTTCGGATGGTTGTATCCATGGAAGTGACAGATTTGGGGGCCTCAACGTTATGGTGTGTGGAGGAATCTCTATATCAGGTAGAACCGAGTTGGTAATTCTCAACGAAGGCACAATTATGGCTCAACATTAAATCGAGGAGGTCATATGACCCCTTGTGGTCCCATATGCGTAAAGAATCGGCGCAAGATTCCGTCTGATGCACGATAATGCTCGCGCTCATACAGCTAGGGCCACCGGGGAATCCTTAGACGAGGCTGGTATACTGACGTTGCCTTGGCCTGCAAACAGGCCGGATCTCAATCCCATTGAACACATGTGGGATTTACTAAAACGCAGTGTTTGAAGCACAGACCAACCTTTGCACAATGAAAAACAGCTAATAAACGTTCTAAAATCAAGCTGGGAACAAATTCCTCAAGAAACAGTGGTACACCTGGTGGAGAGTGTACCATCCAGGCTTCAAGATTGCGTTAGAAAACGAGGAGGGCATACAAAATATTGAGGAAATTCACAAAACTACCAATACCCAATTTGTTTCTTTTTCACTTAATTTTTATTCCTTACTTTTTGTTTGCACAAATGTTAGTTTTTAGAAAAAGTGGGAGTAATTTTTTTTTTCGGAGAAAGTCCTTCATTATTTTATGCTGTTTACAATAAAAATCAATTAATTTATCCAGTCGAATCATTAATCAACCCTTGAATCTCAAATTTTCATCAGAATACTATAAAAACGTGGTGGCCCTTATTTTGTTTTGACTAGTATATATACCAGACAAACGTAGCATTAATAATATTATATTTAAAGCACGTAGGTACTCAATATATCGTTTATACATTCAGTCGACGTTGGCATCCACATTTGCAAATTATAATTAGCAATAAAATATCAAATAGGCGAAGGCTATACTTCTTAGAATATATCATAATAGTACCTAACCTAACCAGCGAGCGTTGAATGTTCCTACATTGCGAAAGAAGAAAGAAACAAATGACACACGTTTATTTGGCAAACAGATAATGAGACACACAATGATAGTATAGAAACTTAAACTTAAAATATCTTAAAATCTCTTTTACATCAACACTGTCTGTCTCACGGCTGCGCCATCCATTGCAGACTTGATCGCTCAAAATAAGTCTACAATTTACAAAATTTGTACCTATGTGAACTATTAGATATTATGTACTTTTCCAAGTTTATCTAGGAGATTATTGAAACCCCGTGCCTCGGAAAGTACGTAAAGCCGTTGGTCCCGGTTATCATTCGTAAATCTTTGACAATCGTAACGATGCCAGAAAGTCAGTCACCATCAGACCATCAGTTTATCTATGGAGTATTACGTTGCCACCCACCCGTTTACTACAGTATCATCACCCAGTATGTTATTGGGAGGTCTGAAAGGCAATCGTTCCATGCAAAATACTGGTATTCAGCCGTATCAGGGTAGATTCTAGGTTAGGCTCGTTGGGAAAAGGCTAGGAAGGTGAATTGTGATGAAAACTCCCTTCACTGTGTTCCACTCAGAAACTCCCTCAAAGTAATTAGCTATGACAGACTGACCGACTCGAATATACCTAAACCGCCTATCTAAGCCAGCGTTCTAAATATGGGCTGCCCTAATGTTTCAAACAGTTACCGCAGCAGTCACGCAATGGGCAATTGGAGGAACACACGCTTCACTCAGAGCAGAAATTATTTGATAAATAGTTCATTAGGAACTATTTATCAAATAATTTCTTCTTCTTCTTAAATCCAAAAACAAATTGGTTGTGAAACATGGTCTTTATTATTCTCATAAAAAATATGACATGTGCTGCCCAATCTAAAACAAAACATAAAACACATCACCTTCCAATTTCAGATCCTGTCATTCACACTATCAGTAATCCTGCTGCTAATCCTGGCAGCCAAGCGTGGTCTCCTCCGAGTCGGTTCTGGCACCAAACCCGCCAAGTTCAACCCTCTTCTGATACCGAGTGCGCCAATCACTCCCAAGATCGTCGAGATGACGCCGCTGAAGGATCATCGAGCTATTTAGAGGGAGAAAGAGATATTTAGAAGGAGGACAAAGCGATTGAAGGGATCCTGTGAAAATATTAGAGTTATTTGATATTTATTCAGGTATTTTTCATTGAGTATGATACCAATCTGTGCTTAGAGGACCCTGTAAGAAATGTATGGATATTTTCAAATTTGTTTTATTCCCAATAATCTATTGTTACTTTTCCGTCCATGTTCAGAATAGTCACAAAGCATTCCAAAAAAAAATATTGTAATATTGAAACTCTTACATTCATTTTTGTAGGAGTTAAGTAATGATTTTTTTATTTGTTACCTTCTGATTGTAACTAGTCGAATAATTTTCTTTTGAAGAATGTATTAATTATTTAGTATTTTATTCTAATAGAGAATCTCTTTTACCACAATTTTGTAATAGTACCTAATCATTCATTTGGCTAGGATATCAGGTATTCATTAATTAGGTTAGATCCCAATATTTCCAATGTGGTTTACGTGGGAGATAAACATGTTTGCAAAATTAGTTCCAATTCAATGTTAGTTTACAATATTCTGCCTTTTAATTAGAAAACACAATTTTATAGTGATTTCTGTATTTTTTATTGTATGGGAGAGAAATATAATTAAAGAAAAAGAGCTATGAGAGTATAGGACCAAAGAGTGTACCTTTATTAGCTTACACGCTTAAATTGAGCACTATATCTCATGTGTAGCTAGCACATCTCCGTTGAAATTGCAAAATTATTTTTATAAATTTTTTAGGTAGGTAGGTACTTAATAAGCCCTCAAACTATATCACTATTCAAAACTTAGCATAAAAGCATTTTAAAATTATTGTCTCTCATAAATTTACACCTGTGTATTTACCGATAAATTTTCTACCATCTGATATTCACTTTAATCTAAGTTAATTACATATAACGAGAACTAATTAAAATGATATTACTTACTTACCTTAACGCGGAATAGCTTAATGATTAAATTAACATACTAACTAGTTCGTAAGTGCCATAATATTATAATTACGAGGAGCATACAATATTATTATTTAGATCCTGACTTTGTTTTCGTCGATCATTTGGAATTGTGACGTCTTTTAATTTAAAAAAAAAAAAACTGGTTTTTAAAACCTCTATGATGTGTTATTTAAAATATAACTGGTAGTGCGAAATATTGGTAAAAAATACATTCGAATTGTTACATTTTTGCTTCATAATAGAAAACCAAAAAATGAAAATTGTATGAAACGAAATTTACAAAAAAAATTGTGTTGTCGGGATTAGGATTATCATCTGTCGCATGTTGGTCTTATTAAATAGACCTCAGATCTTTACCTTTAGTCAATCTTTTAATGATTATGATTTTCTTTCTTTCTTTTTTTTAGGTCAATTTTTTTTTCATATTTTGTGTCTTAAATTCACGCCTGATGCTTTCAGCAGAGCAATATGTCGTCGACATGAATAAATTAACGAATTATATGATATAGGTAAATCTTATAACGACAAACGATTGATGACTTTTTATAATCAACAACGATGATCAAAAAGTATAAAATTTTTGGGGTTGATATGTGCTACCACAGATATTTTGGCCTAATTACAATATTTAAAAAAAAATGTATGTCATTACTTAATCAGTATTTTAGCCCGGTCCATCAATACACATTGTGGTTAACGTATTAATAGAATAGTATAATAAAATTTGTATGTATATAAAATGATGTTTAAATAAACTTGCAAAATAAACGAATTGTTTTTTTATTTACTTTTATGATATCGGAAACTCAAGGGGGTAGCTTACCAAGGGATGAGGAAATTGAAGTGAGAAAGTCTTTGAGTGGAAATATACCGTCAAATAAAAAATATAACTATATTTGAAATATTAAAAAGAAGCCTTCATTGCGATATCAGAGTTCTCCGCGCAATAAGAGCATGTACTTCTTTTATATCTTCTTCTTCCTGCCCTTGTCTCATATTATAGAAGAAGAGCATCATCACTTTTGATTTAAAGACCCCTATGTTGGCTAATCAGGAAACACAGACCCTAGCTGGAATTTCACTTCTTAGCTGACCATTGGCACAATATTTTTTTTTACCCAAAACGTACAAGATCAAATAAAGCATTTTGCCTTGCCGTTTATACCGCGTACATCGAAGTACTGGAACAATTAGCCTGCTGCGGTCTTCCCATCCAATTAAAATTTAGGTGCCTTCAAAGCTAGAGTGAATAGGCTCAACGCTTCAATCTTGAGGATTTAAGTAGGTATAAATATAGATAAATGGAAAGGTTGTTTATTTTCGATGTTTATAGAATACTTTATGAAAAACTTCTTATTTACATTCTTAGATACATACCATATAAATAAAACGCTCAATATTTTAATAATCTATGCGGACTTTTAATAATCTTAGTGTTAACCGAATGGCGCGAAATTACGCGTGAACGCCAGCGTTCGCTCGGGGATAAACTAGTGCGCCTCACCATCATCGATTGCATCACTGCTTACCATTAGGTGGGGTGCACCACAGTGCGTTTTACTTAAGAAGTTCCTTCGCCGTAATGTTGGCAATACGGAAAAACAGTGTTGCTATATTTTTAGCAATGAAATTACTTAATATTAGGGAGGTTAACTGATATTTCGTTACTTTTAACAATAGCCTTACAATTTTATTTTTTTGGAAACTGTTTAAACTATTTTTGAATAAAATATAGGACGCTGGGCTCCATTTCGATTGTCCTGCAATTCTTTCAAATACCTAAAACGCCACAATATCGTACCTCCCCATTAACAACTTCCTTTTAGACCTGTTTTTTTTTTTCAATAAAATTCCATTCCCCTCGTATTTCTCCATAAAGTGGTGCAACTACCGTTACAAACGATTTCGTTTCACATTTCATGCAAAAATTTTAGTAGAGTAGGCAACTCTTTTCTTTTTTCCCTTCTTTTTTCTGTAGACAGACAGGGGAGCCAACATTACGGCGAAGGAACTTTAACTGCAGTTTATATTATTATCAATTAAAACAAAAGACGTTTGGAGAACGTCGCGTATGGTTTTATTTATAACAGAGTTCAAAAAGCTTCGCAGTTGAATATTCTCAGCTTACCCTTCTTCAAATTAATTGATCACGTAGATTTTAAATGTTTTTGTTAATTAAACATTATCGAGGCAGTTAAGGTCTCAAATATTATAGCGATACGCTTCAGATGGAGAAAATTTAATTGAGTGGAAAGTGAAATGGTAATGGGTTGCTGGAAAAGGGGTTCAAATGTCTTATAAAAATAATTTCTAGACGATATTATTTAACGGTTATTTAGTGCTTCCGAAAATTATCATGTGGCTTTATTTAGGGACTTTAGGTCTTCGGTCTTCCTTGTTATTTTCCACTTGTTATTATTTTCGGCTATAATAATTTTGCCATAATAAACTGCTTATTATATTTCTAAACACATACTTACTATAAATTAATTATACCCAGATACACAGAACAGCCACATGGTGGACCGATGACCTGGTGAAGGTTGCAGGCATTCAATGGATGCCAGATGCACAGGACCGATCATTATGGCGCCACTTGGGGGAGGCCTAAGTCCAACAGTAGACGTCTTTCGGTTGAAATGATGATAATGATGAGATACAGAACAAATTAATGAGCGTGCCCATCACACAAATATTTGTCCTAGGTGGGACACGAACCCACAACCTTCGGCATAGCAGTCAGGGCCACTAACCACTAGACCAACAGGCCAGTCAACAAACAGTGCTGCACTACAAACTTCCGTCTGAAAATTTTAAAGAGTTTCTGCAATTTTCCCACGTAGGTAATTAGTTTTAGAAGAGACAAATGACCATGATCTATCTACGAGTAATTCTAGATGAGCTCGCTCGAGGCACCCAGCTCCCCGCACCCTGCACCGCACGCCGCGCTCGCACAGCGACTTAGTACACCACTCCGACTCCGTGTGACTAATGCGAGAAAACTTTCTCGTTGTTTTCAAAAGGGTAATGTCACGGCCGTCATATATTAACAGAAGATGATAAAAACTTTTTATGTGCCGTCCCTCGACATCGAGATCTCCCGGAGTTATGGCCCCGGGGCCTGTTACTACCATATTTCATTTTTGAGGCCGAAATCGTCGGAACTTTACTTTTTAGGCACATATGTGTGCGCTGTATTTTTGTTTTCAAACTTTTATTAAGCCTAAATAGGGATTTTAAATTGGTTTAGGAGAAAACTGTACATTGAATTTTTTTTTGTTTTCAGAAAGTTTCTAAATACGTTTTGTTGGAGTTTTTCTGCTTTAAAAATGACCAGCTCACTTTATATTGTACAATAGAGGTCGAATTTGACGCTGTTCGTAAAAAGAGTAACAGTTTTTATGACGTCAAATAAATTCTATTTTTATTTTGAACCTAACAGTCAATGAATGTAGTAAATATTTTGACATAGTCAACCTATATTGTGTAAACCTATATAGCTTCGATATAGTGTCTAATATTTTTATATAAAGAATCGATGTATATTTCATAACTGTATCATGAAAAATCACAGAGTTATAAGCTTGTTATGTTACCTGGTTGTCCATACAAATACGTGATATCCGGGCCATCAAGGCGACTGAAGGGTTGTTTGGCTCCCACATCCAGCCGTGTGATGGCTCCTAATGCCCGCTATGATCTGCTGTGAATGGTGTTGTACTTAGTGTCAGTAGTGTCCAACTTAAGACCTATCTATACATCTATACATATAAATAAAATTGGAGTGTCTGTTTGTAATATTGAAATAACTGATTTTTGCTACATCATATGAATATAATATATACGGTACATACACCAAAATAACATTTTTGTCTGTCTGTTTGTTTGTCTGTCTGTTTGTCCGGGCTAATCTCTGAAATGGCGGGACCGATTTTGACGGGACTTTTTTGGCAGGTAGCTGATGTAATAAGGAGTAACATAGGCTATTTTTATTTTAGAAAAAATGAATTCAAAATCCTGTAGTCCACGCGAACGAAGTCGCGGGCACAGCTAGTTTATTTAAAATATTTTTGGGAAAAAACATAACATGATGTAAAACATATTGGATTCAATTTAGTTACTGATTCTGAACAAAGTATATTCAGGTTAAATGTTGTAGATTTAAGAATTGTTGAAAATTAAAATAAAGCAAAGAAATCTTGAGAGCAGTTATTGATTAAATTAAAGGAGTAAATAGATTTGTGCGCACTCTGGCGACGCTGACGTCGGCGCCATCGTCGCTACAAATTAAGGGTCGAACGTTTTCTCGGGACGTCTCCTTGTCGTCGATGTTTCAACCCAATTTCCTTCAAAAGCGAGGCGATGGAATTCGATTGAGCGACGTTTTCCGCTGCCGGCAGCCGGCTTGATTTTATTACGGCCTCTGATGCTCAGCTAAAGCTCTTTAGTGGCTTTTTAAAAATATTCACGATTGGAGGGAAATGAGGTCCACGAAGATTGTGAAATAGTTGGAAGTGGTTTACGTTAGGAGGTTGTTTGGATCCCTCCCTCGGGAGGTCGGCAATCTTCTCGGATCGGACGGAAAGTAAGCAATTGCGGCGTGCTGGCGGGTTTATCTAGTTATACTAACTGGTGGGAAGTGACGGTTTTAAATAAAGTTGGTTTGTACAGTTTATTAGGTTAGGTGCCTACGTTATTTCATTATTTTTTACAGAAATGCAAGGGTTTTTTTTTTGAGATGGGAAATCATCCAATAGCTTTTTCCGCTCTAGGGTGGAGCGAAAGGACGTGTCATACTTTGACCTTGCTGAGCACCTACGGTTTTGCTGACATCTTTACACACCGTCGATAGCTCGGGCTCGGTCCTTACCGACAGCCGAACAGCGAGGTACCCATTGCTCGTCGTCCGCTAGCCAACGCGCCTTTGTGACCGAAGATCGTTCTGTAACTATCGGCACCTGGGGGGAGAGGATGTCCATACCCACACGTTTGGGGCCATCTACATTGCTAGAATTAGTGCTTCACAGAAGGAGATGACTGAGGAATGCAAGGGATGAATAAAAACGAAACTTTGATTAGGTTTTTCGCTTTTATACCATACTAACTTCTGTCAGCGGCTTCACCCTCATAAGAGTAGAATATTATCCCAAGGAAACATATTCCCAGAATAAAAAAATTCTAATATATATGCTATTCCCGGACATAGTCTACTATTTCAGTTATTTGAGCGTGAAAGAGTAGCAAACATACAGGCACACGGAAACTTTTACTTTAATAGTATGGTAGTGTGATTAGGGCCGTGGGTTAAGTGAAAATGGACCCAAAATGAGCAAAGTAAAGAAGGAACAAACGACTGGGTTTTAGTGAGTAAAAGTCTGACATGAATTTCCGCTTCACCCAAGGGCGGGAGAAATCATTAGATGATTTCCTACCTTAAAAAAAGCTTCTATGAAGCATCGATTTATACCGCAAAAACCCTTCAAAATCTTGTTTCTATTCACCCCGTTTGACGATTGTTGTAAGTCACAATAATCAACCACAATATAACTTAAAATATTTGTGACTCACTTATAGGTTACTGAATGTGAGTGCGATGCCCCTGTTCAAAACATGAGCCACACGGTAGACTGCCCCAAGTGCCCACACACTTGTACTTTAGAGGATTTGATGAGTGCTACCGCTGCTGCAGTTAATGTAGCCACCTAGAGGGTCCAAATAGTTTAAAGAGTTTACCATCGATTTGAAAAGAAGAAGAATTTATAGGTAGGTGACAGTACTCACCTGTATTTCCAAAAGCTTACCCATCTGGCCATGGTTGCTGAAGCGTATTCCCTTCTTTGCTGTAGTTGTCACAACTGCCTACCAATTTTGCAATTGGTATAACTACTTTATAAAGGGTCCTCCACATGACTTTTTCATGAAATAACATGTAAAATTCTGTTCATAACAACTCCCGTTCTGAATATACTGAAAATAAATTCTCCGCTATCTCTAACCACTAAATTTTTTGCTACATAAACAGCAGTAAAATAACACGCTTTACTAAAAAAACTAAGCTCACACACAAACTATCAGTAGGTACATCAAATATCATAACTAACTTGATAAAATAAACAAGTTTGTGCGACCACGGAATAAAACCCTCGGTGTCCCCGCCCGCACTACCACTTCGTTTTCGCTAAGGGATCTTTCTGATTTTTTTTTCTTTTTTCTTGACGTTGCGTTATGTTAAAACCTGCTTCAAAAACGTTATTACTGTTAGAGATTGGCACGTTCAAAAAAATAATCAAACCCCACATCATCATCATCATCATCATCATATCAGCCGAAAGACGTTCACTGTTGGACATAGGCCTCCCCTAAGCGTCGCCACAACGACCGATTCCGTGCGTCACGCATCCATCGGATTCCCGCAACCCTGACCACCTTGTTGAAGGATTAAACCCGACAGTTTTATCATATTTTTTAATTTTTGTATACCAATGTTTTAGTAACAAGTGAAAAATAAAGTGTACAACTGTATTGGAACTAGCGTGCTAACTTGTGTACTAGCGCAGGAGCTAGGGAATTCATAAAAATACTTTTATTTATCCTAAAAAAAGATTATTATTTTTCTATGTAATTATTACAAGCATTTGACTGGTCTACTTTGCGTCAATTCCGTCCATATTTGTATAGCCGTTTAAGCCAGAAAGAGTCATAATTATACACACATACAAATACACACGATATATTCGTACACGCTTTCGTCATTCTAATTTTATGTAATTACTAGCTTCTGTCAGCGACTTCGCCCGTGTGAAAATAGGATTGAACCATACGAACTGTGGACCCCTCTTTCATCCCTCTAGAGGGAAATCAGACTCAGGCCTCCTCTCTAGGAGAGGGAATGGGTAATCCACCACGCGGGCCCAGTGCGAGCTGGTGAATGTCACATATCTTCGAATTTTTGGTTCTAGGACATACCTGTTTTCGCAAACCTAAATACTAATCTGGCAAAGAAATCCCACAATGCAAAACCAAATAACAATTTAATCGATCTATTTGAGGCCACAGGAGCTGGTCGCAGTTATTGGTGGCTTTAGTTTTCCCATAGATCATGTTTTAAAAGCTGTTTGAGGTTTCAGGTAGTCTGGAAGTTCTGGATCCCAAAACTTTGCCAATCTGGTGAAATCGTGAATAGGTGCTCTCAAATAAATGATTGGGTTAGAATCAAATCGGAATTAGGATGCGTAAAAGTACAAAGGGGTTTAATTTTGAAATGAAGCTGGTTCTAATTTAAAGCCAACCCCTGTGTAATTAGGAGTTAGACATTAAGCAACCCTGATGAATACCCATCACGTGAAATTAGGATTTTCTCCAACTTCTAAATGAAAACGTTTATATCGAATTAACTAGCTAGAATTCCTACTAATATTATGAAAGTAGAAGTCTCTTTAAAACGTATTGGGAATACATTCATTGTGCTAAGGAGTGGAGTTCCCTGCCGAAGTCTGTATTTTTCAAATAGCAACATCCTAGGGGTCATAAAGTCTTACCTTCCGTATGACGCAGGTCCTCACCGGACATGGTTCGTTCGGGAGTTTCCTGCACCGGATTCGTGCGGAAGTGACGCCCGGGTGTCGCCACTGTGCGGAATGCCCGGAGGACATGGTGGAGCACACAGTCGAGGTGTGCCCCGTTTGGGCGGAGCATCGCCGTGTCCTCGTGGGGGCGATCGGCGGCGGAGACTTCTCGCGCCGGGCCTTGGTTGGGGCCATGGTTCGGAGCGAGGAGGAGTGGCAGGCGGTCGCCGACTTCTGCGAAGCAGTAATGCTCGCAAAGGAGGAGGCCGAATGCATCAGGCAACGGCGTCCTCGCCGCCGCCGCCGGGATTCTGATCCCGATTTCCGGCCACCATAAGCGCGGGCTTGCGGACAGTGAGCAATGGGTAGCTCGCTGTCCGGCCGTCCGGTAACTGTCCGGACCAAGCCCAAGTCGTCGACGGCGCGCACTGTTCCCGCGCGCCTCAAGGAGTTGTCAGCAACAGCAGGGACCCAGCCGGGTCGAAGCCTACTGGGGCCAGGATTATCCGAAAGGGCGCTCGAGCCCCGGTATGAAGGCTAGAAGGAACGGGGTGGGTCTTTTAGTCAGTAAGAGTCTGACACTATCTCCCGCTCCGCCCAAGAGCGGGGGTTATCATTGGATGATTTAATCCCACCATAAAAAAGGGGGTCATAAAGTCAAGATTGAATAGGTTATTTCCAAGCAAGCGTGCTCGACCATCGACCCTAACATCACTTATTATCAGGTGAGATTATCAGAGAAATTTTGATACAAGTGGAGAAAATTTGTTGTCATTGTAACCGAGAGGCAGAATTCAGAGCTGCAGGCGAGGATGTTATGGAACTACGTTTTTCAATACACTTACGAAGAAATAAATTAACCCCGGGTTAATGCGCCACTCGTAGGAGTTGCTTAGCACCCAGCCTGATAAATATGTAGTGACGGAGGTGAGCTTACGCACTTTTCCGCACCAGTGCGAAAAACAGTAAATTGCGTGCCTAATGTGTTTGTAAATCGATCAATGGATTTAGATATTTGGAACACGGACAGTGTTTGAGTTCGTATTAAGAATAGTTTTATCCTGGTAGCCGGTTCCCGTTGGATAATGTGAATATCAAAAGGGTTGAGTAGTTTTCTGATCCTAATAATGAAAATAAATAATACAAACAGGATTATCTCTCGGCCCTGTAATGGGAGAATAACATTAGACTAAAAAATATAAAGTAATCCTTTTACATTTTAAAAAGGTTTCTCAGAAAATAAATGAAAGAAAAATATGTTGAGTAGAAATCTGCATTTAAATATAAGTTTTAAAATACAAAATACTTAGCTTTGTACTTGGTTTATACAGGGTTATTTGTAAACACTAGCAACCTCTCAGTACTATGTTAAGAACATCATAAACAACAACTTTAGTTCTATAACTTTTAAAAATTTATCATATTTTAGTTCATCAGACTTTCGTACAAAAATAAAAGTATTTAAATTGAACGTTCTAAATATTACGAAGTCTATGCGAAGCAAGCGATAGTACAATAGTGGAGGGTAGCTGAACATTAACTTGACCTATTTATGGGCGACCCTCACTAGTCAGTCAGTCGCCTGAATGCGCTTACGTCGCGTCATACGTCTTCTTGTAGCGAAATTCGGCAGTGCGGATGTAATTATCTTTACATGATGGTGTATCAATATTCTAATGTCGAATGCTTGTAAGTTGTAATGACAATGTTACGGAAGCCTGCTTACTATTAATACGAAAACAATGCGCAGGAGCCGTAAGTAGATACAGCAAAATACAGAGTTCAAATGTGTTAGATAGAACCACGAAATCTTGAGGGTTTTTAGGGTTCCGTAGCCAAATGGCAAAAAACGGAACCCTTATAGATTCGTCATGTCTGTCTGTCTGTCTGTCCGTCCGTATGTCACAGCCATTTTTTCCGAATCTATAAGAGCTATACTGTTGAAACTTTGTAAGTAGATGTATTCTGTGAACCGCATTAAGATTTTCACACAAAAATAGAAAAAAAGCAATAAATTTTGGGGGTCCCCATACTTAGAACTGAAACTCAAAAATGTTTTTTTTCATCAAACCCATACGTGTGGGGTATCTATGTATAGGTCTTCAAAAATGATATTGAGGATTCTAATATCATTTTTTTCTAAATTGAATAGTTTACGCGAGAGACACTTCCAAAGTGGTAAAATGTGTGTCCCCCCCTGTAACTTCTAAAATAAGAGAATGACAAAACTAAAAAAAATATATGATGTACATTACCATGCAAACTACCAACGAAAATTAGTTTGAACGAGATCTACTAAGTAGTTTTTTTTAATACGTCATAAATCGAAAAAAATACATTTTTATTAAAACATCGATCAAAGTTACAACGAACTACAAGAACTTTTATATTATGTTACTTGCTGCTACGGAACCCTCCATGGGCGAGTCTGACTCGCACTTGGCCGGTTTTTTTGGTAAATGTATTATGTTTTGTAAAAAGTCATAGAACAAAAGTTTTTGTTTATAATATTAGTGGTACAGTCCTGCAAGGTTGTTTGTGTTTTACAAATAACGCTGTACCTCTTAACATAAAGTCGTAACTTATTTTTGAGTAACAGTTATTTATTTATTAAACTTCATGTAACACAACAGTACAAAGGCGGCCTTCATGCCTTAGGCATTCTCCCCTCCTCCTCGAGTCGTATTCCTCATTACTGAGGGTCGTGAAGTTCCCGCTGGATTAACGAACTGAACTTGAACTGAAACATTTTTCTCCAGCATGAATGCGGTCGCGGTCCGCCTTTTTTAAAGTCCAAGTCTCAGCCCTGTAGCTGAATATGGAGAAGACTAAACATTTGGCCAGTTTAGTTTTAGTATTCTCTACCAGTCAACTAAGGGTGGTGGAGAGAAAACATTACAGGTGAATAAAAAAATCGAAAATCAAACATAACACTGTGTTATGAAAAAAAAAAAATAATCTACCCGGCGCGGCGTCTAGTACTGTGATCTTAAACTGATTTTTAATGCAAAAATATTGAAGAAAAATAACTAACTCTCCTGAAAAAATACATCTTTGCTTCTACAACCTTATGCGTAGGAGGTATCGAAATACTCAGTGTGTATTATATTATAATATAATAAAAGGCTCTTAATATTAATAATAAATGCAACTTGTCTTTGAACTTTTGATATATCTAAGTAAACTTTTATTAATTATATTAGGCTCCTAACTCTGCTGATAAGTATTTCTTGACTGTTAAAGATTAAACAACCATTATGTGCTGTCGAAGTTTCTTTTAATGGATATATTTAAGTAAGTAAAACTTATAAGATAATGTAATTAATTAGATACACCGTAATTGACCTGTTAATAATCTAGTGGTAACATAAAAAGTTTGAGAATTAGGTACTTAAGACTTTTAATTCATTTAATATTTCATCTCTTTCGTAAGACTCATGAGAGACGGATTAATATTTAAAAAGATTTTAATATTTCGCATTATTTATTTGTATAAGCATAAGCATATGTCGCAGCCATCTGGTTAAATTAGCCATCCAATTGGACGCCTAGGGCGTTCGTTAAACGCCGGCATCCAATTGGATGCCTAGGCCAATAGTAGTTTGAACTAAAATCACTCAACGTTTAGCAACTTGGCGTATTGAAAGTTAGCCTTTTCGAAATGACTGATCAAGACTCAGCCAACTGATTCAAACTTAGTTCCGCTATTTATTGATTTAATAATATTTCAATATTACTTGGTGGACACTATTACTAAAAATTAGTTTTATGTAATTTATAAACTCAAGGTTACCCTACTAAACTAAATTACTACACAACGTTCAGCCATCTGGTTAAACGTTGCGGTCAACGACATGGCTAGTTGTTCTTCAGCCATTTCATTGGATGGCGTTTAACGAACGCCCTAGGCGTCCAATTGGATGGCTAATTTAACCGAGTGGCTGAAACACACACCGGTGCCGGTGCGGTGCGGTGCGGCGCCGGTAAAATAAATTGATTATAATTATAATTATAATCGTAATGATTATTATTATAATCGGCCTTTTTAATGTTCCCACTGCTGGGACTTAGGCCTCCTTTCTAGGAGAGAGAATGGGCTGCAATCTACCACGCGGGTCCAGTGCGTTTTGGTGAATGTCACATATCTTCGAATTTTTGGTTCTAGGACATGCCGGTTTCCTCGCGACGTTTTCCTTTACCGTTTTAAGAGCAGAGGTGATGAAATAAAATACACAAAGTAATGCGCCTGGCTAGGTTTAAACCCGTGACCTACAACTCGTAAATCGGGGCCATTACCACACGGCCACCACTGTTTGCATAATAGAGTTAAACAAAAACGTAAATTTGCGGCAGACTGTTTAAAGAAAAAGACTTTTTTTATAACTTTAAATAATCCTTTACTGTAATTCGGTATCTTACTAAACAATATGTAAAACAAAACACGAGACTTTTTTCTCCGAAGAAATACCAGAAAACTATGCAAAAAATCCAGACTACTTGTATTTCTTGTCTAGGATTTACGTCACAATACAATTTACCGCTCTCCATCGAGATCCATCTAACCCTCACCGCTAACGGTCCACTCTCCACCGACCGATGAAATCGAATTAGTTGGGGACGAATCGGACCCCATTGTTTAGTGCCAATACACTTACTGTTTATTCAGTGGGGTCGCGACGACCCGCGGTATTGACGGGTTAGGGTTGACTTGTTCTTGTTTAGTTTTAATGCAACTTCTGAATAGGGGTTATCTACAAGTTTGTGTGGTTGTTTCGTTCAGTTAATTTGGTGATGCGAGGGTTTTGTATGAGTTTTATTTTTATCGATGATGGCGAAATGTTTGGAGGGTTGCGTAAGATACCATCTCTGTTTTAGGTGGTTTCGGCTCATTACGTAAATATGTGATATATTATTCAACTGTAAATAAATGTTCAGAATATGTAAAGATCTTTTAGAACATAAATCATAAAACTGCACGAACCAAATCATTTATTTTTTATGTAAATTTTTAGAAGATGTAACTTTAAATGAAGGGTTCATTCTCTTTTTTAAAATTTGCATAATAATAGCTGCTCTGAACAATAGCTTGCATAAAATGCTGGCATCTTCAAAATGCAAGACAAATGAAAAAAAAAAGTAGAAAATTTTAACCATTAAAGAATTGCTGATAAACCCGGAAAATATCAACTTATTCGAACAAAAAAAAAATGGGAAAGAAAAATACAAAATAATCTGGTCAACGATCACTTGGTCCACCTTTAAACAGTCATCTTTATAAAAAAAGGACAATGCATACATTTTCCTTACATTTTCTTTTCTAAAGCCTGATATCATTTATAAAAGGAGTCCCTATATAATTACGAAGATGGTTTAAAAAGAGCATCGTTTTAAACGTACCCACTACAGAAGGGTCACTCCTTGAGACATTTGAGATATTTAGTTAGGTAAGATGTATATTTTTTTAAATGTGGCAATGGGCAGGGCACATTGCTCGCAGAACAGATGGCCGTTGGAGCAGAAAGGTTCTGAATGGCGACCACGTACCGGAAGACGTAGTATTGGATGGCCTCCTACAAGGTGGACCGATGACCTGGTAAGGGTTGCAGGAATCCGATGGATGCGTGACGCACAGGACTGCTCATTGGAGTGACACTTGGGAGAGGCCTATGTACAAAACTGGACGTCTTTCGGTTGAAATGTTGATGATGATGATGAATATATTTTCATCACTGAAACTGTGGAAAAGTCACAGTATTCCTGACAATTGCAACACCTAAAAGAGGGAAGCAAGCGGCTACCAGGAAACCGAGGCAATGAAGCTCGACAATTTCCGGAGAAGCGATTCAACTGCCTTCGATCCCGAACAAAATCGATTTAGCGCAGCTGTACTTAAATGTATATGGCCAAAAAAATAAAATAGTTATAGAAGCCGTTAGATAAGATAAGATAAGAAAAGAAAAGACGAGTCTTTATTTGCCTTAAAGTTGTTACAGTTAGGTTAGTGTTTTATTGAAATAATAATAATAAAATTAAAGAAAAAAAGAAAGAAAGATAATTTCTAAGACGCAGTGATGACATATGGCTCCAAAACGTGGTAGCTTACGATGGGATCAGAAGACTTATAGTGATCTAAAGGGCAGTAAAAAGGGCTATGCTCGGAGTTTCCTTGCGCGATCGAATCAGAAATGGGGAAATCCGCAGAAGAACCAAGATTATCGACATAGCATGAAGAATCGCCAAACTTAAGTGGCAATGGGCAGGGTACATATTGTTCACAGTACAGATAACTTTTGGGGCCGACAGGTTCTGGAGTGGCGACCGCGTACCAAAAGACGCAGCGTTGGAAGGTGAACCGATGACCTGGTAAAGGTTGCCGGAATCCGATGGATGCAAGACGCACAGGATCGTTCATTGTGGTGAAACTTGGAGGAGGTCTATGTCCAACAGTAGACGTCTATCAGCTGAAATGATGATGATGCTCAATACATATTGTATTGATCAATTCTTATTTTTATGCCAAGTCATTTTCAATGGTGTTATGATGCTAATACCGATGGATCTTCTGTATTTCCTTGTCTATGGCTCAAAGGATCTCTGCGGCCAGCGCAAGCAGTTTAAAGGAGAATGTCTGGCGAAGGTACGAGCTCACGGGGACCGATTATAATAACGGATAGCTTAATTAACTCGGCGCCCTTGTCGGTTATTTAAAAGAATATAGAAGCAAACGAGCGGCTAGGACGGAGCGTTTATTTTTTTTTTTTTTTTTGTATTTTTGGAATGAGTAAGAAACCAATCTTTCTACCTAGTTTCTAGCTATGTTGAGGCTGGTTTCTAGATTTTCTTTCTTAATTGATAAATTCACGTTTGCCTAGAAGTAAGTAACTTAGCTGTGCGTACAACGAATGTATTCCCAAAACGTTTAGGACGTATGGGTGGGATATCCACCTTGTACCGGTGGTATAACGCCGTACGTCCAGTGGTCCAATGACGGAACGGGCTTGGCAGAATTAAACTGTGCAATTTAAATGCCTCGATGCTGACAATTTTGAAGCTTTTATCCAACGACTGCACTATTGCCGATGATCTTTTTGGGATGCTTCTGATTGCTGATGATCTTCTTGGGATGCTTCTGATTGCTGATGATCTTCTTGGGATGCTTCTGATTGCTGATGATCTTGCTATCTGAATACTAGTATTTTACATGGAACAACTATCTAGCTGACCTTTACAATCCACCTACTGACCTAGATAGCTGGGTAACGAAGTCATCATCATTTCCAGCCCGTCACCCACTGTTGACCATAGGGCTCTTTTTTCTTGTGCCAATCCCCACCTTTTTCGACCAGTCTCATCCAGATTCTTCCTATAACGACAACATGTCCTCTGTTCATCTCTCCGCCGCACGACTAACATTATCTGTGTCTGGTTCTTAGAAGATACTCATTAATCGCCCCATTTCATGTGTACGCCCCATCCCTTGGTAATATTGGTTTCAGGTTTGCTAGCTTCTAGCTATCGTAACGACTGTCAAAGGTCTGGACAGCAGAGGCCAATAGTTTAATGGCAATGAGGAGTCGTGGTGTGTGCGGTTGTTCTACTTAACTGTGAGCTTGAAATTAAATCAAGGTTTTTTCTATTTGTCGTCCATGGTAATTAAAGTTTTATAGATGTTCACCAAGTCAAATTTATTTTGTTTAATTAGGAGATACTTGTTTATGTGTTTCAAAAGAGCGATTTTTTTATTTGTAATATCATCCAATGACATGGGGAGGGCGTATAATGACTAAAATGTATATTTGTGTTCTTCAGTTGCAGGAATTCGTCGTGGCCCTAGTGGGGATCAGCTTAACTGGGCGCCTATGGTTTTGCTGGCATTGCGTTTTTTCCGCCTGAATCCGGAGATTCAAAGAAAAAACGTAATGGTTTTAGGAGGTTCCTATTCCGTCAGGAACCTTTCAAACTTACCATGTCCAGTGCGAACCTGTGTCATGCTTAAAGTGAGGATATCGAGACACCTCTCCAACCACTCCTCAAAGAGGGTAGGTACTTACAACCGTAGCGTGCACATTCAAGAAGTGTAAAAGCATCTTTGTTATCAATGAGGTAGACTGTGCTTACAAGTATAATAAGATAGTATAATAGGTTCATATATGATCCTTATCATTACTTGATTAGATACATATTTGTAGGATCAGTAAAACCTCAGCGTTTCACCAGCCCGTCGGTTTTACCCTAGATATTAACAAAACTGTTAGGGGTCCAACAGCCATCGCTCTCATTTCCCCCGACTTCACTCAACCTCCGTAATAATCTAGATTCAAGAATATCATGAAAAATCAACTCGCTAACGTTTCCCTAAAAGAAAGACAAGATATTTTTATAAGAGAGACTTCTTTTTGCTCAACGTAGCCAATTTGGTTTTTCTTTCGTAATTTTCGTAAGAGTTTTTGTTAAGAAAACTAACGGAAAATATACGTCAGAATACTTTAAGAACTTTTTACAAGGGTTTAATATTGTTAATGATATTATATCTAGAGGCAAATAATTCTGAGATGAAACGATTTATTATGCTGTTTGAGAAATGTAATGGTTTCAAAATTAGAGTACTTACCTATTCATCATCGCCTACCTGCAAATACCTCATCAGACTGTCTACTACCTACATGCGCAGAGTAATGGAGTTCTTTGACCACATTGCCAGAAAAAATGGCCACAACTTAGAACAGCTTATCGTAACTGGCTTGGTTGATGGCAAACGACCAAGAGGCCGCAGCCCAAAAAGATGGGCAGATCAGATCCGCTCTACACTGGACACCCAATTGCACGTCGCACTTCATGACGCTAAGAACCGGTACAGACGGCGAGATACCATCATTAAGAAGCTAATACGGCGGGAACTTCACGACCCTCAGTAATGAGGAATACGACTCGAGGAGGGATTCATCATCGTTCTGTTAGTTGAAAGACACTCACACACAAAAATAGTTGGATATGCTTCCGAAAGCCACAATCTGCGAAGTTGATCAAACAAATCTCCGCGACTCTGGAACACAAAGGACAACAAAATGAACTCGGGTGGGTTTTAGTCAGTAAAGTCTGACGCTTCCTCGCGCTCCGCCATAAACGGGAGACGTTATCATACATTATACAGGCGAAATATTTTGAGAGTGTGTATGTTTGTTACCGTTGCTTCTTTCCGCTCGAATGGAAACGGATTTCTATGAAACTTGGCAAATGCGTAGACCAAGTTCTGAAATTGGTGATAGGGCTTTTTATACCGGGAATATGTTCCCTTGGGATATTTTTCTACCATATCATGTGGCCGAAGCCGCTGTGTCTTCATGTCTATTTGTCCTGTGCGTATCGCATTCAACTCCATAAAAGTACTATACCTATACATCATTAGTTATAGTATGCGAAATCTGAAACAAGTGTCTAGTATTTTTATGCAAAGAATCTGTGAAAAAATTTCATAACTATTTCATGAAAAATCACAGAGTTGCTTGTTATGTTACCTGGTTGTCCGCACAAAAAATGGTCACTGGGCCATCCGAGTGACTGAGGGTTTGTTTTATTCCCGCATCCAGCTGTGTGCTGGTGCCTAATGCTTAATATGCTAAAATATTTTTGGAAAAAAAAACATGCTGTGAAAATTTATTGGAATCGATTCAGTTACTGATTCCGAACATAGTTTGTTCGGAATATTCAGGTTTTGGCATATACTCGTATTAAAAATAATGTTGTATGTTCTCGGAAAATCATTCGTGACAAAATCCTTTGTTCCTATATAATAATCAGTTTATAATTGTAAACTGCGGTAAAATCATAAATACCTACAAGTGAAACCAAAACTGTAACGATACATGGTACTTCCATTTACACCGAAATTGCTGAATACACTATCAAAATTGCACAACAACAGTTGTTCGTTTAATATATTAAAACATAAATCATATACAAAGCCTGCACACGTCCCGCCGTTGTGAGCTAAGGTTTCAGTTACATTCAGATGAACTGATTTATTTGCGGATTAATCGAGATTTATTGTTGTAAAATAATTAATTAGCATAATTTGTTTATTAATTCAAGTAATCGATGACACGGTTGGCGCATTGGCAGAGATAAGCTCGCCGTCCGACCGTCCGGTAACTGTCCGAACCGAGCCCAAGTTGTCGACGGTGCGTACTGTTCCACGTGAGCCTCAAGGAGATGTCAGCAACCGTAGGGAGCCCAGCAGGTCCGTAGTCTACTGGGGACAAGGGTTTGCTTCTGAAAGAAAAACTCGACCCTGATATAAAAAGCGACAAAGGAACAGGAGTAGGTTTTTAGTCAGTAGTAGCCCGCTCCAGCTAAGAGCGGGAGATGTCATTGGATGATTTTTCCACCTAAAATCTATCAGTGAAATGGGGTCGTAGTTGACAACAAAGGTTTTTTTTTTTTATGGTGGGAAAAAATCATGCATTGACATCCCCCGCCCTTGGGCGGAGCGGGAGATAGTGTCAGACTCTTACTGACTAAAAGACCCACCCCGTTCCTTCTAGCCTTCATACCGGGGCTCGAGCGCCCTTTCGGATAACCCTGGCCCCAGTAGGCTTCGACCCGGCTGGGTCCCTGCTGTTGCTGACAACTCCTTGAGGCGCGCGGGAACAGTGCGCGCCGTCGACGACTTGGGCTTGGTCCGGACAGTTACCGGACGGCCGGACAGCGAGCTACCCATTGCTCACTGTCCGCAAGCAAGCGCCTACGGTGGCCGGAAATCGGGATCAGAATCCCGGCGGCGGCGATAACGCCGTTGCCTGATGCGTTCGGCCTCCTCCTTTGCGAGCATTACTGCTTCGCAGAAGTCGGCGACCGCCTGCCACTCCTCCTCGCTCCGGATCATGGCCTCAACCAAGGCCCGACGCGAGAGGTCTCCGCCGCCGATCGCCCCCACGAGGGCACGGCGATGCTCCGCCCAAGCAGGGCACACCTCGACTGTGTGCTCCACCGTGTCCTCCGGGCGTTCCGCACAGTGGCGACACCCGGGCGTCACTTCCGCATGAATCCGGTGCAGGAAACTCCCGAACGAACCATGTCCGGTGAGTACCTGAGTCATGCGGAAGGTAAGGACGCCGTGAGGTCTTTCCAGCCACGCCTCAAAGAGGGGACTTACCGCCAAGATTGTGGCGTGCCCAGCACTGGGTTGCGATAGTCGTTGACGCCACTTCACCATGAGATCCCGCCGGAGCTCTGTCCGCCATGCCGTGACCTGTCACGGCAGCGGACTTTCACCCCGGCGTTGCATCTCCACGCGCATATCGTGCATGTGTGCAAGGACTGTTGCCTCCAGATCCCAGCCAGAAGGCTCGCCGCTTCGCGGGAGACCGTGCAGTATCCCTGCACCATCCTTGTTGCCATGACCCTCTGGCAGGCGTTCAGTATGGCCGCCGGTTGCTTTTTCAGCGACGGCGCCCACACCGGCGCCCCGTAGAGGGCCATGGACCGAACGATCCCCGCGTAGAGCCTCCGGCAGGAGGCGTCTGGATCCCCAAGGTTGGGCAGGAGCCGCTTGAGCGCAGCCCCAGCCCGGTTGAGTTTGGGAGCCAGACGTCGGAAATGCTCCACGAAATTCCACCGGCGAACGAGTTAGACCTACTGTGTCAGAATGATGGAAGGAGGCTTTTTCCCAAGAGTTGGACAAAATAAGCTAACAAATAAAAAATTAAAGCGAGGTAGGCGAACAGAGAGTGAAGTCACACAAACCTCCATTGAAAAGGGAGGATCCTCCAACCAGACAGGTGTTATGGTCTGGTGGGCAACATATAGATAGATGATTTTAGGCTGTCGTACCTATATGCAAATCGCGAGGATAACTTTGATTGCGCGATGCAGGATTTCGTATTTCTGTAGTTCTTATGTGGCGCCATAGATGTCGCTACAACACTTTACCACAGGCCTGTGTCATTTTATGACAGAAATGTGGCTTTCTTTATGTCATTAACAATTGTTTCCCATACCTACCTACAAACTTACCTAATAAAATTGCCTACAATTTTCTTTTTTATCCTGTACATCAAATTTAAAGTTGCCTCGTCACTCTTCGTTATTCAAAATCTTTTAAATATTCTCTTTACCTTAAAAAAGTCTTAATCGCTACTACCATCAATATCACGACTCATCACAGCCTTACAACAAAACTTCCTTTTTAAAAAGAGCCTCTAAATACACCGGCTTCATAACAAACGCCGTACCCCGCACCCCGCTTATCTCCCCTGGGGGTCGTTACATGACAATAGGCGCTGGTGACGTCATTAGCAAGATGGCGCCGAATTAACTTGTTCAACAGTCAGCGACAGATTAACGTAATTGTCGTTACAGTCGTCCTAATATTTCATTATGCTTGCTTTTATTGAGTTTGGTGGAGGAAGGAAAGTGAATTAGATTTTTCATTTTAAAGATGTTGTTTGAGTAGCCTAGGTAAATTATGAGTGACAGATGAGATAATATATGTTGGTTATTATTTATGGCATGCCAAACTTTTAAAACTATCCGGGCTAAAGGACCGCATATGTATATGGAATCGTAAAGTGGAGTCTACAATAGAGGGGCCAAGCACGAGCGTAGCACACACTACACGAATTTGAGCTCGACTAGTACTCCACTTGTGCTCAGCTCATCTTGCGAAGACCCACCTTACTACTAAAGTGCAAAGTGTGCTGTGAATTCTTATGTGTAATAAAACACCAACATGCATATTCGAGCAGATTTATTTAGTTAACATTCATCATCATTATCATTTCACCCAAAAGATGTCCACTGTTGGACACAGCCCCCCGCCACAAGTATCGCCACAACGAACGGTCTCGTGCATTTCACATTCATCGGATTCCCGCGACCGCAGTTCAAAGCATTTATTTCAAATGGCGCTTTTTAATTGTCAAGAAGACGGTCAGTCAGAAAAATGATGTTATTCGCATATTCCAAAGCGTAGATCTCTATAAAGAAGAATGTGCAAGAAACTCCATGAACACTATTGTATTACAAATATCTCGATTACCTACATATATCTTGTCGCTACTCTTATTTAAGAACATGTAAATAAAGTAAAAAAAAAACAACAACAAGTAGTAAACATAGAAATTAAATCAAAGTAAAGATGACAATATATAAATAATGTTGTTGCTCGTGACTGTACAGCACATTGATACACATGACGCCCTGCAGGTGCCTGATATATTCGTCATAGCAACGAGCGACCACGCGTCCTGTATTATTTAGTTTTTAAGTTAGGCTAATATTGGTCACTACTTTTTTTTTTCATGAACTTCGGCGCTTGTGTCATCACCACACCAATATACAGTTTGCAAGTAATTCCATATTTCTCCTCTTTTATTTGACCCAAGTAACTGTCAGTTCGGTACACAACACACAAAGTTAATTATTAAGGGTAAATGTTTACGATCGCTTATTTATGATAACGATATTTATTTTGTAAATCGGTTATAAATAATACTTTTACACGTAAATTTTTTCGTCAATTTAAACAAGATAAGACCAGTGTTTCCTGGCTGACTACCCTGAGAAGAAACACCGAAACGAACTTAGAGGTCAAACTCTTTTAGAATCCATGCCGTAAATTACATGAGAACCATGTGGATTTGTACGATTTGAATGATCCTGTCCAATTAGAGCAACTATTTACCAGTATTTGTATAGCTAAACTAAGAACTACTAAGGAGCTCAACAAATGGATGAACACAATCACAAACATGGGTAGGTCGCAATAAGTAGAAAAAACAAACGGCTCAAACTGCTAGAACAATGTTGAATCTCATAGTCTTGGAAATCAAAAGGTAACTGAATAAACATAGTATGATTTTAGTTAGTAAAAACCCGACACACCCTCTCACACCACCGTAAAGCTCTTGATTCTCCTGAAGAAGATGATTTTCTACATCATAAAAATAATAATAACAAAAACACTTTACAGAGTAGACATTCACGTTAAAGTTATCACAATAAATGTCAAATTCTACAATGAAAATAATCATCGATGTCAATGTAATACCTAAATCAACAAATAATAAATATAAAAATGTGTCAGAAAAGAAAATCAAAGCAAAAACAAAATTAACGATAAGACCACTCATTGTTATGCCTTATTAACTGTTAAGCTCCTTACTGTTATTTGTTGTCGAGTAAAGTGAACAATACAGAGTTTTCTAAGTCGTATCACTTACAATCTGATCAATGAAGCTTCGGTACAAGAAAGAGAAAGATGTTTCTAAAATGAACATACCTTTTATATGCTTGAAATGTGAGAAAGTCACCTAGTATATTTTATTCAACATAAGCTGGGATATCATTTATTAATATAAATAAAAATGAATTCCTATTTCCCTTGGTCACGCCATCACGCGTGAATTTTTTTTTGTTGTGTTTGTTATTGTCAGGAGAAAGTTGTTATGGAAAAAAAAATGAAAATTAAGGTAGTGTAGGGTAGAGTAGAGAAGGGTAGTGTGGGGTAGTGTACGGTAGAGTAGGGTAGACTGGGGTAGAGTAGGGTCGAGTAGGGTAGAGTAGGGTAGAGTAGGGTAGAGTAGGGTAGAGAAGGATAGAGTAGGGTAGAGTAGGATAGAGTAGGGTGGAGTAGGGAAGAGCGGGAGCGAAGCCGCGCGGGCAAAAGCTAGTTCTTAAATAACTATAAACACAAAACGTAAAAAAAAAGCATCATTTAACTAATCAAAATTTTTTTTTTAAATGGATAGGCTCGCGTTTGACCACTATCTCACCAGATAGTAAGCGATGATGTGGCCGACGATGGAGCACGCTTGTCTAGAAGCAAACTATTCACTTTTGATTTAAAGACCCCTTGGTCATAGTTACCAGGAAACAAAGACTCCGGCAGGGAATTCCAATCCTGTGCGCATAGTGAATGTGTTCCCAAAACACTTTGTACGTGTGGGTGGGATGTTCATCATGTACCGGTGGCGCAACGCCGTACGTCTTGTGGTTCAATAATGGATTTATTACTTGTAAACTTATTAACCAATGACCTGGTGAAGGTTGCGGGAATCCGATGGATGCGAGACGCTGGTGATGATGATGAAACTTATTAAAATCAATTTAAAACATGGTGACAAAAAAAATCTACATTGGTGTCGATTAGACCGCAGCATTCACTCGCTGTTTGGCAAAGTTTACTCTCTGTCCAAGGTCCTCAGCTCATGGGTCACGCGAAGTGACAAAAACGTTGAAAGAAGCGTGAATACAAAAACAGCGAGTCACAACAACAGATAACTTCGATACTCATCTCCTGCTACAGCTGTCAGATTGTTCGGAGTAGTCATCATGGATCTAGACCGCAAAAGGCAACTGAAGACACTCGTGTAGGTTTTAATTAGTAAAAAAGAGCTCATATGAAACCAATATCTACCTGACTGCACACAATTTTAAACGAGACCAACATTGAACCTAGGATCTCCTCTCTAGGAGAGGGAATGAGCCATGATCCATCACGTGGGCCCGGTGTGGATTAGTGGATGTCAGAAATGTTAGAAATTTAGATTATAGGACAGGATTATAGGTCGGTTTCCTTCACTGTTTTGTGAGCAGTGGTGATGAAATAAATTACACGTATAGTAATGGAAGTACAAGACTTGATTGAGTTTGAAGTTCAAACGGGATCAAACTATGAATCACTGGGCCATCCCTTCTAACATTTAACCTTTATTTTTTTTTTTTCTCTTACTCCTTCCAAACTTCTCTAAAGTTTTATTTTTGTTAAATAGGTTTAATGTCGCGACATCAAACCTTTTTAAAAAAAATAAAACTTACCGACATTGATTCTATAAAAGCTAAATTACTTACAATGTCGTTCATCCTTTTACTTAGCTTTATCCGTTCTTAATGCTCTATAAATACATCAAGTGTCTCATAAATATGTATACATAAAAGCCTAGAAAACAGACCACTAAACCTTGGCACTATATCACTTCTACAAAGTTTGTTCAATAAGCTAGTCATTCATCTCACATTACATATTAAATATGTATGATTCACGCGTAGTATCATGAATTCATGACATATCAAATATCAACTAATACACTTATGTCAAGTGTCAATGTCGTTTGTCATTACTGAATATTGTCGAGCGTGTCGTATGTCGTGTTGTGTGGCACGTTAAATATTTACGATAAGCTAGGATTGTCATGTTGTTAAGGCTTCATCAGAAGGCTTAAAGTCACCTAAAGGGCAATGGAAAGAGCTAAGCTCGAGGTTTCCTTACGCGATCGAATCAAAAATTAAGATATTCGCAGGAGGAGGAGAACTACCCATACAGCCATTTGAAGTAGCGGTTACGACTTAAGTAGACACTTATTGTGTCGTAACGAAATTTATTTGTAACATTGTTCTGTAGCATAACGTCGCCGTGTCGACTTGTGGTTCGACACCGTTTCGAAAAGTGGGGAACAATCGTAACAGAATAACAGTAACTTTCAGTCACATTGTGACTTCGCCGTGTCGACACGTTGCGACTTTTATGCGCTCACATGCAACGCATATTCATTCATTCATTTTTCCGTTGCGTTCATTCTTTAACTGTCAATTTTTATTTTTATTCGTTCTTTTTTGTAAATGTCATCATAGACATAAATCTTCGCCGCCATCAGAAAAAAATGTAAGTATTTATTTACGTATTTCTGTGATAATTGCATCATAGTCGATCTAAAATCCTCTGCGAAATTAAATGTATCGTTTAGTTTGATGTCACTATAATAAATTAACCGATGCGCCCTTCTGATTTAATAAAATACTTAAAATATTTTCTGTTATTGTGGTTGTTTTCAATTAAAAATTACAAAGTATCGTATTTCCAAGCATTGCAGAAGATTTTATTGATACGGCCTACATAAATTTAACCAAAATATATTCTAGAATACTATAATAATAATATAAATTGTGTAAAATGATGTGGATAATTTTGTATCTACTTGAAAGATGAAACCCAACACAATGTTTCGTAACTGTGTTTACATGTGTCGGCAATATGTTAAGTTACGTTACAGTGTGACTGTTTTAACAAAATGGAGTTTTATTATTTTATGTTTGCAGTGGTTCTCAACATGCTGTAAAGTTAGTTTTATCAAAAATGGAACTAGTGAGGAAGTGACTGCCGTGCCGGAAGGATGGGTCGTAGGAACATACCTATACTGGCCTCTATATCGAAATATGGTCCTACGAGGTTATAAGTGTTTTTCAAATAATCCTGTATATTATAATATTTTTTCAATAAAAATTCTTACCTGGTTGTCTATTTTCTTAACTTGTCCTCACCTTTACTTTTCTGTAAAAGCTCGAAGATAGACGAAAATGCTTAGGTTGCTTATGACTCATAGTTATAAATAAAATAAGTAAATAAATCAGGTAGTAAGAGTGATCCCTCTAATTATAGACCAATATTTGTGCTTCCAGCATTGAGTAAAATCTATGAAAAAATCATGCTCGACCAGATGTTATCTCACTTTAATTAGAATAGGATTTTGCATAGTCATCAGTTTGGCTACACGAAAGGAAGGTCAACGACGGATGCAGGACTGAAACTCATTAGTCACATTTTAGAATCCTGGAAGAAGTCCCAGGATGATATTAGCATATTCTGTGACCTCTCAAAAGCATTTTACTGTGTTGACCATAATACTCTGATCTGTAAATTACATCATTACGGAATTCGTGGACGAGCTGCTGATCTTGTTTTTTTTTCAATTTATCCTACAGGTAGCAAAAAGTATCCATAAATGGGGTGACGTCGTCGGGGTCTTTAATAAGGATGGGCGTGCCTCAGGGTTCAATTCTTGGCCCTTTCCTTTTTCTAGTAGTTTATATTAATGACCTTCCTTACATGATGGCTAATTTATCAGATATCATTCTATTTGCTGATGACACTTCTCTTATTTTTAAAGTGGATAGAAAAGATACGGATGTCTTGCGTGTCAACGAAAGTCTGGCTGTTCTTTCGAAATGGTTCGCAGCTATTAATCTCTTACTAAATGCAAATAAAACTAAATGTGTAAAGTTTTCATTACCGAATGAAGAAAAATAAGGCAGTTGACAGATGTCGCCACAGCTAGATTAGTTTACTATGCCTATTTCCACAGTTTTATGTCTTATGGCATTTTATTGTAGGGATCTGCAGCTGACGTAGACTCAATTTTCATATTGCAAAAGAGAGCAATCAGGACTAGTTATTTATAAAATGGGTACTCGCGAGTCCCTCAGAAATAAATTCAAAGAAATCGATATATTGACACTGCCTTCTCTTTATATCTTAGAAAGTGTTTTGTATGTCCGTAAAAACCTAGGACTTTTCAAAATTAGAAGCGATTTTCATAACATAAATACTCGTAGTAAACACGAAATTATATTACCCCAATGGAGATTAGTCAAGACCAATAAGTCATTTTTAGTAAATGGCATACGCTTTTATAACAAGCTACCAAAAGCGGTGACTGAACTCAGCGAAGGAAAGTTCAAAACACATATTAAGCGTGTCTTAACCAAAAAAGCATATTACAAGGTTACAGACTATGTCGAAGACACGCTTGTTTGGCAATGACTGCCTCTGCACTTGTGGCCCCCTGGTAACTCATAATATTGTGTAAATGTATCTATTAACTGCTCCATTTTTTTTGTAACATATTTTTTTTTTCTAACACATTGCTTTTGCAAAATTTTTATATTATCTGACTCCAACCACCTTAAACTCGTTAGGTAGTTTTTTTTTGTTAACATCTCATTTATTGACAGTTGTAATTATTTAAAAAAATTATATAATATATAGCCTCTTTTTATTATGTAAATGGAAGAACACTGTAGACTCCACGAATTCTTAGATTACTTCATATTTGACACACTTTTTTAAAACGATTATTTTTGTTGTGCTTTTGAGTACAATATAGACCGGTTTACACTGTTCTTAAATAATATCCATTAATACGGTAATATGAAAATATCGTAAGAACAACCACTTTTTTTAAAAGAGTAACCATGGAATTTCTTGCCGGTTCTTCTCCATAGGAAACGACCAATTTGGAACCGTACACTAGCTTCTGACGTTTTATAAGTGCCCATGTAGGCCTATGTGAAATAAAAACTTTTGAATTTGAATTTTGAAAAGATCAATAATTTTATTAAATACAATAGCACACTTTGAGAACCCCAGTTGTTTTCTGTTTGGTCAAATCCAACACTACAGTATCGTAACTATTACTACACTTGTGTAACTCCAAAAAATACTGTAGTTTAGTTTCGACAATGTGTCGATAATTTAACTTTAATATTTACACAGGAATTCAAAGTAAGTAAACACAATGTGTCGTAAATTAATTAAGAAAAAATTTGTCGTAACTTGTTGACACAGATACAACACTTATTTACTGTAACATTTTTCAGTACAAAGTGTTGATATCGTTCCTACACGCTGTAACCAAAATCCGCATCGTTATTAAGTTTAGTTATAGTTGCGACATTGTTACCTTGTCTTGCTAATCTGTGACTATTTGAGAATTTTGCGACCGAAAATGGTTGTATGGGTATAGGGTTGTCGACATAGCACGAAGAATTGCCAAACTTAAGTGGCAATGGGCAGGGCACATTGCTAGCAGAACAGAAGACGGCTGTTGGGGCTGGAAGGTTCTGGAGTGGTGACCTTGTACCGGAAGACACAGCGTTGAAGGGCCTCCTACATGGTGAACCGATGACCTGGTGAAGGTTACGGGAAACCAATAGATGCGAGACGCACAGGATCGTTCATTGTGGCGACACTTGGGGGAGGCCTCTGTACAACAGTGGACGTATATCGGCTAAAATGATGTTGATGACGATTGTTGAAGTTGACAGTTAGATGAAGATGTCAGATTCGATTGATCGGAGAATACTTCCTAAACTGTATAATAGACAAAATGTTTGAAGCTACAAATGCCTTCTTTTGTGAAAATTTTATAAAATTACTGCTAATTTTGATGCACGGCATGAAGCAAGAAGCTTTTTAGTCTGATCTGATCACAGCGATGAAAAACATCATCATAACATTTTACAATATTCTACGTATTTTTAAATTAAGAAAAATAAAAACGTTAAATAATTCGTTTGACTGAAATATCCAAAAGAAGTTAATTTTTTTACGAAATCCTTCCTACAATATCACTTTCAACAAGTTGAACCTTCAATTAGCAAGTCTCCAAGTTGGTGTCTCCAATTTGTAAGTTCTCGTGTAAATCGCGCCAGTGTTACAGGTTGTCCATCAAATATTAATATTTCTTCAGCCCCGCTGAGCATTTGTTTGATAACTTGAAAATTATTTGAATTGATATCACTGTCACAGATAAATTACTCGGCGTCAGCTTTATGTGATCATAGAGCATTTGTTGTAATTTTAATTTGCTTTGTTAAATTGTAATTTTGTGAGAACTAAATATCAAGACTAGGCTGTTGACTACCTGTATGTGCAGAGTACTAGAGTTTTTTGGCCACACATAGGCTGAAAAAATGACCACAATTTTGAACAGCTCATCTAACACCAGAGTGTGACTTGTTTGCTGGGAGATGGATAGATGTGTGTCGTGAATGTCTGAGGTTTTGTGAGAGGATGGATGAAAAATAAGTAAACGTTGTCTTATTTGATTTTGTGGGATATTTTTTATTTTATTTTATATTAGTGGTAATGTATATGTTTTCTTCTTTTTTTTATTTTCTTCTTTTTTTCTTGTTTCTGTACAACGCATTAGTTTAGTTAGACTGTAATGTTGTATAAGTAAATTGTAAATAAATAAATCGTAACTGGCATGCTTGATGACAAGCGACCAAGAGGCCACTGCCAAAAAGATGGTCAAGTCCGCTCCACACTGGACATCTAATTGCCCGTCGGCATTCATGACGCCAAGAACCGTCACAGATGGTGAGACATCAACAGTAAGAAGCAAATTCAGCAAGAACTTCACGATCCTCAGTAATGAAGTATAGGACTCGAGGAGGGTGTTAAATTTTATAAATTTTGACGAGTAAGAAGATTGCAGTTGTGTTTAATAGAAACTAGCTGTGCCCGCGACTTCGTTCGCGTGGACTACAGGATTTTAAATTTATTTTTTCAAAAATAAAAGTAGCCTACGTTACTCCTTATTACACCAGCTACCTACCAAAAAAAGTCCCGTCAAAATCGGTCCAGCCCTTTCAGAGATTAGCCTGGACAAACAGACGGACAGACAAACATTGTAAAAAATGTTATTTTGGTGTATGTACCGTATATATATTCATATGCATGTAGTAAAAAGCAGTTATTTCAATATTAAAAACAGATAATTTCAATATTACATGTATAGATTTATAGATTAAAGCTGCCATCGGCTTTGCCTGTGTGAAACCATAAAGTTGTCTCATGGGAACTAAAAGTGCGCGCTTGTGCTTTCTTCTTTTTCTTGCGTTCCAGGACCTATCATGGCCCCAGTAGACTTCGACCAACTGGACACCTACGGTTTTGTTGATATCTACCTCACTTTGAGTTGCGCGTGGAATACTGCGCCGTCGGTCGACGACTCGGGCTCGATCCGGACGGTTACCCGTCAGCCGGACGGCGAGCTGTCTATTACTTGTCGTCTGCAAGCCCAAAATTTTTATAAGATACTACTAAGATAAATTAGAACATGGCCATGTCTTCACTATTTTTGGCATAACTTAATATCAAGACTACCCAAACCAATAGAAAAGAAATGAGTAAACAAGACGACCCGCCTGTCCTTACGTATATTGTCGTCGGCCCACGCCATACGCGACACGACTCTATCTAGATATGTCCTCCCACACAATGAATAAATGCTGATAACGAAACCTGATAGGATATACATATTGTGATATACGAGTAATTTTACAGAAATTGAGAAAAAAACATTCAACAAATTCCTCGTTTATTGTTAATGATTCTTTGATTATTTTTTTTTAAGGTGGGAAATCACCCAATTTAAAATATTATAGCAAGGTACAATTGCCGTAACGAATCTTGAGCGGTTGCGCAGAAATTATTACAAATATTCGGTCTCTTTAGTGGTGCGAAGTGAGACGCGGGGCCGGGGAGTGTCAGTGATTGGCTCGCCCCGCCATCGCGTCATAGACGTCACTCCTGATTCGTTCCTTGCGTTGCTGCATGTATCTAACAACGAAGACGATTGGCTCGCCAATGTATGGAATGCGCAAGGCGATCCCTACTCTGACGCCGAGCGCTCGAGATCCGTTTTGGCAATTGTAGTTAGAGAAGGTTTTACCAACGAACAACCTTATTATATACGGCGATTTACTAGCTGCTGCTAACGCGTGAAAGTAGGAAATTGTCCCAAGGGATCATACCCCTGGCATAAGAATATTTCATGTGTGAAGAACATTGTCTAACCGTGCGCTTAATTTAGCGCAGCGAGTCCAGTCGGAATTCGTTCAGCAGTTCGTGCATGAAGAAATAACCAACATACACACACCCACACGTGCCATCACAAACTTTCGCCTTTATTACATTAATCTGATTTTTTTGCGAATTTAAATGAAACGAATGAATTACTTATCTACGAGTATTTAGCGCGGGATGCATAGCGTGTCACGCGAATATTAACGACATCATCCGACGAGCCCTTGTCACCGTCGGCGTTCCGGCTGTTTTGGAACATGGCCTGGCAAGCGAAGATGTTAAGAGACCGAACGGTAGATATGTCTTTATTTCCGTGCAAAATGAGTAGGCCTTTAGTGTGGGATGCTACCTGTCTCGACAACTTTGCCGCATCCGAACTTCCTATCTCATCGTGCTGTGCTGGTGGTACTGCTGTGGCTGCGGCGAAACTCATACGGCGGAAATATAATAACCTCGTTTGCAGCTATATTTTTTAGCCGTTTAGGGTTCAAACTCTTGGGCCGCGGGACCCGAGTGCTCATAGGCTTTTTATAGAATTATCCAAACGCTTAGTTGACACTTCGCGTAACCCAAGGGCTGGCTTTTTACCTTGGTCAGAGATTAAGCATTGCGATACAACGTGGCAAGCCTCCAGCCTTTTGGGCGTACTTACAGTCGACAGCCGCGATACGAAGGAGTTTTATGACGCCATATTTTAGTTAGTAGTTATTGCCTTTAGTGTATTAATTAGTTAAGTGTTTTTATTTTTCTTGTTTTAGTACTTGATAACTTATCCACATACATTTAATTTGAGCCTGACATTCTTATACACCAATCTTGCTATAAAAGAGTTTTTGTTTACTCGCTCAATAAGTCCCTCCAAACTTCGTAATAGAATATTTGACGAATGTCGAGTCTTGTTTCGGGGTAGACACGGAGCTGTTTCGCGTCACTCATGTCACGTTAATGGACATGAGTATTTTTTTATTAAATCTTCGCCATTGTACACGGAGGCTTATTGATACTGAATTTGAGAAATTGGAGCCCTCTAGCGAATTAGTTTTCTATGAATTTGTTATACATCCATTTAGTAAGTGTGTACTAAGGTATTTATAAGATGGTCTAACGTGATTTGGGAATCATGCTGAGTCATACATTAAGGCTCTCGATATTTTAGTGAAATATAGAACATAAATTAGCGAATTCAAATTCAAAGCAAAATTATTTCAAGGTTGTTTTAAATAGATCACTAGTCAAATATTTACTTTTATAGACGCAGTACTCAGCATCCATAGATTTGAATACTATTTAAGTCAATGCCAGCATCTCAAACATTTATTTTTTTTTTTTCAAGAAAATCGTAAGCAAAAATAAAAATACAACAAAATACTAAGCAAAACCTAAAACTTGAACAAAACATTTTTGTTTCAATAACAAACTCTGTAAGCGAGACAGCAAAGAAAAAAAAAAACATTTCAACATTTATCGGGACAGGACAGAATTGAAATCGAGCACCATTCTTAAAAAAACAACGTTCCTCTAAAGAAAAATATTCAAAGCTTCACAAAGTATCCAATAATAACAAACGACAAGATACTCTCCCTTCAATACGGTTGAAAGAAACTCCAGATTGCATTTATAGTCGCCATGTCGCCAGATGACTGTCTGTACCTACATAAATAAAAATCGTAACTTCTTTACGTAGACGTAAAAGTTTATATGAGGCGATAGGAGATCTAACGACCACTTAAATACAACAAAAGACGGGTCGGGAAACGTAATGCATCACGATTTTTAGTAACTGGTACAGGCTGTAAAAAAATAAAGAGATTTTTGGGACCGATTTTAATCCAGAGTTATGGAAAATACCTTCTATTCATATTATCGAACAAACGAAGAGTCCTTACATTATTATTAGTTTATTTTTATCAGGAATAATACACTCCATTTGTTTTCAGAAATATCATCATCATCACCATGTCAGCCAAGACCTCCACTGCTGGACATAGGCCTCCCCCAAGCGTCGCCGTAACGATCGGTCCTGTGCGTCACGCATCTATCGGATTCCCGCGACCCTGACCAGGTTATTAGTCCACCTTGTTGGAGGCCTTCCAACGCTGCGTCTTCCGGTACGAAGGCCCCACTCCAGAAGCTTTCAGAAATATATGGGTTTAATAAAATAATTGAGATGCCTATGTGTAGAAATCATATTAAATCCAGGAGGCTCGTCTATGGAATGCATTGCATGTGTTAATAAAACGTGCACAAACTATGACTGTATTGTACACCGTTAAATTTTAATCGTTTTAATTCCGTGGAGAGTCGACCCGGTACATGAAACACTATCGATTTGTAAAGATGTCGATTTTATTGGAACTATCTTCACATTCGAGCGAGTCCAATGACCTGTGGGTAGTTTCGACGGTGGACGACATCATGCGCGTGCGAGCCCTCACGACGGGGGATGCGGTGTCCCAGGGTAGGTGTGTCGTGGCAGTGTCCTTGGACATTGCCAACGCCTTTAATTCCCTGCCCTGGAGTACGATCCGGAGGGCACTCCGGTACCACCGGGTGCCCGAATACCTCTGTCGAGTAGTCGAGGCCTACCTGTCGGACAGGTATATTGTCTACCCCGGTCACCAGGGAGACTGGAAACGTCGGGAGATGTCGTGCGGTGTTCCGCAGGGGTCGGTACTAGGGCCACCCTTGTGGAACATCGGGTACGATTACGTGCTGCGGGGCGACCTCCCTGACGGGGTCAGCGTGGTCTGCTACGCAGACGACACGCTGGTTCTAGCGCAGGGAGAGTCGTACCTGGCGGCGGCCGCTTTAGCGACACGCGGGGTTGCGATAGTCGTTGGTAGGATCCAGGAGTTGGGACTCGAGGTGGCGCTGCGCAAATCCGAGGCCATGTGTTTTCACGGTCGCGGCCGTCGGAACGCGCCACCGTCGGGTTCCCAACTAACGGTAGGAGGAGTTCGCATCGGCGTCGGGACATCGATGAGGTACCTGGGACTCATCCTCGACAGCCGATGGAATTTCGAGGAGCATTTCCGACGTCTGGCTCCCAAACTCAACCGGACTGGGGCCGCTCTCGGGCGGCTCCTGCCCAACCTTGGGGGTCCAGACGCCTCCTGCCGGAGGCTCTACGCGGGGATCGTTCGGTCCATGGCCCTCTACGGGGCGCCGGTGTGGGCGCTGTCGCTGCAAAAGCGACCGGCGGCCATTCTGAACGCCTGCCAGAGGGCCGTGGCAATTCGGATGGTGCGGGGATACCGCACGATTTCCCGCGAAGCGGCGAGTCTTCTGGCTGGCCTACCACCGTGGGATCTGGAGGCAACAGTCCTTGCACACATGCACGACATGCGCGTGGAGATGCAACGTCGGGGTGAAAGTCCTCTGCCGCGACAGGTCACGGCATGGCGGACAGAGCTCCGGCGGGATCTCATGGTGGAATGGCGTCAGCGACTATCGCAACCCCGTCATGGGCGCGCCACAATTATGGCGATAAGTCCCCTCTTTGAGGCGTGGCTGGAAAGACCTCACGGCGTCCTTACCTTCCGCATGACACAGGTCCTCTCCGGAAATGGCAAGTTCGGGAGGTTCCTGTTCCGAATTAAAGCGGAAGTGACGCCCGGGTGTCGCCACTGTGCGGAACGCCCGGAGGACACGGTGGAGCACACAATCGCGGTGTGCCCTGCTTGGGCGGAGCATCGCCGTGCCCTCGTGGGGGTGATCGGCGGCGGAGACCTCTCGCGCCGGGCCTTGGTCGAGGCCATGGTCCGGAGCGAGGAGGAGTGGCAGGCGGTCGCCGACTTCTGCGAAGCAGTAATGCTCGCTAAGGAGGAGGCCGACCGCATCAGGCAACGGCGCTCTCGCCGCCGCCGCCGGGATTCCGATCCCGATTTCCAGCCACCGTAGGCGCGGGCTTGCGGACAGTGAGCAATGGGTAGCTCGCTGTCCGGCCGTCCGGTAACCGTCCGGACCAAGCCCAAGTCGTCGACGGCGCGCGCTGTTCCCGCGCGCCTCAAGGAGTTGTCAGCAACAGCAGGGGCCCAGCCGGGTCGAAGCCTACCGGGGCCAGGGTAATCCGAAAGGGCGCTCGAGCCCCGGTATTGAAGGCTTGAAGGAACGGGATGGGTTTTTTAGTCAGTAAGAGTCTGACACTATCTCCCGCTCCGCCCAAGAGCGGGGGTTGTCATAAGAGGATTTTTCCCATCGAAAAAAAAAAAAAAAAAAAACCTGTGGGTAGTTTGTACGCAACGCTGACAACTACCTACGGGTCATTGGACTCGCTCAGCTGACGTTTTCTTAAAGAAATTAATTTCGTCATGCGTGAATTAATACGAGTTTTGAAAAAAAGGTACTTTATTTTTTAATATTATTCTTTACAAATCGATAGTGTTTCATGTTCCGGATCGACTCTCCACGGGATTAAAACGATTAAAATTTAGCGGTGTATAAAAGGCTCGGGAGGGATCACAGTGAAAGTTTATACGAGTAATGTATGATCAAGTAAAATTGACCAGATGGTTTTAAACGTCGAAGTTTGATGATATTTCAATTATAATGATAGAAATCCTACATCAGTGATATGGCCAAACGAGAATACAATACAATACAATACAATATTCCACAACTATCACACAACGCCGTCTAGTATCAAGCTAAGCAGAGCTTGTCTTATGAGTACTAGACAACTGATAAACATACTTATATATTGCTAAATACATACATATTATAGATAATTACACCCAGACACAGAACAAATGATCATGCTCATCACATAAACATTTGTCCTGGGTGGGGATCGAACCCACGACCTCCGGCATAGCAGTCAGGGCCACGAACCACTAGACCAACAGGCCAGTCAAACATCCATTGACCCATCACCATCCATCCATTGGCCATTGACATATCACCAAAAATATTACCGTATAAGCGATCTAGCCAGTATTAGTTGGCCATATTATGAAGTGATTCTATGATCTGGCCACGATACATACCTATACACTTCGCCTTTGTAATATTAATGCGATGAATTTGTAAACAAAGGAACACCCTTTTCCAGCCTGTTTATTAAGTAGATCTGTCAGTGACAGAAAAATGGAAGTGTCGATTATTCAGTTATCTTTCTGCGTGAGTTGTTGGACGGTACGGCGACGGAACAATTGGGGAGGCGGACTGTATTCGACGTAGTGCGGAAAGGATGGCAATCCTGTGGTTTGAGGAACTTGTACAATCTTAAAAATCTAGATAGTAAAATATTTTTTTTCAACTAACTAGTGCCCACTGGTGTGGTTTTTATCCAATAAAAACCAAAAAAACGCCGCTTCAAGCTTCTTTTTGAGACGGCCTTTTTTTGTGGCTCGTCTGCGGCGGTGCCGCCACAAAAAAACGCTTGAAGCGGGCTTCTCCGGACACAGGAGGTGTCGCGCGCTTCAGTTGTTTTTTGCGGCCGCTTCTAGCTTTTTTTTTGTGGCCACTTCTAGCGTTTTTTTGTGGCGGCATTTTTTTGATGCCCGTGTGCGGGGACAGTTATCGCTTCGCCATAAACGGTACATCTCGTACCAGCTAAATTAAACCTTATTATGTAACAATACGGTTTAAGTTAGCTGGTACTGAAGTGTACTCTTTCGGTATACTGAGGCTTGAAAGGTTAAGTCTTGAATAATTTTCCACCTCAAAAAAAAATCACGTAAATAAACAGTGATTCCGGTGATTATTTTTAAGGTAGGACAAACGGAAAATAATGAAGATAGGTACAATAAAATCTTACTTTTTAACCAATGATGTTTCTCCGCTTATGTATTAGCATGTAAATTATGGTTATGCTATAACTTTTGCTATTGATTGTACCTTTTTCATTTTGTAAACAAACGTGGGATGAGTTGCAGAATGAAAATTTATATATTTTTTTTTATTTTCTGTGTAAGTCGTCCCAAATGGGCCTTAGGCATGAGTTGATGAATTACTCCCGTTAAAATTGAATGTAACTGAAGGTGTACGTTGATTTCAACATACACTTTCAGTTACATTCAGTTACATTCAGTTACAAAACCAAGACTACCGACATAATTAAAAAAAACGCCAAATTTAAGTGGCAGTGTGTACTGTACATTGTAACGAGTACAAAAAGTCGATGGGGCTAAAAGGTTCTGGAGTAGCGACCACGTACCGAATGACACAACGTTGAAACACCCCCCGCAAGGTGATGGCTGGTGATGGTTGTGGAAATACGATGGATGCCAGACGCATAGGACTGGTCGACGTGGCGATGCTTGGGGAGGCTATGTTTAACAGTGGACGGACATCTTTCGGCTGAAATGATGATATAAAGATAAAATGCAAGAAACCCGAATTTGCTGAAAATTTGAAATCAGGGTAGAATACCTCATTTATACGTTCTAGTGGTGGAAAAGTATAGGGTTGTTCGAAGGAAGTACCAAAGAGTAGCTTAAGGTGTACAAGTGGGTCGGGCTTGCGGACAGTGAGCAATGGGTAGCTCGCTGTCCGGCCGTCGGGTAACTGTCCGGACCAAGCCCAAGTCGTCAACGGCGCGCACGTGTCAGCAACAGCAGGTACCTAGCCGGGTCGAAGCCTACTGGGGCAAGGGTTATCCGAAAGGGAGCTCAAGCCCCGGTATGAAGGCTAGAAGGAACGGGGTGGGTGTTTTAGTCAGTAAGAGTCTGACACTATCTCCCGCTCCGCCCAAGAGCGGGGGATGTCATTGGATGATTTTTTCCCACCATAAAAAAAAGGTGTACAGGTGAGTTTTAGGCAATAGCATTTCGTCACTCCCACTACCCATAACGGAGGGCGTCATTTGATAATTTCTCACGTACAAAAAAATAATACAAATTGAGTTTTTATTCATGGGCCATACTTCAGGAGGAGAAAGCGTTATTAACTAATAAAAACTTCTTTTATTATGGGAGTTCAAAATTTGGAATAAAAATGCTAATCATTAAGTACAATAGTTTCAATTTTTGACTGAACGACTCTATAAGTGAACGACAATTCAAACCCACATAGAAATGGTTTAATTAAAACAAATGGTTTCAGTTCGTTATAATTATGTTCATACATAATGTACAGAATGGCTGTTTTATTTAAAAAGTGAGAGTAGTGTCATAAATATAGTTTTTCATATTCATGAATATAGTGAACAAAAGCTCAACGGTCAACAAAATGATCCTACAATGCTTCCATTGTCCCGAATAAGATACGAAACCTTAAGAACTGAAAAGAAAGAAGAAGAAAGAATTTTTAACTGAAAGCTTTCAATATGGTTCATAGTACATGCACCCTTTGAAAGATTTCTAACGTATCAAAGTCACCTTGTATAATTTACAGGCCTTTTAAAATTTATTTATTCAATCTTCAACCGACTAAAGAGCAGTAGTGACCGAGTGGTAATGGCCCCGACTTATGAGACGAGGTTGCGGGTTCAAACCCAGCCAGGCGCATTACTTTGTGTAATTTATTTCATCACCACTACTCTCAAAATTGTGGAAAAAAATCATCGTGAGAAATCCGGCATGGCCTAGAATCAAAAATTTGAAGACATGTGACATTCACCAACCCGCACTGGGCCGGCGTGGTGATTTACAGCCCATTCCCTCTCATATTGAAGAGATCCGAGTCCCAGCAGAGGGAACATTAAAAAGGCTGATTATACTACTAATTAAAGGTACAAAAGCGGAACAAGCGGAGGGCCTTAAGCATTCTCTACCAGTCTAGGGTGGTGGAGAGGGACCTATGGGAGGTGCTTAAAAAAATACATATTATTTAAAATGAAGTATTCTCCCAACAACACACTAAGCTACATCCCACAATATTATCATCTAACAATAATACAATTAGTCAGGTTTACGTGCGCATCAATTAGAGTCTCTCTGCTGTAATTAGAGTCAAAATATCACCTTGCGTACGTGCTTCCCCGTCAGGAGTAATAAGTCTCTAATTCGGCGCCGAGTGGCTTGTTATGTCACCAGTGTGATGGATTATTTGTCATCTGTTTTAATAAAGGCCAAGTCCTGACTTATCAATACGCTGCTTCTGCCGCCCTAGGTCGGATCGGAGGGCGTCAGACTTTTACTGACTAAAACCACACCTATGTTCCTGTTTTTGCTTTGCATTCCAGGAACCCGTGTTTCTCTTGCGAAAGGCAATCCGTGGCCTCAGAAGAATTCAGCCCTGTCCCTTCGACTTACAGCCCTGTAAACAGATTGACGTGATGATAATTCAAGCCTTATTTAAATCTCCTTCTGATTATTAATTTGATAATTTTGGCGATCCAATTATAAATTGTGTACATAATATAAATTATAATTTCTCTGAAAAATAATTTTATTCACAATACACTTAGTAAACATAATTTTGCTGCTTGTAAAATATTATATTACTTAATTAAAATCATCATTGTCAAATGGGATGATTGAAATCGAAAATTGACGAATTTCTCTGAAATAATAATATTAAAATGGTTTCTCGTAATAAAATAAAGCGCACAAAGCATGTCAAACGATATTACGTTTTAATAAAACAATGTAATTTTAATCACATGGGGAGTATTATAGGGAGGCTTTTCAACCTCAAATTATAATAAACGTCACAAATATGTACACCACACACAATGGAACGTTAACGCAGATATTATTTCACTTATCAACACATACGAAATTCCACAAATAGTTTATTTGTTTGCTCTCAAATAGACCTCACACTGATTACTTTCATTATCAGGATTAGATCAAGATGGTGGACGAGCTGAGTTTAGAAATGCTCTAAAACCTACCAATTTGACATAATTATTCTTTCTTTAGTATTTGTTTTTAAAATGGCAACAGAATCACGGTTCATGAGACACATCCAGGTGATAGACAGATGGGCAGTGGCATGTAAACCTGAAAAACAACCGCATTGAGAACCTCCTCCTTTGTTCGAAGTTGGTTAAAAATAGGAACAAAATTCTTCACAGTTCGTATAAAGGCGCGTAAAATCCAAATTGGGTCATATCGTCGTCCATATAGGCACATAGAGCCGTACGTAGAATAAAGGGAGGCGCGTCAAAGTGCGCCGGATATCTGTCACAGGCCTCAAGACAAATGGGCTCTCGGGGGAAAAACTGCATACTACAGTGTTCGTAGTTCGGTCGCCTTGCGATTGTGATGTGAGGAAAGGGAAAGGTTTTTTCTGTACTGTTATGTTTACATCTGACCCTGTTGATTTTACACACAAGTTTGCATCGTCAACTAGGGTGTGGTGTGTTAGCTTTTTTCTCAGTACACCCTGCATTGAAAAAAAGGAAAGGAAATATATGTTCTTTTTTGTAATTATTTATAGGCTTGCGCTTGACCATTATCTGACCTGATGATCAATGATGATGTAGTCGACGGTGGATCACGCTTACTTAGAATTAGCCTATTCACTCTTGAGTTAAAAATCCTTAGGTTGTAGCTAAGAGGAAACACATATTTTAGCAGGGAATTCCACTCCACATTCCACTAGTTATACGCACAATGGATGTGTTTCCAAAACGTTTTGTGCGTATGGGTGGGATAGCCACCATGTATGTGGCGCATCGCCATATGTCTGATGGTACGATGATGGAAAGAAGATGGCGGAATTAAATTTTGCTATTCCGACGCACACTCTCCGAAATTCGACCGGTAGAATACCGTCAGACTAGCAACTCGGCGTACGACGTAAGTACTCAAGATTTTTCGACTCGACGAGTGCTCGAATGATCCTCTTGGCTCGCTTCTCAATTGACTCTAGTGCATTAAACTGGTATCTGACAGATCCATCCCAAAGATGAGAGCCATTTGTTTCATTTCAGGAGTTGTCTCTAGTGTAGTAGTGACCGATCGATAGACAGATAGATAGATATACGCTTTATTGTACACCAAATTAAATACGTTAAGAGCTTAAAATTAATAGGTTGTAAAGAGCGGACCGCACCGATACGTATAAAAAGTATTTGAGAAACCTTTCTGAGTCGTGACGTCACTCCTCGTTTTACGTCACGCCGGGAAACCGTGTACTAAGTAATGAATGAGTTTATTTCAAACACAAGGAATGAAATGATTTAAAGGTCAGAAGTAAGTTCTTAATTAATGTCGTGGTTGTATCGTGTTGTTACAAAAGCAGATGAAGACAAAGTATCAGTATGGTTTATGAAAGTTGAGGTGACTTTTGACATAGTTATTCACTGGTTTCTGACGTTTTCTAAGTGCCCAATGTGCCCATGTGAAATAAAACGATTTCGGTTTTTTTTTGGACATGATGGAAAATTGGGATTAGGATAAAAATTATAATTTGGTGACCAGATACACACAACAGAATAAAGGTTTTGCATCCTTAGTTCTTTTTGCATAATGTTTTGCACCCATTCCTCTGAGATCCCCTTACTCTCAGCTGTCTCACTTTCCTTTATTTGTCTGTCATCCACAATACAACATGATGCACATTGTCGATAGTTACCGGAGTGGTAGCAGTTTTTGGCCTTCCTTCAGGTTCACCTTCGAGGGGTGTGCGACCATGTTTAAATTTAGCTAGTTACTTTTTAACGGTTGACTTAAAAGGAACAGAGTCTCCAAAATGTTAGGTCAACTTTGAATAAATTTCTCAAGGTTAATCCACCCAAAACGAAGAATTGGATTACAACGCGATATTCAAGTTTATCCATACCCAGAAATAACATGAAAGACCTTTACTGTAAGCGTTCCTGCACATAAACTAATGAAAAAAAAAAGTTGATACTACTCATATGAAAAAATTAGAAGCGCATCTAGGAGAACAACAAAATTTTGCGGATCGGAGTACTATATCTGGGTCAGACCGAGAACTTTTCACCCCGCCCTAGCAGTAACGAACCCCCTTATCATAAACATCCAAATAAAAAAATAAAAGGTCTATATTATCAATATTCTTTGTTCAATATCGTCTCCTTGACGCGAACTATCCTTTTAAAAACTCGTAATAGTTTCTTGCGATAGATTTTCATTTTATTGTGCGCTCATTTTTCTCGGAACAAGCAATATTGCCTGATACACAATACAGTGTGCATAACAATGAGTACGAAGTAAAGTAAACTTTATCTCGGTTATAAACTTGTGGACACGGATGTGAGAAGGTTTGTTCTCACGAGGACGTTTGCACGTTGTTTTGCATCGGTGAGAACAAGGCATAAGCTCCATATTATGGTATAGAATCTATAATTTATATGAAAAAAAATGTTTCAGCACAATTCGTTGAATTGATATTATGTTTTAATCCGTGTAAGTCGCAAGGACCTGCCTTTTTTGTTTTTGGTGAGAAATCATCAAATATAGAAATGTAGAAAGAAAAACGTTTGAAACCCTTTTCCTGTCACGCGTTTTTTAGCCCGCACGCGGTTCTCGTCCGCATGCGGGCGGTGATCTTTTGCCTTTAGTGTTGTTTTTACTGTGAAGCGGGTTGCACGCATGCTCAAAGTCCGCATATATCGGAAACAAGTTTACCCACTGGCGACACGCACAACACTGCAGCAGCAAACGAAATCTTTGTCCTGCGTGTGGCCCGGAGCGTGAGACCTGCGTGCGGGATAATATACGCGTGACAGAAAAAGGGCACTTACTTGTATCTCACACAGGACAGACAATTGAATATCACAGACTGATACATAAAAAATAATAATAACAACAACATTTAAAAATACGTGCCGCGATATTTAAAAAAAGCGCAACGCTGGTGTTTTGATAAGGCCTGTAGTACCACGCGCATACTCACAGAATATAGACTAAAGAGTTTTCTCTCTTTTAGACTCCTTTGGTTTTTATTAAAGACAGTTAAATCTAAAAAGAAATGTTATACTTTTAAACTAAAACTAACAAAACCCGCCCATGTTCCTCCTATTATCTATTGCGTCCCAAAGTTGTGGTAACTCTATCAGACAATCCTACCTAATTTAACGTCTATTTTGAATATTTATCAATAAACTGTTCAGATAATATTTTTTTCATGCATATTTCCTTCTTTTATTTCTATGCCAGGTCTGATCCCAGCGCCATTCTTTGTATTTCGTATACTTAGCGCTTCTAGCGAGAGCGCGGTACAAAACGACATGTTCATGTGTTCTTGCATACTGTATGTAGTTGAGCTGTTACAGACTACAAACTACAGGCAAACAGGAGGACGGAACTTCTTTCTCGTCTTCAAAAGAAGTATTACTGATTTTCTGAGAATTTGAAGTAAATAAACTTAGATATGTTCTGTTTTGATAACAGATGGTAATGTAAATATTGTTTATTGTATGTATATTATAAGAAAGCAATTACATACGTCTCATAGGTCTCATTATAAATTCATTAACTTCTACAACTGACTTACAACACCAAATGCTAGGCGCGCTACCTCAACCTTGAGAAACAATAGTCATTAGATACTTATAATGGACTAAACTAGTTATTAGTTTGTCACTACTTCTGCTACTGTTTAGTTTTATCCACATGTTTAATATCGTCCAATATCCTATGACTACAAAACACGTAACAGTATTATATTATAACACAATGTACAAGTAATCTTATTGTTAGACAAAATTATGTTTTAAACGAATATGACTGTAAGTTTAAAATTACAGAAGCTAATGTATCGGTATAATGTGTCATTACGAATTCATCTATTAATAGTTTCCAGGGTTTATCGGCTGTTCTTCGGAAAATATATGTAGTCATCATCATCATAATTTTTAGCCGAAAGTAGTCTACTGCTAGACATAGGCCTCTCTCAAGCATCGCTACAACGACCGGTCCAGTGCATCTCTCATTCATCGGATTTCAGCAACTCTCACCACGTCATCGGTCTACCTTGTCAGAGGGCTTCCAAAGCAGCGTCTGATACGCAGTTCCCACTACAGAATCTTTCAACCCCTCATCATCTGTTTTGCAAGCATTATGTACCCTGCTCACTACTTAAGCTTAGCAATTCTTCGGGCTGTCGGGGTATATACAGAGTTATTTGAAAAATAATGGCAACCTCCAGGACTATGTTACTAATATCATAAATAACAACTTTTGTTCTGTGACTTTTAAAAAAATATCATGTTTCATTCATCAAATTTTCATACAAAAATAAAAATATTTAAATAGAACATTCTAAATATTACGAAGTTTATGCAAAAGAAGCGATAGTATAAGGGGAGAGGGAATCAGGCGAAAGGGGTGCTTGATGCGCTTGTGCTTGTGTTGTACAAACGTAAGTAGGTATAGCAAAGTACAGAGTTGAAATGCGTTAGATAGAACAACGAAATCTTGAAGGTTTGTTTTTGATAAATGAATTTTGTTTTATGAGAAGATTTTAATGAAAACATTTTTTATAGCAAAGTTTTTATATCACAATATATTACTTATTTAATTAATACTCGTCAAAACAAATCATACGAGCCCAAACTTGTTTGGGTTGTGTCGTAACTACCAAGCTCCTACAGCCACATCCTAGTTCCATCATCAGATTAGCTCTATGTCAAAATAATCTTGCATTGTCATCTGATTTACAGATTTGATTACAGACATACCTAAAGGCAAACATCGGGATAGGTAAAACTAAATAAAAGCTTGTAGAAAGTTATAGAACAAAAGTTGTTGTTTATAATGACAGTAATACAATCCTGCAAGGTTGTTAGAGTTTTACAAATAAACCTGTATATTGTAGCGTGGGGAGACGCTATAAAAGGAAAATCTTTACCTTTACTTATTTATATTGTTAGAAGCCTTAAATTATGTTATTAAATAAAATAAAATTAATATTTTTCCTTCATTGACAACTATCTATCACATTCGAATCTGTTCTATTCTATTTTTCAATACCATAAACCTTAAAAGATCCACTACGTGGCCAGTTTTAACCCCAACTAATATGTGACCTTCATAGTCATCACAATATGTAGTTACGTTAGTATACATAGTTCTATGTAGTGAATAAATAAAGTTCCAAAAATATTATGTCCCGTATGATGAGTAAATTACCCGTTGATTTCCCACCGGACCGACCGAGGCTATTGAGTGATGATACTGTGATAATGAACGGTGACATTGAACGGTGTGGCCGGCCAATTATTACGCTTGAACATCATTACCACGAGACCGAAGGGTAAATATGATTAAATGATATATTTTTAATATGTCAGGAAGTATTTTGTAAAAATGGAGAGGTGTATTTTGTGATAATCATAAAACAAGTTAGTTAACCCATTATTTTGACTTTAATTTTATTTTTGATTATGACTTAAATTTTAATTTTTTGATTTTGTTTTTTGTTTTTAATTTTATTGTTTATTTTTAAATTTTATTTTGTATTTTGTGCCATAAATTATAACCTAGTAATAAGGGGAATACACTAGCGCATGTAATACAGTGTACACTAGCGCAGGAGCTAGGGAATTCATAAAATGCATGCACTATTTATGCCAATAAAGATTATTATTATTATTGTGTCCCACTGCTGGGCGGAGGCCTCCCACTCCCTCTTCCAAACACGTCGATCTTCGGCCATTGTGGACCAGTTCCTCCGGTAGTTGTCCAGCTCATCTCTCCACCATCACCTTGGTCTGCCACGATATCGCCTAGTGTTTAATGGGACCCTATAAGTGGCTTTCTTCCTAGGAAGCCACTTATAGGGTCCTATGATGAGCTGTGGGCTACAGCTCATCCGACATGCAGCAGATGTGTCCGGCGCAATACCACTTCAGAATAGCAGCAACATTTTTTAACTTGCCTCTTTTGGGCAACATCTTTTATCTTAGTTTTGGCGCGCAACATTGTGTTTCTTACGCGGTTGGATATTCGAACACCCAGGATACTGCGCTCTACGGCTCGCTGGCATACATGTTTTTTTTTAAAGTGTGAGATCATCCAATGACTTTTCCAACTCTAGGGCGGAGCAGAAGGGTATGACAGACTGTTTTACGGGTTTTTCTTCTGTAAGTCAATTCATGGCCCTATTAGGCTTCGGCCCTGCTGGTAAATGATTGATTTGAAGGCATAGGCTGTTTCAACAATACTCCTATATTATACTCGTATATGGAGCCGTATGGCTCGTCCCAGCCTCTATCCGGTTGTAGTTCTTGTCCATAAAAATTGGATATATTTTATATTGTTTGACGTAAATTATCCAAATAAATTAAAACTAAGCTAGTGCGAGTCGGATTTACGCCCTGAACTTTACCCATGTAAATATTTCAATTCGGGAATTTTTTTTTTTTTTTTTTTTTCGATGGGAAAAATTATCTTATGACAACCCCCGCTCTTGGGCGGAGCGGGAGATAGTGTCAGACTCTTACTGACTAAAAAACCCATCCCGTTCCTTCAAGCCTTCATACCGGGGCTCGAGCGCCCTTTCGGATAACCCTGGCCCCAGTAGGCTTCGACCCGGCTGGGCCCCTGCTGTTGCTGACAACTCCTTGAGGCGCGCGGGAACAGCGCGCGCCGTCGACGACTTGGGCTTGGTCCGGACAGTTACCGGACGGCCGGACAGCGAGCTACCCATTGCTCACTGTCCGCAAGCCCGCGCTTACGGTGGCCGGAAATCGGGATCGGAATCTCGGCGGCGGCGAGAGCGCCGTTGCCTGATGCGGTCGACCTCCTCCTTAGCGAGCATTACTGCTTCGCAGAAGTCGGCGACCGCCTGCCACTCCTCCTCGCTCCGGACCATGGCCTCGACCAAGGCCCGGCGCGAGAGGTCTCCGCCGCCGATCACCCCCACGAGGGCACGGCGATGCTCCGCCCAAGCAGGGCACACCGCGATTGTGTGCTCCACCGTGTCCTCCGGGCGTTCCGCACAGTGGCGACACCCGGGCGTCACTTCCGCTTTTATTCGGAACAGGAACCTCCCGAACTTGCATTTCCGGTGAGGACCTGTGTCATGCGGAAGGTAAGGACGCCGTGAGGTCTTTCCAGCCACGCCTCAAAGAGGGGACTTATCGCCATAATTGTGGCGTACCCATGACGGGGTTGCGATAGTCGCTGACGCCATTCCACCATGAGATCCCGCCGGAGTCAATTCGGGAATTAATAATAATAATAATAATAATTTATTAATGCAACAAATATCTTAGCTTTACAATACAAGCAGTTTGAGATACAGTTTAGTGATAATATTCAATACAATGAACATCTGTGTCTGAACTAGATAAATAAATATCTGTGTCTCAGACAACAGCGCTCTTCCCTTGTAGGCGAAACATTTAATTGTAAACAGGACAGACGCTATACAATTCAAATTTAATATTTGTAAAGTGTAGACAACCCTCCTTGTGTGTGATGTGATGGTGTGTGTATGTGTGTAGGAGGTTGAGTAAGTATAGGATTCAACAAGGTACAATAAGTAATTGTTCAGTTTCATCATAGTTCAATTTAAAAATGTATTCAAAAAGTTTTCTTTTTAGCTGTCTGATATTTAAACATCTAATGTCAATGAGTTTACTAAATTTAGTATATAAGTATGGACCCAAAAATCGAAAATATCTATTGGCGAAACGGTGTTTAAATATAGGTCTATTGGCGAAAGTTATATCTCCACGACGCTTGGAAGTTATGACAACTGTATCAGATAAGCAGCATGTGTGTTGTTTCATAATAGTGAGCAAAATGTACAGTTGGCGCACTGAGAGGACTTCACAGGACTGATACAGGAGATGGGTAGGAAACAAATAGGGGCGAAAGGTGCTGACTTTAAGAATAGCCCTTTGAGCTATTTCAAGCGGTTTAATAGTCGTTTTAGGTGCACCTCCCCAAACAGTAATGCAATATCCTACGATAGATTGCCCAAGAGCCAGGTAGATCTGCTTAACTAATTTAGAATCTGCCACTTTCCGGATATTTTTAAAAACGTATATCAACTTTCTCACTCTTGCAGTCAATAAATTAATATGAGGTTGAAAAGAGAGATTTTTGTCCAATAGGATGCCAAGATATTTAACTTCATTAGCGGCAGTTAGAGACGGACAACGGCATACATCAACATTGCAGCAATCATCGGCAATTAGAGAATAAGAATGAGTTGATGAGGTGGTATTTCTCATAGAAAAGGGAATAAAGACGGTTTTTTTTGCGTTTAGAGTCAGTACGTTGCACTTTAACCAGTGACACACAGTGTTAAAGCCCGCCTGCGCTATTTTATAGACCTCTTCCCAATTGTCAGCCGAGAATAAGATTGCAGTGTCATCCGCATAAGAGATGATTTTGCCATTCTTCAGACGAAGATCACATAGGTCGTTTAGATAGACTAGAAAGAGGGTTGGCCCCAAAATACTGCCTTGTGGCACACCATAGGTAACAGGTAGTTCACCACTAGTTATATCGTCAATTTTGGTGCATTGACAGCGATCTGAAAGATAATCTTCAATTAATTTCAGTTGATTACCTCGAATTCCTAGCCTGTCTAGTTTATAGAGTAGCAGTGGCACTGAAACAGTGTCAAAAGCCTTTGCTAAGTCCACAAAAATGCCCAATGTTTTTTTGCCAGCATCAACATTACTTACCACATGATCAACAAGCTCATGGACCGCATCACATGTTGATTTGCCAGATCTAAAGCCAAATTGATTACTAGAGAGTAAGTTCTTAGCTTCTAGATATCTAATAATTCTAGTATTGATGATACGTTCCAAAAGCTTGGATATCGAAGGTAGAATAGAGATCGGTCTGTAATTTGTTACATGGTTCTTATCACCAGTTTTATAGATAGGTAGAATCACAGATTTTTTTAGTACTGTAGGAAAAGTGCCTTCGTGCAAACATTGATTAAAAATATGGGTTAATATTGGAACAAAAATGTGTCTGTTTTCCTTTAAGAGGTAGTTAGGAATGGAATCCCAACCTACTGAGCAAGAATTTTTAAGATCCAATATTAGGCGGTCAACTTCGTCCTCATCAGTGTCCAATAAAACCAGAGAATGCAAAGACTTGGTTGATTGCAATGAGAAATCGTTAATGTGAGATGGATTCTTACACTCTATAGTCTTCTCAGCTAACGTCTTACTAACTGAAACGAAGAACTCATTAACATCTTCCACAGATTTTTTTGGGGAAGCCCTATTTATTAATTGTGTAGCCGAATTTTTTATTTTTGATGTATTTGTGATGTTTTTAATAGCGTCCCAAAGTTTTTTATTATTGTTTCCAGCTGCCTTTATAAGGTTAGTTTCGTACGCTAATTTAAGTTTTTTAATTAACTTAACACAGAAATTTCTATATCTAACGTACGTTAGCTTAAGGGTTTCATTGTTAGGAAACTGTCTCACTTTTTTATGAAGATTATCCCGATGTTTCATACAGCGCAGTAAGCCAGGAGTCACCCACGGTTTAATCATTCTATTTTTCCTGGGTATTTTAACAGTAACCGAGTTATTAGTTATAGCTTTTTGAATAGTTTTGACCACATATTCCATTGAAAAATTGGCAGAGCTTGAGCTAAAAATAGGGTCCCAGTTAATAGTAGTTAGTTCTAAGGATAACTTTTCTTTATCGATTTTATTAAAAGTACTATTAGTAAAATTTCTATTTTGTTTATATTTAAGGCATAGTATGACAGCCTGGTGATCAGTGACGGTAGTTTGTAACACTATTGTAACAGCTGGGTTTTTAGTTTTTAACATCACATGATCAAGGCATGTCCTGCTATGTCTCGTTGGGAGTGTATGAGCTGGTAGGAGACCGTGAAAGGAGCAGAGATTTAAATACTCAGTTTGAGTTACGGAGATTTGGTCAGGACAGATATTAATGTTAATATCGCCAATGATAGTAATATTTTTAAAAGGAGATAAGTCTTGTAAAATTTTGTTTAAGGATTGTAAAAAATTGTCGATGTTTTTATATGAAGGAGATCTATACGCGGCAAGAATAGCTGTTTCACTGCCGATTTTAATAATCAAACAGTTCGAGTCCTGACATTCGGGCTCCTCTACAGTAACATTCAGATTTGTACCCATCTAGGATTGGTATAAAAGGGCAACAAGATAACCAGCATTCTGTCAAAATAATGATGTCGCATTCAACCTTAAGCCTACTCAACATAGCTAGAAAATTATCAAAATTAGCGGAGATGCTGCGTATGTTTTGAGTAACAACTATGAGACTCTCAGCGGGGTGTGTTATAGATTTATGGCAGTCGTCAACATCACAAAACATGGATTCAGAGACGGATAACTTGTCTATTTCTAGAGCAACATCGTCCATTTAATGGGAGATGTATAAAGCATATGATCACGAAGGATAGAACAGATGAATAAATTATATACAAGGGCTATACTGTTTTTTATGATTTTAACCTTAATATTTTTCAAACTAGCTGAACAAAGCATATCATTGGAATGGAAACACTTTAAAACTATAATTGCTTGTCTAGACGTTATATAAGCAATCATTATGTAATGTGGAGAACTACGTTGAAACCGAAAAGCCATACTGTATTGGGTAGTGTATAGTATTTGAGAGAAAATACGTCTAGATTGCATAAACTTACAGTGAAGTAAGATAAAAAGCAAATCATTACACATAAAGGCATGCAAGGGAAAAAATGTTTTAACAATATTCAATGAAATCATAAATAATACCATTACGTAAATCTTAGTTATAATTTTCAGAGCTAGTCAGGTTGATGGCACCTTCAGTTTGGCAAGTTCAGACTCTTCTTGTATACGAATGTGGGGCAATCCTTCCTTTTTACGAAGGTAGATTTTTCCATATGATGTCCAACAGTATGCATAACCATAAGAGTGAGCAAAATCTCTAGCTAGAAAAAACAACCGTCTACCCTTTGCCGTGAGACTTTCCGAGATAAAAATAGGTTTTCTAGGGCTATTAGCATTAAATAGACCTGTATTTAATTTGTCTCTTTTTTCTTCCAAACTTAGTTTTTTGAGGTTCAATAAAAAACTATCTTTTGTAAGTACCGAATTCAGCTCAACAATAATCGGCTTGATACTGTCGCCTTTTGCGAACGGTCTATAGACATCTTTTATATCGGTCGTTTGAAGATGTAAGTTTAAAACCGTACTGATTTTTTTCACAGCGTCTGAAAGAGCCTGCTTAGTTTCATTTGGCATTTTTGGTACATTTCTAATCTCTAATTTAGTAGTACAGGATTGTCTCTCCAAGTTGTTCTCAATTGAGTCTCGAAAGATTTTTTCGAAATAATTGTGACGTAACAACAAATTTACAGTTTTCAGATTTATTTTGACAGGCCTGTTGGACTAGTGGTTAGTGGTCCTGACTGCTATGCTGGAGGTCGTGGGTTCGATTCCCACCCAGGACAAATGTTTGTGTGATGAGCATGATCATTTGTTCTGTGTCTGGGTGTAATTTATCTATAATATGTATGTATTTAGAAATATATAAGTATGTTTATCTGTTGTCTAGTACCCATAACACAAGCCCTGCTTAGCTTGGGACTAGATGGTGTTGTGTGATAGTTGTGGATTATTATATTATATTATATATTATATTCTTATATTTGTGCTATAAGACCTTACTTTAGGCTAAATTTTAAAGATTTTTAGAATTTTGATTTCCTCGAGAGTGTCGAAATGTACGTTTTTTGCTACATAAACCGATGTGTTATTTTTACTCGTTAACGTACAAGTTTAATTTTTTTTAATGGTTTACACCTTCAAGAGTCCGCACACCTGAGTATATAGGTTTTTATTTCAATACTATACCTCCACGTATTCTCGAGATAAAGAATCTTGAAAGACAGACAGACAGACTGACGAACAACAAAATGATACTATAAGGGTTCTACTTTTCCTGCAATCAAATAAGTAGCTATCTATAAATCTTTCCCTCTTACTAACAATATTGTACGAACACAAATGCAATTATCACATTTTCCGTCGTCCCCGCTAATCAGTGGGTTGACGTCGACGCCATAATGGCAAAGTTGGTCCCAGCGCGCAGCTCGAAGGTGCGTCAAAGCGGCGCCAGCAAAGAGCGACAACTCGATTTAAGTAGACGAACGAAGGATCGCGATGTGCCAGGGATGACTATTACACCGTTAGGAAGCGAAAAGAAGGAATATTTAGATATTTCTTTAAATAGCTCTTTATGAAAGACCTGCCTGTGTAAGCAATGTTAACATGTAATTTGATGGGTGTATTTATATGTTTGCCGTGGTAGTGGGATTGTTCGAAAGAGTGCGATGATACACTCGTCGAGTCGAGGCTTCAAAGTCTTGAGCATCGACGCAGAGTTGCTAGCCTGTCGGTTTTCTACCGGTTGCATTTCGGGGAGTGTGCGTCGGAATTGCATAACCTAATTCCGCCTAGCCCGTTTCATCATCGGACTACCAGACGTACGGCTATGCGCCACCGGTATATGGTGGATATCCCACCAACACGCACAAAACGTTTTGGGAACACATTCATTGTGCGTGCGGCTAGGGAGTGGAATTCCTTGCCAGAGTCTGTGTTTCCTGATAGCTACAACCCGGGAATCTTTAAGTCGAGAGTGAATAGGTTTCTTTTAGGTAAGCGCGTTCCATCGTCGACCGCATCGTCGCTTTCCATCAGGTGAGATAGCGGTCAAGCGCGAACCTAGAGTCCCTAGGGCCGGAACGCAAAGGGCAACTCAGAGCATGGGTCACGCAGGTAGGTAGTAAACAGACACTACTTCTCACTCCACCCGGGGTGGGAGAAGATATTCAATGATATCCTACCCTAAAAATAGTGTGTATGAACAGTCAGCGATCAAAAGTGCAAAACTAAATTTAAAAACGTAAAGTTGAATTTATCAAAACTAAAGTCTTCAATTCTTTTTTATAGAAGACGTACTGAGTACTGACATTTTCAATAAAAAAAAACTCACAAACATTATACTGATTACTGAGTCAACGATTAGAGTCTGTCTAAAAAGTCAAACTGCTTGGGTAATTGTTAGGGTGAAATGAAATCTAATTTAATCAACACTGGTTCAATAATCAAGGTTGATTAAGAGATCTTGAACATTGTTTATTAATAGAAGAACCTTATAAAAAGTATCGAATATAAGTATTCTTTAAATAATTAAATATTATACAAAATTCCCAAGTCGTTTGACTTTTTAGACAGACTTCTGTACAATATTTGTGAGTCTATGCTATAATTTAAATGGTTTGTGAGCCAAAAGCCATCAGGTTTAATATAGTGCAATAATGTCAGAATAGTTTTGAAAAAAGAAAAGAAAAAGTTGTACTTTATCATCTATTTTCTACATGGTCGCACCATATTGACAGGGTCTATTTCACGGTTCCATACCCCAAGGATAACCAACAGAACCCTTTCACTAAGCCATGGCCTTCCACGTCAGGTTGGTGTTACAAAACTGAAATCAAAATAACTTTATTTCATAAACATACCTTTCTTCCCTTGCATAAATAAATTGCGTGTGTACTCTTAAACAACAACAAATGTTTTTATCATTCCCCCATCTCGGAAAGAGTATTTTTGCTCTTCGATATCTGAGTGCAAAACCCGTTTTTATAACCAGAGGATAAAGTAAATTGAATTTACAACATCGTTTGCACTATGTTTGTGAATTCAAAACATCATTAAACTTATTTACTTTTACCTCCATGGTGCCAAATTTATCATACAACTTTTTTAAAAACTCAGACTCGGAACCTCCTTGGGGTATTTTGCATTTAGTCATTTCCTCGCTGAGTTAGGATGAAAAGTTACGTTTTGCACTCGAGTGCAAAGATTTTTCACCTCGTGCTCTTTTGATTCTCTCGCTAACGCTTAGGATTCTAATTTTTGTATCACTCACTGCGCTCGTGACTCAATTTTAAAATCCTTCGCTTGCTCGATCATCAAAATTGAGCAAGCGGTTAAAAAAGAACTTTGCACTCTTGTATAACAAATAACTATTTTTCAGTTGCGCGTGTACTCTAAAAATGTTTTTCTGTTTCAGTGTAAAAGCAGCCAGATTTATCTTATCGTAGTCATTAGAAGAGTTAAGAGAAAATGAAGAGCCGTCCGTTCTCAGAGGATTAGCAGTCGCGAGCTCTCCACCGATCCCCTTTGTGCGCGGCCGGAGTTATTGCTGCAGATACTACAAATAGGTGCCGTCATAGCTTGAGGAATGGTCTCTGGTAATATGTGGGGTATTACGTTTTACGTCTTTTAAATTGTGGGCTGTTCTTTGTTGTACGTACTGTACCTGTACGCAACTATTGTATCTTTGAGTTATTTCTTGCTTGATCCTTTTTGTTAAGTTGTACGAGGATTTACTTGTATTGTGTTAGTTAAGTGTAGGCGGTGCGTCGATACTCGCAACGTGATATGATAAATGTACTTTTGATTTAATAAGGATGTGTTTTTGGATCCAATCACTTTTTAAAACAGGATCCGTAGTTTCCTGTCGGTTCTTCTGAAAAAAACGACCAATAGGAATTGTGTTTAGAATTGGCGTTTTATGAGTACCTATGTAGGCCAATGTGAATAGAAATGATGAGACTGCGTACCTATTGAAAGCGTTGGAAGGCCTCCTACAAGGTGGACTTGGTCAAAGTTGCGGAGAAGCTTGCAGAAGTAAATAATATTTGGAAATTTATAACTATGATTTTCAGCCACCACATACCATTACATCTCATTACCTATATTTCAATTCAACTGGTTTTGGCACTACCCGGCTAGCGGCGAGTTGGAGACACAATTGGAACCATTCCACAGTGGAAGTTTGTCGCGTAGCTGTTCGCTACACGCCGGTGAGCCGTCAGCCACTAGCCAGGACAATGCGAGTCCGCGCTCAATGCGATGCTCAAGTGTGTTAAAATGAGCCGCTAACTATGTGTTTTGGGAAAATTTTAGCTTAATATTTCATTTGTTTTGAAATTTTTTATTGCCTAAAAAATATGTCGTATTATTGTTACACGGCTGCCCCATAAAAGGAGTATAAACACGATGTCTCAAAAACTACTTGATCTACAAAACCAAATTTTTCATCACAGTCAGGGGACTTTATATATTATGTAAGAAAGTATTCTACTGCCTGGTCCCCCGACGGCTGAAAAATTTGGTTTCGTGGATCAAATAGTTTTCGAGACATCGTGTTTAGTCAGTGAGTGAATGAGTGACTACTTTAATTTTTACTTAAATATACAGTTTAACTAAGATCTTGTTTTTTTTTGCTTTTTAGTTCATTTTCTTTTTATTTTCGTGTTTTTTTAATTTTATTAATTATCTCTATAGAAACCTCTGTAGATGCTGTTGGAGAAACAATGATAAGACGTCGTGGCAGATGACAAGGTCAACTGGTAGAAAAAACCTAAGGGTCGCCGCACGGGCCACCGGCGACAACTACAAAATGCCACCACTAGCATATTTCCTGTAGGTTTCATACATTTTATAGCATGTACTCGTCGCACACGGTTGACACCGGAAGACGCCACGCGCTACAAAACGCCGCTGCTTGCTTCTTGTGGCCCGTTTTTGCCACTAAACGCCGATATAAAAAGCTGTCACACGCCACTCGCGCATATAAACCTTCTTCGACAGAGTCCATTATACTACTGCGCATATGAGTTTAAAAAGTAGCAGCCACTACACACAAGTAGGTAGATAATCTTGATAACAAACCCCGAGCTAGCGTAAAATAATTGAGTCTTTTCTCTTCACATATTCAGTACTTTAGTATATCTAACATACTTGTTAATTTTTTTTAAAATATCGGAGAATATATGAAAACATTTTCTTTCAATATTTTCTTATTTTCCAGCACAACATGCGGTGTTCACCAATATTTCTAATCTACAATTTATCCTTACGCATATCTATGATTTACAAGCTTCATAAACTTTATAAAAATGTTTAGAGTAAATCCTCAGTTACTAGGCGTGCAGAAATTAATAGGAGGTGAATGATTCTCAAGATGTTGTACTACGATAGCGGTCAAGCGCTGTAAGCACGCGGTTTTCCGGATATTGAGTGTGATGGAAAAAGCGCTTCATGCTGTAATTGAAAAAGCATGACACATCTAAATCTAAACTATTTTTCATGAACCATAAATCAGATGATTGTAATCTCTTTTAATAATTATTTACATGACTTTTACAACACTATTTTGCTATTTGTATACTTAAAAAGGCAATGCCTGCCTGCAATGTAGATGCCTAATTATTTTGCTGCAACCATTCCTAAAGCATTGTCTAACCTCTTCAAACAAAACGAACTCCCATATGAAAAACAAATTCTCCTCTGTACGACCCCCCAAGTACTTAAAGTACTTAATATTATCTCAAGTCGTCTCCTCCACAATCTTATGCTCTTCATCATATAATGTTCGAACGCGTCCCTCGGCGATACTCGGCAAACTCCGCCAGTGATCGGCAATGATCGGCTTTTATCGGGCCCCGTTACGTTTACATATTTACGTTAACTTCACACTTATCTGCTTGCCTGGTACGTATAGTATGACATAAAGAAAGTAAGAAAAACGTGGGGTTGGTTGTTTATGATGTGTCTTTTGGGTGCATTTTTGGGGGAAAAATGGGCCATCTCTTACGGAACCGCGTGGCACCCATGGGGATTGTAGAAGTTAACTAAGTTATTATATCAAGGGGTTTGCTGCATTTTCCTGGTGTCTGGTAGTAACCAGGACAGATCAATAACATTTCAGTGTCTTTGAATATCCAATCAAAACACCTTATTGACACTTCGCGTGACCCAAGTGTAGGCTTTTATCTTGGAGAGAGAATTACATTACCGTACAGCATGGGAAAGCCGCCAGTCTTTTGGGTACATTAATCAGTTGACAGCGATGCAGTAGTTTTTTTTTTTAACACCATTTTTGGGTTATTTTAATAAATCGTCACTTCAGCCAAAGGACTGCCCGTCCACTGTTGGAAAAACCTCTCCAAGTATCGTTACAACAAAAGGTCCTGTGCGTCTTACATTTACCACATTCCCGCGACTCTCACCAGGTCATCAGTCCACCTTGTGGGAGGCCTTCCAACGCTGCGTCTTCCGATGCGCGGCTGCCACTCTAGAACCTTTCGGCCCCATCAATCATCCGTTCTATGAGCAATGTACCCTGCCCATGTTGGTGACCTTGGTTCTCCTGTGGATATCTTCATTCCTGATGCAATCACGCTAAGAAACTTCGGTCATAGCCCTTTCGATTTACCTTTGGGTGACTGTAAGCCTTCTGATGAGACCCTTTGTCAGCGATCACTTTTTATATTTTAACTAATTGAAGGTTTTTATTATATTATGGACTAAGGGTGAGTTGCACTATACCGATAACAACACAACTATAACGATAAGCAAACCATAACCAGGCGTGAAACGGCCGCCTATTGGTCAATTCGACGATTTGACAACTGTTAACGGCTTTGTTATCGTTATAGTTAAATGGTGCAACTCACCCTAAGTGTATAGTTAAATTAAGTGTTTCTTAAATATATAAGTAGTATAAAGCAACTGTTAAATAAAATGTATTTATTATGTTCAAATGTTTATCTGCACGATTTAATTGTAGAAGTTTATCTAAATCATCCAGTTTTAATTATCTTCCATTAAATAAACCTATTTAGGAATAAATCTAGATAATCATAATAATAACCGCTGATTAAATATGGGCCTAAAACCACAACTACACCAACCCAATACCGCATATTTGAAACAACCTGTACAATTCCCTAAGTTCTAATGTGCTGCAAATTGATTTAAACCCCATTGGCAGGGGCTAGCCGCCATTAACGAACGTTTATGACCGATAAAAACGTAATTAAATAATATTATTATGGCCGTTTAAATACTGTCATGGATTGTGGCCTGGGATATAATAGGCTATCAAATAATTTTGGGGTTTAGGAACCTAAATAATAGAAGGTTCGAAGATATTAAGGGTGTTGTCTGAAAAAGTTAAAACTATATAAAAATCTTACTTTTCAGAAAAGCATAATTTAAATAATTCGCGCGTAACAAGCCCAGAAATGCTTGGGCTTAAGATTCGTGGCAAAATAAATACATCTAGACGGCTTGATTTACAAGACTAAGCAACGATTGAGAAGGTCCATGTCAACTTGTCATGTAAATTCGATGAGACTCGAAGCGTACTTATATACATATGAAGTTGGGGAATACAAAAAATATAGTCAAAACAAAACAAACAAATATTTGACATCTGCTGCATATTCGAAAAATATTTGAATGACTGACTATAATGAGTCTAAATTTATTACATTATGTAAGTACTTCTAATCTGGTAAATAAATAAATTTCATCCCATTTCGTATTTTCGTTTCGTTTATCGTGTGAATATTTCCATTTAGCCAACATTCATTGTCACTTTTATCTACAACTATTATTATAAAATATACAATGATTTTCTGTTCTAAAAGTATATTCTTAAATATGAGGTTTTTAACCGACTTCGAAAAGGAGGAGGTTCCATGATCAGCTGAATTTATGTTTTTTTTTATGTATGTTCACCTATATCTCGGTCAATTGTGGACCGATTTTGAAAATTCTTTTTTTTGATTGACCAATTGGACCAACTTGGAAGCATATTCCAAGTTGGTCCCATTGTTATGATCTGATCATGAACTTTGAAGATATGGCACAGATCTCCTCATAGGATCACAGCAGAACTGTCGTAACAAGTAAAATTGCTTTGTTTATACTTGTAGTCGATGACTGGCTGGAGGAAAAGGGGGAGGGGATGTATCGGACTGATCTGATGATGAAGCCAGAAGGTAAATTAATGTAATCTAACCGTGTTTGGGATTATTAGAATCGTTATGAGATGCTCTCTGGCTATAAGGTATTTAAGTTTCCCTGGGAGGTACTTTTTAGTGGTGGTACCATAACTAAAAAGTGTAAAATAAAAAACTTTTTACAAAAAAATACACCCGACTTCAATGTTAAAAAAATACTGAAAAGTACAAAATAACTTCATTTCGGAAGTCAAACAAAACAGTCATGTCAAAAACTATGTCTATGGAGACGATTAACGGGTCCGGTTATAACAACTATTGAAACTCATTTATAATTCTCAGCAACAGTTTCTCATAATACGCCTTCAGTCCTAAGTAAAGTCTCCAAGTCTCCTCAAGAAGCACCAACTATCTGGGAAGCTCCACTTTAAAATTTCCGAGGCTCATATTTATTTCATAACGCTCCAGTCATGAGCCGAGATGAATAACTAAATAATAAGCTTACTGATACTTATAAACGTGGGCTGTTTTGTCTATTTTTTAATACCAGTACTGTAGAGTCTTGAATATATTGGGTGGAACATCGACGGACGCGTAGCTTTATAGACGCGTATTCATCACTATACGCGCAACGAAACAGTTTTATATTTTTGTATGTAAACTTGCCGGTGTACACCAAGCGTATAATATCGAATACGCGTCTACGAAGCTATGCGTCCGTGGTCAGTAAGTATAGGTTAGGTACCTTAGTTGGTCAATGAGAAGAGAAGAGACCCAATGGAATGATACCCGTACGTTGCATGCCAACAATCAAAGCAACTTTCGAACTCGAATAAATGTCATTTTGTATCATTAATATTTTACACCTCATAAAAACATAAGGGAAACCATTATAAAATAAGTGTACAATGGGCGCACAGGGCAATCTCTTTCAGACAACCTTAGGTTAAACTGAACTAAAGAAGATAGATTTAGGCTGTCAGTTTACTAACATCATAAATAATACTGTTAGCACGTATATGGATATAAAAAATATATATACATTGTACTACACCAAACTAATTTACTTACAAAAGTTTAATATTTGATTTATAGTAACCGATGTTGAAGACTCTTTCAAATGGGCTCAATCAGAATTAATAAAGATTTGATGAAGAACTTTGGACAAAGATCATGTAACTCTTCAATAAATGAAAGAAAATCTTCAGGAATTGCTACAATATCGCTTTTTATTGTTAGCACCAATTATAACGTAACAACACACGAGTGCGCTCTAAAAAGGTACGCAGCTGTGTAAAATTCACCCCCGTTTCATCAATTATGTTCAATTTTCATGTTATCGGAATTATTAATTTGAGAAATATTTTTATGGGCTAATCTTATGATGAAGATGAGGATGATTATTTTTGTGTTAGGTTAAAATTATAATTCCATGATATTCCTTTTATTTTTATTTTATTTTCCAATTCCCTTGCAATATCAACGTATAGATTGAGTCATTCAGAGTATTCGATCCTTCCTATAGGTTATTTACCTTATCAGAGAACTTGCCTAGTAAAACGTACAACCACTAAAACGTGATAAATAAAATTATATTTAAAAAAATATCATCAAATTATAAAAGAATAACTAGAAAATAACTATAATTTCAGAAATCGTTGCCAAAAAACGAAGAAATAAAACCAGTAACATCGGCTTCAAGAAGAGGGGAAAAAAAAAATCTCAGTCATAAAGTGTATGTACAGCAAAATGGCTGCTTGGTGAAAGAAATCAATAATGGGTCCTAGTGACTAAAAAATTTTAATATAAATGTCCGTCCATTGATTTTTTTTAAATGTAAGTATTGTCCGGGCCCTAAAAAATATAAATCTCGACTCTCACGACACACAACCCCGGGTCTAAGCCAGCTCTAAGCAAACAAGGCACTCTGACAGACAATTAATCGTGTCTGACTAATCCTACGTTATCTCAGAACATGCTCATTTTGCTCCTCAGCGAAATAAACATGGCTTTTTACTGTATTTGAAATTTTTCGCAGTGAATAAAGATATTTGAGACAGTAAAATTCATGAGGACAGACGATATAAGATTTTTCGCAGAAGGTTTTTTTTACATGAATGCGAATAGTTTGATCCTGGCTTAGAGATAACATTATTGTTATTGTATTCAACTTCTAAGAATTATCTAAGCATTTTATTATTATGAGACGTTACATATACACGCCTGTAGGCTAGAGTGTTATGGCTGCAGGGTAGTTTGTAAGTCACCGTAGCTCTAAACAGACTGGAAAATAAAAGGATATGGGTGGTTTTAGTCAGTAAAACTTCGACATTCCTTCTAACTGCACCCAGATTATTTCTCTAATCTAATCTAATTAGCCCAGTGTGTCCCGTTGCTGGGGGAAAGCCTCCGTCTCCCTTTTTAAATACGTCTGTTTTCTACCAGTGTCGGCTTCCTCCTCTGGTAAGAGTCTAAAATGATTTTTCAATTTCAAAAAAAGGTAATATAATAGAATTGGTAACCTGGTAAACCCTTTAGACCTTCAGACACTTACTCAATTATGAAGACTATTTGACTAATAGTAAATTCCATTAGTACCAAGTGCCATTTAACCTTGGAAATTGTATTGAAAATGCATTTCAGTAGAAAAAGTCACAAAAGTGAAGACGTGGGTAGTAACTAGTTACAGGTGTATCAATAGAACCTCGTATTATCAAGGAAATTAAGAGTGCAATAGTAAGTACACAATAGTAGTTTATGTGACTAGGCGATAAAGCAGTGTCTTTAAGTCGCGAGCGGCATGTTGAATTCCAAACGAAACGAAGGTTGCTGATTTTAATCCCGAACGATAGTGAGGGACTTATAAAATTAACTCCCAAGCATTGCGAGGGAGTTAATAAACAAACCTGAGTGAAGCGAGGAATTCAAGCCGCCCAAGACAAAGACAGCTTTATCCCCGTGTTGCATATTCTACTTTTTACACCATCTGTGAGATAATTAAAGGACAATTTGGTCGACCAAATCATATATTTGAGAAATATAAGTATTATATTTACAAGTTCATCAAACAAACAAAATTTACTACTACAAGATTCTATAGTTTCAATTTTCTATAACGTAAGCTTACTGCGTTTTATTCTATTTTCTTTTTTTTTTTTGTTAGTGGCCAGTTTGAATTTCGAGTCAACTTGTTCGATGCACGTACTATGCGTTCCAAATGAGAATAGGAAAGTCAATAAACTCGATCTGTCAAATTTTGATTGAAAAGTACAGTTTGCAAAAAAAGCTTATTTGCGTTTTAATGATTTTGTTTTTGTTTAACTGACCCTTAGTTAAGTTATATTAAGAAATAGATAAGAAAGTTATTCATAATAATTATTTAACAAATTATACTACATACTTTCTTTTTATTTTCATTATTGGCTACATTTTAAATTCAAAATTCAAATTCAAAAATTCAAATTGCCAGCTGCCATTTTATCGACGTTGTTGGTGTTTCTTCGTGCGACTGACTATCCAGATTGAATTGTGTTATAAATACAGGTAATAATGCCTATTTTGATTTAAAAGAACAGTTAGTGATATAAATATTAAAAACCTCTATTATCCATGTTTTATTTTATAAGGGAAAGCAGCAGTGATGATGACGGTGACGACGCCACTACTCAGACACTTCACACAGTTACAAAAAGATCAGCAAAATTGAAGAACTGGATTTTGATCAGAGATTTTTCGTTCATGATTCGTAAATAAATTAAATTTAACTAATTTCTTTTTTTGCTCACCCTACTCAATTTCTTCGATTTGACAGTAAGACGTAACGTCACAACATGGCCGGCGCTCCTATTCTCATTTGGAACGCGTAGTACATTTTAATTCACAATGTTGACGATTTTTGATGTTCCAAATTCGAATTTCATTATTCCCTAGGGATCGGCCATACTGCATTATCTCCCTAGGAATAGAATTACTTGCTTTAAGTGAGGCTTGAATGACGTATAAAACGACATTATCGAGCAGGTGGTGTAAAAACATCTTTACAAATCTAAATTGATATTACTATCTAAGTTAATGATTTTACTCTCTAATTTTAAAATCTCGGTGAATTTTGAGAGTTGCTTTAAGTAGCGAACTTAATTCACTGGTTTTTGTTTTGATACCTAGTTAAGCATTTTATTTTTTTGGCCTCACACATGTCTTTTTTTTCTATTTTTAATGTTAAGTCACGTTATACGATACAGATTGGCTAACATGTTTTTATTGGTGTTTGTTCTGTCCAAATCTCAAACATTTGTTTTTTTTCTACCTTTCTTTGTACTTTAATCATGCCCAATCCATCGAGAAAGACAATCGTAATGTTACATTTCCCAAATTATAGCTAACTCAGAAATCAAACAAATATAACTCCTATAGTTGGAAGCTTAGAAAGGAGAGTAAATTGAGCCCAATATATCATTAGGAAGACTGTCGATGTCTCTCGGATTAAAGACGGGAACCAGTCTAATCCAGACAATAACAAACTAACTTGCTAAGCAACTTTAAGTCTTTTAACTTAATCTAATCGGACAATAACAAGGTCCTCTTGTAAAATAATTAACTAAATGAGTTTATCTAGTGCTCAAGGACTTTAAAATTTTGTTCTGTCAATTGTTTGAAGACAAAAGTTAGATAATATTGATTAAAATTCGTAAGGAGCTAAACGAGTATTTAATGATTGATTGTACCGATCTAATTAATTGCCAGTTCCGTAATCATTGTGAGGTTGTAACTAACTATTATATTAATAGCTAAGGTAGCGTTCATTGTGTTTACAACTAAGGATTGGAATTCCCTGCTGGCGTCTATGATTCCTAATAACTACAACCAAGGATTATTTAAGTGAAGAAAGTAAATAAGTTAATTCTAGTCAAGCGTATTCTGACGTTATCCACATAGTCGCTCAACATCAGGTGAGATAATGGTCAAATTTGAATAAAAATATAATAAAAAAGTTGATCAGAAGACCAAAAGACGCAGCCTCGGAATGTCACACATAAAGTGGATCGATGACGTGTTTGGACATGTTTGACACGGATCGGTTGTTGTGGTAGTATCAGTACCGATACCAGTTTTTCCAAGGATATTGTTCGACCATTGTTATGTTGTAGGACAGATAGCTAATCGCTTCGTGTTTCTGGTACTGGTATTCAGCTAGTAAAAGGGGAGCAGATTGATTTAGCACTAAAAGGTTTTCTTTGTTGTGGTTTTTATCTGTTCCACGGTTGTGCCTTTGCGACTATTTGCCTGTTCCGAATACCTTAGATTTTTATCTTGTTAGGTAGTTGATAGGTTCGCGCTTGATCGCTATCTCACCTGATGGAACGCGCTTACCTAGAAGAAACCTATTCACTCTCGACTTATAGATTCCCGGGTTGTAGTTATCAGGAAACACAGACTCCGGCAAGGAATTCCACTCCTTAGCTACACGCACAATGAATGTGTTCCCAAAACGTTTTGTGCGTGTAGGTGGGATTGCCACCATGTATCTAACAATTAATATTATTTGCTAATTTTTTTTTTCTCAAAAGATGTTAATGAAAACTTTGTAAGTAAACCGATACGTTCTAGAAAGTCTAGAACAAAAAAGCAAGCATGTGACATCTACGAATGCCCACTTGGCCTGAGTGGTGGATTACGACCTGTTCCTCTCCTAGAAAGCAGGGCTAAGTCCCAGTAGTTGGAACATTTGGTCCACATTATATGTTAGTATCCCTTATTACTATGTTAGTTCAGACTTTCAATAACATTACACTGTTTTTGTATTCTTCCCTTAAAATTACATAATTATTTAAAATCTATAATAATTGTCACTAAATTAACAGCCAACAGATAACAATTACAAAGGACAAAAAATTAAAAGGCATGGGAAAAACCAATAAAAATGTCATACAATAATAATAAAATGTCAGTAAATTAAATGTCATTGAATAAAGGTAAAAATGTCATTAAATTAAATGTCATAGAATAAAAGATAAAAATGACAGTAAATTAAATTAAAAATAATAAAGTTTATGCTATTTTTTTTGTGAGATATTATGAAATAACTCTTTCTGCTCTGGGTGGTGCAAGGAGGCGAGTCAAACTTTTACTAACTAAACCCCACCTGTATTTTTACAGTTGCTCTTTGCATTCCTGGGCCACGATAACTCTTTCAAACACTTTCACAGCCCAATTTTATTTATCTACACTTATACTGTAAAGATTGTTTATAAGAGGTAATCTCTGAAGCTACTGTTCCGATTGCAAAAATGTTTATACAAATGAAACGCTGCTTTGTTCCTGAGTGATATAGGCTATATTTTATGTACAAAAGCTATTTAGTTGTAATTGCGTTCCACTCACGATTTACACGACAGCTAAAATGCATTCAGAAACCAAATAATATCTTCACCATATAAGATCAAGGATAAGTCTTTTGTCACGCTGAACAAGAGCCGTCCAGCCAAGACTTTGTCCACACGACTGTACAAGAGATCGCTCACGCCATACGGTCTGCCTTGTGTCTATTACTTCGATCCTCACTCAAAGAAGCCTTAGCCGTGAATACTGTCATTCAGCTTTATACCCCGATCTAGATTGCCATCTTGATACAAATACACTAGACAGGTATTTTTGAGTACAGGGTGATTTTTTATTTGAATAGAATAGAAATACTTTTATTCGGGACAGACACGGCGCAACGGTTATTACTTAGTTGTTTTTATTCGCGATTTCAGTTCATTATTTATATCGATATATTTTTTTATAAGAAATACTAGCTTTTGCCCGCGCGACTTCGCTCCCGTTTTTCCTTACTCCACCCTACTATAACCTATTCTACCCTACTCTACTCTACTTTACACTTCTCTACACTACTCTACACTACTCTACACTACTCTACACTACTCTACACTACTCTACACTACTCTACACTACTCTACACTACTCTACACTACTCTACACTACTCTACACTACTCTACACTACTCTAAACTACTTTACACTACTCTACACTACTCTACACTACTCTACACTACTCTACACTACTCTACACTACTCTACTCTACACTACTCTACCCTACCAAACTTCACATAAACCATCTACTAAATAGTCCGAACAAAGCCTAAACATTTCGTTTGGATAGGTGAGCTCGTTCTTGAGTTATAAAATTACAACGAAAAGTGGCATTAATTTTTATACAATCTATATATAAGATTGTCAGTATTTTAATTTATGGTTGTATTTTTGTTTCGATATTGTACATACACAAACTAAATTCATTAGCAGGTGATAACGTAAAGGGAAAACTGGAGGAATACAGGTGAGTTTTAGTCACTGCCACTACTTCTCGTTCCACCTCACGGCCGGCAGTCCTGCTCGCAGCCACTAGACCAACGAAGCAGTTACAAAGTTATATTTAATGATATTTCAATTATAATTTGAAAAGCAGTGAGAGGAGTAGGATAAAGAGTAAGTGTTACTATAAATGCACCTCTACATCCCTAAACTCCCTAAGAGTTTAGGGATGTTGCTATACTATATTATTTTCACGGCAATGTTTTTTCCGCGTTACTCGATTGCTATTATAAAAAATTAAATATATTCAAGTGTTCGTTCATTCCTTGAAAGATTTCCGATGAGTTAAATAAAAGTCGCCCTGTATGTGTCGGTAGAGGTAAGGCGAAGTACATTTCCCAAAGAGGTATTCGAAATTGTGTAAAATCTATTTTCATTCAGCGTCGGAGCTTTGATCGTGGTTAAAACAAAGGAGCCTTTCAATCCTCTTGCTATAGACAGATCCTCTATAAGATTTATAGTGACGTCATCAGACTATTTCTCAAAAGGTTAGGTATGCTCTATTTAAAGTTTCGACGATCCGACTCGGCTGGGCGGCGTTAGGGAAGGTGCGCGGTGTCTTCTCATCTAATATACCACAGAGTCTCAAGAAGTCTATGACTAGTGCGTGTTGCCAGTGATGACATATTGCTCCGAAACATGGGCGCTTGCAATGGGCCTAATATAAGAAGACTTAAAGTTACCCAAAGGGCAATGGACAGGGCTATGCTCGGACTTTCCTTTCTTTATCGAATCAGAAATGAAGATATCGATTCTAGAAGAATCGCCAAACTTAAGCGGCAGGGCACATTGCACGCAGAACAGATGGCCGTTGTGGCCGAAAGGTTCTGGATTGGCGACCGCGTTCCAGAAAACGCAGCGTTTGAAGGCCTCCTATAAAATGGACCGATGACCTGGTCAGGAATGCAGGAATCCGGTGGATGCGAGACGCACAGAGGCTGTCGTTGTGGCGACGCTTGGGGGAGGCCTGTGTTCAACGATCGGCTGCATGATTGTTTGAAAGAGTTACCGTGGTTGTCGAAAGCAAAGGGCAACTGATTGAACAGAGGTGGGTTTAAGTCAGTATAAGGTTCTCTTACTCCACCTAGAGCATGAGGAGCTATTTGATTTTCCAACTTAAAAAGTCGTTTTGGAACACAAAATATTCAGTTTAAAACCTACAATTTTTTTTTACACCATTTATTTTAATTTTGTTTTTCATTTTTGTAATTGTTATAGCGGCAACAGATATACATTGTCTACACTGTCAAGCTATTACGGTTCATCGGATACAGCCTGGTGACAGATAGATTGACAGTAGTCAAGTCATTGGAGTCAGCATCGCGTGCTCAAAACACGCTATGCGCCGCCAACCTTGCTGAGTCTGGCGCCCATGATGAGCATTATTGCTGCGTCTACGCATTCCACTGCTATGCCATACGCTGACATTTTCCTGCGTATACCCAACAACACCTGTTCTGTGTTGTGCATTTTAATCGGCCTTAGTTGCCTGAAAATAAAGGATTATTATTATTATTCCTTTATTCTTATTTTATGTACATGTTATAATATATTTTTAAATATTCCTTAAAAAAAATAAATTAAAAAAAAACATTTAAAAATATAAAAAACAGTATCCCACCGGTATCGGGAACAGGGTCCAAGCTACCGGCAGTCAGGGCTCCAGAGAAAGGAACCTCCTAACGATACGGGCCGTGTCCAGAAGAACTGCTTTCTGAATCAAGCCCTTGATCCAGTCGCCTAACGAGAGCCTCCTAAGGTGTTGATCGAGGCTCTTGGCTATTAAGCCATTGGCTGACACAACTATCGGTACAATGATCGCTGAGTCCACTTCCCACATGTCGACAACCTCGCGAGCCAAGTCAATATACTTGATTTGTTTATCTTTCTCGGCTTTCACGAGGTTCTCGTCATGCGGAACGGATATGTCAACAATCATTGCACGCCTCTCGCTTCGGTCCACCACCACTATATCAGGCTTATTGGCTACAATAGTCCTGTCAGTGATGATGGACCGATCCCAGTACAACGTGATATCGCCATTATCGAGAACTGGGTCGGGCACATACCTGTAGTACGGCACCTCCGATTCCACAAGAGAGTACTTCAGAGCAAGTTGCTGATGGATAATCCTGGCTACAAGGTTGTGTCTATGCAAGTATTCTCCGTTAGCTAGACGAGAACAACCAGAGATAATGTGGCGGATTGATTCACCCGGTCGGTGACATGCCCGACAGATGTCAACCGTGCCGTCCTTCACAATAAATCTCCGATAGTTATTCGTCATGATAACTTCGTCCATAATTGCACATACAAAACCTTCGGTTTCCCCAAAGAGGTCACCGACGCGTAGCCAGGCTACGGACGCTATTTTGTCTACATCGGGCCCATGAAGAGCCCGGAAAAAGCGTCCGTGAAGTTCCTTACTCTGCCATACTTCCAAGTGTTGTTCTCGTTAGCCAAGGAGAGCGGGGTGAGTCCCTTGTCCACTGCTACTACATCACGATGCATACCCACGTCGGCGGCAAGGAAGTATTCCCTGAGACTGCATACCTCGCGATTGTGCAGGGTCTTAGCATTTAAAAAGCCTCGACCCCCACATTTCCGCGGGATATACAGCCTCATTACCGACGACCGAGGGTGATGCATTCGATATGCAGTCAACAGTGTACGAACCCTCCTATCCAGGGCGTCAAGTTCCGTTTGAGTCCATTTGAGTACACCGAAAGCGTACATCAATACCGGCATGACCCAACTGTTGAAGGCACGCACCTTGTTTCCACCTGACAGAAGGCTGTTAAGTACCTTCTTCAGGCGGCCAAAGAAGCGTTCCTTCAACGATTGCTTCATGACAGTGGCATTGATGCCTAACGCTTCCGACATACCCAAATACTTGTAGGTTTCGGTTGGAGAGAGGGATCTCAGATGTATGGAATCCGAGAGTTGGGTACCCACGGATTCCACAATCTCCCCTCGCTTTATATGCATGACTGCACATTTGTCCACACCAAACTCCATCCTGATGGCACTACTGAAGGTTTCCGTTACCTTCAGTAGCTCCATCAGTTGCAGATTGTTGGAGGCAAAGAGCTTCAAGTCATTCATATAAAGGAGGTGAGATATAACCTGACCACCTCTCTTCAACCGATAGCCTAGATCTGAATTCTCCAGCAGTGTGCTCAGAGGATTCAAGGCTAGGCAGAACCAAAGCGGACTCAAACTGTCACCCTGGAATATACCTCGCTCGATCCTTACCGGTTCGCTGTTCCTCTGGATATTTCGACATCCTGGATAGCGAAGGACCGTCCTCCATTGCCTCATACATGACATCAGGAAGGTGCGAAGAGTTGCATCAACTTTATACAACTCCAGCACCCTCATGAGCCATGTATGAGGAACTGAGTCATAGGCCTTCTTATAGTCTATCCAACATGTCGACAGATCCTTTCGGGAGCGCCGAACCTGTTGGTTAATGGCCATATCAATGAGGAGCAGCTCCTTAGTACCACGGGACCCTTTCCTACATCCATTCTGAGAGGCAGACATAATTGAATTATTGTCAATATGGTTGTTAATCTTATCTCTCAAAATAGATGTAAGAACTTTATAGACCGTAGGTAAGCACGTTATCGGTCTATAATTTTTAGGTTCCGCGGTACTACCTGATTTGTGGAGCAGGTGGGTAACTCCTGTTGTTAGGAACTCGGGTAGCGAACTAGACTCCAAGGCAGCCTGACACTGAGATGCCAAACGAGCGTGCGATCTTTGTAGCCACTTTATCCAAAAATTGTGCAGTCCGTCCGGCCCTGGAGATTTCCAGTTAGGCAACGGACGGACTGCACGGGCCACATCTTGGGGGCTGATTGTGATTGCCCCCATTTCTGTTATTGATTCGCACGCTCGTTCGACCTGTCCAGTCCAACTACCTTCAGTATGACTGACAGGCACCGACCAGATGTTGCGTCAGAACGAACACATGACGTCATCATCCGGAAGGCGCGTGTCAGTCACACCTTGGTCCGGTCGCTCCCAAGCCCTGTATACCCACCTTTCATTACTTTGAAATGCGCGATTCTGGGTGTACCGCTCCACCCGCCGCTTATACCTGCGGATTCGGTTTGCCCATGCATACACCTTCTGCTTCAGGAAGTCGATGCGCTCTGTGACACGGGGCATATAGTCTCGGGGGCTGATGTCAGTCCCCGAAAATGCCCGTCTCACAAAGCGCATCACTCTTGGGCGAGTGTTGCCCTCCCTGAAGCAGATTAATTTGCCGATGAGTGCTCTGGCCCCACCAATACGACGCTCGATCCTGCACTGCCAGGCCGGCACAGCTGGTTTTGGTCGTGTAGCTACGTCACTATTTGGAAATTTGACGTGAGCTACACGACATGCCGCTACAGCCGCGCAGTACATGATCGAGTGTGTATCAGTGAGATCTTTGCAGTTGTCAAAATAATTTGACAATTGCATATCCAGAGCAGCCACCAGTGCCTTGTTCTTGTTATGCATGGGCAAGCGAGGTAAGCGCGGCCTAAGTACGGACGGCATGTTTCGATACTCGCGAATAGCGCATTCCAAAGCACTCCTCAGTTTATTAGTGCACTGGGTACTTACTTGTATAACCATGTCAGTACTCTCCTCGTCAGCAGGGTTGGCGACATGGTTAGACGGTGGTACCATCACTGGTGCCACTGGTTGCGACGAAGGAGCATTGGCATGGTTACTCATTTCCGTTCGGAGGCGATCAAGTACAGTATCGTCCAACATATGATTACGCTGGATGACCCGCACCTGATCCGATAGTCGTTGGGCTGAAACGTTGACGGCTGGCTCAAGCACCTGAAACAAAGAGAGCATCCGAACACGGTACGCGGTCAGATTGTTTCCTCCCTCTGTAGCCCCATAGTATGCGCGCATGACGTTTTCATTGGTCGATTGCATCTATCGCATGCGCGGCACACTTCCACCGGTAGCTGGGACCCTATCAGAGGCCGGTGGGCCTCGAGGTCCAAAACATGCCGGCGGCCGGCGTCCTCCCCGACGACGCGCAGGTGGTGGTGTCGTCGGCGGCGAGTAGTACTCGTCGCTCGAGCTCGACGCAGCTGCCACGGCCGGTGTCACAGCACTCACGGTGGGGCTGGGATCCGGCGGCGGCGAGGCGGAGCTGAGCGACGAGGCCGGAGGTGGTGGGCGTGCACGTCGAGCTGCGGCTCTGGTCAACATTTGTGTTTCCTTGTCGAAATTTTTCTATGTCATAAATATGTCATATGGTATATTTTACGTGAAGCCATTTTACACAGATAAGTACACGTGTTTCACAATAACGGTGGTTTTATTGTACTTTTAGACCTTTTTTTTCTTTGGATAATCTCATTTTGGTAAGGTATTTAGTATTTGTGTTTTGCAAAAAATCGGAGAAAAAATTTTTCGACACTTCAGGTTGACAGTCGAACCACAGATTATTATTATTTATTATTATAATCTTTATAATGTTTTTAATTTTATGTAAAAAAAAAAAAAAAATAATATCTGATGTGCAGTTGCCAACAGTAAAAGAATTTTAAAAAAGTAACGCTTGGTGAGCGCACTTCGGCCTCTCCGCCTAGGTCAGCCGCTGGCCTAAAAAAGTGTCATTAGACGAGCTTAAAAATTTAAGCCGTGAATTTAAAATTCATAGACTAGCTGAGGGCTTGGTGGTCACTGAAATAGTAAAACCGACTTTATAGTAACAGAACTAGAAAAACCTAACTATAGACGTTGCTCTCATTTAAGTTATTAAATCCGTTTTAAATATTGTTATCTATTAATATTACCTGTAAGCAGAGATCGGAATTAGGTGGAGTTATCTAAGTACTTATACTGATTATTGTAGTATATACCTCAAATCCCGAGATAAATTTTATCACAACCCAGTGCTGGGCACGCCACAATTATGGTGGTAAATCCCTTTTTGAGGCGTGGCTGGAAAGACCTCACGGCGTCCTCACCTCAACCGCATGACGCAGGTTCTCACCGGACATGGTAAGTTCGGAAGGATCCTGCCCAGGATTGAAGCGGAACGCCCGGAGGACACGGTGGAGCACATAGTGGAGGTGTGCCCCGCTTGGGCAGAGCATCACCGTGCCTTCGTGGAGACGGTCGGCGGCGGCGATATCTCGCACCAGGCCATGGTCCGGAGCGAGGAGGAGTGGCAGGCAGTCGCCTCCTTCTGAGAAGCATTAATGCTTGCAAAAGCCGACCGCATCAGGCGACGATGCTCACAGCGCTACAGACGCCGCTGGGATTCCGATCCCGATTTCCGGCCACCGTAGGTGCGGGCTCGCGGACGGTGAGCAATAGGTAGCTCGCCCTCGGGCCGTCAGGTGAAGACCAAACCGCAGTCAACAACGGCTCTCGAGCCTCAAAGAGATGTCAGCAAAACCGTAAGGGTCCGACCAGGAAGGTCGATGTGCGGTAGGGATATCAATGGGGTATGTCTGAAAAGGAAACCCGTATTCCTAGAACGCAAAGGTGAAACTGAAGGAACAATCCCTCGTTCGAAAGCTAGCTACGGTGGATATTTTTTAGTTTGAAAGTACGTTTTCTCGGAATATTTAAAATTTCAAAGCGGGCTCAAAGTTCTGCTCAACCACACGTGTTTATGCTCGTCAACTTAATATTTACCATTTTTATATATCGCGATAATAAACTAAACTTACAGGCAGACCGTTAAAAACTTATTTATCTGTGTCGATAGTAATGTGCAGTGGTTCTTGGTTAAACGAAGGCCTTCGCTGAGCCCGTATGAATAATACACCGATCCGCATTCGCTAATTCAATGATGTATCGAACGTCCCTCGCACTACTTCAGAGGTCGGACAGCGTCAGAGGTCACAAGCACTAGTTGCATTACGTTTGCTATTGAACATAAGGCAAGTATGTCGATGTCATTCGTGACTTGACGTTTTCAGCTGGTACCTATAAGGAAAACAGACGCATCTGAAGAAAGAACAAAACGAAGAAGATGTTTTAGAATAGATCTGAAGTGTTAAACATTACCTAGTTGTTCGTTGAAACTAGACTTTTAATAGTTTAAAGGATCCCATTTTGAAGTTCACGCAGACGAAGTTGGGAACTGATAATGTTATAGATGCGAAAGTATGACGGTTTGTTTGTTAAGTATTTACGTCTAAACCAAGAATTCGATGAAACTTGGCACATGATAAACTAAGACCTGGATTAGTTTAACTCATCGAATGCCGTAATTAGAGACACAATAGAAAGACAATTGCTTATGTCGAACTGTGTAACTTAAGCCATTCAAAAGGTAAAGCATGCGGTTTTTGAATTTTTGTAACGAATTGTAAACATGTCGCACCCTTAAAACAAGTTCAGTGTAGTGCCATTTTTGTTTTATAGGTGCGATGTTTTCTTTCTTTTTTTGCCACAATTGATTGTATCTAGTGTTGCCCAAATTCAGTCTTGGTCTTGCAGTCTTGGTCTTGTTCTTGCGTTTTTGCAAGACCAAGACCAAGAACAAGACCGCGTATTTTTAGCAAGACCAAGACCAAGACTGACCGTGCAAGACTTGAGCAAGAACAAGACATAGCCTGCAAGACTCTTGCGTCTTGCAGCTAGGACTTAGCGCTATTTCACTGAGTAGTTAGGTGTAACAGTTCGGTGTATAGGTAGGTACGCTTAGGAATTCTATGAGACGCAAAAAACTGTAACAAATAATATGAAAAACTGGACCTATGCGCATTACGACTAATACCATAAACATAGCGAATAAAAAAATATCTATTAAAATCAAACTGAGTGCATGCATAGTTATGTTTTAACCATCGGCACTTTGATAATGCGGCATCAAAGGTTTTGTACTTACTTCTCAAAGAAATTTGCCGCTTTTCGGAAGTACATGGTTATGATACACGCGCCGGCGGCTTCTTTTGAAATCTAAAACAATCGTTGCCGCCACGCCGAAATCATAACATTTGTGACACTATTTGATTGCCGCCATAGGGCGTAGGTATACTCATGCAAAATAATTTCGAATTTTTTTAAGAGTACCTACAGGTGTTCCAAAGAATAAATAAGTTTCAGAGTGCTTAGAATGAAAATGAATACATTATACTGATCACGCAAGTAGTATTATGATTAGGATAAAATGGTAAGGATAGGTAGTAGATGTCATATTAATTCATTCTAGTAAGTATATATTATAATATTGATTACTTATATGGTTTTAAACTAATTACTTAGGTACTATTATTGTACATTTAGTCATTATATTTCTTAAGTTTTTACAAGAAAAAATAGCAAAAAAGTGTTCAAATATCACCCGTTTAATAAATATTGTAGCCACTTTTAAATATACTTGAAACGTGTAAAAAAAATCTACAAAACTAATAAAATAATATAAAAAGCGTAGGTACTTACCTACTAATAAAATAAAAAGCCTGCGATAAGAGTTTTGTATTACTTACCAGCCCGAATATCTCTGAGAGAGATGATGAGAGTAAGTATTTACTAGCTGTGCCCGCGACTTCGTCCACGAGGACTAGTAACTTTGGAGGTATAGTGACGTTCAGGACTTATTTATTTATTTTAAAACTTCTGTCATCAAACATACAAACGAACTCTTCAGCTTTATAATATTAGTATAGATGTACGCCAAAACATTCACTTATATGTAAAGAATAGTGATTGGCACTAATTCTATTTTATTCACGCGTCGCGTCTGTACAAGTAGGTAATATTTAGTGTGTGTTTGTACGCCGCACGCGGCATTGTTTGATTTGCGGCGGCATCCTTTTCATAGAGCCGGCACGTGGCGAGGCGGCGCGGTAGAAAGCAAGGAAACGTACTATAAATAAAGGAATTATTTTAATTCCAGTCATTTCCAATTGAGCTGTGCTTCGAGTCTAACTTAATAATTGTTTTTACTAATTCTCGTTGTTTTCTAAAAACGTATCACGTGTACAATTTAATATGAGTGACGAAGATTCAAATTATTCTAGTCCGAGTAACGAGAGTTTGAGTCACAGATCTAAAAGACCCAAAAGCAAGTTTGAGGAGTTTTTCGAAATAATTCATGCATCCCAAACTGCCTTCTGTAAATTGTGCCAGCATAAAAAGATTGAAATAAAAATGAAAAACAGAAACACTTCAGGCTTAAGGAAACATCTAATATCTTTCCACAAAAAGGAATCAGAAATATTTCTTCCTGTTAAACCAAAATTAAGTGGAGATATCACAAGCTTTTTAGTAACCGCTGGAAGAAGTGGACAGGTAAGAATATTTTTTTAACAGTTAAAAGAATTTTAACTCCGCGTAGCTATTCATGCGATACTTTCAAAAACGCCATTAACTTACGTAAGTATTTTTGAGTTAGTGGTGTTTTCATCTAGGGGTGCGACATATTAAGTATGTAATTATCGTCTTAAATATTTTTTATAAACACCCATATTTTCATTTAATCGGCCAGTAACAACTAAGTACTTTATTTTGGTAAATTACAGTACAGTGCAACCTTAATATAACAAATATCAATTTAACGATTTTCTCGATTTAACAACAACAAACCTCCTCCTCTTATACGCTCAAACCTAGTATGTTTTAAATAATAACACAAGATTTATTGTTTTGTTTCAGTCGGAAAACAGCAGTGACAACATCACGACAGCTACAGTTGATTGGGTGGTGAAAAAATATCTTCCCTTCTCATTTTTCGATGACGAAGCTACACAAGTATATTTTCGACGTATTTGCCCTAATATGGTGTTTCCTAAAAGGTCTACACTTAGAAGGAAAGTCAAAGAGCGATTTGAAGAGCTCCAATTGAATCTCAAGGAACGACTTCAACAATTATCATCTAAAATGTCTTTTACCATTGATGGGTGGACGTCAATTGCTGGTAGAGTTACTACGGGGTTACTATTCATTATATAGACAACGAATGGAAGTATCAATCTGTAGTTCTTGATTTTATACCATCACGCGGTCGACATACTGGGGAAGATATTGCAACGATTTTCCATGAATGTTTATTGGAATATGGCATAATTGATAAAATACAAGGTATCACGGTCGACAACGCAACTGCAAATACCAAATTTATGTATGAACTGGGCAAACAGCTGCCGCCACACTTTGATTCAGACAATCAACATTTCCGGTGCTTTGCTCACATTTTAAACCTTGGTGTACAAGATTTATTAAAGACCTTAGCATTACACTGTGAGTCTGACACTAACGCGCAAGATTAGCAGTACGAAGACTATGCAGACGAAACTGAGGATGAGGAAGATGAAGAATCTGCACCAAATATTGCTGACTCGCGTACATCTGTAACAAAGTTACGCAGTATTTCCAGTAAAATAAAAAGAAGTGAGATAGTGAAGAAGAAGTTTCAGTCTGCTTGTGAAGCAGCTGGCGTGCCATCAAATCTAAATGCCATTCTTGACTGTCCAACGAGATGGAATTCCACACATGATATGATTGGATTTGGTTTAAAAGTGAGAGCGGGCATTGACATATTGTGCAGTTCTGTCACCGAATTAAATGATTTTCAAATCACAGCTAATGAATGGCAGGTACTCGAAAAATTACATAAATTTCTAATAAACTTTAAACTTTTAAGTACAAAACTTGGTGGAGACAAACATGTTACATTACCGCTAGTCATTGTATCATTCAATCTCTTGCTAGATAAAATTGAATCCATGGTAAAACAGTTAGATGAGAAACCTAATCGATCTGAAGTGGATAAAAGGCTCATTCTAGCTTTCCAAGCAGCTCGAGACAAAATGCTTAAACATTACAAGAAGAGCAACTGGATTTATTGTACTTCTTTAATTTTAGACCCAAGGCATAAGGCTCAGACTTTTGACCTGACAATGTGGGGGAAGCAACTTAAAACAGAAAGTCTGCGCAAGTTCAATGAACTTTATGAAGAATATAAAAGTCTACACTCACTGAACAAATCTCTGGAATTACCAGAAAAAGAAAATAAAGTATGTGATGAAGATGAAGACGTAATAGACTTTGATAAACTCTATGAATGTCCCTCGACGTCATCTGGATCTTGTCTTCAAGGCTTAGTGATAGACGAGTTGGAGGAGTACCTGAGAAAACCAAGAACTGCCAGCTCGGAAGACATTTTAGATTGGTGGAGAACGCATGAGACAGAGTATCCGATTTTATCGAAAATGGCCCGTGATTTTCTCTCAATACCTGCAACTTCAGTACCTGCTGAGAGGTTATTTTCTAAAGCATCATTAGTAAAGTAATGGAAAACATAGAAATAGGTTAAGTGATGAGTCAGCCAGATGGTTACTTTGTATTAAGGGGCCGGCGGAGGATGAATTTCCATACAAACGTAATACCACGCTCATTTGCAGTTGGAGCATATTTCCAACATATTATGATGATATTTGGTTATAGACAATATTTATCTAGGTTCCTACGTCTTTCTTTTTTAAAAAAACAAAAAGAAGTTTAAGCAAATTGTATTTCGCACTTTTTTATAGCGTAAATGGCAAAACATGCCATTTGGCTTTTCTTGTATTAAAAATAACAATATTTCTAATATTCTCGACGTAGGAACCTAGATAAATATTGTCTTTAACCGAATATCATCATAATATGTTGTATATATGCTCCAACTGCAAATGAGCGTGGTATTACGTTTGTATGGAAATTCATCCTCCGCCGGCCCCTTAATTCTTGGTCAAAAAAATTGATATAAAGTATCATAACCTAATGATAAAGCTGTTGATTTGTGTTGTATTTTATTTTTTATTCAAATAAATGATAAATCGTAAAACTCTTTTATTAAATTTCTTATAAGTTGAGGGTTCAATCTCTTTCTAGACAGATAAGTATTGTTCTTTAAAATACAGTCAAGTTATTGTAATTAATTTGTTTTTTTACATGTTTTAGCAAATGTAAGCTTATAAATCATAAATGTTTATTAAGAAACAGTTACTTCCATGGAAAACGACATATAGGTCAGTTGATTTTTCGAATTTCTTATCAAATCTTCAGTTATTTATTAATCTGCTTGATCTTTACTATGGCTATGTTAATTCAAGCTCACAATGTTCCAATTCTAATACGTTTTTCTAAGATTTAAAGTAAACTTTAATAAATAGTAATAGACTAATAGGTAATTGCAAGACTTGTAAGACTCTTGCTGCAAGACCAAGACCAAGACCAAGACTGGGAGCGCAAGACCAAGACCAAGACCAAGACCAGGTGTATTGGCGCAAGACCAAGACCAAGACTGGCTAAGTCTCGTCTTGTTCTTGCATTTGGGCAACACTAATTGTATCTATTGTATCCGACTGGGCGCTAAGCCCAGGTCCCCATGACTCATGGAGGTCCCCACAAGTTTTTTTTTTTTTTATTAATGAAAGGCTTGCGTTTGAACCCCTGTTTATTTATATGTTCATAAGTGTTTTAAAAACGTCATTTGATACACGTGTAAATTTGTAACTGCAGCCCTCGGCTTTCATAACGCCCTCGCCTACAGCTTAGATGAATTCCTCCTTAATCGAGATGACAAACTTTCTTCTCTTGTATCAAAATGTTTTATTGAACTTTGTCATGTATTGCAAAGAATTGGTTGTTCCAAATTTTGAACAATTTTATAGATTAGTGCTTTATTATTGTAAAAAACTCAATTTTGCCTATAATAGCAGTTGCGCCTTTTTTCTTTGGTCGGCAGTATGAGTTGAGTGTGAATTACATATTCGTAATGTGTGAAATATCTGAAATTTCTCTGAACGAAATAATAAAATTATTGAAGGTGATAACGTACATTATAGCTATTTGAGTATAAGAAAAAATGAATGTCCTTACCACGAAGGTTACGTTAGGTTAGACAGGTCACGTCTTTTCTCTGAAAATTGCGTTTAATTTTCATTATTTTCTCTGAATGTTACGATAACGTCAACCTCAATTTATTCTCTAAGTAGAGCGAAAGCAGGACCTCTATACGTATAAATAGGTATTTTTAGATTGCTAGTACAACTATCAATTTGATAGAATAGAATAAAACTTTGTTGTGCACCAAAAAAGTAACACAACGTATAAATAAACTTTTTTTTTTTAATTAATTGATTTAATCTAGTGCTTGACTGCGATCCCACCTGATGGTAAGTAGCGATGCAATCTTTAAATTACTTAAATCTACATATGTGTACAATGGCGATCATTTCGCTTACAGCGATATCTATTAGTCAACCATAAAATGGATCGTAAGATCTTTATATAATAGGTATGACAGCGAAATTTACCAGATAACCTTTGGATAGATTGTACAGGTACCTACTGTCATCAGGCGTACGGCGATGCGCCACCGGTAGTTACATGGTGGACATCCCATATACACACAAAACGTTTTGGGAACACATTCATTGTGCGTACAGCTAAGTAGTGGAATTCTCTCTCTATAAGAGTCTGTTATTCTTGATAGCTACAACTAGGAAATCTTTAAGACCAGAGTGAATAGGTTACTTCTAGGTAAGCGTGCCCCATTGTCGGCCGCATCAACGCTTTCCATCAGGTGAGCCGCGAACCTATTAACAACAACAAAAAAGATGGCAGTCTGCAGTGTACTGTTTGTCATATGTAGAGTGACCTACATCAGTGTGAACCTTCATAGAACAGTCGTCATCATCAAAATTAACGAGATGTTCATCTCGTTAATAATTCAAAGTTCACATAAGACGATTTACACATAAAACCCTCGTTCCGAAACCCTTAAACGTGCAAACACTTAGCCATAACATTTGTAGGATCAAGGATTATGATAATATTGTGTTACTACCTTCACGACAATCTCATAAAACTTTCCAGAGTGAGAACATCCCTGGCGATAGTTTGCCGAATAAAATGGTGTTGTTTTATTACTATTTTATTCGCTATAAATCTTTTGGCGTGATTTTATGGCCACTCTCAATCGCCAATATACTTCACTTCGGAAAAAGTCTTCATCGTCGTTGAAACTGTCATAAAATTATTTGTTTGATATAAAAGAGTTGTTTTTAAAAAGCGTTATAAAATCCCCAGTACAAAACATTTACTGTACTACGAATCTGTTAAATATAATTACAATTAGTACTTCACAGTTGATATACCCAGACAAATAAGACAAGGCTAAATAAAAGCCCACACGATGCTTAATTAAATTAAATTAGAATTACCTTTTACATGCGAACACAATTTCATTAGCCAACCTACCTAAACGAAGTCCTATTAGCATACCAAAGCGTCATTTCTCGTCCTCATGCTCATTCTTACAAAGCAAGCAGGCGTCCACCAACAATGATTGATGAAGACGAACGACTTTGAAGTCGAAAAGACAAAGACACAAAGACAACTTCACAGAGAACACAAAAGACTCACAAAATATTTATGTAGGTAAACGCTGCGAAGCGTTAAAATAACGCGCGTAAAACAACGTCGAACAGCGTCATTTGTATAATTGCGTCATACCGTCACGCCGTCATACCGTCACGCCGTCATACCGTCACGCCATCATACCGTCATGGCGTCACAACGGCTACGTTGCGGCTGTAATGATCATTTAATTTGCTTCGAGTCGCTGCGTCGGCTAATGTGGTGATATCTCGTGCTGATTGTGGGAATTAAGGGATTGGGATTAGTCGGTGTGCTAAGTTTTGCTTCCGTAGGTACGAGCGCTATTGGTATTTAAGGATAATTTTTACTAGCTTCTGCCGGCGGTTCTACCTGCGTCAAAGACCAAAGTTATCCAAAGAAAACATACTCCAAGAACAAATAAACTATCCTGCTGTTTCAAGCATGGGTAGGCCGTGTGCCAAATTTCACTTCTATCTATTCAGTCGTTTGAGTTTAAAGGAGTAACAAACACGTAAAAAATAAGTTTGCAGGTATGTTTAATACATACAAATTTTTTCTCTGTAACATTAGTGTAATCGCAATATTAGTGTAATGTGCAGCGTCGGAAGGCCTTCTACAAGATGGACCTATGACCTGGTGAAGGTTGCGGGCATCTGATGGATGCGGGACGCACAGGATCGATCATTGTGGCGACACTTGGGGGAGGCCTATGTCCAACAGTGGATGTCTATCGGCTGAAATGATGATGATGATGATAAGTGTAATAAATTATAATTATTATGCTACAATCAATACTACAAACTCTACTGTAGATTTGAGTGGCTTCAGTCAAAACTATTATTCAACGAAACTTGTGTGCTTTAAAAAATAAAATATATATAATTATTAAAAACATTAGTAATTGTAGCTTCAAATAGTCAAAAGTACTTTTGACGAATGTTGCAGTTAAAAGTGGTTTTGACTGTTATATTAAGTGTGGTTTCGTAATTAGTTCAAACTGGATTCATGTAGATCTACAGGTTCTATGTCAGTTATAATTTGATATTTTCAAAATAATGTAATTTTTAAACAGTGGTATAACTTGAAAACTTATGTTTGAAAGTAGCAGGTTTGGTTAAACAGATCAAGAAAACTAAACTTTTTGAATAAACAATAACTGTTTGCCTTAGCAAGATTGATTACAACTACGCTAGGCTTACCATGTTAGCTAGTTTTATCCTATAATGAATACAAATATTTTTGGTAATAAAACCTCGCATATTGAGTTAAGAGAATGTGTGTATAACGCGAGCAAAACCGAGTCGTTTGTCATGACTAACAAGGTATTTTAGCTAACATTATACCGCTAAACATCGCGGTATTAGCTAAGTCAATGTTTCTCAAACTATCGATAGAATGACGTCACGTTTTTCTTCGAAAATATTGTCGGATTATGTCGACGTCATCATCGTAAATCATAAAACGCCTGTTTCCTGAAAGGGTAAGCAAAGTTTAGTTAGTAGTTTAGTCACAGCTTGTGGTTGAACAACTTATCTTTTCTGTCAGTTATTACAAGTTCTATGTAATAGATCAGATCATTTTTTTAAGAAAAAAAAAAACAGAAAATACTTTTATTTAGGACACAGACACACAAAAGTAAATAGGTTATTTCTAGGTAAGCGTGATCTGTCATTGACTACATCATCGGTAACCATTAGGTGAGATAGAGGTCAAACGCGAGCGTATCATGTATAAAAACACACACACGGTGAAGAAAGAAGTGTCTGTGCAAAAACTTAAATAAATAAAAACAAAATATCAGTGTTGTCTTTTTTACACGTTTTTTAAACAGGCAACTGCGTACAGACGGACAGACGGACCGACCAAAAAGTGATCGTATAATGGTTCCGTTTTATCCTTTTGAAGTACGGTACTCAAAAAAATAATAGGGTGAGAACGTCTTACTGGCACGAGGAGGCACAAATTAATGCTAATGTTAGTTACTGTATTTTTTTCTTAATTCTTTGCACATTCCAATAGCATGGCAAACGTCTGTTAACTTTCCTTGCACATCTCTCCATCAGGGCAAAGTTTTACAAACGAAAAAAAAAACTTAACAACTTTGCCTGACCCGGAAATCGAACCCAGAAATCCCCCATTAGGATGAGAGGCTTCTACACAAGTTTCTATTACAAAATCCTACTCTCGAACTAATACAATGAAACTGAGAACAAAGTTTGAGTCGCTCAGTCTTAAGTAATATGTTGTGTTCGCTAATCAATTCAGTCGCTCATAAGACACTCGATCATCCGCCGATATCGCCGGTCTAAGGTCAAGGACGAAGGGCAAGGTCACGGGTTATTAGGGATCTTGTATGGATGGAGTTTCATTATGTCAGGGAATTTATGTAGATTAGTTTTTTGTTGAAGGATTAATGTAGAGTGGATAAGCTTGAATAATCAAACTGTTCTGTGACTCTTGTCTGTGTTAATCTAAATTATTATTATTAACTTCGATCGATAAGGTTACGGCACGTTGAGTGTCCTTATGGCCAAGAGGTTACGAAGTGGTTTGGCAAGTAGATTTTCATGATATAATGTATTTTCAGGCAGTCTGGTGGGAAATCGTCCAATGACTTCTCCAGTTCTAGGATGCAGTAAGCACACGTGTCAAACTTTTACTAGCTAAAACTACATCTGTGCCCTTCAGTTGCCCATTGTGTTCTAGGAACAAGGGTTTTCTTTTCAGGAAATCCCTGCGGCCCTAACGGGCATCGGCCCTCTTCACCAGACGGCTGGACGGCGAGCTCCTGCTTGTCGTCCATAAGTCCGCGGTTCACGTTCGGGGCGGCTGGGGATGCGGATATTCATTCTCTCTCGCGTGTGGCCGACCCCTTTACTAGCATTAATGCTTGGCAAAAGGTGGCGACCACCTCCATTCTCCTTCGCTCCGGACCATGGTCCGAACTAGGGTCGCCGCCATGTAGCATGTAAGATTGTAAGTGCAAATCAACAGGCAGCTTTTAATGTCATTTTCTTTATTTGCAATGACATTTTTCCTTCTGTTTTTTTTTTTTTGTTTTGTTTTAGCTTTGCAATATTTTCTTTTAATGAAAATCTTTCTAAGGCTTCAAAACTAGTAAAAGTTCACCCAAATTGATGCTGTCATTTTAGAATTTCGTGGATTTAACTATTTCATTCTATTTAGATTAGACGTATGTTTTATTTCTCAATAAACATCGTTAAATATTAACAATGCTTGCTAAAACAAGAGAGCTGCGCTATAAACTAACTGAAAATTAACAAAGTTAGGTAGTACAGCGATCTAAATATTTTCACTTTAAAAACTGGATAGAAAACAACACATACTACTCTCTTACAAAAACTGACTCGAACAACTATGGTTTTTATCGTTACCAAAACATTGGATTGTTTTGTTTGATGAAATTTCTGAACTGAATTTCCTCGTCTACTTTCCACATACGATAGGAATACTCAACTGAATATTTAGTACGATGGTGTTTGTTCGTTATTAAAGCTACTAGGTTTAACCCAAAACTTTTCTATCGCCACCGTTTTGAGTTTAACCACAATGCTGTCGGTTTCGGATGCCTTACCTACATTTTGTTTTCTCTGGAAAATTTGTAGACGGTTTCAATGATTTCAGGTGTTTCAAAATTGGCTCAAAACTTTTCTTCTAAATTGTTACGCAAATGTTATTGTCTTGGGAACTAGAAACAACTTTAGGCGTACTTGAATATTCAATCTCGTCTTTCGAGTGTGCCTGAGGAAGACTTTTATTTTCTTCTCTTTATTTATTTTGACATTTTCCGTAGTTGTAACCTTAGGGTTTTTCCGGAGCAATATTTTAGATATTATCGATATAAATGTCAAAAAGTCAAAACAGAAATGAATATTCTTTAGCAAAATATCATTGTGCCATTCTAAAAATTTTTGGATATTAATTTGCTGTCGATAGTAAAAAGGTTTCTTTACATTAAGTTATGAATGTAATATAATATTATATTAAATTATATTTGGCACTACAAACTCGAATAAAAGTTATTCTTTTTTTTTGACTGGCCTGCTGGTTAGTAGGACTGACTGTTATGCCGGAAATCGTGGATTCGATTACACCCACGATAATTTTTTGTGTGATGAGCACGATCTGTTTTGTGTCTTGATGTAAAATTTATCTATATCATGTTTGTATTTAGAAATTATATAAGTATGTTTATCAGTTGTCTAGTACTCATATTTGGAGTTTGTTGAAGCTCTGCTTAGTTTGGGTCTAGATGGCGTTATGTGAAGGTTGTGGAATATTATTATTATTAACTCAATTCATAACAAACACTGGAAGTATTTAAACTGACACATTGTCCAAGCAGGCTCTATACTACAGTTCTAAGACATAGCGTGCTACAACGGATGTTTTTTTACCAAAACATTTTGATACTAATTAATTTTCTCTTTTCCCCGACTTACAAATTGCAGTATTGCTACATGAGTCCTGCATTTACAGTAGCTATTAAAACAATTAGTTGGTTGTAAAAAGTTATTAAACCATCTGGTGAAGTGTGAGCGGCGACAATACGCCAGCACCCGCTGGAGCAAGTTTAGAGTGCTCTACACTTGTAACTGAAACTAACACACTGATAGTGTTAGGAGTTAGCGAGTGTTGCAATTTGATGACATTGTTAGCTTATTAATTTATTATACCAGTAATTGTCTCGTCCGAAGATGATGAAAACATTTTTGTAGTGTAGTATATTTTCTGGCTACTGGAGGACGTCACGTAGTTTTACAAAAAAATATCAAAATACAAAAAATAACAAAAAAATATCTTGAAATAGCAAAAAATATTTGAAATGCATCGATTGTCCTTTCACCGTTTTATGACTAGTCTCCATTCGTTTATAAGTCACTAAGGCGTCACATTTTTGTGATAGCTAAAATTATTTTTAAAAGTGTTTTTACAGTTATTTATTGTTAAATAATGGGGAAAGATATATCGAAAGGAAATTACGATATGATTTCAATCGAGCAGCGTTTATAGGCAAGCTAGTTTGATTATTCAATTACGCCTCAAAAATTAAAACTATTGTCATCATCATCTTTCTGCCCTTGTCACATATTATTTATGGTCGGCGCAAAATGGTTTTTTCTTCTTTTCTTTCATCTTACTCCTCACACAATCCATCCGTCTTTTCTTTGGCCTTCCTCTATCTCTACACCGGAACGTACACATCTTGTCTCTGCTATACAGTGTTTTGTTCAATCCCAAAACCCCCGTTTATCTTAAAGAACGTTTCAAGTTCCTTCATGACACACATACTAGATATCTTAGGTCATCAGAAAACTTGAGGTTTGAGATGTCAAGCCACTCCATTAATTTTTATGATAAGTCGTTTGCAGTTCAAGCAGTGCGGCTGTGGAATGCTTTGCCCGTGTCAGTAAGGCAAGCTCAAACACTGTCAATTTTTAAAAATAAGGTTATGGATCACTACTTTTCCTCTTGAACATCGTCATTAAGTACAGTATTTCTCTGCTTTCATAATTATATATATATATATATACATATATAGTATACAGTGTATGTATTATATGTAATTTATTAGTTTATGTGTTGTATAAATGTAAATAGTACACCACAATCTACCTGCGTATCTTTTTTTCTGTACAAAAATCGCTTTTAGCGATAAGACCGCCCATTGTGACACCCTATTAATTATAAGTTCCTCATGTAATTATTATTTTTGGTGTACAATAAAGAATATATCTATCTATCTCCATCCTTTGAAACGTATACTCATAACTTTGGCATAAAAACTAAAATTGTTGTGCGTAAAGGGTAATAACAATAGAAAACTATTTTAATTTACGTCGTTGGTAGTTATTTTGAAGCGCACTGACATGACATCCTGGATTATACATATTTTGATTAGGTGAAGTTTTCTGGGTTTCGCGTCAGTTCTTGGAAGCAGCTGGGAGAGAGAATTTAGGCTCTATTGACAGCAATAGACTGACATACATTTAGTGCAATATGGATGATGAGGAATATAGGAATAGGTAAGTCTACTATGTTCAATTCTTAAAATAGGTAAGTCTACTATGTTCAATTCTTAAAATGTGTTTTTTAGTATCAACCTACTTCATGTAAAAAGACATGAATATTTTGTTACGGTTGCTAGAAAAAATTCTAATTACCGCTCAAAAAACTGAGCTCTACGAAACTAAGCTTGTAGCTCGTACCAACATACGTAGCGGTTTCGTAGCACAAAATGCTACGCGCAGTAAATCATGGACTTTTGTGTAAGAACTTTCAAACTGCTGGTCCACGTTAATGCAAGAAAATCACAGTAATATAATCACACTATAAATAATAATATATTATATAAAAACAAGTTATTTTTTATTTCTTTAAATCAATTTAACTTATTACATACACAACAACTATAAACTATATATACAGTAAATAATAAAAAAAAAAAAAAAACCCTACGCTAACTGCAACTAACTAAAATCAAACTAAAATATGGCGTCAAAAAACTCTTCCACGTCGCTGTCGACTGGTAATGTGCCCAAAAGGCAGGCGGCATTGCCACGCTGTATGGCAATGCTTATCCTCTGTCCGAGGTAAAAGCCAGCCCTTGGGTCACGCGAAGTGACCCAAGGGCTGGCTTTTAGCTCGGACGCCCTAGACGTATAATATATTATTATTGGTTAATTCTCCACTCTCAAACGGCTGAATGAAATTTGGCACACAGCGAAATCATTTCCTGTGCACACAGGATTTTTAATACCAGTGTCTTCCTGGCACAATTTTCTTCTTTCACATGAGTGAAGCTACTGGCATCAGCTAGTTTAATAATTATAGCATTTTAGAAATGTATGACAGTCACTGGAGACGTGTTTTTCCATGTAAGAAAGAAAGAAGAAAGCAAAACGTTTATTTGTACCTTACACATACATTTAAATTAAAAAAAAATAGAATTAGGATACATTAACTGGCCTGTAGGTCTAGTGGTTAGTGACCTTGACTGCTATGCCGGGTTCGATTCCCACCCAGGACAAATGTTTGTGTGATGATTTATAATCATTTGTTCTGTGTCTGGGTGTAATTTATCTATAATATGTATGTATTTAGAAATATATAAGTATGTTTATCAGTTGTCTAGTACCCATAACACAATCTCTGCTCAGCTTGGGACTAGACAGCGTTGTGTGATAGTTGTGAGTATTATTATTAAAAAACTTAACAACAGATAACGGATTTTAGATAACTTCAAAATCTGTGTAGGGTCAAAAGGCGCCTAGCTCAGCATATGCTGCGAAACGCCTGCCAGAGGGTCATGGCAATAAGGATGGTGCAGGGATACTGCACGAGCTCCCGCGAAGCGGCGAGCCTCCTGGCTGGCCTACCACCGTGGGATCTGGAGGCAACAGTCCTTGCACACATGCACGATATGCGCGTGGAGATGCAACGCCGGGGTGAAAGTCCGCTGCCGCGACAGGTCACGGCATAGCAGACAGAGCTCCGGCGGGATCTCATGGTGAAATGGCGTCAACGACTATCGCAACCCAGTGCTGGGCACGCCACAATCATGGCGGTAAGTCCCCTCTTTGAGGCGTGGCTGGCGCCCTCACGGCGTCCTTACCTTCCGCATGACGCAGGTCCTCACCGGACATGGTTCGTTCGGGAGTTTCCTGCACTGGATTCATGCGGAAGTGACGCCTGGGTGTCGCCACCGTGCGGAACGCCCGGAGGACACGGTGAAGCACACAGTCGAGGTGTGCCCTGCTTGGGCGGAGCATCGCCGTGCCCTCGTGGGGGCGATCGGCGGCGGAGACCTCTCGCGCCGGGCCTTGGTTGAGGCCATGGTCCGGAGCGAGGAGGAGTGGAAGGCGGTCGCCGACTTCTGCGAAGCAGTAATGCTCGCAAAGGAGGAGGCCGAACGCATCAGGCAACGGCGTTATCGCCGCCGCCGCCGCCGCCGGGATTCTGATCCCGATTTCCGGCCACCGTAGGCGCGGGCTTGCGGACAGTGAGCAATGGGTAGCTCGCTGTCCGGCCGTCCGGTAACTGTCCGGACCAAGCCCAAGTCGTCGACGGCGCGTACTGTTCCCGCGCGCCTCAAGGAGTTGTCAGCAACAGCAGGGACCCAGCCGGGTCGAAGCCTACTGGGGCCAGGGTTATCCGAAAGGGCGCTCGAGCCCCGGTATGAAGGCTAGAAGGAACGGGGTGGGTCTTTTAGTCAGTAAGAGTCTGACACTATCTTCCGCTCCGCCCAAGAGCGGGGGATGTCAATGCATGATTTTTTCCCACCATAAAAAAGCATATGCTGCGATATTTAAAGAGATAAATAACGCAGCGCTGGTATTCTGTTAGGGCCCGGTGACGGTTTTTACATACAAACTTTGGACTTTCTTTTCATATACTTAGGCAGTTTTTTTAAGAAGAGAATCCCAAAACTTTTAGAATGTTAATTTTGGTTTTTTTTTTCATTCTGTATGTACATAAAAGGAACCCCTAGACAAAATTTCAGTATTCTAGGTCCAAGGGTTTAATCTAAACGCTGAGTCAGTGAGTGACACTGTATTTTGCCTTATATATAAAGATTAGTCAACTCACCTCTTTTTCTAGCCACAACATCTCTCACACAGGTCATTGATCGCTTTTGATGACATGTGTAACTCTATTAATAGAAAAGTAAAGGTGAGTCTACTCTAGAAGAGCCAAGCATAACCGGAGCACGAGTTGAACTCAAATTCGTGTAGTGTCGCTCGTGCTCGGCTCCTCTAGAGTCTGTCTACACTACACGAATTTGAGTTCGACACATGCTCCAGACGTGCTCGGCTCTAACATCGACCCACCTTAATAAAATCAATTCCCTTTTTATGTAAAATCGGACGTAAGCCATAAACCAGCGCGCTCGCCATGTAAAGTCACTCGGTCAATTTATTCCGGCGTTCCACAAATTATACCAAAAATTCGTAACAGACTCATGCAAAGCGGGTATTAGAGACCTTTTTACGTATTTTCTTGTTGCTTGTCACTTATTTACATACTAATCCGGGAATGGGAGACATCATGTCAGCTGCTTCCATGCCAGAGAGTTTTGAATTTATATTTTTTTTTTGTTTTATGTATTTCGTGAAAGATTGATACCAGCGACTTGGTCAAAGTTTTTTAATGTGTTACTTATACCTATACTTGTAATTTTAATTTGTCCTACCTTTTTATCCTTACATATTTCATTGTATCACGTCTAGGTTATTATAAAAAGAAAGAAAAAAAAAAGAGGATAAGAAAGTTCATTCTATTCTATTCTATTCTAAAACATAATCCCCTACCATGATTTTCCATGCTGTTTTTACAAATAGACGCAGTGATTTATGAGGAAGGTTTAAGGGCACCTTCAAATTAGCCACAAGTACCGCGCGAATGCAGCGCGGGTGTAGCGCAGGTGCCACGCGTTTATTTATATGGAACTTTTGCCCGCGACTTCGTCCACGTACATAAAATATAGCCTATGTCATTCAGGAAGAAAGCAGCTGTCTTTCGGTAAAATAATTTTAGCAATCGGATCAGTACTTCCAGAGATTACCTCCTACAAACAAAAAACAAACTTTATCTCTTTGTAATAGATTTTGTGTAGATAACAAAGCAGTGCGGCGGCAGCGCTGCTACCGCACTGCAGCACTTTGCGGCTAATTTGAAGGCGCTTTAAATGTAAAATCGTGGAGCCCATCTATCTCTCAGAGTCCTATAGAATCGATTCATTTGTCTTGGATCCAGTCACGAAATTATTCCCGCCTACGATATAACCTACACTAGGCACTACGGGATAGGTACACCGCAGCATCTCCACCAATCATACCCACATTACTGCGGCCATCCCTCAGCCAGCACGCTGTACTGACGTCACAGACGCTCGTGTCGCGTGACGTCACCGCGTGATGAATTAACGCGCTTATTACTAGCGTCGCATGATTTATGAGCCCGATGCGGTGGTCAGTGGCCGCGCTAATATGCGTGCGATGCAACTGATGCGTCGGGTAATTTAAATTAGGCAAAAATAAAAATAAAAACTGCCAAACGTCAGGTTTTAGTCCCTAATGAAAATTCTTCAAGTTTAGATTGAATAGGCTCTTAATAAACTAGAGCGCCTCACCATCAACGATTGCATTTCTGCTTTCCAACAAAACATTGCGAGAAAACCAGCTTGTTCTAGAACAAGTGAAAAAAATTTAGCAATCGGACCAGTACTTCCAGAGATTACCTCCTACAAACAAAAATAAAACAAACTTTACCTCTTTATAACATTAGTGTAGATTATAATAACAATGTCGACGAACCTCAGTTTCAAAATCCACACAGTATAATTACTAGTAATTCAGCTTTGAAAAAAAAAAATATAAACAAAATATTTATTATAAATATATGTAGGATGCATGAAAGGAACGTACGAATGATGTGTAGAACGAAGCGTAAGAAAGAGAGAGAGAGAGAGAGGAAGGATATGAAAGGGACAAGAAGGAAGATGGCGAGTTGAAGTTGGAACAGGAGTGACAGACGATAGGACGCAGAAAATCTATTTTATTAAGAAGCTTTGAAGACAATAAACAAGAAACGCAGACATCACGTTTTTTTATTTATTTTCCAAGGTCGCAACCCATATACACTACATTTTTGGGGGCTCGTCCGGGATCACGACCACATGGAAAAACAGTTGAAGGCGAGGGCGAAAGACGAAAGGCGTAATTACAGTAAGACGGAAGACGAAATACACGATAATACGATGTCGGAGACCAATACGTTTGAAATGACAAAATTCAGCGGCGAAGACCTCACATACACGTCGGAAAAATGGGCCCAGGATCTCGAAGATAATGCTGAGATCTTCGGTTGGTCACCTCAGCAACGACTGATCATAGCCCGTAGGTCGTTGACCGGGACCGCGGGGCTGTGGTTAAAAACCGAAAAGGTTCACAAGACGTACGAGGATCTGAAAGCAGCTGTCCTAAAGGAATTTCCTGATGCTGTAAACAGCAAAGAGATGCATGAGATGATGGCAGCACGCAAAAAGCGCAGGGATGAGTCGTGCTATCAGTATATGCTGATAATGAAGGAGATGGGAAAACGCGCCAAGTTTCCCGATTACGTCGCTATCCAGTACATTATAGATGGCATTACGGATCTAGAAATTAACAAGATAGTATTGTATGGAGCGGTGACTTATCCGGTGCTAAAAGAAAAGCTGGCGTTGTATGAAACCCTCAAGAAAAGAACGGCAAGGCAGAACGCTGAACGACCAGTTAGGCGGGCTGCGGACTCGTCGAGCAATGAAAATGTATCAGAAACGGCTCACCATTGCTACAATTGTGGTGAAAAAGATCATCGAGCGAAAGCATGCCGTAATGGTTTGAAGTGTTTTAAGTGTAATGAATTTGGCCATATTAGCACAAAATGTACGAATCCGAGCGGAGGAAGCAGCGGAAATTCAACGGCCACCAAGACGTCGGCAAAACAGATGTCATCAGAAAAGGAGCGATCATACCCGTCGATAAAACAGGTCGAATCGGATACGAGAAAACATTCGGCTATGTTCGGAGCTACGTCGACAACCAACGACAGCGCGGTAATGGGCGACCATGTCAAAAGTTTTAAAACGGAGAACATGACGGACGACGTCACGCAAGACGTAAACAAACATGGTGACCGGCTATTGAACAATAACAAAGCGGTAAAACTAGTGAAAATAGGCGATAAAACAATAAGTGCGTTAGTAGATACAGGCAGTGACGTAAACTTAATTTCTGAGGACTTGTGGAGTGAATTAGATGTACCGTGTCACGTCGACAATGTGGTCTTGGCGGGGCTAGGACTTTCTAAAGTAAGAGCGCGAGGAAAAATATTTGTTTGTATAGAGATCGATGAAAAGTGTTATTCAGATGTAATTTTTCACGTTGTGCCTAAAGGGTCAATGCCCTATATGTTAATAATAGGTCAAGAATTCCTACAAAATGTTGTGATGGTAGTTCATGAGGGTGCTGTGTTGTTGATGACACAAGATGATGAATGGTTGTCGCGCGTGAATTGTTGTGTGAATTCCATTGATGTTGCAGGTCACATTTCTAACGCAGATATAAAGATGGAGGTTATGCGGCTAGTGGAAGAGTACAAGCCCATTCAGATGAAAGAAGCTCCGATTGAGATGAAAATAGTGTTAAAAGACGATGTGCCAATATCTCAGCGACCCCGGAGAATATCACATATGGAACAAAGATTAGTCGAAGAGCAGGTAGACGAGTGGTTACAAAAGGGAATAGTGCAAGTTAGTTTTTCTGAGTACTCTAGTCCATTAGTATTGGTCAAGAAGAAAGATGGCTCAACACGGATTTGTGTTGATTACCGTTTATTAAATAAAAAGGTAGTGAAAGATGAATTTCCATTACCCATCATTGATGACCTGATAGACAAGCTGAAAGATGCGATGGTATTTAGTGTATTAGATCTTAAAAATGGTTTCTTTCACTTGAGAATAAGCAAGGAGTCTGTGCCTTATACATCTTTTGTTACTCATCACGGACAGTTTGAGTTCTTACGTGCACCCTTTGGTCTGTCCATTTCACCTAAATATTTCATGAGGTTTGTAACAATTATTTTCAGGGAGTTGATAGCAAAAGGTATTATATTAATATTTGTTGATGATATTGTTATCCCAGCTGATTCGGAGAACCAGGCACTGGAAAGACTGAGGCAAGTTTTAGAGGTAGCATCACAGAATGGACTTGAGATGAACTGGAAAAAGGCGAAACTTATCAGACGCGAGATAGAATATTTGGGTCATTTAATCAAAGAAGGTGAGGTGAAGCCGAGTCCAGAGAAAGTTGAGGCAGTTGCTAGGTATCCAGAGCCTAAGAATGTTAAACAGATTAGGGGTTTTATTGGTTTAGCATCTTATTTCAGGAAATATATAAGGGATTATGCTAAGATCGCTCGACCACTTACAGAACTGCTGAAGAAAGAAGTACCATTTATATTTAATGATGAGCAACGGATTGCTTTCAATACATTGAAGCAAAAGCTGACAAGTGATCCAGTATTGAAGATATACAATCCTAATTTGCAGACGGAACTACACACTGATGCGTCCAGTCAGGCGTTGGCTGCAATACTTTTGCAATTGCACCCAGACGGTGAGTTACATCCAGTGCATTACATGAGTCACAAGACGACTGAGGCTGAAAGCCGATATTCAAGTTATGAGCTGGAAGCACTTGCAGTAGTTCAAGCGGTTAAGAAGTTTAGGCATTACTTGTATGGAATACACTTCAAGATCGTCACGGATTGTAAAATCTTTGAGCAGACGTTAAAGAAGAAAGACCTGACACCAAAAGTAGCCAGATGGGTATTCATGCTGGAAGAGTATGATTATGAGATTGAGCATAGAGCAGGCGGTAGAATGCAACACGCAGATGCTCTCAGTAGAAACCCATTTGTGGCAGCGGTGTTAAGTATACAAGAAGACATAAGACGAGGTCAAGAGACAGATGAAGAACTCAAAGCTATCAAAGAGCTGATATTAAAGGATGGGCAGTACAATGACTTTTGGCTTGATAATGGTATCCTGTATAAAAGTGATGAGAAAAAATTAGTAGTTCCAAGGATTATGGAGAAAGAAATAATAAAGAAAGTGCACCAAAATGGACACTTTTCAATAAGAAAAATGAAAGAAGCTATAGGAAAGGATTACTACATCAGAAACATGGATAAAAGTATTGAAGAAGTTGTTTTAAGTTGCATACCCTGTTTATTAGCTACAAGGAAAGAAGGAAAGCAGGAGGGTTATTTGAACCCAATAGATAAAGAAGGAATCCCGTTTCACACTTTACATTTGGATCATATAGGACCATTCAGTGAAACAAGAAAACAATATAACTACATACTAACGATGATAGATGCTTTTACTAAATTTATATGGCTATTCCCTACCAGGTCTACATCTAGCGCTGAAGTATTGAACAAATTGCGGGTTCATCAGCAGATATTTGGTAATCCAACTAGGATTATAACAGACAGAGGCACAGCATTCACTAGCGGAGAATTCGAGGAGTATTGCAAAGAAGAAGCTATACAACATGTCAAGATCACTACTGGAGTTCCTCGTGGGAATGGACAGGTGGAGAGAATTCATCGCATTCTAATTCCTATGCTAACTAAGCTTTGTATTGAAGATAAGTCCCAGTGGTATAGACATGTAAGTCGGGTTCAGCGAGCTATAAATAGCACTTACCAAAGATCTATAAATACTTCACCATTTCAGTTACTTACTGGAACTAAAATGAAATGTAAAGAAGACATGGAGGTATATAATCTCTTGCAACAAGAAGTGATTCAAGATTTTAATGAAAATAGAGAGAACTTAAGGTTGAAAGCCAAGCAGCAGATTCAACAAATCCAAGATGAGAATAAGAAAACATTTGATGCAAAAAGGAAGCCAAGTTCAACATATGAACTGGAAGATCTAGTGGCCATCAAGAGAACTCAGTTTGGTCCAGGTCTTAAACTTAAACCTAAGTTTCTGGGACCCTATAAGATTACTAAAGTTAAAAGAAATGATAGGTATGACGTGGAAAAGCTGTATGATGCTTCTGAGGGACCAAAGAAGACCTCCAGCTCGGCAGACAATATGAAGAGGTGGCCAGGTAAGGATGAATGAATGGTGTGTGCGTGATACCCGTGCATATAAGATCACTCAGTATCCTTATGAATGCTTAATAGGATTAATCTTATTAACGGTTGCGTTATGCTATTTTATACAATTCATTGCCATTGTTTTTGTGGTTATATTTTGTGTAAGATGTAATATTTAATGTTTAGTGTTAGTAATAAAAATGTTTGTATATCTGAGGGCAGATATGAATGCAGGACGGCCGAATGTAGGATGCATGAAAGGAACGTACGAATGATGTGTAGAACGAAGCGTAAGAAAGAGAGAGAGAGAGAGAGGAAGGATATGAAAGGGACAAGAAGGAAGATGGCGAGTTGAAGTTGGAACAGGAGTGACAGACGATAGGACGCAGAAAATCTATTTTATTAAGAAGCTTTGAAGACAATAAACAAGAAACGCAGACATCACGTTTTTTTATTTATTTTCCAAGGTCGCAACCCATATACACTACATATATAATGCTTGTTGTTTTAACGATAAAAAGCAAATATGATAAAATTAACACCCACAACAAATGTTAAAGGTTTTCCTTACTGCGTGGGATGTTGGCTTCCACGAAGCCTCGATTGTTTTATGAAATAATGGGTAAATAAAATGTACAGATGTACACAGTCAATTCAATGACAAATACACGTTTCTATAAATGTTAACATGGCATTAATATCAGTAATATGTTTTATTTTTAAATAAAATAGACAAAGGCTTTTTATAGAGTGAACAAGCGGATGGGAGCGTGTGGGAGCGCGCGGGTGTGGGTGGGAGCGGGTGGGGGCGGTTAGGAGTAAGCGATAGCAGGCAGAAGCGAGTAGCAGCGGGCGACAGCGGATGAGAGTGAGTAGTAGCGGGCAAGAGCAAGCGAGAGCGGACGGAAGCGAGCGGGAGCAGACGTGTGTAAGCGGGCGCGGGCAGGTACATGCGGGCGCGGACGGGTACATGCGGACGCGGGCAACGACCGGAGCGATCAAGCGGGAGCATGCGCGATTGGCTGTTATGGTGTCCACAGAGTATTGCGTGAAAAAAGAAAGAAAACATGTTTAGTTAGAACACAGCCACACACAATGAAGAAACAAGTACCGTACATACAAAGAAAAAAATAAAAAAAAACAACTACATTGTGTGTCTCACGGCTGCACTAAAACGGTCCAGTGCGAAGGTACGCGCGAGGTAGATGACCACCACTCTGGCCGTGGAGTTTCTTGCCGGTTCTTCTATGGGAAACGGCTAATTGAAACCGCACACTAGCTTCTGATAAATGATATTTATTTTTGCAAATTTGCAAATAGGTTTTATATAGGTTTTATAAAAAACACTTTTACACGATGATGCCCATGATAAGTGCCCATGTGAAATAAAAGATTTTGAATCAGGAGCTTGAAATTATAATTTGTCGTCTACCATCACAGTATCTATAAAACCGAAAACTAAGACAACAAAACAGGATCTCAAGACGTCCCAGCACAATATATTTGGTCTAGAACAGAAGTCGCATGAAGCTAGATGTCCCTGAATATTGTAAGTGCAATATGTGTGCAATATTCATGAGGTGCTGCAATTGCAAGGCGGTGCAAACATCTGCCGCGAGCTTAGCTTTATTGCTGAGACCGTGGCGATGTTTCACTAGGTTTTATTGCACGGTGGCATCATTATTTTTAAAGGACATTTACATCCCTAAAGTGCATTATGTTGATTAGTATTTTTAGGGTTACGCACCAAAATGGTAAAAACCTACCCTATTTAAATCTGTTGCGATTCCGCTGTCCGTCTGTCTGTTATTAGGCTGTATCTCACGAACCAAACGAAATTTTTATAGATGATGTATTTCTGTTGCTGCTATAACAACAAATACTAAAAACAGAATAAAGTTAATGTTTAAGTGGGGCACCCATACAAAAAACGTGTTTGTTTTTTGTAATGGATGGTACGAGACCCTGCATGCACGAGTCCAACTCGCACTTGGCCGGTTTTTTAACCTAGGTCTAAAACTCCTCATATTAACCTCCAAATTGATTACGAAAATGCAAACGAAATATGCCCTAGAGGTGGAACAACATTTTGAAGTCGATGTTAAAGCGAGACGTGGTCAACTATGACTCTAATCTAAACTAAAAGATGTTATTTTTGTAAAAAAATGGTCAAGTCCGTATCAGACTACACACCATATGGATTCTGTAGTGGCCCATTACAACATATATGATCTTAGAAGAAGGTTTTTTATGTTGATTTATCATGTCGTCGTGGTTAGTATAATATTAATTTTGTTTAGATATATTATATCAAGCAAAATTACAGTTTTAGTACTAACAGTCCCTAATGGTTTTAATATATAATATTTTTAATATGTAAGTAATGTAATATGGGAATAATATCATGCAATAGAATGAGTGTTATTTAGTTAAGCCGTGGACAAACAGACGGACGGACAGATGGATATGATAAAACTATAAGGGTTTCTTATCAGAACTACGGAACCTCAAAAACGAGTGGCGAAAAGTTAAAACAACGAATTAACCATATGACCGACTTTATTAATCTATTAGCTCTGGTTGACCGACTCCTTGACAGTTCAATGGAGCCTGTAAATGGTTTAATTGAAATAATAAATCAGTTGAGACCATCAGGTAGGATCGCAGTCTCGCACTAGTAAAGAATAAGAAAATCTTTTGGCTTTAATCAGGGCGGTACCAGCAGTCACAGGTACAAGTCGCAGACTCTGATGGGGCGTAGAAATGATTATTTTAAGAACCAATTTTGTATCAATAATTTAATCCGAAGGAGATAACTGTTTCCTATTTTCTCTCTTTTTGTATCATGACCTGACCCAGGATCGGACACTCAGGTCACCACTATTGATTTTCCCTCACGCTGACACGGCAAGGCTCCGCTTAAACTGAGAAAACTTCTACCATATTCTTCGCCGTGTTCTTCTGGCGATCTGCACAATGGTGACCCCCGAGCGTTTCTTCCGAAACAAGCATCTACCACCATCCACTTAACTCCGGTGAGGACCTTCGTCAGGTTTTCATTTATTTTTTTTCGGTGGTAAAATCATCTAGTGACATCCCCCACTCTGGGCGGAGCGGATGAAAGTGTTAGATGACTTTCACTGACTAAAAACCTATTCCTGTTCCTTCGTTGCCTTTCGTACCGGGGTTGAGCTATCTTTCGAAAGTAACACTTTTTTTTTTGGGCCGCTGTTAGCGCCGCCCTTGTCTGTTGCGGTCGGCCTCCTCCTTTGCTATCATTGCTGTTTCGCAGAAGGAGGCAATCGCCTGCCACTCCTCCTCGCTTCGGACCATGGCCTGTACCAACGCCCAACGCGGGAGATCGCCGCCGCCGATCAACCCCACGAGGGCACGGCGATGCTCTACCAAAGCGGGGCTCACTTCCACTGTGTGCTCCACCGTGTACTCCGGGCGTTCCGCATAGTGGTGACACCCGGGCGTCGCTTCCGCACGAGTCCGGTGCAGGAACCTCCCGAACTTACTATGTCCGGTGAGAACCTGCGTCATATGGAAGGTAAGGATTCCGTGAGGTCTTTCCAGCCACGCCTCAAAAAGGGGTCTGCCATAATTGTGGCGTGCCCAGCACTGGGGTGCAATAATCGCAGACGCCATTTCATCATGAAATCCCACTGGAGCTTTTTTATTATTATTGATAGGCTCGCGTTTGACCACCATCTCACCTGATGGTAAGAGATGATGTGGTTGACAATGGAGCACGCTTGCCTAGAAGTAACCTATTCACTCTTGACTTAAAGACCCCTAAGTTGTAGCTATCAGGAAACACAGACTCCGGCAGGGAATTCCACTCCTTGGCTGTACGCAAAATAAATGTGTTCCCAAACCGTTTTGTGCGTATGGGTGGGATGTCCACCATGTACCGATGGCGCAACGCCGTACGTCTTGTGGTCCGATGATGGAACGGACTTGGCGGAACGAGATTGTGCAATTCCAGTGCACACTCCCCGAAATGTAAACGATAGAAAACCGACAGACTAGCAACTCGGCGGCGATACTCAAGGCTCTAGAGCTTCGACTCTACAAGTGCATCATTACCGATGATTCTCTTGGCTCGCCTCTCAATCGACTCCAGGGTATCAAGCTGTTATTTGGCAGATCCATCCCAAAGATGAGAACAATACTCCATACACGATGGAACTTGGGCTTGATAAAGATTGAACAGCTGTTCCGGCGTGAAGTACCGTCTCACCTTTGCTAAGATCCCCAATTTTTTGGCAGCTCTGTCTGCGCGACCTGTTGCGGCAGCGGACTTTCGCCCCGGCGTTGCATCTCCACTCGCAAATCATGCATGTGTGCAAGGACTGTTGCCTCCAGGTCGCATGGTGGCAGGCCAGAAAGGAGGCTCGCCGCTTTGCGGGAAACCGTGCGGTATCCCCGCACCATCCGTATTGCCATGACTCTCTAGCATGCGTTCAGCTGGGCCTTCGGCTGCTGACGCAGCGACGGTGCCCACACTGGCGCCCCATAAAGGGCCATGGACCGTACGATTCCTGCGTAGAGCCTCCGGGAGGAGGCGTCTGGACCCCCAAGGCTGGGCAGGACCCGCTTGAGAGTAGCCCCAGTCCGGTTTAGTTTGGGAGCCAGACATCGGAAATGCTCCAGAAAGTTCTACCAGCTGTCGAGGACGAGTCCCAGGTACTTCATCGTCGACCCGACGCCGATGTGAACTTCTCCTATCGTTAATTGGGAACCCGATGGTGGTGCGTTTCGAGGGCCGTGAAAACACATAGCCTCGGACTTGTGCAGCGCCACCTCGAGTCCCAATTGCTGGATGCTGTCAACGACTATCGCAACCCCGCGTGTCGCTAGATCGGCCACCGCCTGGTACGACTCTCCTTGCGCTAGAACCAGCGTGTCGTCCATCGACCAAGCTGAACCCGTCAGGGGAGTCGCCGCGCCTTCGTCAGGTGGGTGGGTTTTCTAGGCAAGCGTGCTCCATCGTCGGCCACATCATCGCTTACCATCAGGTGAGATTGTGGTCAAACGCGAGCCTATCCATTATAAAAAAAAGGTGGATTAAACTTATCCACATCAAACTTTTTTAGGAGCGTAGTTTCAAACACTGGCATCGGATGTATAAAAGGCTAATTACGGCACTGGGTTTAACCCGACAGCCCCCACTTTTTTGTAGGTATATATAGGGAATAATGGAAAGGTTTGCTCATTTTCGATGTTTACAGACTACTTTATGAAGAACTTCTTATTTACGTTCTTGGATACATACACTATAAATAAAACGCTCAATATTCGCTTGGTGTTTAACCAAATGACGCGTAATAACGCGCGAATGCCGGCGTCCGCTTGGGATTATAGTATAGTATAATGGTGAGGACTTAGTATAAAAGTAAAAATGCCAATGAATTACTTGTTTCTAAAGCTTCTAAAATGCCATTAGTTCCTATATTTTTTGTGTGGAGTAACCCCGGGGCATTTGCTGTCCACGCGGCAATTGTTTGGCGACCGCCGATCAAACAGCGAGAGCACACAGCACTCGACACTGTGCCCACACAGCACTGGACACTGTGCCCACATGATCGAGCTCAGCTGCTTTCAACAATATACTACGTGCTTAACATTATAAATAGTAGGAAAACCCCTTTCATGTAACGTCAGCTTTTTTGTAACCATTTTTTGTCAGAATATAAATTAGTATTGGATACAAAACTTAAATGTTTTAAATCACACTGCAACTGCTACAAATTGTTGCGAAAACCCCTGTGAGTGATAAAAAAATCGGTTTTTATAGATAAACATGTGATGTTTATTTACCACAAAAATCTGAAAATTCAACACTTTTATAATAGTTTTGTCTCTTCGTTATTTAACACCGACTTCCGAAATTAAAGTTATTTTATATTTTTCAGTATTTTTTAACATTGAAGTCGGTTATTTTTTTTTTTTGTAAAAAGTTTTTTATTTACTCTTTTTAGTTATGATACCATCACTTAAAAGTACCTCTCAGACAAACTTAAATAACTTATGCATGCATAACGATTCTAATAATCCCAAACACGGTTAGATTACATTAATTTAATTTTTTTCCTTCTGGCTTCATCATCAGATCAGTTCGATACATCCCCCTCCCCTTTTCTGACAGTCAGTCATCGACTACACGTATAAACAAAACAACTTTACTTGTAACCACAGTACTGCTGTGATTCTATGAGGAGTTCTGTTCCATATCTTCAAAGTTCATGATCAGATCACAACAATATTTCTATGGGAGCAACTTGGAAGCATAACCTTCCAATAAAAAAATTATTTTCAAAATCGATCTACAATTGACCGAGATATTGGTGAACATACATAAAAAAAAACATACATTCAGCCGAACATAGAACCTCGTCCTTTTCGAAGTCGGTTAAAAATATGAAAATCGTGATTAGAAAATATTGAAAACTATTGTAGTTTACATGAATCCAATACGATCAAACGATAACCGTAAACCAAGCTAAGCACCAACACGCTTTTGTCTTCCAGGTAAATAGCCTTCCAGCACACAAAGTAACCGGCGCTCTAAACAACACTGTAGCGTATAATGCACCTCTGATATGGCTGATATATTACATTCATTCCTCCCTATTTCCCCCAGGTGGCGCTTATGAAAATTTATAAGCCACCTTCTGACACCAGCGAGTTTCAACCTAGTGCATTATAGATTTTGATCTATTATTGTACTAAAATTATGCGGTTGGTTGCTTGTACTTATTAGCCTTTTTATAATATGCTTTGATCTTGCCTGATTCAAAGTGATGGACGAGGATCACTAGCAAACACGGAAAGTGACTGTTCAGGATCATATGTCCTTTAAAAGTTATAAAGTTATGGGTGGAAAGAACAGAGACGCTGACGAGTAGTCGGGATATCGACAAACTTCAAATCTTAAATAATTGATTTTAAAAATATCGAGTTGATAAAGCAGCATGGAAAACATGGATTTGGTCAGTAAAAATCTGGGACTCCCTCTCACTCCACTTACAGTGGGAGAAGTTACTTGATGATCTCATTATACTCTGTTCAAAATAATATTAGATTTTCATCTTGACCTTTTATTACTCTCCGTTCAACCGATTCTGACTTCTGTTACATTGGTGGAGTAACAAAATGGCGACTGCAATAAACAGTTTGTATTGTAAACACTTTTTTGCTTTTAATGCCATCTATGCCTATAAAATAGAAGTTAAAAACGGTTGAACAGACAGTAAAAAAGGTTTCTTTAAATTTCTATTCTTAACGCGAATAGGGTATAGCTTTGATCGACTTTCAAGTCGTTAATAAATCTCTCTGAATGTATTAGCCCTATTAAATCTTTCCTTCTACTTGTTTTAATTATATAAATAAAAGCCCTTAGTATGAACCCTGACAAACATTACCCTGAAAAACGACATCCAAGAGCAACAACATTGCAAATGGAATAATAATATTGATATGCCAACTGCGGCCAATTCAAAACAGGAACTACAAACCAATCAACCTATCACAAATCTAGCAAACTATCCAAAAATTCGCCTTCATACTGCGTTAACCATGCTTTTTATCCGCAGTGCACCGATCGCTCGTCGCATCGCTCGCGTCGGTCGCAGCGATGTCCGGCGACGCGACACGTCATGAATATTTCATGCGACAAGCCGCCGCCGAACTTTGCGCGCACCTGCGACGTCGCAACATGTCGTGTCGTGCGCATGACGGCCATGAATTTTAACTAGCTTATTTTATTTTTTATTTTTAAGTGATGTGTTAACGTGTGATGGATTTTGAGTGTTTTTTACTGTTTACAATTTAAATATTTGAATACATTTGATTTGATTTAATGCTTACTTTGCTATAACAATTTATATTTTATGGGTCATAAAGGAAAACTTATTTTGTAGAATTGATCGTCAGTAACGTTACTTTTTAACATTTTATGACTATTTCCTAAGGCCTTATGAGCATGAGCCGCTGAATTATTCAAAATAGTCACCGCAGCCCTTGAACACTAACGGCAACTGAAGAAACTCGGGTGGATTTTAGTCAATAAAAGTCTGCCTCTACCTCTCCATTGTCCACCCAGAGCAAGAATGTAATATTTGATGAATTCCTATTCTACAAAAAACTCTGCTCGCATAATACTTCCAATAACTATGTTTATCAACAAAAGGTGAAAACTACACTAACTTCGTAAGTCGTTTAATATGCCGATCTAATAATTTGTAGAATTAATAATTCACTCTTGGTAAGTGCAGATCATTCGCCAAGAAAGATGAAGATTAAACGGCTTATATTAATAAATAATTTTAGATAGACGCATGCTAGCAAATTTTAGTAACAAATGATCGTCAATTCACAGAGTAATAATGATACTAAACGATTTTAGATAACTAGGATCCAATGTGTTAGTAGTATAGTAACTTACAACTAGTGTTAAGGTTATATTAACCTTAATCTACTCGCTCCCTGCCTGACCCATGACTCGAGGTAGGTATTAATACTTAATGCGACCACTAAAGACATCAATTCATGTACAGGCAATCCAATCTACTGGATATTATATAAAAACAATGTTGTGACTAGCCCGCAATCTGTCTAGTATTGACGCGAATAACGCACTACTTACAGTGGTGTGGTAGCCACTACTCGCCACTTCACCGTACGCTTTTTGAGTAAAGATTGCTCGCAGCTTGTGGTGTAATAAGCTTAACGGATGCAATTGACAACTGAACATATTAAACATTCAGTTTTTTTTTATTTATATTGCGTTTGACAGTTTTTCACTTTATTTTGCAATAATTTATTATTCCAAAAACTTTGTACATTCATGTGATTTGATTTCCAGGCTTCACTAAATGATTTCGCAAACATTGTGTCACGCTTAATTATGATAAACTTATTTATACAACGCAATACTAAATTCCACACCACACACTACAATAGTTTCCTCCGAACACTTCTTCAAGATTTTCTATTCGTTAGTGTGTGCGTCACGTGCGACGCGACAAACACGACAGACACGACAAACACGCCAGACGCGACACGCAACGTTTGCGTTTCTCATATTGTGTCGTTTGTTTTGTGTCGTCACGTACGGCGCGGTTCGGCGGCAAGCTTGTATGTGGCCGGAACGTTTTACACTCAAGCGGAAGAATGTGGATAAAGAATATGAATGAATAACTTTTGTTGCAACCGCGTGGCTTCAGTTGATGAAGTTTTGTTGGTGCAGTTCCACTACATTGTCAATGGCAGTGCAGAGCTAACTATTTTGGGAAACGGAGGATAAATTACGATTTATTTGATATAACACGTTAAGCATGATATGTCACTCAGCTCCGCATCCACACTCTGCTGCAAGTTCCTCAATGTAGACCTACTAGACATGTTGGAGTTCATCAACCTATTTGAATTCTGAGATGGTTCTAGGACTTTTAAGGTCAAAGCGCTCGAAAAGTGCTATAAACTTTCTGAAACCTACTCGTCGGTAACGGCCGAACAACATTTTCAAGTATTGATGTTTTTGTGCAATTAATGTCTACTTTTGTCAAAAAAAAAATTATCAATTTCGCAATTTTTCCCTACTCCTTTGAAACGACTTGGATCCTAAGAAACATTTTTACACATAACAATTGGTGGTTAAATATTCTTCAAAGTGAACATAGCCGTAAATCAATCAATATTTCGCAAAGAAAGTGGATTTAAAGGTCATCGGGGCTCTATCTGTGCGAAGCTGGCCGCAATTAAATGCACAGTTACTCGCACTGCCACCTAAACGGGTACGAGTGTTGTGTCCATTTAATTCTGGCCAGATGTTCATGGGACTAAACTAAATAAGCCTTAAGTGGACCACAGGAAAAGATTACTCTCATGTTTGATAGCGGGCATTGGTTCGATTTACTGGGTCTTGGATCCAGCTCTATGCGATACTGCATTACTGAGAATGAAATATTACTTTGAAACGTACATTTTGATTACTCATTATATTTAAATTTATCTATGATAGTACCTACTACATTACTTAAAATATCTACTTATTAAATTATTATATAATAAACGTATGTAAGAATATAAAACCACTGTAATCTATCCCCATCCATCTGTAGGATAGCCATAATCCTACGAACACCTGCTTCTAAATCCAAAAATAATACCGAAGTTCTAAATCGGTTTGCCGGAACCGGAAACGGTCGGTAATGAAATATAGCGGCCGCATTGGGTCGGCTATAGAACATAAAATGTATATCAGATAAAATACCTCAGACATTATGGAGAGGATCCCACATCCCTTCGGATAAGTGAGCCCATCGAAGGTAGAGTACGATTGGTGGAAAATATTTATAATGCAAAGGTTTCCATGCCAAGATGTTTTTTATTCAATGAATATGAAATTTCAGTATGGATTTAGAAATTCATTTAAAAAAAAAAACGGCTTACCTTATTTTTTATACTCAGAATATAAAATTGAAGAGTTTTTTGTTTTTTTTTTTTGAACGCACTTATTTCGGGAATAAGTGATTTGAACCATGTTTGAACTGAAAAAGTGTTGAAAAATAGTATTGGCTATCGAGGCAAACTATATGATATAACTAGCTTCTGCCGGCAGCTTTGCCTGCATATACATATATAGGTTTCTTAATACAAAATTTGGAGCCCTGTTTCATGCCCTTAGGGAGTGAATTTTGGAAAATCCTATCATGAAAATTTTGCGTTCCAAGTCCCAGTAGTTTTGGCCGTGTGTTGATATTGTGATATCGAAAGGAGATCGCATGAGTTGCTTTTTTTATATAACCAACGAACTGGCTTTTAAATATAATTCGAAGGATTATGCTGTTCTAGAATAGTTTTGAAAGTTAGTAGAAAAAAAGAATGTCTGTTGTTTTTTCAGTGCTGAAGTGATTTTTATATGAATAACATGTATTCGTAAAATAAGTAAGAAAAATATAAGAGTGCGCCGCCCGAAGTGTTTCATTTCAGGAAGTATCCCTATACGTTGGTTACCGACGAGCTGAGCTGCGTCACATGGTGGAGGCGCCGACCGACGCTTTGGAGTGAAAGCTAAGTGAAATAGGAAAAACACAAACATACAATATGGCACAAATAATATTTTTTTCGGGCGTCGGCACGAGCTTTGATGATTTTCTTTTGCAATTCCGCCGAATTGCAGCGATAAATAAATGGGCGGAAAACGACCTAGCATTAATTATGGGAGCATATTTAGACGGTCCGGCTCTAGCTTATTTTAAATTTATTTATAATGAAAGAACATCATTCAAAGATTTATGTGATAGCTTAAAAAATGAATTCCCGTCGGGAACGGATTATGTAGAAAAATTCTATAACGCTCGTCAAAGCGAGAAAGAGGATGTTGTGGCTTTTTTTTATAGACTGGCTGATTACGGGCAACAAGCGGGCATAACTGATGATAAAATTTTTATTAAAACATTTCTAAAAGGGATCACCATAAATTATAAATTGAAATTAGCAACTCGATTATATAACTCAAAAGCGGAGCTACGAGCCACGCTTCAGCAAGTCGAGGAGATTTTTAGCGAAACACAACATGATTCAATTAATTTACCATTGCAACCCCCGCGTGTTAGTTTCGATCATCTCCCCAATACAAACCAAAGGTCCCCATCAACCCCGAGACCATCTATCCCGGCGACATCAAGTGCCACACCACAAAGTGCGGGCGACGCGGAGACGTTCCATACACCCAGATACAATTTTCGCCCTAGACATCGTTATAATTGGAATAATCGTACACAAACTGCCCCCAGCCAAAGAAGCCCACCAGCACCCAACCACCCAAACGAGCAAGGGCACAGCCGATAAGGAAACAAGCGGAGTTGCAAGCTGTGTCCGAGAGAGAGCAACTCCGGACAGAAAACAGAAAAAAAAATACTGGTGATCTTACTCCATTTATTAATATTTTTATAGCTGAACAGGCCTATAGTGCGCTGATAGACACTGGAGCATCAATTTCGTGTATATCAGAGCAATTAGCTACGAATCTTGAACTAAAGAGTACCAATGACGGGACGAATCATTTTGTGAAAGCAATATCAGGATCATATCTGAAGGTTCTCGGAAAATTGAAGATAACTTTTATGATAGATTCACGTATTTTTGTTAATGAATTTGTAATAATTAAGGACATTAGTCAAAGTTTAATCCTCGGTCAGGATTTTTTTCATAAATATAATGCAATTATAAATTTCGCTGATAGTTGTATAATATTGAATAATAATTGTGTAAAGTTTTGTGAATATTGTGATCGAAATGTTGCGTCAATGTCACGCCCTATGGTACATCATGACCAGCATGACAGAACAAATGAAAAAAATAATGTCATTTATGGACATGAACCCAGAGAGGGAGGAAGGTTGAATTATATTTCGAAAAATGATTATCTTTATTTTTCTAAACTAATAGAAAAAAATGACGAAGATTTAATGTCAAATATTTCTGAAAAATGTACTACCATAAATAAATTTAATATTAACTCAGAATTAAGTCTTAATGAAAAACTTAAGCTAAAAAACCTCCTTTCCTCGTATCGGGAAAATTTTGCATTTACGGCCTCAGAGTTAGGTAGATGTAGCTTAGATGAAATCACCATTAGAACTGTAGATGAGATTCCAGTTCATCACCCACCCTATAGGGTTTCTCCAAAGCAGCTTGAAATAATTAACTCGCAAGTCGAAGAAATGTTAAATAATGGAGTTATTCGAGAATCCAAGAGCGCATATGCATCCCCGGTAGTGTTAGTACAAAAACCCGATCAAACGTGGAGATTTTGTGTAGATTATAGAAAATTAAATAAAAAGGTAATTACTGATAGTTATCCGTTGCCAATTATAGAAGATATTATGATATATTTAGCGGGAGCACGTTATTTTGCTGATTTAGATTTAAATTCGGGTTATTGGCAACATCGTTTATGTGAGAAAGATAAACATAAAACAGCGTTTATTACGTCATCAGGATTATATGAGTTTAATGTTTTACCCTTTGGACTTAAGACAAGTCAAGCTGTTTTTCAGAGAACTATGGATAAAGTATTAGCTGGGATAAAGTACAAAAAGGCTATTTGTTATGTAGATAATATATTAGTTTGGGGTAATAATTTCACTGAATTTTTAGAGTCATTAGAAGATGTCATGGAGCGATTAAAGAAAGCAAACCTTACACTGAAACCGAGCAAATGCAGTTTCGGCTATAATATAATTTCTGTTTTGGGACATGAGATCTCAGGAGATGGAATCAGACCAGATAAAAAGAAACTACAATCATTGAAAACATTAAAAACTCCAACAAATACTAAACAAGTAAAATCTATATTGGGTTTGTTTTCTTACTATCGTAAGTTCATTAGTAATTTTGCAGTAATAGTGTTGCCCTTAACAAAATTGTTAAGGAAAGGCGTCGTGTTCAGGTGGACAGACAAGGAAGAAGAAGCGTTCCGAAGCATAATAAAAATTATGGAGTCACCACCCCTTCTGAAGTTTTATTCCCCTAACCCTAAACTAATTACACGATTATATGTAGACGCATCTGGTGAAGCGGTAGGTTGCTGTTTAATGCAGGGTGAAGAATTAATGTATCCAGTTGCGTACGCGTCAAGGAAGCTGAGCGACGGAGAGAAGAAATATTCTACTACGGAGAAGGAGTGTCTTGCTTTGGTTTGGGCTCTGAATTATTTCAAACATTTTCTTTGGGGTCTGAAGTTTCAGGTCATGACAGATCACAAGGCGCTTTGTTGGCTGAGAAACCGGAAAGACATGAACGGACGATTAGCTAGGTGGTCGCTGTGCATCCAGGCTTATGATTTCGATATAGTTCATTGTTCAGGTAGAGATAATGTTATTGCTGATTTTTTGAGTAGAAATCCCTTAGGCCAAGAAGACGAGAAGCAGAGGAGTACCACGGAGCAGCTGGAGGATGGCATGCAGCTGTATAGAATAGAAGTTGTAAAGATGCGAGAGGAGCAAGAGAGGGATGATTTTTGTAAACGTTGGTTAGATAGGATTGCTGCTAATAGGGGTAATGATGTTAAAGGTTTTAGTGTCAGGGATGGTGTGTTGCGTAAGAAAGCCAGGAGAGTGACTGGTATTTGTGAACTAGTTGTGATTCTAAAAGGGCTTTTGTACGAGATTTTAAATGAATTGCATGATAATCCTTGGTCAGGTGGTCATTTAGGATTAGCTAAGACGTTGGCTAAGTTTAGGGAGAAGTATTTCATCAAAGATGCAGAGAAGGAGATAGAGCGTTATGTCAATAGTTGTTTGTTATGTCAGGAGCGAAAGAAACATAATCGATTAGCCCAGTTACAGCCCATTGTAGTGAATGATTTGATGGAGAAGGTAGGCATCGATGTCTTAGGACCTTTTAGAAAATCGTTGAATGGTAACAGATATATTATCGTTAGTTTAGAGTGTGCTACGGGGTATGCAGTTTGCAGAGCGGTACCCAGAGCGACAGCACGGAGGATCAGCGACTTTCTGATAGAGGATATTTTTTGTCGATTTGGTGGTGTCAAGGAAATTATATCTGATAGGGGGTCGATTTTCACTTCTCGTTTAGTCAAGGAAACGGTAAGTTATTTCGGAGCAAAATCCCGCTTCACCACGGCTTCTCATTCTGAGGCGGATGGTTTGATGGGACACCATAACAAAACCATTTGCCAAATGCTTTCCATGTATGCGAGGGCTGATCAAAGAAATTGGTGTAGTTATGTGCCACTCGTGTGCTATGCGTATAATTCAAATAAACAAGCAAACACAAGAGTGTCACCACACATGCTTCTCTACGCGAAGGAGCCACTGTTCATAACTGACATGACAAGTCATCAAAGTCATTTAGATTACGTAGGACGTCACGATCTGAAAAGTCATCTGTCACGATGTGCCATAGATAATATAAAAAAAGCACAAGCAAGACAGAAAGCTTATTAAGACAAGAAGGCCAAAGTAGTAAGGTTTTTGCCCAATCAGTTAGTTATGATTTATACACCTAGACGAATATTGAATAAAAGTTTGAAATTAAGTAGGTTTTATAAGGGGCCTTATCAGATAGTTAGAAGAATTTCAGACGTGAATTATGTAATAAAAAAACCAAATAATAGGCGTTTTAGGGACATTGTACATGTAAATAGATTAAAACCATTTTATGTTAGAATGTAAATAAATTGAGGCTCAAAAGGCTTAGAATCCAGTTTAAAAATAAAAATAAAAATACGAATAGAGTTGTCATTGTCAAATCATTTATGTCAGATTGTAATGTTATCATAACACAGATTGTTTTAGTGAAAAAATGTTTTAATTAGTGTTTCTGTTTCATGAATAATGGGTAAATGCTGCCGGGCGAGCGCGCCCAGCAGACATGGTTAAGTGTGCACGCAGCCGGGAGTTCTCAGAGGGCAAAGTCAGAGAAAATAAATACCTCCTATAGAAGTGTATGTATGAGTTAGATTAGGCAAGATTGTACTCCAGAATGATTTATTAAAGTTATTAGTGAGAGGAAAATATCCTCCCGTCCTCCCTTAAGAGACCCGTCGGTCATCCCTTATGAGAGGATTTTGCATTATTCAAACTGAGCTAATATCAACTTTGCTATTGGGGCATAGCCTATGCAAAGAGAGTCTAGTTGACTCTAATGATTTAGCTATTTTGGGAGTTATTTTTAATAATCTTTGTGGTTGATTAACTCTGGAGTAGACTCTTATAATGAGAATGTGTAGGGGATCCGATGCGAGTATGACTCCTTGTCCTCTGACCCGATAAGCGTCCGAAGAAATTAGTCATAAAAGTATTGAGTCTTAGAATGTAATCCCAGTCTGGGTGGTTGTCACTCTGGCATCCTAGGTTAGAAGGGTGCAGCACTGTGGCTTTTTTTGAGGTTTTGCTGCGGTGGGGTTTAAGCATGACAACGTTGAATGATAAGCGCAAAGTTAGCGCATAGTAAGTTTGTAAATAGATTTTGAATATTGTTTAACGTTCGTCATGACTTAGGCTCGCTCCTAAAGAGACGACCACCACAATGTGAATTTTTTTCCTCCATAGGTAGGGACCTCTGTGTTAGGTATAGGTAGGTCATGCTTAGTCCTTCGAAAGTTTTTAGAATATAAATGCTTGTTGCCTCAACATTTCTATTCATTGGGGCGTAGCTCATGTGATATCGAAAGGAGATCGCATGAGTTGCTTTTTTTATATAACCAACGAACTGGCTTTTAAATATAATTCGAAGGATTATGCTGTTCTAGAATAGTTTTGAAAGTTAGTAGAAAAAAAGAATGTCTGTTGTTTTTTCAGTGCTGAAGTGATTTTTATATGAATAACATGTATTCGTAAAATAAGTAAGAAAAATATAAGAGTGCGCCGCCCGAAGTGTTTCATTTCAGGAAGTATCCCTATACGTTGGTTACCGACGAGCTGAGCTGCGTCACAATATGTCAGTCAGTTAGTTTCTCCTTTTATATATATAGATTATATTATATTACGCTACGACCATTAGAAATGGAGCAGTAACATAAGTCGCGGCTGAAACAGCGAGAGACGGATTCTATATTTTTACCTGCAACTAATTTTTCAGTTCTTTTAAAAATCACAGATGTGTTAAATTGTATAATATATAATTAATTGCATTTCCAGATAATAAAAAAGTGGAAACCTTGAACTAATAAATATTGTATAGTTTGCGGCCTTCCAGGCAATCTTCAATGGACACCAACTACCTAGACTTAAAATGGGGTTGCATTTGGTGCAAATAAAAAGTTATACAATTAGTTGACAGAAATAAAGTACTTATATAAAATTCTAAATTGAATACACAGGTGCTAAATATATAGACCAGAAAATAAGTGTATTTTAATAAAGTTTGTCCTGTATTCTTTGTTTATGTGGTGTACAATAAAGAACATAACAATTAAATAAATAAGTGACGACTAAGTTGATTACTAACTCGTCAGATAAAAAAAAAAAACATGATTGCAGTGGTAGTAATGTTTCGTCACATTTTTTTTTTTAAATGCAAGGATTGATTGTTTTTATATTAATTAATCTGTATATTGGTTACTAAAGAAACAAAATAAGTATGTACCACTGCACGATCTGGGTTTGAAGGCATTCAAAACTTTAAACCGATATAATCGCCAACTTGTTTTTTTTTATTGACAATTTGTGTACTTTATTTTTTTTAGATTGTTAAAAGTAACTGTGCCTTTTAGTAGTGGTAAAGCATGACATCTGTTTTTTCATTATTATTGATAGGCGTTTGACCTCTCCTGATGGTAAGCGATGAAGTGGTCGGCGATGGAGCACGCTTATATAGAAGTAATCTACTCGCTTTTGACGTAAATACCTTCAGATTGTAGTTATCAGGAAATACAGAAACTTCTTCTTCTTCTTCTTCCTGCCCTCGTTCCATCTTATTTGGGACTATAGCAGAAAATTCAACTCCTTAGCTTACACACAATGAAAATCTTAGTGAAACGTTTGATTTTATTGAAGGAGAGTATAATTTAAAACCTATAACCAAATAAATCGCGAAGCGAGACATCACAGGCTACACTCACATAATTGTGTTGTACACTCCTCGGAGATCTAAGAAGGGGCCATTAGGGGCTTATGAGATTACCGTCAACTGCTCTCAAAGTTAACATCATTTCACTTGATAGCGTCAAACGATTACCCTTAACAAAATGGTGGCTTTATTCAATTTACTGGTATTATAGCAGGGTTAATTGTTTCAAGGGCTAAGAGCTGTATTTTAACTGGGAAGTTAGGCTTCGCCGGTCGCAGTTGGTTTGTGGACGAGTGAATATTTTTTATTCGATGCTTTGGAGATTCGATCTGTATAGTAGCAGTAGAAAGTAACGACAGAAAATAAGATGAGCTCTTTAAGGTGGGTGAATGAGAAAATGTTAACTTTTTAAACCTTTTTTATGTATCTGCTTATCCGTTTAGTGTCACTTTCTTGTTTTAAATCAGATTTTCTTTAATTTGATTTAATACTCTTAAGACTTTTTTTATTTAGAGCTTATTTTAATAATTTAGTTATTTTTTGCGTTGGCTCAAATAAATTTAATTAAAATACATTAAAAAAAAAATAGTTAAGATGTACTTAACCAGATTTTTATTTTTAATTCAAATACATGATCTCGACATAGGGGGAGCGATTATATTCATAAAATGACCAAGACCACCTGAATGATAACTATTAAAATTAGAGATAAATGGGGTGCGACTGTAATTGCTTTTGTCCAGCGGTGAACTGGTGTAGGCTGGTGATATAGGTGTAATTTAAAAAAAATTAAAGTTAGTCTGTCCATGTGAAATCATTAACAAAATCTTCTCATTCGTTCATCAAAACCTTCTTCACTACTCGCAACTAGGTTCGTTTCATCATAATATCGTTGTTTATTACAACTCGCCCATCCAGTGATACAACATCCTATTCCCATTCATCAAGACGATACACATGATGTATTCTGTGTAGGTGTTAAATAATAAGGGCAACAAAATACATTCCTGCCGGACACTGGACTACGTCTAAAAAATTTTTAAGAAAACATTATTTACTAGTACTGATATGGTGTCAATTTATAGAAGCTCTTCAATAAGAGTATTGACGGTCGTGATACTCCCATTTCTAATAAGATTTCATAGAGCTATTTCCATATATGACTATGTCAAATGCCTTGTAGAAATCAATAAAACAAATGAAGATTATAGATGGCGAGAGATAACCGTGGAATAAAGTACATTAACCTTTTCATAACATCTCTGCGTAGGTACCTGAAAAATATATGTACAATAAATTGCTCTTCAAGACAGCTTAAAGTCTTTATTTCCGTTTTTGAAATTAAGAATGTCAACAAATAAATGACTGTTATTCCACGTTTATCTGGCGCCTACCTTAGTGTGGTTAATAAGTATCAGTTTGTGTGTGTCTTTTTACAAATTCGATTTGTTCAGGCGCAACTGGAAACCGAAGTAAACCTGCAGTCTAATATTAAGAATATAAAGTAACAGTTTGATTGCGTGCTGTATTTACAAAATAACAACGTTCAAATGCAAAACAAAACGACAAACGTTTGACCAAAATACAAGAAAAGCATTCGTAACGTTTTATCTTAAAAAGAGTAATTGTCTTAGACAAGAATTTTCCTGTAGCTCCCTTGTGAAAGGGTTCCCCATACTGACCCAGTTAAATAAAGCACAGTAGAAATATCGCAGAAACATCAGAAAGGCTGCCTGTTCGTCACAGTCTCCACGGAGAGGCGTTTGACGATGAAACTTGTCACCGGGGACTTGGGGGAGGACCCCAACAACAACGCAACGCTTTTTACCCTCAACGAGCTTCGGTCCCCGGGGAATGAACACGGGAATGAAGACATGTACCGGAATTTGCGAACGGAAAAATATGTTTTAAATAATAAATGTTGCGTTTATAACAAAACGTGTATAAGTATCTACATGACATATAATAGGTATAGACTGCACGTAAAAGAAAGTAATACTTACTAACTCTTACCTATTCTTCGTGTAAATATTCAACATTATCTTGGCCCGAAACTACAAATATTACGTGTTAACTGCTAATTTTTGTCCAAATCCGTTTCCCCGTTGTGAAGTTAAAAGATAACATACGGACAGAGAGAGAGAAAATTACTTTCACATTTATAATCTTAGTATTTTTAGGTGATTTTGATGAAATGTGTACCCTATCTCCTTCCAAGGGGTTGAAGCTTATTCCATAGAATAAGTTTGAACCCCAAGAAAGGACAAGGGCACTTATTATCTGGCTTCGACTTTTACTTCACAACTGTTTCTATGACCGACATTCACACGAACAAATCCACTGGTGAAAACTAGTTGTAGCTTTTATAAATTTTAGGCTTATGTGCCTAAAATTATTACAAAAAAAGCATTACAATATTTGCCTTTAATAGTTTTTTTATTAATTAAATAATATAATAATAATATTATCGTTTTTAATAATTGTGCGATAAAGCACAATTATTAAAAACGATAAAGACAAATGTTTCTTTTTATTCTAACAAAAATTGTATTGAATATTTAATCCAAAAATACAAAACAAGATAAGCCCGTAGCATTTTTCAAAATCAGATTCAGAGAATAACATTTACGCAAATATTTCCATTCAGCTAAGCCAGATTTGAGTAAAAAGCTATGTTCCTTATCTCGGTGTCTGTCTCGCTGGAATGATTTACATAAATATCTGATGTACAAGACATATTTATGTAAATACCGCATAAATATGCCTAGTCTGCTTATAGCTATCGTGTCTTTTGAAGAAAGACAAAGTCAGTATATAAATGTAGATGAAAGGTAAAACGGACGAAGGTTTGAGGGAAAACAAGAACTAGTTTTCCCTCAAAACGATGTAAATTTCCCGCAAAACTTTTCTGAAGAAATTAACACAAAGATATATACATTTTTCATTAAACACCAAAACTAAAAATTACGTTAGGATCTTAAAATTAATAGGATGTCACAATGGGCGGTCTTATCGCTAAAAGCGATTTTTTTTACACAAACTTTGGATGGATTTGACAGAGAAGGAGAAAAAAAAATTACGCATGTAGTTCGTGGAAAAGAAAATACTACTACTAAAGATACTGCAAAAACTGCTTCAGTATCGAAATATTCATCTACGCAGCTGCCAACAGGTAATGTGCCAAAAAGCTTGGCAACGGACCGCTTTGAATGGCTATGCTAATCAGCATATTTTATGAATCAGCTTTGCCTCAAGAAAAGGTCAAGGAGGGTTTCTATACCTACATTTATTGAAATTCAAAGTGACTTCTTTCATGTGTATCGAGTGGTTTCGTAATCTTGCCGTGCACGAGATTATGGGTTCGAACCCGAGCATAGTTTTCTTGAAAGAAGTTTATATTAAGAATTTATAAGCTTTAAGTTGGTGTCCACTCGCCTTTACCAAGTCTGGTCGTACTAGTATTCTCTGTGTAAGAAGCTATATTTTGCTTTGACTTGGGACATAAAGAACGCTGGTAGTTATGTATTGAAAAATTGCTCAATAACTCTTCCCTTTTTTCTTTCATTTTTTTTTAGTTATTTCCTTCTTTTGGGGATCTTGAGAAATATTTTAAAACATGATTCTCGATTTCCATTTTAGCTTGAATATCAAAATATACTAATACATTAATTGCTTTAGATTCAAAATCAAGATTCATGCTCGTAAATATTTGATTTCCTTAACAATAAATACAAACAGATTAATTTCCAAATCCTCAATTGAGAATTTTATTTCTGCATCTGTGAAAACAGTAATCTAATTAGGTTATTTTCATTAAGCGGCAAGCTTACACATTTGGCCGTAATTAACGCACCAAATTGGCGATGAATTTAAAATGGATCCCTTCAATATGGAATGAGCCGTAAGGGGCGCGCGCTCGCTTTAATTATGATATCATTATTATATTCACGGAAACCTTTTGTAGGACGAAAATTAGGGGAAGGTGTTATATAACTGGGTTAAATATCTTTCCATCCCAGCGGTATTCGGTAAAGTTTTGACCTGGTTTTGGTAAAAAACATGAGGTAGAAAAGGGATTTGTTTGATAAGAAAAGACAGTAAGTGCAAAACCTGCTGACTCTAAAAAGGCGCAGTACTTAAATAGGATCAATGGATAAATATGTTTTGTGACTTAGAAACATATTTTGTGAAAATTACACTGTCTACAAGATAAAATGAAAATAAACAGCGCTGTGACAGATAAACTTATATCAAGACGGGTAAAATACTTTATCTTCGATAATACTCCTCGGCTTCAAAGTAAGATCAAAAGAATGTAAATATGGAACTAGTATATTTCAACACGGTAAATCAAAGTTTGTAGTCATATTTTACACTATGAATGAGGTTAAACTCAAAGGCCATATTTTTTGGCCGTAAAAAGAGATAAATCTAAAGGTCTAGATTAGTTTTTTAAATTATTCATACATAAGCTTCGACATCACGGCAGACCTAAGTAAAGATGACGGGACGAGTGTGGGCTCGAACCTATAGAGGTAGAACTGGTCCATGAGAGGGTTTTTCCTTGGAGACAAACAGACCGAAATAAATAATTCAATATCTAAACATATAATAAATCTGTAGAAGCTTTTAACTGTGCGCGCATCACGTGAAATGTACGAAATTGATGTAAATAACTTTTATACATTAAAATTGTGTGTAAATTAATATTTTATTCAGGCTTTGTTTCATCGCAATCGGTTGACTATATCGAAAGTTAGACTACATTCATACATATATACATGAAGTAAGAATGTATTATGGTTCCCGGTTAATACCAGTTTAAACAGTAATATCCCAAGAACTGAACGTGACCCATTTAATCTGTAAACAAGTTTGAATTTGGCGAATCATAGCCTGTAAGAATCACTTAAATCAACCTCCTGTAATATCTTCTTATAGTAAGAAGTTGGCAATAATACCATCAGAATGTTAATGATTCTCTGTCAATTTGGACCATTTTTTTATTATATACTAGCTTTTGCCCACGGTATTGTCCGCGTACATAAAATATGTCACTTAGGAATAAAGCAGCTTTCTAGCAGTGGAAAAACTTTAGCAATCGGACCAGTACTTCCAGAGATTACCTCCTACAAACTAAAAAACAAACTTTACCTCTTTATAATATTAATGTAGATGTAAATGTCGATATAGGTATATTTAGTTTATTTTATTGTGTGTATATTATATGAATGTATCTACGATTCATTTGTATTTCTTTTTTGTATTCACTTTTTTTTCTCTTTCTTTTGTTGCAATTACCACATTTTTTTTCTGCATCACCCTAAGGTTGACTAGTAAAAATGCCTATAGAATTAAATTCACCTTTGTACCATATGTGCAAAAAGTGTTAAATATATAAATACATAACAGGGTCGTCTAAGTTAACGGAACTAACAACCACAGTCGATTTCCCACACAATGATGTTAGGCTTATACAATGAAGGTACATAGTTCTTCTCTCGAAGGTTGGCAGATCCTCATCTAAATGACTTGCCTTAATAATACGAGATATGAATCATATTCCTGCCAGCATCACGATCCGGAATGAAGATCATGTTTATCTGGAATCGAATCCGAGCGCCAGTGAATTATGTAGTTCCACCTTCTGTGATTGATTGACTTTGTGAGTAATACCACTAGCAATATCCGTATTTCTGAAAGAATTTTCGTTATCCGTCATATTATTAGTTCTATTGTACACTTGTTTTTATAAATGTTTGTCATGTTTTTCTTATAAGTTGTATAACTCACTCATTTATTACAATTTATATAAAAAGACTGATTAAAAGAAAAATAATCATAGACGACAGCTAGCCACAAGTACTCACGTATAGTGTCAGACTTCAAATTAAGAAACGAGCATAAACTAACCGATTAAATAAAGATTATTATAATAAACTAGCTGTGCCCGCGACTTCGTTCGCGTGGACTACAGGATTTTGAATTTATTTTTTCTATAAAAAAAGAAGCCTATGCTACACCTTATTACATCAGCTGCCTGCCAAAAACAGTCCCGTCAAAATCGGTCCAGCCATTTCAGAGATTAGCCCGGACAAACAGACAGACAAAAATTGTAAATAATGTTATTTTGGTGTATGTACCGTATATTTATATTCATATGCATGTAGTGAAAAGCAGTTATTTCAATATTACAAACAGACACTCCAATTTTATATATATATATTATGTATAGATAAAAGTTAAATTAGTACAAAGTACGTTCCTTTACAGAGTATTATAAATCACTTTGTCGCATAAGTAAAAACCGTCTTTTCCCAGATTTTGAAAATAGGTTTACCGTTTGTTTCATTGTTATTCAAAGTAATAATACGTCTTTATATAATTATTAAATAGGCGTTCTATAAACCGGATTACTTTACTCTGTGATATCTTCAGACTGCCTTAGAACAAAAAAGTAAATTTCATTAAAAATACGTTATTCTTTTTACGAAATAAGTTATTTATTGGTTTCTTTCTGTTTTGTAATTTGAGTAATACTGAAGTATTTATAAACATGAAACCTAATAAAAAAATGTGATTCCATAACAGGAGTTTCAATGCGGAAACCACGTATTTCAAACGGCTAATTGCACACGCGTGCCGATTTTTCTTTTTTTCATCGGGAACCGGGCTCACCTTTGAACTTTGAAAAACTCAAAAAGACATAGGCAAGGCAAACAACCGGATCCTTTGTCTTCGCAGTATATTATTATTCGATGTCCCACCCTTTGGATTCATCGCTCACACGGCAGGATACACAATTTTAAATTGAGTAGTGGTGTCGGCGTCGCTATCATTTCTTTGCATCCCTTGTGAATCGACACCATCAAACTGAAACGGTAGGTATATTTCTGGACTATCTTTTTTGATATAAAAATATTCTGGGCCTATAAAAATATGCTGACCGTCGATGGACAAATGTAAATAGGGAACAATGATATTGGTAGCGCCTTACACCAATTACTTTGGTTGGAAATATAGAAATTGAATGTGGCTATTTCAAGACGCAGAGAGCTAGTTCGAAAGGAGGAAAAATGGACTGTTTGTATTAATAGCGGTTGATATGCGTAAATATTCGTGACCTTTTCTTTTATGGTGGGAAAAATCGTCCAATGACAACCGCCGCTCTTGGGCGGAGCGGAAGATAGTGTCAGACTATTATTGACTAAAAGCTGACTTCGTTCCTTCGTGCCTTTCGTAACGGGACCGAGCTTCCTTTTCGGATGACCCTGGCCCCAGTAGGCTTCGACTCGGCTGGGCCCCTGCTGTTGCTGACAGCTTCTTGAGGCGTGCGGGAACAGTGCGCACCGTCGACGACTTGGGCTCGGTCCGGACAGTTACCGGACGGTCGGCTACCCATTGCTAGCCGTCCGTAAGCCCGTGCCTACGGTGGCCGGAAATCTGGATCGGAATCCCGGCGGCGGCTGGGGCGCTGTGAGACCCACCGTTACCAGATGCGGTTGACCTCCTCCTTTGCTAGCATTACTGCTTCGCAGAAGGAGGCGACCGCTTGCCACTCCTCCTCGCTTCGGACCATGGCCTGTACCAAGGCTCGGATGTTCGTGTCCTTGCAAATGCGACATAAATTGGACGAAAAATTAGATTTTCGATCTAAAAGGAAAATTAGGTTAGGAGGATGCACACTGACCAAGCTTTTGTCCGTCGACCGAAAGCTGGACCTCTTGGATTGAATTTTCTAGAGCAGTGCACACGATATATATATATATATATATGTCGCCCATCACGTATAAACGCATTATTCATAATGTTCCTGGATAACAGTTAAGTTAAGCACACGTGTATTAGTTCGCAATCGAAAAGATACTAAAAAAATGGTAAAGCACTACTTTCTAGGCGCGATTCTCAGAACAAAGTTCTGAAAGCGAAGCAAAGTATATCTTCCTCCAAATTAGAACGCATGTTGGTACGCGATGGAGCATAGGTAGGATGCTTCGGCCACACTTCTACCCTATAATTGAAATTATTAAAGTTAATGAAAACTAACAGATATTTATACTTCTGAAAGCTTGACGCTAAAAAGACATACGTTGCATCTAATCAACAATATGGTGGACATTTCACCTATACATACAAAACTTTTTGGGAACACATTCATTGTGCGTACAGCGAAGGAATGGAATTCCTTCCCGGAATCTATGTTTCCTGATAGCTACAACCCGGGAATCTGTATGTCAAGAGTGATAGATTACCTCTAGGAAAGCGCGCTTTATCTTCGACCGCATCAGGTAAGATAGCGGTCTAGCGCAAACTTATAAACAATTCAAAAAAACAAACTAAACAGGTTAAACTGGCAGCCTGACTGATATTCAGTAATACAATAGGTATTTAAAGAACTTGCTGGCTAACATTGAGATAATTTCTTACAAAAGATGCAGTCTATAATAGACAATGAGTCTAAATAGTTAGTAATAATATGTACAAAAAATATGGACACTGATGGATATGCAGTGACACTCACAATATGATCCCATTCTCTTGCCGTGTGATTATACCTTGAATGTAAGAGATCGAAATCTCACAATCATATTTATATGGGTTGACATTATATTATATCTACCTTTTCTACACACGTTACATTGTTTTTCAAGATACAAGATTGATGCCTAGTTTTTAAAATAATGCTCATATTTATGTGAAACTCTCATTTTTAGTGAATAATTACTGTAGTTTAAAAATAATCTAATAAAATAATATTGTTGAGCAATAAATGGTTACCTACTTACATACTCTCAGTTAACATAAATAACTTCACCGATAATGTACCCAAGAGCACGCTCGATGCGTACATCGTTTCTGTGATTACGGAACAAGTCACGACTCTGTACTGTATCCAAAGCATTCTTAACCCAAATGCAAGTCTTCATCCCCAGGGCAGGCTTTCAATGTTGAGCCAAAACCGTGTTATTTGAAAGCCAACAAACATCGGTATCAGCGCTCGAATTTCTCCCGGGAATCAAACCCGCCACTTTGTAAGCTGCACTGCTTCAGACGAATCTTGGATATTGCTGTTACATTGCAATCGGGGAGTGGGAACCTTCAATCACTCCCATCAAACCTAAAATCAACCCTACCATTAAATACACAAAGTTAAATTTACTTTATCGTTTCGTGTGTGAAGTTTTGTTTGGATTTTGACAAGAGAAAGTTGCAATTAGTGAGGACTCACATTCAATGGCTTGCATGAAGAACGTTTTGGAGTAACGTTGGTTTAAATATATGCATATTTGGCTCTTACCCCGGAGACTGCACTCAACTATTTGTGCAGAATGTGGCGCGCGGATTAATTATGCGAGACGCGTCTTGGCTATAAAGACGCGATGAACTATGGGTTAACTAAGTTGTCCTCATTTTGGTTTAATACTGCAAAATGTTGCGATTACTTTGTAAAATATAGCTTGGTTGGCATGTTTATGACTCTAATTAGTGTCATTAACACTTTGAGAAAACCTTTTCTAATTGAAAGGTTTTCTTTAAAGAATTTGTTTTGAGACTTCACAAAATTATAACGAATTTACCAGATCGATAGTTGAGCTGAGTCAGTTTAGCTTATCACTTAGCTCACATAACTGAGGTAATTTTTTAAATTGTCTGCTGACCACAGACCGATCATTAAGGCGACACTTGGGGAGGCTTATTTCGAGCAGTCGATGTATTTCAAGTGATAGATGATAATGATGACACCTTCACAATAAGTTACAACTAAGGAAACAAGTTTAGTTAGAAACGGCGTAACGAAAAGTATGACAAATTTAATTGTCTTAAAACGTGAGCCACCCTAAGTAACCACCACCGTACGTGAGCTAACTTAAGTAACTCATTGTAACTCTCACTCTGCCATCGGTTTTAAAAGCGACCAATATTTTTAAAATGGTTGACCCACAAAACATAGTAACCTGACCTACAAAAAACCAGCTACAATGTAGAATACATAAAAGATTTTTCATAACCTTTCTCCTGGTTACACAAACGGGTTTTAAAGTTTTTCTGCACACAAACTCGCAGGCAACAACAATCTTGTACAAAACAGTGGGACAAGTAAAAACTTCAAACAAGTATACTTGTTACAGACATCGAGACAATCCTACAACTGCTAACAAAGCTGGGCAATAAAAGCAATCGTACAGAAGTTTGAGTGGGAACCTGTAACGGCACGCTTGTAGATCGTGGAGCAGAGGCATCGTTAGAGCAATTGTAGGAACGGAACTAGATATAGACGATATCGTACTGGTGCAATATATTATAGCGATTGGTTTGAAAGTTTCGTCTTTCAAAATCAAAAATTAAGGCAATGGTCCAAAGTTACGTAAGTAAATTTAACTTAAAAAAGTAAAAAAAGAGAGAGGTTAAATGGTTTGTTTGGTTTGTGGGTAGTTCTGATTCTTATCGAAAATTCTTACACGGATAGAAACTGACTGCTGATTTGGCAATTCGAGCAAAAAAATGCATGCTAGCTATTTCAAACTAACCACTTCAAACTCATAAGCGTCCAATATTCGACAATTCAAAGTTGTCATATAGATTTTGTACTCTACATTTTGATTCAACGAACCTTTTGACCAATTTTCTTTGTTCTGGGTCTCAAAAACATGTTTTGGTTATTTTTGGGTGGATTTTGGAGCCACGAATTGCTGCCGATTGCTGGGCGCTATGGGTTAAACACAGTTTGATGTCTTTTAGATTTTAAATTTATCATCAAATAATTTCATCTCTCGTGACACAAGTTGCACAGCTTCACCTTCCTGTAAACTCAAACCCATAGAGATAACATTCCCAATATTGAAAATATACGGAAGTCTGTGAAGTGTTCTCCAAAACACAGATCTGAAGTGTGATAACAAATGTAGGCGCGAGATGTGTCGAGGGCTCTCATGAACTGGCTCACGCCGTGTTACCGGGTATCGGGGACAAGGCTTTGAATATATTCTTACCTATGTCCTTGAAAGGGGCTTCTATGGACTTTGCTTTCTGGAACTTTTATTAATTGGGAAAAGTAGAATACACTATTGGCCCAGAAGTTTACAGAGGCATCAAAATTTAGGTTCTAGCATCTTATGTAACGTTTTCAAAGTCATACATACCTGCGTGGAGAGATTGTTAATCATAATTACTTATTTAACTCATCGAATGCCGTAATTAGAGACACAATAGAAAGACAATTGCTTATGTCGAAATGTGTAACTTAAGACATTTAAAAGGTTTAACTAATTAACTTACACAGCTTTACAAATACCAGCACGAATCTTGAGCGCTCGTCAAAAGAGTCAGGATTAATTTACGCATCGTACACATCGCCGAGCCAATCACTGTAACTACAAAGATGTACTCCCAGCTCCAGCGTCTCACTACATACCACTAAAGAGACCCAATACTTTACTTCTCATTCAAGTCTGCGCGATTTCAAGTTCAAGGCAGCGCTCAAGATCCGTGCCGGTATTTGTATGTTTTACCCGAAATCATTCGATATTTTCCAAAAATTTTCCTCAAACGGTCGTCATGTCACGGAATATTTCTAGGATGATAATTATTAATAGCTAACAGGTACATTGTTTATCCTGAATTCTTGAGCCTCGAGTAATCATATAATAAACAATAAAGAGAGCGAGAGGTATTATTCTTTGCTTACATTCCAAATAATACAGAAATAGCATCACGAAATACTGTAACGTTTTTCAAAGTGTTTTTTTTACTAATTTAGTAGCGATCCTTCTCGATAATATTATATTAATATTAAATATTTGATGAGGCATTGGAACGAATGGTTCTGCTTGTTGAAAATATGTACCTACTTAAATTGTTAGGAAATATTGTTTTTTCGTTGGCGTCTTGATAAAAATTAGATCTTTATTTATTTTTACTCCCCCAGTGGAATTTCCCCAAATAAAAATGTAACAAATGTCAATATTAGTCCTAAAAATAATTGCTTCTAATTTTATTACTATTATTAACTTATACAGGAATTAACTTATAAAATAATTAAATAATAAAAAAGAAGACACCTTTAATAAATTCAACATTAAAATAAGTACCTTGATAACAAAGTAACTGTTGCAGATTTTAAAGTCTCCACACATAGAATATTAATAATACGATTATTTTGCTGAAATACGCAGATAAATAAATATACAATACACAAGAGCACTATTAATTTATGAAAGCTGAGTACATAATATAATAGAAGTATGAAAATCGACACAATCATAAACATTTTTACCAATATTAAAGAAGATACGTTAAAACCAAAGTGGGTAGTAAATATTTAGCAAAAGAAAAACAAACAAAAACATAGAAGCTGTGTGCCTCAAGGTTGCACTAAATGCATTCAGCATGTAAAAAGTACATGCATAAGCATAATCAGCCTTATCATTTTTCCACTGCTGGAACTCAGGCCTCCTCTCTAGAAGAAAATTTCTCAGCATATGTCAGGCAAATATATTATCTAACGCTGATATTCTGATTAAACGGATGAAGAAGCAATATATGAGCACTATATAGTCTTCATTTAGATAGTCATCGTCGCATTAACAAATCAATATATATTTTATATATATGTATATATACAAGGTGTCGTTTTGAAGCTGCAAAATATTTCAGGAGGTAATTATGTTAGTGATTCTCGACCCGAATCAATAATAAAATAAGTAGGTAATTTTTTTTTTTTTATAACCGCGCTTTTTTTCACACACACAAACACGGAACAATAAAGGGCGTTTTCACACACACTAACTCGCAACGATAGTTTCATAAATAATGTATCATCCAATCATCATCCCGCACGCCACACCCTAGCCACGCCCCCGCGGCCATCGATCAATCGATTTAGTTTAGTGTAATTAAAAAATTAAATAACAAGTATTACTGATTATTGACCAGGTATCGTTTTTTTATATGATTCTTTATGAGTTTTATTACAACCTCCTGAAATATTGTGCAGTTTTAAAACTGCACCTTGTATATATATATATAAAATATATATATATTTTTTTTATATATATTTTAAATAGCTCTTTCTGATCTATACTTCTGTTATATCTTACATTGTAAGCTATAAAACACTCAAAGAAATAAGTAAAATACTAAATTCTGTTGGTTGTAAAAGTGAAAGTCCTTACTATGTGATTGTCATATTTATTTCATCATCATCAGCCTTTTTAGTGTTCCCACTGCTGGGACTCAGGCCTCCTCTTTATGAGAGGGAATGGGCCGTTATCCATCACGCGGGCCCAGTGTGGGTTGGTGAATGTCACATGTCTTCTAATTTCTTGGTTCTAATACATGGCGGTTTCCTCACGATGTTTTTCTTCACCGTTTTGAGAGCAGTGGTAGTAAAATTTGGTAGGGTTTGAACCCGCGACCTACAACTTGTAAGTCGGAGCCATTACCACTCGGCCACCACTGCTCTCATATTTATTTGTATCTATGTATTTGGTTCATATCTTCAGATATTGTTAACATGTTATTATTTCACAAAATATTGAATCATTAATTCTAATACATTATTACAGGCCTGCATGCCTAGTTATCTGTGTGAGTTATGTCAGGACATCTATAACTTACCATTGACACCGCGATTTTAATGTACCTACACTACCTACTGGACCGAATTCTTTAAAATATTGCTTTAATATAACATTGTCACAAAAAGAAAAACACGGAGGTATCTACTTGTGACTAATATCACAGACATCATTAAATAAAATCATATAATTACCTAGCAATCTATTAGAAGTCGGTAGCTAGTTCTGAGACGTCATGCTAATTTATTTAGTAGACCCGTAGACCCTGTATTTTGTTAATACTTCTCAGCTAATACTTAGATCACAGGTTATCTAAATCAAGAGAGGAGCACGTAGCTGTGTGTAAACTGTTTCAGTAATAAAGTCAGCTACATGTGAGACGTGACTGCTGGGATATATTAATTAAGCGATTTCTTTGGAAAAATACGGTAAAAAAAATATAGCTAGTCTAATCAAAATCTACTGAGACTGTCTCTGGCTCAAAATGATGAGGGAACCCGACCGCAGATAATAGGAGCAGGGACGGACAAAGAAAGAAGGTAGGCTAATCAAAAATGCCTCTAGTTGCTTCGATTTAGGATTTATTTGGCAAAAGCGTTCCCTACCTATTTTCCTTTGAAGAAACCCGTACAATAAGCTATGTAACATGTTTCTTTAGATACTAAAAAATTAAAATTTTAATTAAAGACAGTTTTATGGCCGTTTTTAAAATAAAGCAAGATTGTCGACAGGTGGAACAGTGCTAAAATACAAAATAACGAAACAAATACTATAAAAAAAATACATTTACAAGTAAAAATAAATTTATCTATTTTATAATAAAACTTTTTACATATTTCATGATCAAGATTTATCCAAAAGCCTTTTGTTGTACTTAAATAACTTTCTCCTTAACCTTTCATCTGTGTTCATAAATCTTATCATACATTATCCATGGATGCGAAGTACCTACAAAGCAACTGAAAAACAGACATATAAGCCCCTTTCTAAACAAAAACAAGATTTAGATTACTAAGACAAAATAATGAAGAAGCTCAAATAGCTAATGAAAGAGGTACTTAAAGTTAATCGTTTTTCGCGTTGTAACAGTTAATGAAAATAATTCTAGTTGAAATTGGTTTAAGAAGGAAACAAAACTGCAGGTCAAAATCCATTAGGGTGTGCTCTCTGTGAACATCAGGACAGCAACCAGTTGGTTCTCCATGTGAAAGTACGGGAACACGCATCTGCAAGAAATTGGTAGAATCATCACACACTTGATTTGTTGTATTAGTTTATTTTTTTACAACTTTCTTTATTTGTATGTATCTTAGGTGTACACCGCTAAATTTTGATCGTGGCAAGGTTGCCACGATCAAAATACCTAGTACTTCAATGACCTGTAGATAGTTTGTACGCAACGCCGACTACTAACTACAAGTCATTGAACCCGCTCAGCTGACGTTTTCTTAAAGAAATTAATTTCGTACGTGCGTAAATTAATACGAGTTTTGAAAAAAAGGTACATTATTTTATGATTTTATCTTTACAAATCGATAGTGTTTCATGTACCGGATCGACCCTCCACGGGATTAAAACGATTAAAATTTAGCGGTGTAGACCTTGGTCAAGTTATCTTCTCTTCAAACTTCCAACTTCATAGTTCACTTTGAAAACAAAGCCCTAACCTGCCCCTGATCTCAATAGAGCATCTTTTAATAACCAGATCGACTAACAGACCTCAATCGAGCTTGACGCTTTTCTGAACAGACGCTGGTAATCCAACGGTGGGCAAAGTTATGCAACTAATGAGCAAACTTACCCCTTTGACAGCTAGTCAGTCGTAAGTTGTGCCGGCTGTTGTTTCTGACTCGAAGTAGAGTTCAGTATATAAGTATTGTTTTTAAGGCTTTCAAGTTTCACCATAATTGGGTTATTAACTAATAATATTCCACAAACTATCACACAACGCCGTCTAGTCCCAAGCTAAGCAGAGCTTGTGTTATGGGTACTAGACAACTGATAAACATACTTATATATTTCTAAATACATACATATTATAGATAAATTACACCCAGACACAGAACAAATGATTATGCTCATCACACAAACATTTGTCCTGGGTGGGAATCGAACCCACGACCTCCGGCATAGCAGTCAGGGTCACTAACCACTAGACCAACAGGCCAGTCAAACTAATTAATAGTTATGAGTTTGTTACGAGTAACACAAGCTTCTAAGAGCGTGGAAGGTTAGGATCAACTCCTGAGTCCCGACTCAGTCAACTTTGCCCGCAAAGTTTTATTGTGCTTCCGTCTGGAATGTAACAGTAGCCAGCTAAGAATCTGAGTTAATGACCAGTTGATGGTAATCAGGAATTCACAAAATTACATGGGATTTACACGTCGTACGAGGTCTAATACGCCCGTACGTGTCTTTTTTGCGGTGTGGCTTATAAAAATATAGCCTTTTTTGCCGTGGAGAGGCCGTAACTTTAATTTTGATGCCAAAAAGCAGAAAACAATGTAATGGTATGTATCTACTTTAAAACGGAATCATTTTGAACTGGTACCACACTGAAAAAAATATAATTTTATATTTTTTCATATCATTTTACAAAAAAAAAATCTTCTAGTTTTTTTAAAGTTACGGGGTTTATTAAGCCACCACAACACTATATACCCCGTACCGTTGTCAACGTATTAAAATATAACTGTCTATTGGTAGGTAGGTAATTGTAAAATAAATGTGCACTATTTACCAAGCTCTTTGGGGAATGCCAACTGTGGTGTTCTTTTTTTTTAATTTCATATAGATAAAACACATTGATAGCTACAATACACCAATCCAATACATAAACTATTAAATTAATCTTTTAAACATCTACATCGGATATCTGACAAACACTTTCACGATTGTTCTGCCAGGGATGAACATCCACAATCAAATACTCCAACTCGTCAGTTCTTTTTTCACCTATGTGAATTGAGGAGCTAAACGAGATAGATTATCCAGTCGCAAGCACACAACCCTGGCGAATAGAACTCGAAAACATTCGACAGAGACCAATCAATCGAATTGGTTGATATTATTATATTGGCGAGCGGTTAAAGGGTTTTTTGTGGGTGGGAAAATCATCTAAATGACATGAAAGGCGTGTTAGACTTTTACAGACTAAAAATCCACCCCTGTTCCTTTTTTGCAATTGTTCCAGGGCTCCGGGGGTCCTTTTCGCATTACCCATGGCCCCAGTAGGCTTCGACCCTGCTGGGCCCCTACGGATGCTGGCAACTCCTTAAGCGGTTAAAGGGTTAACCTATTTGTGTATGTTCACTGCACCTACAGTGAACCTTAGTAGATTTTATTATGAGTTAATTAAAATACTTATTAAACAAATACAAAGTTTATATTTTATTTATATATTTGACATTGGAAGGTTAACATTTCAGTGAACACAACAGAAGTCAAAATCTAAAAGTATTACCAAATTAATTTTCTTTGAGCCGAAAATGATGCGGAAAATCTCGTAATTAAAAGTTGTGAGAATTCATTAAACAAATTAACAAGTTCACGGTTTGTCAAGTTTACTCTCTGTTCCTTGTTGTCGCCCAAATGAGGTTATTTTTTTATTTCTTTACCAACATAAATTAGGCCAGCGACTGATTTGAATAAAAAATGTGTTTTTTTAGGTAAATATTAATTTAGCTAGGGAAAATCCGGATTACGTAAAAATAGTAATGGACAAACAATTCAAAAAAGCTGTTATAGTAAATGTTGTTCCAGTTAAAAAGACCTATCAAACGATATTATATGTCATTGCTATTGGAGGGGTATACCAGATTCAATACAGTTTTGCTCATTGTCTTTTATTTCAAGCAGTAGCTGACTACTACTACTCGTAGGTAGGAACTGTTTCTATATCACAAATACCTTATAGACAAACACAAATATTTATTAATAAATATTCCCTGTTTTTTCCGCGGTGGGAAAATCATCTAATGACATCCACCGCTCTTGGGCGGAGCGGCAGATAGTGTAAGACTTTTACTAACTAAAAACCCACTCCTGTTTCTTCATTGTCTTTCATACCGAGGCAGAGCTATCGTGTTATTGTTTGTTTTCCTCAGTAAATAGGTACAATAAATATTAGATATTATGTGTTGAATAGGTAGTTAGTCAATGATTTCTTCAAGCGATAAATCAATAAACCCTTTATATTGATTAGTGTGACGACTATAAAGGTCGCATATTAGTTCGGGTTAAAACTGGCAACGTAATGGATCTTTTGAAGTTTATGGTTCTGAAAAAGTTTAAAAAGAGATCCGAAATAAGTTAAATAGTCAACAAGAAAAATATTAATTTAATTAGTATGGAAACACTATTTAAAGGCTTCTAACAATATACATAATTAGTTAAAATTGAACACAAAGGCTTTTATTGGTGTCACCCTACGCCACAGTAGCTACAGGGTAACCGGACAGTCGCTGGTGTAGGTGGGTTTATACAATATTATTTTTAGTTTATGCAAAACCTGAATACAGATTGTTCAGAATCAGTAACTGAATGAATACCGTGTTATATTTTTTCCTAAAAATATTTAAAAAGGGAAAATTTCATTTGGGTGCAATTTCAAAACAACCCCTCAGTCGCCTGGATGGCTTAGTGACTACGTATTTTTGCTGACATAAAAAGCTTAGATCAAGTTGATAGGCAGTGGTGGCCGAGTGGTAATGGCCCCGACTTACCAGTTGTAGGTTACGGGTTCAAACCCAGCCCTACAACTGCTCTCAAAACAGTGAAGTAAAACACCGAGAGGAAACCGGCATATCCTAAAACCAAAAATTTGAAGACATGTGACATTTACCAACCCGCACTTGGCCCGCGTGGTGGATAACGGCCCATTCCCTCTCATATAGAAGAGGTCTAAGTCCAAGCAGTGGGCACATTAAAAAAGGCTGATTATGCTATGAGTACTATAGATATCGTTCATAAAATATATGTTTGTCTACAGCCTAAGAACTGATAAGTCGTGTGAACTATTTTATTTTACTATCTTTTATTGACTCACACTTGACTATTATCTTACCTGATGGTCAGCGATAAAGCACGCCTGCCTAAAAATCTCTCTAAGCTCTTGACTCAAAGACCCCCAGGTTGTAGCTATCAGGAAACAGACTCGTGCGATGTCTACCATGTATTTGCGGCGTATCGCTGTACATCCACCAACCAAAGATAAAATTACAAATACTAAACCGTATTCATCATGAATCTCAAGTTTATACAAAACGTTTAGCAGTTTATATTCTAAGTTCTAAAACCTAGATCAAGTGGATCCGTTTGCTGGAAACAAACGAACTAAGTTTGATTAAACTAGGATCATGAATGTGGATGCTTTATGAGAATGCATAAAACTAGAAGATACTGTACGTTCTTTGGAATTTCTCTCGTGGATATAACTTTATTATTCATCATTAAAAATTTATGGTTATTCACGTACCTAAACTAAATCATATTTCTTCAGGAATTGATCGCATTTGGATGTAAAACATAGGTATATCCTCACCTGGTCTAGGATACAAGTTCCCGTGGAATTTTAAACTTTGGATGTGAAGTTATAGAAACCAGAACTTGCCATGCACAAATGCACATTCTTACTCAGGTTATTCTTACTATTTTATCTTGGGTCTTCTAAATCACATGCTCATTCCATGAAAACCGATGAATGAAATAGAAAAATCATATTCTTTAGTTCTTCGTATTACAAATGCCCCTAAAATGGCAACCGATTCTCCCACAATTTTATAAAAACGGAGAAAGAACACTTATCGAAAAACAAAACGGTGAAGTAGCTCAAACTAAACGGTTTAGTGCAGAAAACGATGAACAAAACGTCTCGAGAACCTCTTAAACCAATAGCATTGTCCCGAAGCTATTATCTAGAAAAGTGCATGTTCGTGTATTGTCGGGCATGTCCGTGTATTGTCGTGTCGTGCCTTTTGTGTTGTTATTCGAGCACTCATTAGCCTGTGGATGCTTGTGCTTGAATATCTGCCATTTTGCTCGAGTGTACTCGACTCGAGCATTATCCGGTCATTTTGCGATCAGACGGTCCGCTTTGTTCTCTGTGGATGCTAATACTGTTATTGTACTTGAATGTTTTTAATTATTAGGTCATTTTAAGTTTACATTTATTGGGTGTAAACTGTAACTGTCCATCTGCAGAGCAAAAGCGTCTTCGGATACAGAAAAGATACGATTAGTAATCACTATACTTGCAATGCAATCTTTGCTTACGGCATCGCAGCGGATTAGCGATTACAATGTCGACCAGCTTTCATCACGATGATTCCTAAACTCCTGCTCTTTAATTCTTTTGATAGCAGTTTATTCGTTTATAAGACGGCGTGTGGTGTCAGAGGACTGGTAGAAGAAATTTTGATCACTCGTATCGTATCATCGGTGGCATAGAAACGTGCGGATTTTTTTTATAGTGGGAGATCATCAAATATCTTACGCACGCTCTCTAGAATTATACCCGTATATAGCCGATACGGTTATGGGGTCTTCATGAATCTAGACGGTCCAATACTTAGCCGGGGAGCGTGATGAAATGCGCAACCGCTTCAGTACCCCAGCTGAAGGTAGCAGCAGAACACTATGTAGTTTTAGTCTGTAAAAGTCAGATAGACCCTTTCAAAAACATCCATGAAGATTTCCACGCAACAACAACAACAAGAGGCAAATTTTTCAACTGTAATCATGAGGAAGTAAAACGCAACAATCCTCGAAAGATAACATCGTAAGAGCCACTCCACTCGTCAACTATCTGACTAATCAAAAACGCCAAGACGAGATGATGATGGATTTATGACAAGAATTTTATCTCTTTAAGATACTGATCATGTAAAGTTATGTAGTTAGAATGATAAAGAATTTGTATGCACACCACACGTACATTGTTATTATAATAGATAGTATTGGCTCATACTCTCAAACCTTGTTTAGGTATCTATTCATCTTCTTCCTTCTTTTTTTCTTCCATTCTGTCCTGTCACCTGTCACACTGTCACTAAATCTTTTTTCTTTCATATATACTCCTCACGCAATATCAATCAATTATATCAAAATTTTAATAGGTATCTATTAAAATATTAATAACTAGCTTTTGACCGCAGCTTCGCCCGCGTACATAAAATACCCTATGTCAATATACAGTAAGGCCGCAAAAGTCCATAGGAACGCTAATGATTACATTGCTACGAACCGAGCGAGCGCGATATTTCCGTGCGTATGTGTGCGCATGTATGAGTATCCACATTCCACAGATAACACACACTAAGGAACTGTCGTCGCAGTGAGCTATATGGTAGCATTGATAAAATTCGTACCAAATACGTCATGTGCTGGTAGCCGTGTGAACTAAGTGTTGGATTCGCAAATCACGTAACCCGAGTTCAAATCATGGTCGGTCCGTTGCAGTTATTTCTTACTTTGAAAATTCCCAATCTATATTGATATAGCTGTTTTTTTTTATTTCTATGAAAAATACTATTGCATTTTTTGCACTAAATAGTTGCAAATTACGAATGTGATCTATTAACCACAAGAAGAATCACATTCGTAATTTGCAATTATTTAGTTGTTACATCTTTTCGATGTTATAAGGTGGAAATAAAAAGACGTGTTTAATAAAAATGTTTATTCTTTATATTTACAAATTAAACATTTATGAGAATTGTGACGTCGAATTGTTACCTAGACAAAAAGTTATCTTGTAACCGTTATCTATGTTACGCCTAAGATTGTTTGTTGGAAGTATACCCACTTAGACCATTCATAATATGAATAACGTAACAATGAACGGATATTCAAATTTTAATAAAATAAAATATAGGTAATTGTTTATATCCAGTTATTTATTGAAAAGTGATATATGATTTGGACTTTGTAAACATTTTATTTTTGTGTAACGTCACAATGAATGTATTGAGGTCATAGCTTAATTGTTCATTTTCTTGACGAAAAGAAGATTGAAACCAAACCTCAATTTCTGTTAAAAGAACTTTAGTTCTCACAAGATAATCGTCAATTAGATGAGAAAAATAAATTGAACTATAGTATTATGTTAAAACAGTGCGGGTAGAAGAATAAAAAACGAAATAGACTCATGATTATTGTCAACAAAATTGATAGCGAGTTCACTGCATTCTTAAGATGAGGCGATGGCACAAGTTAAAAGATATAGCTGTTTTAAACGAAAGTAAACACAATATAATACAGTGTTTGTTAACGAATAATCACAGATATGTTAAAATAGAATGGTAGGCCATTTAGTTTAGTTAACATTAAATATTTAGTGCGAAACGTAATCGTTCTTGTTTGTGCCTCTCTGTCAAGTACGGCTTTTTAGCAGGTTTTCTGTGATGCACGCCTTCAGCGTGAAGTGCACGGCGAACAGTATCCATCGAGGTGTCATATAATTCCGCAAAATGTCTCGTTGGTGCGAAACCATTCGTTTCGTATACGTCCACCATATGTCGTCGCTGCGCCTCGCTAATAAGCTTCGATCTCCCACTTCTCTTTCGACTAGCAAGGCTACCTTCTTCCTCATATCTTTTTAGCCAAAGATTTACAGTATTTTTCTAAAATAAAAAAAATATATATATTAGGCAGCTATACCTACTTCACTTCATTTTCATTATATAAAATGTTAATAATCATAATTATTGAATATAATTTTAAAATAAAACTGCATTTATTAATCCAATAACCAATCCAATAAACCCAACGATTTACGTATTTCTCTTTTAAACCTCATAAAGATACGATGAATGGATTCATAAATGGCATACGTTTTAATTAGAAGATTAATTTGTAATAAAGTTACAATTCATATTATATTCAATAGCTATTATACTCACATTCAGTCCGGTTTCTTCAGATATTTGTGTTTTATTAAGACCACTTTTATGCAGCCCAATGATAGTCGCCCTCACTTCAATACTAATATTAGCCTGCATTTTGCGAATATTACAATACTGTCAACCTCACGTCACTAACCAACAACTACAACCAAACGACAGTTCATTTCGGTTAAGTTAAAACTCGTGTCTACCTCGCAGAAATCTAATTCTTTATTTAGTTTTTTTTGTGATCTACCTTTCTAACTCTAAGAAATGTGTGAACAAGTTAAAGAATAATTTAATATATGTAATGCAAATACATAACTTCCAATCGGGTAAGAACTTACAAAAAGTCAATAATTGCGTGGGATTTGAACTTGCGGCACGCTGATTTGCGCTTCAATCTGTGTGCCTATACCACTGGGCCATCTTGACTTATGATAAGTTGATGAAATTGTGAATTTCAATCATTTGTTGGCGAAACTTGAAAATAAAAGGTCGTAAGTCAAACTAAACGTCAAACGAATAAGTTTTAAGAATTCTTATGGACTTTTGCAAGTGATAGTACAAACAAAAAAAAAACTTTACCTCTTTATAATATTATTAGTATATATAGAAGATTAATACACATGGTATCATTGTAAGTACCAACCAATTTGAAAATAACTACACTGTACAGCAATAACATCTTGTGGTAATCTCCTAATGTGCCGGTTGATCTCGCTAGCCGACGGGCATACGGCCCGGGACGTTCGACCCGGCTTACACCGGCCTGACCTCTGTTAGAGGAAAATATAAAGCATATCCTATCTTTAATGCAGAATATCCTTTTTGTATTGAGAAAATTAAATTATTTTTCTATTTTTTTATTGCTGATAGACCAGTTTCTCACCTGATAGTAAGCGATGATGGGGTTGTTGATGGAGCGCGTTTGTCTAAAAATAACCTATTCACACTTGACTTAAAGATAGATTGGGCCCTAACTCCCTAGGCTGTAGATATCAGGAAACCTACAGACTCCGGCAGAAAATTTCTCGTACGCACAATGAATGTGTTCTCAAAACATTTAGTGTTATAGTAACTGTTGTTAGTTAAGTTTTAATAGTGTTATTTTGTTGTTGTTATGTTGATATTAATAGTATATTTTTATTTTTCTAATTTATTTGTATACACTGTGTCTACATCTCTCAGCCAACTCTCCTGTCGCAGGTCTGCTGGAAGAAATTTCATTTGAAATAAGCAGTACCTTTGTGCTCTTTTATCTGAATTTGTTTTTTTTTTTACGTTTTTAAGTGTTTGTGTGTAGGTACATAAATGAATAAATTAATTGATTGGGAATTGCATAACTTGATTCCGGCTTCTCCTTTCTACCATCAGACAACCCGTCAAATGACGAGTATCCATTGTTGAAACTTCTACAGTTAGGACTAAGCGTTTCGCTTCGTCGTTTATACCGCGTACATCAAAGGACTGGAACAATTTGACTGTTGCGGTCTTCCCGTCCAATCATAATTTAGGTTTTTTCAAGGCTAGAGTGAATAGGCTCTTAATAAACTGGTGCGCCTCATCATCACCGATTGCATCACTGCTTACCATCAGGTGGGATCGCAGTCGAGCACTGGTTTATATTATTAAAAAAAGTATAGTTATTTATGAGTAGGTAGCATAATGTTACTATACTCGTAGTTCTGGGTTGTTATATTCTTACGCAAATAAAATAAAGTAATTGGCGTGTACGCAACACCGTCAACCTGCGTAATTATGTTGTGTACATACATATTAAAGAGTAATCCTATCTAAATACTCAGTTAAAATTTGTTATCTTTACTTAAAAAAATCCTAAACACACGTTTTTCAAGACGTATTTGTATTGTTTGCAGCACTAGTGGATGTTCCATAGCTTCCACTTATCTTGTCAATAATTTGTATTAACTTGTATGTATTGTCTTGCGTCAATTAGGCAAAAACTTTGCAATGCTGCACATTTGCATTCTTACACTATTAAACTGGCAAGGAAAATGCGAGGCAAAATGAAAATTGTATATCTTACATACATATATTCTTCTGTACGTATGTTTCTGACCTAGCTCCTCTTGAACGGTTCAACCAATTCAGATGAAATAGTTGGAGCTGTAATTATTTTTTTTAATGAAAAGCCAGCTTGTCCCTTGATCACGTCACGTGAACAGCTGGATCAATTTCGCACATTTTTTTGTTGTTGTTTATAATTGTCAGGACAAGGTTCTTATAAAAGTAAAAAAAAAAAACAAAAAGATAAAAAAATATGTCTATTTATCGTTCACGCATTTGACATTTCGCACATTTGACAGTTGAAAGCTAAGACGGTCGGGTCTAATCTAATTAAATAAAAGGAGAAGTTTAATTAACTGGCGTATCAATGCACAACCGAAACTAATGGGCCTAGAAGGGCGTCTCTTTATGATGTAGATGAGCATTATCCAATGTTCAACCCATAAAGTGATCAAACAGTGGTCCAAACTTTTTATGGAGAAACCTATTTTCATGCAGGCATAGCCACTGCCAGAAGCTAGTAATTGAAAAAAACAGATGAAAAACCAATTTAGACAAAAACGTTACTTATAATAAAACGATTCCTTTCACATTATAGCAACAGAAAGCCCAATAGCATCGTTGAGCTAAACATTACAGAGTATCACTACGACGTCGAGCAATAACGATCACTGGCGGGTGTTCGCGCTATCGGAGCCATCTTACACATTACGACACGGCTATGGCACGTATACGGGGCGACACAGTAAATATACGTATTAGTCCGTTTATTGGAAACAAGCAGACATTGTTTTGCAGAGATTTAAAATTTATTGTAACATGGATTTTCTTGTATAATTCTTTGTAGATTGAACCGTATTGTAAGTTGACGTTATCATGAGGTGGGATATCATCTAATAACTTCTCTCGCTCTCTGAGCGAGGCGGCGGATGTGTCATACTTTTACTGAATAATCCACACCCAAATTCCTCCTTCCTTCCTGCCTGCCAAAGGCTTTCCAGGACCATGGGTTTTGTTTCAGAAGTCAAACCATGGTTCCTGTAGGCTTTAGCCCTGCTGGGCCCTTATATTACAGTTTTGCTGACATCTAGTTTAGGCGCACGTGGATAACACGGGCTTTTTTTTTGTTGGGTAAAAATCATCCAAATGACATCTCCCTGTGAGGCCTCTCTCCTGTGGGCGAAGTGGGAAATAGTGTCAGACTCTTACTGACTAAAAAAACCATCCCATTCCTTCTTACCTTTCATACCGGGGCCGAGCTACCTTTCGGAGCTAACCCTCGGTCCGGACGGTTACCTGACGACCAGACAGGGAGACACCGATACGGTGGCTGGAAGTCGAAGTTGAGGTCCCAGCGGCTAGGGCGTTCTTTTCTACGTGCAGCCGCCTCTGACGTTGTCATAGTATGGGAGTGTGGTGAAGAGAAATAAGGAAATATGTTGAGGAAAGTTTTGAGTTTAAATGTGGTTGATATGAGAGTATGGGAAATAGGAGAAGATCAAAGAAACAATGGATGAACAAAGCAGTCATCTACTAGGAACTACAAATATTACGTCTAATAGACAAATATGAATGATAAAAACATGCGGTACTGCAAGAGAATAATATCAGTGTATGACAGTTCCTATCAGTTTTTGTAAGAATCCCATACCAATAAATTATGACTATGACTATTATAAAGTGGAATATCTGAAAATAAATAGTACTAGATAGTGTATGTTAATTAAAAATGAGGAACTAACTTGATAAATTAAACTAACGCAATCAACTGCAAATAAGATAGTAAAGATTATGGCCTTATTTATTTGTTATGTAGAATTCTGTTTGTTTTCCTTAACCAATATCCTACTGTACGTTTGGATGTTCGTAAAAAGGGCGGATTTGAATAGAACTTGGCAAATAAATAGACAACGATCGCAATCCTATTACACATACTTTTACCCAAGTTTAAAAGTATTTATTTATTTAGAAGCACTTAACTAAATAACTAACTAATGTAACAGTAAATTAAAAAATAATTACTTTTCCCAAGTTGTACGTTTCCTATCGCTAATTTCTGAGTGGGCAAAATTACTGCCAGAAACAGTACTAACCTACATAACTGATACTAAGTCACTACACACGCAAAACCTGCCTGCAAATATTTACAGCGTAAGAGAAACAGCGGTAGATACATTCATGTTTATAGATGGCACAAATAACTGCACTGTGGCCTAGTTCCCCGTCCTCCTTGTCAGTTTGGAAGAGGCCTTAATTTAGCTTTAAAAGCGGCCAAAGCTTTCCATTCGTTGTTTGTTTTGTCGCGAAACTAGAAGACCTTTGTGCTAAGCTGTCTTTGTGGAACAACTCGCAAAATAAATAATTGTAGGTTTACATCTTGTTTTATCTATAAGTACTGTAGGTATGGATTTCTTCTGTGCTTTTTAAGGTGGGAAATCATCCAATGACTTCTCCCCCTCTAGGGCGGAGCAGGAGGGCTTATCAGACATTTACCCTACCAACTAAAACCTACTTCTATGTTCTTCTTTTGCAGACAGTGAGCAATGGGTAGCTCGCTGTCCGACCGTGCGGTAACTGTCCGGACCAAGCCCAAGTCATCGACGGCGCGCGCTGTTCCCGCGCGCCTTAAGGAGTTGGGGCCAGAGTTATCCGAAAGAGAACTCGAGCCTCGGTATGAAGGCTTGAAGCATAATACAAGGTTAAAGACTATGTCGAAGACACGCTTGTTTGGCAATGACTGCCTCTGCACTTGTGGCCCCCTGGTAACTTATAATATTATGCGAATGTATCTATTAACTGCTCCATCTTTGTTGTAACATATTTTTTTTTCTCTCTAACACATTGATTTTGCAATTTTTTTTTTTTTTTTTTTTATATTATCTGACTCCAACCACATTAAATTCGTTAGTTTTTCTTTTTTTTTTTGGTTGTTAACGTCTCATTTACTGACAGTTGTAATTATTTTTATTTTTTCTACCTTTTTTTTTATATAGCCTCTTTTTATTATGTAAATGGAAGAACACTGTAGACTCCACGAATTCTTAGATTACTTCATATTTTGACTCACTTTTTTTAAATGATTATTTTTATTGTGCTTTTGAGTACAATATAGACCGGTTTACACTGTTCTTAAATGATACCTTTTAATACTGTTATATGGAAATATTGTAAGTACAACCATTTTTTTAAAAAGAGTAACCATGGAGTTTCTTGCCGGTTCTTCTCCATAGGAAACGACCAATTTCGAACCGTGCACTAGCTTCTGACGTTTTATAAGTGCCCATGTAGGCCTATGTGAAATAAAAAACTTTTGACTTTGACTTTGACTTTGAAGGAACGCGGTAGGTTTTTTAGTCAGTAAGAGTCTGACACTATCTCCCGCTGCACCCAAGAACAGGGGTTGTCATTGGATGATTTTCCCCAGTATAAAAAAGAGGACCCCGGGTTTCTCTTTCGGAAGCCAAACCATAGCCCCGGTAGTCTTCTGCCCTACTGGACCCCTACAGTTTTGTTGACATTTCTTTGAGGCGCACGTTGACTCGGGCTCGGTCTTGACGGTTACCGGACGGTCTGAGGGCGAACTACCCATTGCTCGTTGTCTACAAAACCATTCCTACAGAGGCTGGAAATCGTGGTCGAGGTGTGAGAAAGTACCCTCACGCTTGTTTCTGTAAGTGCTAACGCCTAACTATAAGGAAACATAGGTAAGGACTTATTTAGTCATAACAACTTCCTCATAGAAAACATGGAGGGAAATCATATTTTAAGGTAAATAAATGAACAGGCGGTAAGCATCAGGGTTTTTCTATCAGCTCATAAATATTGCAACGAGGCTAAATTGATTAAATATTTGTAACGGAACACTCTAGATGTATGCCAAATGTATATATGTCGCAGTAAGATAGATGAAGCCGTAATATAGTTACATCCCTAGGGAAATAATTATATATCGTAACATAGTTATACGAAAGCGATTCATTACTAACTCACTAGGAATATAGTTATAAAACGGTCCAAGTTTAGTGATATACTTATATTACTAGATTAAGTTTATTGTGAAATAGCTTTCGGAGTGTGCGGTGGCGCGCTTTATATTACTTTGAATGATTCTATACTAAATGAAAACTTGTTACTGAGAGAAATATGCCAAAAATTGTCGCGCTTTGGTGGCCAAGGTTATTTAAAATGTTCCTGTAAAAAATCGATTGTATAGTGTTCTACTAAAAGAGGTGCCTGTAAGAAGCATTCAGTGCTATGTAATTCTAGATGTCATGATTCCTCTTCTTGTCTGAACAAAAATTAAATAGTACATTGTTACACTAGCGGTGAAAGTAACTCATTTCGTCCCGAGAAGGAGTTGTTCGAGGGGTTAAATGGGTTACTTTCACCGCGAGGTAAACACTGTGCTTTTCATTACGAATACGAGGAAACTAAAAATAAAATAAAAAGTTTGTAAAACCTGAGTCGTCGTACCTATGATTTTAAGTAGGTATCTTTCTTCTGATTTAGGCGGTAAAAGGTATTCCACTACTGCTTTAGCCTCTTCTCTTATGCATCTGAAAAAAAAAATGCATCTTAGCATTGTGAAAAAAGCGTGGGGTGCTCGATTTATGAAAAATATGGTACAAAGCGCCCCACGCTTTTTTCACAATGATATTAATATTTTTGGTTCACTATTATTATTTTCTACTTATATTGAAAATTATTTTACACTTTTTAGTTTGCTAAGCTACGAAAGCGTGTTTTTTTTTAGTTTTTTTAAATTATATTTTTATTTTTCACTAAAAAAAAAACGGATTATTGTATTGTCATCAATCTTTGACGGGTGTGCAAAGTTTGAAGAAAATCTGATCGCCCAAAGTAGGTCAAAATCGAGCTCAAAGGCGTTGGTTACAAACATACAGGTGAAGCTAATTATAAGCGTGTTAAAAACCAATAAAATTTTGTTTTATTTAATTATATATGTTACATTTCTATTTCACTAAGCTTAATCAAGTAATGGGTCTATCTCAAAAAAGTGGCACACTTTTAAATTTTTTTAAATTTTTCAAAAATGTTTGAGAATAAATAAATAAGCTCTAATATACTACAATATGATACAATATGACTGTTTTGAGACAAACCCTAATATATTTATAACACTGAACTTAATCTAGTAATATAAGTATATCTAGTAATTAGCGTAGGGTTTTATTATTATTATTTTTTTTTAATTTACTGTAATTATAGTTTTTAGTTGTGTATGTAATAAGTTAAATTAATTTAGTGAGTTTTATGTTTCAGCTATTTTCAGATATGTGACTTGATTTTGTTTTTAGTTTTGTAATTTATAGTAAAAAAATAATGATGCTTAAGGCGTATAGTTCCTTGAACCATCTGGCCGAAATTATGTGAACGCAACTCTCGCACTCGCCTAGGCGGCAGTACGCAAATCTGTGCATTTATTTGCGGCTAACAGCGCCCGGAAAGCGCTTTAAATCCATTTTCTCTGCGAGATATTGATTGATTTACATATGCAATGTTAACTTTGAAGAATATTTAACCACCAATTTTTATGTGTAAAAATGTTTCTAAAGGTCCAAGCCGTTTCGAAGGAGTAGGGAAAAGTTGCGAAAAGTTGCGAAATAGCTAAATTTTTTTTTTTTGACAAAGTATTAATTGCACGATAAAATCAAATATTGATATTATTGTTCATGAATCTATAATAAATATATATTTTTTTCAAACCAATTGACTTAGCCGTTACGGAGGAGTAGGCCTCAGAAAATCACTGTTTTATGGCACTTTTCGGGCGCTTGGCCCTTAAGTATATCACTAAACTTCGATGGTTTTATGACTATATTCCTAGTGAGATAGTAAAGAATTGCTTTCGTATAACTATGTTACGGTATATAATTATATCCCTAGGGATATAACTATATTACGGCTTTATCTATCTTACTGCGACATATAGATTGTTTGTACCCGAAGACCCGAACTACTAAAGGTACCTCTTCATCATATCTGTACTGATTCGTTTACAAAACATTCTTTCATTAAAAGACACAACCACAGACGTTTATGGGCGTAGTGTTCTACGCGCGCCTCAAGGAGATGTCAGCAACCGTAGGGGCCCAGCAGGGTCGAAGCCTGGAAGAAGCTGGGGCCATGGGTGATGCGAAAAAGAACCTCGGGGCCCTGGAACGAAAGCAAAGAACAAACAGAACTGGGTTTTAGTCTGTAAAAGACTGATGACCTTCCAACCCGCCCAAGGACGGAAGATGCCATTAAGTGATTTTCCACCTAAAAAAAATGACGTTTATGGGTATCCGGAAAAATTCAAAGTTCAAATTGGATAAATCACAGAAGAGGAGCTGCAGGAAACAGCCAGTTTACTCATATCATCAAATGACAAAATATGATTACGATTGTTTTTATGAGATATCATTTTACTTGTGTTTTCCCCCATACGCAATGCGTGGAAAGATAAGTGAGAGTACTATCTACAACCATACAAGGTTTAACCGATTATTTGGTGAAGGCCGCGGAAAAGTGTTGGTTATGAGACGCACAGAGCCTGTGTCCAGCTAATGATGTTTTTTAACTGAAATGATGATAATGGTCAGTAAATGCATTCATCCTTTACAGTAGCTGTCAACAATTCAATTAGAAATATATTATTACACAGTATTAGGAATGTTGCATCTTTATGTATGAAACAGGTTGCATCTCCTATTTAATTAACGTTTAGTTTTTTACCTGTTATTAAAATAATATGCAATACAAATACTCAATTCGAAAATCGTTCAATGCATTTCTGTAGATGATCTACAAAATGGGCAAGCCATCGAGCGAAGTAACTTCGTATAGACCATCAGCCAGCTGCCCATCCTATCAAAGTTGTAAGAGAAAGTGCTGCTATTATATCTAGCCTGGAGTACAGGCGTAAGGTAGCCAGCCTTTTAGCATTTTACTGGATGTATTTTGGACAGTGCGTGCGGAAATTACCTGAATTAATTCTGCCATCAATCACCTTTCGGTTATCGGATAACCCGACGTAGGTATGGTGCGTGTCCATCCTTATGTTGTTCACACCTCTACGGTCCGTTTTGCCTCGTCGTATTTACCACGTACAAACAGTTTGCCTGCTGCCGTCTTCCCTTCCGGATATAGTTTATGTGTCTTCAAGGTTAGAATGAATATATACTAAAATAGCATGTTACCATTTTTTTTTTTTTGAGGTTTAAATCTTCAAGTCCACCTGGAAAAAATCCTCCGTTTCCTGCGTTTCTTTCGCACAAATAAAATGCAGGAATCACCAAAAAGAAAATTACCATGTCTCCGGTAAGGACTTGTTCATGCGGAAGGTGAGGACGCCGTAACGTCTTTCCCACCACTCTTTAAAGAGGAGGGGACTTACCGCCATGATTATAGCGTGTCAAAGTTTGCAAACATAGATTCAAATTACTTCGAGTTATAAATTTAAGTGCATAGGACATTGATATATTTATCAATGACATATTAATAAGTATGCCATGGCCAAGAACATTCTCGTAGAACTCATATGGCGGTATCGCGGTCGTGATGATTTTGTATAAGTATAATAAAGACCGCCAATGCTAATCACTTCATTTGTTTATAGATTCATAACATCTTGTTAGTTTGTTTAGTACCTACTGTGCGACATTGTGTCGTAGGTGTCTACCGTGATAGACAAATAGAAAATTTTTATTCAGTATCTAATCAACCTTATATCGTGTCGTGTTGTGTAGGTTATCAGGCTAACTATCGAACCGAAACAAGTGTTTTTCGAGTGTATTGCAGTGTTTTATGAACACCATATTTTCAAGTGAAAAGTGATAATTAGGGTTAACATTAATTTGTAAATTATTTTTCATACCACCACTTGCTTGAAAACATCAAATTATATGTTATACTAAACCAAAAATAAAGTAAGTAATTTTTATTATTCAAACGCTAGATCGGGAGTACTCTTGCTGCACTCAATTACCTTTCCGAAGGTGTGAAAAGTAAGGCTATTCTTCAGAGATATCTTTGCTTCGGGCTAGCTTGAATCCCTCAGTGCCAACAGATTTCTAATATTTGGAACTCTTTCTCGGAACTCTGCTCGGGTTGGGTTATTGGAGTCATTAGAGTTAGGATTTAATATGACGCCCTATTCTATATTATCCTATTTCATTGCATTCTGTTTTATTCTATCTATTTATTTATTTATTTATTTATTTTATAGGCCAACCAACAATTGTATACAGTAAAACATATACAAAAAACAAAATATTTACAATCTAGGTTAGTGTTACAATTTCTTATAGGTTAGCACCGCATGCCCCATAAAAGTAAAAACTACATGCTACGAGTACCTACTGAATATACTATCGTATACTATCCTATTGTACGATTATTTTATTCTGTTCTATCCTATTCTATTCATTTAACATATGTAGTACAAGATTCCCATCGCACCACTTCAATCTCCGTGTACACATTTAGCATCATTCTTTAATCTTAAATTCGCTTATTCAAATAATAAATGTACAAAAATATTACCTAACCACTAACAGATAATTTAGAACAAATTGTCGTTAACTTATTTCTTGAATGGCCAAAGTTGAGATACAAATACCAGCATGGATCTTGAGCGCTGACTTGAACTTGAAATCGCGCAGACTTGAATGAGAAGTGAAGTATTGGGTCTCTTTAGTGGTATGAAGTGAGACGCGGGAGCTGGGAGTACATCTTTGTAGCTACAGTGATTGGCTCGGCGATGTGTACGATGCGCAAATTGATCCTCACTCTTTCGCCGAGCGCTCAATATTCGTGCCGGTATTTATAAGTAGATAGAAAATGTTATAGTGTGTTTATCTTATTGTTTGTGACTGTACTAGGAGCGCATAACTCCAATGATGGCTCGAGCGCCCAGTTCATGAACCGCTGACACAGTGGCTTCTATCGCACCACTGCTGTCTCCATATGACTAGAAGTGCCGAGCACCGAAGAGTGCATGACGCAAAAGAAATCGACGTCAATATTTCACAAAGATTCTGTACAAATATAAAACATGATGTTAAACGTTCTAGAAGTTCTTTGCCTCTAACAAATAAAATAGTGCCCAGAGGAGAATTTTATTTTATCAAAAAATATAGTGCCTTCGGGGCGTAATATTTCCACCCTCGATGTATATTACGTACGCGAATATGTAAGGAATGTCTTAGTAAAAGCATTAGGTATCGCAGGCTTTAGGAATAGAAATTTTGATGTAATATTTAGATAATTTATGTTTGTGTTCAATTTGGAAGTTATTTGAGGTATTTTATCTTATTTGAAGATGAAATACCTAGTTAAATTTATGTGCGGTAGGGTCATAGTAGTCTCAAATGTATTAGTTGATTATTTTTCGAAAGTCAAGAACACATTCTTTAATCTAATAATTAACGAATCGTGCTATTGAAGTCATTGGTCAACAGCTAGATTCCTATAATTATTTTTCAAAACACTAACTCGAAAACCTGCTATCATCTCTATCGCTTTTAGGCGCGCAATTTCCTATTATTCGTACTAGTGTAGAAAATTGCGTGACCTCGCCCCACCAAAATTTTAATAAACTTTTATCAGGCTCGACACTATGCGACCCTCACGAGTCTCGCGTCAATCCCGTTCATTTAGGTCTTCGTAAGTGTTATTGAAAACCGTCGTTTGATACACGTGGAAAGTTGTCACTGAAGTCGCCTCCGGTGCAATGACAAATTTTCTTGGATCAAAATGTACTATAGTATTTTCGGTAAATGAACTACATAAAATGTCTAATTTACAGATGTCTCACACAGTAGTACGAGGAAAGCCAACAGCCGCTCAATTGTACATCGATGAGGTCCTCGACGCCATCCTCGTCGAGCAGGGGGTCACGCCGGACCCCACCACGAGGGCCACCGTGACCTTCTCGCAGATCATGTTCCACTGTCTCAAGGAAAGACCCAACGATGAGTTCATGGTAAGTTTTATGATTATTTTTATTAGTAGACTACATATATCCATCTCATTGATGAATAATAATTAGTCTACTAATAAACGCTAGCGCCCGGGGCGTAATGAAGAATAAATTCACGGCTATTTTTTTTTAGTATTTATAAGTAGGTATTTCAATAAAAATTTATACAATAAACCACATAAATTACATTTGGATGATTTAATTTTGTTTATTTGATTTGATTTTACACTTTAATACATATGTATTTACATAAAAAAAACTTAAATACTAAATAAACTATTTATACTAAAACCTAACTGTGTACATAGGTAAGTATAATATAAAAAGCTTTTGTATATGAACTATCTGTTACTAGATATAAGCAAGCGGTAGTGTTTGATTGACAAGCTCTTTTGAGGTGGGTCTGTGCTAGCCGGGTTCGTGTGGAGCTCAGATTCTTATACTCATTTCCGATCAAAACACGACGCACCATATTATGATAAAAATGGGTCACTTGTGAGCTGTGGGCAAGCAAGCAGAAAAACATTTTTTGAGTTGTGACACTATTAGAGCGGAGGTGCGTGATGTTGCTCACGCTCGGCTTCTCTAGAGTCGGTCCACACTACATTTTTTTGAGCGTGGCTCGTGTTTTGCTCATGCTCGACTCGTGTCGCCTTGACCCACCTTTTAAAGGAGCACTTTCCATCATCATGCATTTTGGCTCAGATCAACGGTGCGACCGGAGAAGTAATAACCAATGACCAGCTCCTGAAGCATGCTGTCTCGCTCGCAAGCACGCTCACAGCTCTGGGTGCGAAAGGGAAGTATGGTATGTTGCTGATGAGGAATAACCAGGACACGGCAGCTATCTACTTCGCATCGATGTTCTCAGGAATGATATCGTTCATGATGGATCCTAACACTACTGTCTGTAAGTACAATGAACCGGTTTACCAAATGGATTTGAAGTTTTTAACGCAGGATTGTTTTTGGATAAAGATGTCATCATAAAACTTTTTCCGCTTTGGGAGATGTTATTCAATTTAAACTTTAATTGCAAATATCTTAGCAAAGGGTAATTGTAGAGAATTGTCTCCAGACATTTCTTATTTGTTCTAATAGTGTCTTCTTGAAACCTTGGTCAGAATACACAAAGAATCTTTCAAATCAGCGAACAGTGGTGGGCCAGTGGTACTGGTCCCGACTTTTTAGTAAGGCGCGGGTTCAACCCCAGCCAGGTGTATTACTTCTTGTAATTTGTTTCATCTTCAATGCTCTCAAAACGGTGAAGGAAAACATCGGGAGGAAACCGACACGTCCTTAAACTAAAAACATGAAGACATAGTGACATTCACCAATCCGCACCGGGCTCACGTGATGGATTTCGGCCCATTCCTTCTCCTAGAGTGGAGGCCTGAGTCCCAACAGTGGAATCATTATGAGGCTGATTATGTTTTGCTTATGTTATCTATTAAAATAAGACAAGGCATAAAAATAAAATTTTAGATGTTAAAATTCCCAAGATTATAAAAGACTACTGAGCAAAATCATAATTCTGAGATCTAAAAAGCTTTACTACTAATATGTCAGCCATGGTGACCATGAACTATTCATTGTACAGATGAACTGACCCATTTTTTAAAGCTGATTGAACCAAGCTATATCTTCTACGACCAAGAGTTCCACGAGATTCTCCAAGAGGCTTTGAAAAGCTGCCCAAGCTTGTCGACTTTGACTGTGATGGCTGATCAACCTGGAACCTTAAAGAAATTTACCCAAGGGCATAGCGATGAGGTCAAAGGTTTTAAGTAAGTAAATCTCTTGTTGTAAATTGTTCATTGACTTTCTGCCCGTTGGTGTAGTGGTCGCTAGTCGTTGGCGTATTGCTCAAGGGGTAACATCATAAGGGTCAGAAAAAATTACATAAATTCAATAGTAGCAATAGTATTCTAGATTTGTAGGTTAGGAATTTGTGAGGTCTAGCCAAGTGCAGGTAAGAGTATACATACCTAATGTTTCGGCTATTTGGGTAAATTAGCCATTTAATTAGACGCCTAGTCCATTATTAAACGAAAAATAGCATTCACGGTTTGCGCTGTTATTTTTTAAATAGGCTTCTACAAGACCATTAATGACGCATCGGAAAAATCTTGGGCAAGTGCAAATCGAGTTCCGTACAAATTTACTCATGTAAATAATTCAATTCCCGAACGGAGTGTCAAAGATTTTTCCGAATATATATTTTTTTAATGTAACAACAAAACTGTTTTCAGATTTATTTTTGTACCTGTGCTATATGACCTTACTTTATACCAAAAAAAAAAACTCTTTAAATTTTGATGTCTTTGAGTGTCAAAATAACGTTTTTTTGCCATATAAATGGCCGTATCTTTTTTTTTCGTTAACTTAGAAGTTTTATTTTTTCACAGCTTCAATAGAAAGACAGACAGACTAACAACAAAGTGATCCTATAAAGGTTTTGTTTTTTCCCGATCCGTTTTTTGAGGTACCGAACCCTAAAGACGAACTAAAGGACATTGCCAATCTTTGTATGGAAGTTGGACCAAGTGCTACCCAGAATGAACACATAGTACATTTTGTTCCTCAAACCAATACCGACCAATAAATCGAAGCGCTCCAAAATCTATTCCAGGAGTCAAGAGAAAAAAAGTGTTTTGTTGTGAATTATTTATTTTCGAGAAGTACCTAGTTTAATAATTGTTTTCACCGTAATGCATTACTGACATTAATATAAAGTCAGTAATCAGAAAGGCTAGGCTGATTCTTGGTCAATCAACTTCAAAGGGCCGACTTTCCATTCGCCAAGCTGTTAAAGGTTGAGTGATTCTAGTTCAATTATATCTAACTGTCGACCTAGGCATTCCATTAGACACTGGCGTTTAATGAACGCCTTAGTAGTCCAATTAGCTGGCTGATTCAATAAAATGGCTGTGACATGTACATTGGTACATGTTTGCTCGAGGAAATCAGATGTGTTTGTTTTATTCCTAATATCCAACCGTTGTTGAACCCGATTTAGTCCAATGTAATGCAATAGATGAACTCTATAACAAAAAGAGACTAGTAGATGCCTGCTCATTCTTACAGCACATTACCGGTATTTCTGTCCGATTATTATTTAGGTGTCTTCAAGGCTAGAGTGAATAGGCTCTATAAAAATTAGCATGCTTTGCCTCAAAGATTGCTTTACTGCTTATCATCAGGTGGGATCACAGTCAAACACCGTTAAAAAAAAAGTGACCCCAGATTTTATGTTACGAATATATTAACTAATAAACTTAATAAACTAGTTCGCATCACCATCAACGATTGCATCACTGCTTACCATCAGGTGGGAGGTGTCGCAGTCAAGCACTAGTTTATATCAGATAAAAAAAACTCAACGGTATTAAAAATCAGTAATTTCCTCCAGGGTTGCTCCAGCAAATATTAATGACCCCATAATGCTGCTGCCCACCAGCGGCTCCACCGGTATACCCAAAGCCGCCATCATGACGCATCGGGGACTAGTGACACAGGTTGCAACACCGTGGTAAGTTGCAGTGTATAAGTGTGTGTGTCAAGATAGAAAATATATTAGTAATAAAAACAGATAGCTTTTGCCTGCGGCTTCGCCCGCGTACATACAATATATATGCCTATGTCACTTAGGAATAAAACAGATTTCTATCGTTGAAAAAATTTTAGCTATTAAACTAGTACTTCCAGAGATTACCTCTTTAGAATGTCCCTTCTAAACCCTTAGCTTGACTATTCTGAACACAATCAAATCATCTAGTCTTAATAGTACAATCAATACTAATCGATACATTTACACAGGACATACCACACGCAGTTCCCAACCCCCACCGCCAGAACCCTGGTCCTCACTAGCATCCAGTGGGTGACGTTTACCATGTTCGTCACAACGAGTGTGGCGCATCACATCCCCATTGTCATGACGCCCAAGAAGATCACCGCCAAACATGTCATCGAGTTGATGGAGAAGTATCGAGTAAGAAATATGAACAATTATTTTAACTAGTGAGATTTATTCTGCGAAAGATATGCCTTGCTTATAAATAATAGTTGTACAAACAGATAACTGGAAATAAAATGAACATTGACAACGCAGCAGTCCTTACAACTGTTATTTATATTAAAAAACAAGCTGTGCCCGGAACTTCGTTCGCGTAAACTACAGGATTTTGAATTTATTTTTTTAAATAAAAGTAGCATATGTTACTCCTTATTACATCAACTACCTGCCAAAAAAAGTCCCGTCAAAATCGGTCCAGCCATTTCAGAGATTAGCCCGGACAAACAGACAGACAGACAAAAATTGTAAAAAAAAATATTTTGCTGTATGTACCGTATATATATTTATATGCATGTAGTAAAAAGCAGTTTTTTCAATATTACAAACAGACACTCCAATTTTATTTATATGTATAGATGTTTAGATAAAATATGCGGAAACCAAATCTCAAGCAAGTAGTAATAATGAATACCAACTCTTGTTTAATGTACTGCTTATTATTCTGAATAGGTCTGTAAAGTGGGCATTGAAACACTTATAGTCCTAAAAGAAGCAATTTGCTAAACTTTTAACATTGGATTTGCTAAACATGACGAGTCTTAGCGTTAAGGAAGATTAGGGTTTTACGTAGAATGGTGCGGGGATACTGCACGGTCTCCCGCGAAGCAGCGAGCCTTCTGGCTGGCCTACCACCGTGGGATCTGGAGGCAACAGTCCTTGCACACATGCACGATATGCGCGTGGAGATGCAACGCCGGGGTGAAAGTCCGCTGCCGCGACAGGTCACGGCATGGCGGACAGAGCTCCGGCGGGATCTTATGGTGAAATGGCATCAGCGACTATCGCAACCCAGTGCTGGGCACGCCACAATCGTGGCGGTAAGTCCCCTCTTTGAGGCGTGGCTGGAAAGACCTCACGGCGTCCTTACCTTCCGCATGACGCAGGTACTCACCGGACATGGTTCGTTCGGGAGTTTCCTGCACCGGATTCGTGCGGAAGTGACGCCCGGGTGTCGCCACTGTGTGGAATGCCCGGAGGACACGGTGGAGCACACAGTCGAGGTGTGCCCTGCTTGGGCGGAGCATCGCCGTGCCCTCGTGGGGGCGATCGGCGGCGGAGACCTCTCGCGCCGGGCCTTGGTTGAGGCCATGGTCCGGAGCGAGGAGGAGTGGCAGGCGGTCGCCGACTTCTGCGAAGCAGTAATGCTCGCAAAGGAGGAGGCCGAACGCATCAGGCAACGGCGTTATCGCCGCCGCCGCCGCCGCCGGGATTCTGATCCCGATTTCCGGCCACCGTAGGCGCGGGCTTGCGGACAGTGAGCAATGGGTAGCTCGCTGTCCGGCCGTCCGGTAACTGTCCGGACCAAGCCCAAGGCGTCGACGGCGCGCACTGTTCCCGCGCGCCTCAAGGAGTTGTCAGCAACAGCAGGGACCCAGCCGGGTCGAAGCCTACTGGGGCCAGGGTTATCCGAAAGGGCGCTCGAGCCCCGGTATGAAGGCTAGAAGGAACGGGGTGGGTCTTTTAGTCAGTAAGAGTCTGACACTATCTCCCGCTCCACCCAAGGGCAGGGGATGTCAATGCATGATTTTTCCCACCATAAAAAAAAAAAAAAAAAAAAAAAAAAAGGGTTTTACGTAGAGACAATCATTAGCACTTGTTTAAGCGTACTTCCGTTTAATACTAATGAATGCCTTTAATAATACTGTTGAACAGCAAGCATCACAAGTAGTAATCATTGTTAGAAGAAGAATGTATAAGTGACTTGTAATTTAAAACTTACTAATGACTTTATAAGTTCAAAGAAAACCGACACTCAACATTGTCACAAAATAAATAGAGACAGAAGTCGATGTATGTACTTTATTTTTCATACCTACACCCCGCTCTGTCCGAGCGCGCTCGAGCGCGGTGATAAAAATATAATATAAATGATAAAAAAATATTACATGGCCAAAAAGTCATGTTCACTTTCTCGGCGCGAAGTCGGGAGCTGGGGCGCTTACCTATCTTCCTAACTGTTCTGTGTTACGTTAAAACGAATTATCAAAAGTAAATACCTAATTAACTTTCTGAAGCAACTGGTAGCTTAATAAATGATAATTCACCATTTAATGTTGAATTTAAACAATCTTGTACTGAACAGATATACCTTTTCTTCTCGCTCCATTATTGCACAAAAAAGTTCACAAATGCGTTTCTCAAGAAGATGACACTATTGCTGGCATTAATTTCAACCTATTTAAGATATCGTGTCCGTGAGTGATGTCTTTGTGTACATTGCTCGATCGTGCTTTGTATGTATGTAGATTGACTTCTGTACCTATCTCATTTGTGACATTGTCCTTTAAAATTATTTTAAACAAAATTAATTTTTTTTTTAATATAATAATAATTTTCATGGTTCCGCTTAGTAATCATTCATACCTACTGGGCCCCAAGTCTGCTATTTTTATAAATTTGTCATTCCAACACGATTCCATTGTCATTTTGCTAAAAGTTTGAAATCTGCTAATTCATAATGATCGATCATTGATCGGTCAATGGTCTTGTAATAGAATTGTGGTAGAATGATAATTTTGAGCATATTAAAACCAATAACTGCACAATAACGTTCTAATGGTAAAACACTGATCAAATAAACTGTCAAAGTTTTAGCAGATTACCGCAAACGTCAAATATTCATTTGTCAATATGTACGAGATTACCATTCTATGCCACTTTTTTCAATGGAGTGTCAGTGGTTGACCATTGGAAAGTCATAATGACGCCATTATATTAGTAGATTACCAAACTTGTCAAAATCGACAATTTATTATGACATCAATGATAGACCATTCTGACACTATTGTAATAGCAGACTTGAGGCCCGGTTCTACTTCGTTTCTCAGAGGTGTGTTATGTACAACATTGACTTGTTTAAAGTTCTCCATAAATAACTTAACAAAAATAACTTATTTACAAGAATCACATAAACTCAACAGAGAAATTATTTTGACAACAGTCGAACTGGATCACGTTGCTTGTACCAAACAAGTAGTTATAAACAGACCCTATTATTACAGACTTATTTCTAAGTATTTTGACTAATTGTGTAAATCTCGCTATTAACATTAATATTTATTAAACAGTATTGAATAATTAGTGATTATCTTTTATTACTAGACAAATAAAACTGATTTATTATAAAAGGTAACGATTGACGCAAATTCGAAATATATGCAAGCGAAGAATCTTCAAATCTTAGCCGCCGCCGCAGAAAAAGCTCAACTACCGTAGGCGTGGGCTTCCGGTCAGCGAGCAATAGGTAACTCGCCGTGCGGCCAAGCGTTGTGTTCCAAGAGTGCTTCAAAGAGATGACAGGAACAGTTTGCCTGCAGCGGTCTTCCTGTCCGATTATAATTTGGGTGTCTTCAAGGCTAGAGTGAATAGGTTCTTAATAAACTAGTGCGCCTCACTATCAGAGATTACATCACTGCTTACCATCAGGTGGGATCGCAGTCAAGCACTAGTTTATGGCCATTAAAAAAAAAATGACAGCAAAATAAATAGGGTCCAGCAGCGACAATGCCTTCTAGGGCTGCGTGATGATTCGAAAAGGGTTTACTGCGACTCCAGGAAACAAAGGACAACTTACTGAAGGAACACAGGAGGGTTTTAGTTAGTTAAAGTCTGGCATTCCCTCCCGCTGCATACAGAGTAGGAGAAATGATTTGATGATTAAAAAAATAGGGACATCGTATTACCCTAGGGCAATTTCTACCAGACAGCCTTTGATATTGTATTTTTATTTCAGCCAACATGGGCATATCTCTCTCCTTCGTTCGCTGTGTCCCTGGTAGCTCTAGTGCGACCCGATCAGATGAGTTCCATTGAAACTATGTTCATGCTGGGTTCACCAGCCACTCCAGAACTTATGGCTACTTTACAAGTAAGTATTTCATTAGAAAGTTGTATATGATTAAATTAAATTAGTTAATCATCATTATTATCATCTTTCCGCCCTTGTTCCGTTTTTTTTTTTGGGTCAGCGCAACACGTGTTTTTCTTCTATTCTGTCCTGTCACTCGTCACGCTACTTTCTTCATATCATTTCTCACACAGTCCATCCATCTTTTCTTTGACCTCCCTCTCCCTCTCCATTCATCTACGTAACCGCGCATGCTAATTTAAATTGAACTTAGGTACATTTTTTTTCTATTTAAAAATTGAATATAAAAATATTGATATTCATTATGGTTGGGTTTTTTTTTTATTGTTATGACGTCTAATGACCAGTGTTTGACTAACCAACCTTTCGTCCGTTTTCTAATTTTGACTTACTATTAAATTTGTATCTTGTAAATTAATATTTGACCAGTAGAAAGTGGATAATTATTTTTTTACCAAGAGAATAATCCGAGATCTTAGGGAAATGTTAAATTCAGATGAAGAGATGACTCTGTAAGGCTTTTATAAACCCAATATACACAAATAGAAGCGCCACACAGCGGGGCTCCATCGGATTACCTTGCCTATGACTTTATTAGTATTTTGCCGGCTGAAAAATCGGCATTATACATTTTATTGAATGTTTACTTTAATAACCTATATGAAAATAAACTTTACTATCAACATTCATAATTATTGAATTCTTATGTTTTTAATTTATATACAAGGGGTCGTTTTGAAGCTGCAAAATATTTCAGGAGGTAATTATGTTAGTGATTCTCGACCCGAATCAATAATAAAATAAGTAGGTAATTTTTTTTTTTTATAACCGCGCTTTTTTTCGCACACACAAACACGGAACAATAAAGGGCGTTTTCACACACACTAACTCGCAACGATAGTTTCATAAATAATGTATCATCCAATCATCATCCCGCACGCCACACCCTAGCCACGCCCCCGCGGCCATCGATCAATCGATTTAGTTTAGTGTAATTAAAAAATTAAATAACAAGTATTACTGATTATTGACCAGGTATCGTTTTTTTATATAATTATTTATGAGTTTTATTACAACCTCCTGAAATATTGTGCAGTTTTAAAACTGCACCTTGTATAAGGTATATTATTGAGGATTTTCGAAATAAACCACAAATTGTTTCTCTGAAAACAAAGATTTGTTTTATTCAACCTGCTTTTACAGTATTATGTAATAAATTATCGTTTAACTAAAATTACACTTTTATCTCACCTGAAAACAAAGAAACGACATTAAAGTTCACTAATATCGCCTCCTCAATTATATCCCTTTAATTATCTCTCTACAAGTTTTTATAACAATAAAATGCACAAAATTAATCTCAACATCATCGGTCATTGAATGATACGTCACCCCGTATCCACAGCTTAAAAATTAAAAAAATGAAATGTCATTTCCAAGGAGGTCATTTCATTACATCTCCCCCCCATAGGAACGAAAATTCTAAATAATATAATACAAACAATGCACCTGCAAGCTATCTTTATACCTATTCGTTTTCTTCTACTTCATCTTCTGCCGTAACAGGTTGTAATTTTGTTACGTGGAATAAAGTTGATTCTGTTTTTCTGTTGCCAGTGTCAATCTTATAAATGGAGTTCGATATTTTCTCTATTATCTTGAAAGGGCCTATTTTTAATTCGTCTAATTTTTTCCTGTTCAGTCTATTTCCATTTTCTACATATACACTGTCTCCTATCTCGAACTCTTGTATTTTCCTATTTCTATCAAATATTTTCTTGTTGTACTTGTGAGATTTTATTGTATTCTCTAATGCTAATCTTCTATCAGCAATCCACTTGTCTTCCTTTTCTATTGTTTTAATTTCATTTTATAAAATACTGACATTTGTACCATCCAGTAAATATTTTGGTGCAAAACCTGTAACAGAATGGTCTGTTTCATTATATTTCTGTACACATTCTCTTGCTACTGTTGTCCATGTTCTCTTATTATTTTTCTCATTTATTTTACATCTTATTTTATTTACTATTGTTTGGTTTAATCTTTCGTTCAAGCCGTTCGAAAATGGCGTATTCACAGCTGTAAATATTAGTTTGATGTTATTCTCCTGCAAATACTGTTTAAATTCTTTTGAATTGATGCCTGGATATTGGTCTGTCAGAATTATTCCAATCTCATCTGTCTCGAGTACTTTCTTTGTTAGTTTTATAAAGTCACTTGCGTTCTGTGTTATTGAAGTCACAATAAACGCATATCTTGTGTAGTGGTCTACTAAAAGGTGTAAGTATTTTTTTGTTGACCTAGATCCTCCAAAGCCACCTATAGTATCCATTGACATTATCTCAAATGGTTTTGTTGCTGGTCCCAGTTGTGACATTAACCCAAATTTTCCTTGACATCTTGATTTATTTTTTATGCATATTTCGCATGTTTTACAAATATTTATGATATTTTTTGTTAGGTTTTTAGCTGTATATAGTAGACTTATTTTTTTCTGTAATTGTCTGATTCCAATATGGCATAAATCTTCATGCACCTTTTTTATCATTTTTTTACTAAATTCTTCTGAGAGTATAATCTTTTCAAGTTTCTTTATTTTTTTATAATAGATTTTATTTTTATGTAGTAGATTTTGTTTCTTTTCTTTTATTGTTTCATTTTTTTCTTGGTCTTCAACTATATCTTTTATTTGTATTAAATTAACTATTTTTAATAGTTCCTCCTTGTTATCTTCTGATTCTAATACAGGGTTTCGGCTCAAACAGTCTGCTTCTATATTTTCTTTACCAGGTATGTATTTTATTGTGAAGTCATATTGAGATAGGTAATATGTGAGGTCACCCAATTCTTCATCTGTCCTGCATTTAATATTCATGTTCTCTAGAGGTTTGTGGTCTGAGTAAATAGTGAAATGTTTTCCAATTAGCCAGTGTTGCCAGTATTTTACTGCTTCTTTCATAGCAATACATTCCAAATATATGGCCTTTTTTCGTTTTTGAGATTCGTTTAGTTTTTTTGAAAAATATGCTACCGGTTTGTCTTTACCGTCTAGTTGAGTCTGTTTTAATATTGCCCCGATACCCTCTAAAGATGCATCTGTAAAGATTTTTATTGGTAAGTCTTTGTCGAATATTTCCAACACAGGTTGAGAACATAAATATCTTTTTATTTGATTAAATGATTCTTCACACTTCTCTGACCACACAAACTTTTCATTTTTTCTTAATAAATTATGTAATGGGTCTAAAATAATTGCACTTCTTGGTATGTATTCATGGTAGAAATTAATTTTTCCCAAAAATTGTCTGATATTCTTTTGTGTCTTAGGAGTTGGAAAATGTCTTATCGAGATCAAATTGTCTTTTAGTGGTCTTACCGAATTGTTCTGAATTACATGGCCGAGGTACTTTACTGAGTCTGAAGCAAAGTTACATTTCGTAAACTTCAATCTAAAGCCTTCTTGTATTATTGCCTCTAATACATTTCTTATGTGTTTTATATGTTCTTCAAAGGTGTTCGAGTATATCAGAATATCATCAATATAGTTTACGGAGTATCCTGTGAGATTGTGCTTTCTTAGAATATTGCTTAAAATTCTCTGGAAAATTGCTGGTGATGTTTTCAAGCCAAAGGGAAGGCAGGTCCACTGGAAGTGGCCATCTTGTATGACAAATCCTGTTTTATATCTGTCTTCCACCCGTAATGGTATCGCCCAGAATGCTGAATTTATATCCAGTGTAGTAAAATACTTACAATTTCTAGTTTTAACAATCAAATCATCTATTAACGGAAAAGGTTGAGCTTGTGGAACAACAATTTTATTTAGTTCTCTGAAATCTATACACAAGCGGGATTTCCTATTTTCACCCTTTTTAAATGCCAATGTCACTGGAGCAGCGAAAGGACTGTAGGATTCTTCTATTAAATTATTCTTTAGTAACATGGATATTTGCTTTTCAATTTCTAATTTATCTTCTATTGTACATCTGTATGGTCTTTTACTACAGTATCTATTTACTAGTAAATCTATGTGAGCTTCATAATCTCTAACTGTTCCTATATCATACTTGTCCTTTGCAAAAATTGTTTTATATTCCTTTATTATTTTCTCGATCTCAATTTTCTTTTCATTATCTAAATGGTCTGTCATACTTACAAACTCTTCTGTTTCTATATGTTCATTAAAATTTATTGCTAATGTTTTTATATTCTTTTCTTCATTTCTGTTATCTTTAGACATTTCATCTATTTTATTTGTTCTTATCTTTTGTTCTATCCGCAAGTCCTCGTTTTGGGTTAGTTTGAATTTCTTTATCATATCCAATCCGATTATAAAATCATCAAAATATTCATTTTCTACTATGTATACATCCACCTCTTCATCTAAATCAAATATTTTTATTTTTATTGTTATCAAGCCATCTGTTTTTTTCACACCATTAACCGTTTTCATATATGCTATATTCTCATTGTCCTTTTTTTCTTTTATTTTAATCAGTCTTGAATTTATTAAAGAGATCTGTGAGCCTGAATCATAAATGCCGCTCACTTCTAGTTTATTTTCTAATAAGAGCTTGATTTTGATTAATGGTGTACTTACTCGTTTTTTTTCTCAGTATTTATATCTACTTCAATAATGGAGTTGTTATTTACATTTCTGGGTTTAAAAACTTTTTCAGATTCATTTTTATTTTTCTTGAACCAACATGACTCTTCCGGATGATATCTAATTCCTTTGTTCAAAGATTCACAAGTGTTACATGGCTTCTTCTCGTTAGTTTTATTTTTATAAAGGAATGTATAACTCTTTATTGTACTTGAGTTTTTCTTGTACACCATACCTTCATATTTTCTTATCTCATTGAACAAATCAGTAGTGTCATTGAGTTCATCTCTGTTTAACCTATTTAAGATAAACCCAGGTAAACCTGTTGCAATAAGATCTATCATTGTTTTGGAGTCTATCGATTTGTTTATGCCTAGCATTAGCCTTTCTTTTCTAATAGCGTAATCAATTAGTAGTCCTTCTTTATATCTAAATGCGAGAGCATATGTAACTATGTCCCATCCTCGGTTTTTAAAAGTTTCTAAAAATTTGTTTTTCCATTCATTCCATTCAGCCTTTATTGTTAGTTTTATGGCCATCGAGCTATACCAATCCAAACAAGATTTTTCTAAAAATAATCTCAATATATCTATTTTTGTTTCATCTTTTGATATACTAAAGCGCTCACACTCCTTTTCAAAATTCTCAATCCATTGCATTGCATTAGGGTTCTTGCTTGTGAATTTTTCAATAATAAATTTCTCTGAAATATGTTTTAGGTTATGTTGATTTTCTTTCTTTGTAGTAGTTTCTATTAATTTTTCCAAGATATGTTGGAAATTGTCGTTTATGTCTATTGGTTGTTTTGTGCTCATTTCTTCTAAATATTGATCTAAAAATTGCATATTACCTTCCTCATCTCTATATGTTTTCTTAAGATCTTCACCCAATTTTATCCATATTTTTCTACTTTGATATCTTCTTTTTATACTATTTTTTATTTTTGAGAAAGTATTCATTTTGACAATATATGTATGATGAATCACCGGCTTCAGCTCATCAGGTAAAACATAACATTTTCCTTCTTCTGTAGATATTGAGGTTATGGCTAATACATTTGATTTGCCATCATTTGAAGCTATCATCGTAAACTCAAATTGCAGCCGGTCCATCTTCTTTTAGTTAACAAAAATGTCGTTTTATAAGGTATATTATTGAGGATTTTCGAAATAAACCACAAATTGTTTCTCTGAAAACAAAGATTTGTTTTATTCAACCTGCTTTTACAGTATTATGTAATAAATTATCGTTTAACTAAAATTACACTTTTATCTCACCTGAAAACAAAGAAACGACATTAAAGTTCACTAATATCGCCTCCTCAATTATATCCCTTTAATTATCTCTCTACAAGTTTTTATAACAATAAAATGCACAAAATTAATCTCAACATCATCTGTCATTGAATGATACGTCACCCCGTATCCACAGCTTAAAAATAAAAAAAATGAAATGTCATTTCTAAGGAGGTCATTTCATTACATATATATATTTATAATATCGCCACCCATTTAATTTTTTTTCTGACTAAATAAATTTTAGAGCTGTTAATATTTATTTAACTATAGAGATTGAATGATAGTTTGTTTGGTGTACTATTGCATAAATACAAAAAAAATCACGCCTTTTACCATTGCAGAAGGCAGAAACTACAAAGCACTAATTGCCATGATCTTTGCACAGACCTTTTGCTCCAGTTACAGTCATATAATTATCTGGTTATACATGAATGCTCGTTGTAAACTCCTTTTTGAAGCATTTCACCATTAAGATCTGTGACGTCTTTCTAGGCTAGCTCCTCTAGAGGTTCACATATTTTTAAGAAACGTTCTTCTTTGCACCGCAGTTGCAATTGGTCAATAACACCTCTAATTTCCCTTCATTTTTATAAACTGTATATGTTTATTGAGTTCTATCTAACAATCATGCAGCTACTATGTTAATCTGTTTCGAAGTCCGATCGTTAGAAAGATTAATGTATCGAAAAACCAATTTAGTAGTAAATACATAGTAATAGAACAATAAAATTAGTTATACGACCATAAAAACAGTTTGCGGCCAATAGGCTATCAATTAAGATCTACATTTAGATAGATTCTCAATTAACTTTCTTGGCAGTCTCTGATGCCTGCTGTCTCAATACACCAACTAGAATGACGATTTAGAGTAATAACAATTACGACATAATTATGCTGCATTCTTCCAATTTTTTATAGTGCAATCTCTAATTCACTTTGCCAATTGGATAATGGATATGCTTGCCGTCAACGTTGATATCTCTATGGCTTTCGACAAGCACTGGTATGAATGCCTTATTGAAACGCTTTGGTGTACGTATTGGTCTGCAGGATTGGATCACAGACTTTCTTAGGGATTGGTCCATCCAAATGGTAATTGATGGCTGATCGTCCAATCAGTTGGATATTAATACCAGAACCGACCCCTGAGGAGGGGTCGGTTCTCTCGGCATTCTTACTGCATATAAATATAATCTCCTTAAGCCGGAGCTAGCTTAGCTTTGGGTGTGCAAAAACAGTAATACGTTACATGTCTAATACATGAGCTTATAGATCATAGGTCCAGTCTCTCTGAGAAGCTATGGTTGAACACTAGAACTGGTCCTAAAAAGGCGAATTTGAAACAGGGCGATGTATTTTTTTTGTTATATCGGTATAATTCTACATGGCTCCATCTTTCTGATTAATTGCTGATGAATTTCACGTGACAATTTAATTTTTAAATTGTGTTATTCCAGGTATTTTGTAAATTCTATAAATAAGTTTACCAGAGAACTTGTTCACTATTTAATTTGAGAGGAGTTTGTGAGGTACCATATCTAAAAAAGTGGTTAAACGTTTTTTTTTATAAAAAAATACTTTTTAATATTAGTTGGATATTAATATATTTTCACCAACCCGCACTGGGCCCGCGTGGTGGATTGCGGCCCATTCCCGCTCCTAGAGTGGAGGCCTGAGTCTCAACAGTGGGAACATTAAATGGTTGGTTATGCTATGCTATTAATTTAGCATTTATCAAACTCAAAGAACAGAGTAGTACAAAAAAAATATTCTCGGAAAGATCTTAACCCTTCTCTTATGACTTAAGAATTTCCTCCTGCTTTTGACAGCTATTGTACCTAACAGTTACAGCACCTGTCTCAATGTCCATTAGCGAATAATATTTCAAAACAAGAACTGTTACTCGTTATATTTTTTAGGACAAACTGCCAAAGAACTGCCACCTGTGCGATGGATTTGGCACCACGGAGACACATGGACTCGTCGCCATTCCGGACAGAGAGGCGCCACTGAAGAGCAATGGATGGCTGCTCAATTTTGTGAATTACAAGGTATTTATTCGTACACTGCTGCTTCTCCCAGCATTTTCAAAAGTTTACTCAGTTCAATATTACTATTATTATGAAGAAGTAAAGTTAGTTTTTATGCTTTTTTGTTTGTGGAGGTAATCTTTGAAAGTCCTTTTGTTAAAGTTTTTCCATTAATAGGAAGCTGTTTTATTCCTGAGTGACATAGGCTATATTTTATGTACGCGGGCGAAGCCGCGGGCAAAAGCTAGTATTATTATATAATAGCAGCTTGACTGCGATCCTACTTGATGGTAAGCAGTGCTCGATAGTAATAAATCACTTTTTTAAGGAACTTTCTTTATTTTTTTGTTAGAGTTCCTGAATATTACTCGTATTTAATATTAGAAAAACTCAAAAATATTAGATGTATTGAATTTCGCCTCCGGTGTATTCCAGCTGATTTTAATTGATAGGCTACTTATTGAGCACGGAGTTCGGTTAAAGTGATGTAAACGTTGATTAACTTAAATCGTATTCAATAGAATAGAATAAATTATAATAATATTTTACACCAAAATAGTAACAATTTCACAGAAACTTAAATCTATGGGTACAATGGCGGTATCGGATATTATAATTTTACTTTTTTGCTCGGAATAAAGCGTGGTAACTAAATTGACAACCAGTGAGCCTATCTACTTATTGTCTCATTTTTCATTCTTATCGCTCAATTTATTAGACTTTACAAGGCTCGCGCCCTTTTAATCTGACCGAGATCTTAATACCATTTTGTTTCAATTTTATCTCAAATATTATGGAGTTTTTTTCAGATACCTATTCAGTTATTTCTTGCTAAAAGAAGTACTAACCAACAATGACTTATTTTACCCGGAGAAGATCTAAGCATTTCTGTAATGGAATTTCTTGCGGTTGTAAAAGTAAATGTTCGTTTCCAGATCGTCGATGACTCGGGACAGGAGCTGGAGGGTGCTAATCAAACTGGAGAGCTGTGGATTAAGAGCAGCTGCACTATTAAGGTCATACTCATTAATTATTAAGACAGGTATCAACGAACATTGGCTGATTTGAAATCGCAATTTGATGACGTAAAACGAATTTATAATTACCAATTTACTATTTCCAATAGCTAAATATTATTAATTTATTTGCAATTAATCAATAGTCGTATTATTCTTGGTGTTAAAATTAAGAATTTAAAGATCAAAAATTGTCAAACCTTATTTTAATGTCATAATTTGACAGGTTTTTTAGGCTAGAGTTTGACAAAACTTTCAAAACTTAACTCCAGAACCGGGGGTTTAACTAATGAAGTTTCTTACTAATGTGATCTCTGATTCATCTACAACATCAAACAATTCAATAAACAGGTCACTGTTTGATGAAAATTATACAGCGGAATCTTCGAGAGATATTTTTTACATTATTGAGCAATTTCAAAGTACAATCACAGAAAGCGAAAGTCTGTGAGTGTATGTGTTTGTGTGTGTATGATTATTATTTCATCACGCTCGAACGGCTGAAAGGATTTCAATGAACGATCATGAAATACATGCGCATCTTTTTCATCTTCTCAGTCAAATCCCAAAGGCTGTCTGTTAAATATTGCGTTTAGATATGACCAACCATTGTGACACCCTATCAATTTTAAGTCACTACTGTATATTTATTTATATTGTACATACAATAAAGCATTGAATTGCTTATTTATATGTATGTATCTAAGTATGTATTTACTATTGTATTTGTTTCTCTTTTGTTTGTCTATTTATTGAGTTGCACCGGTCATGTTATGTTTCTGCGCCACCCTAAGGTCGACTGGCAGTTAATGCCTAAGGCAGTAAGTCCGCCTTTGTACAGTGCTAAGCGCATGAAACTTAAAAAAATAAAATAAAGAAAAATCTAGCCATGAAATTAGTACACAAGTTGACCAAGGATACTTTTTATCTTAGAAGTATGTTTCCTTGGGACAATTTTCTACTTTCACATAGGCGAAGGCGCTGGCAGCGGCTAGTATATCAATAAAATACTTTTAGACTTCGATTTGAGCACTAAAAGGCCACAATTTGCAAAAAAGTTCTCCTTTACTATAAAAATACAAACAATTAATTCATTAAACCCCAAGCAAACGGCGGTGTTCGCTCTTTCATTGTCTTCCTATTGTGTCTCCAATTACGGTATCTGAAAGGCTAAACCAAGTTGATCATCATAATGTATGCTTATCACAGGGTTACCTCAAGAACCGAGCGGCTTTTGACGAGACCTTCACTCCTGACGGCTGGTACATGACCGGAGACGTGTTCCACGTGGATGAGGACCACAGAATATCCTTCGCGATCCGGAAGAAGTTCAGCTTTAAGTTTAGAGGTTCTCAGGTAAGAGGCTAAGTATATGCTTTTTTAAATTACCGTTTATTAATTCTTGACGACTCCTTATAAATTCTTGTAAGAAGTAACGACCCCATAGATTTCGGCGTAATATTGTTTATTTTGAAATTAAATCTGTAATATCATTCTAAGACTTCTTCGGGAGGATGTGTCACACTTTTACTGACATGAACTGAAAGAAAGAAGGAAGTAGGTGTGGTTCTAATCACATCTAGATCCTTTAGTTGCCTTTTGCGTTCTAAGACTACAGGTTTCCTTTTCACTAATCTCCCGTTGGTAAAGATGTTGATTAATATTTTTTCTCACTGTTTGTGAGCAGTCCAATATAGTTTGTAGCTTATATTCAAATATCATCACCTCTAGACAATGTTTCAAAGTCACAAGAAAATTCCAAGAATTCTTACAGAAAATCACGTCTTCGAAACGTCGCAACCGGTAAATATCACAAAAGGGTTGAACTGTTCTAGGTCAGTTCTATTTCTATCGCATAAAGGAAATGTCAGGCGTACCTTGTAGCCATGTCTCTTTTGTGAATTCTAGCCTACACGTTAGACCTGCCAGCTAACCCTTACCTGAGCCTATCTATATGTTTTAGTATTCCCTTTCCATGCAAAGAGAAAATATAGGCCGTCAAGATTACCTAATATGTAGTAGGATGTTTCCACGAATAATTATATTATGTTAAGTAGGACGACCCTCGTTGCTTCGTGACGGTTTATTACCATATTTTGTTAATTTCAAAAGAACTCCGAACACAAAATGAGGACTTCAAATATAGACTAAAGTCGTCGCTAGCTCCCGACTGGATTATTGTGGAAGCGTTTACCGCAGGATATTACAATTTTGGGATCTAATTTGATTTAATTTTGTAGCTTATAGATGTTTTACTTCACTGTTCGAACTATATTATCCTGTAGTTAGGTTTGCAACGAATTTTAAGTATTAAATATAACAATATTGATGAAGACGACGAGGTTTTCTGTTAAACAGAATCTTTATGAGCTATTTTGATTCAAAGGTCTAAAAGTCTAAGTGATAGTTTAATATTAAGTAGACGTGGATTTTCACTTGCTCTTTTGAGCTTGCCATTTTGTTTTAATAAGAATATTTTTATCATAAAACAATCTTGTGGGTTGATCTATCGTAGGGGCCCTGCAGGTCCGAAGCATACTAGGGCCATAGGTCGTCTTTTGAAAGGTTCCCCGTGTTTCTGGGACGAAAAGAACTACGGAAGGAACATAGGTGTGGTTATAGGCAGTAAAAGAAACAACCGCTCTACTCTAGAGCAGGAAAATCATTACATGATTTCTCATTTAAAAATAGAAAACAGGTCGATCTATAAGACTAAGGATGAACATCTTAATATACCTAGACTTACTTGTGTTCCTCAGAAAGTACGTAGAGCTGTTGATCTCGGTTGTCATCTATAGAACTTGGACAGTAGAATACAGATAGTCTGGAATATCTGTAACGACTGAGGTATTGATTAACTGTTCGTGGAGGTCAGGTAGGTAGTCGTTCCATATAAACGGCTGGAAGCTGACCCCATATGGTTGAAGAAAGCTAGGCTGATGATTGATTAATTGTAAAATCTTCTTTCTATGTAAAAACACTTAAAAGGTATTTTTAAAATTAAATTTTACAAATTCTATTTTACTTTTCGTAGGTAGCGCCAGAAGAAGTGGAGCGAGTGATTGGCTCGGTACCAGGAGTGTATGAAAGTGTAGTATGTTTGTCTGACAATGGACCGGTAGCTGCCGTGGTGTTGGAGCCTGGAGTTGACGTTACTAGGGAGCATATAAACAAGGTTGTCGATGGTGAGTCACTTTTACTTATTGCCTACATCTCTTACAGAATATAAATTTATATTTTTCAGTTTAATTCCTCAAAGGGTAAAAAGACGTAGGTACCTCGTTGTCTGTCTATCTGTCAAGACCTTTTTTTTTTCATGTACGTGTGGTAAATATTAAGTTTAATCTGTTTTGCCTTTTATGGAGACATGCTTTCAAAGTCTTTTTTACCGGTTCGCAAGTCGTGTAAAACTATGTAACGCTATACACCCGCCTGGGAAGGCGGTATAAGGTTGTCTGTAAAAAATCGCTTTTAGCGATAAGTCCGCCCATTGTGACACCCTATTAATTTTAAGTTCCTGATGTTAGGTACATCGGGAATTTTTATTTTTGGTTTACAATACAGAATAATCTATCTATCTATCTATCTGACTCGCACTTGGCCGGTTTTTATTTGTACGTTAAAATAATAAAACGAAACCCTTAGAGGATCGCTTCGTTGTCCATCTGTCTGTCAAGATGCTTTTTCTCAAGAACGTGTGAAGGTATCAAGTAGAAATTAAAACTATATTATTATATTCAAACCTGCGGTCTCTTGAACTTTTGATAAAATCAAACTTCTGAGTTAACGAAATAAAAAGATATGACGGTTTATGTTTCCAAAAAGTATATTTTGATAGTATACAGATAATAATTTAATAATGAATCAGAAAGCGATGGTTTCTAATACACGTTGCTGCCTTTGGACAAGGCTTATTAGGACAAAACATAATAAAGGCTTGTAATTATATAAAAAAAACACGGTCCTCAGAAAACATCCCGCATGGAACATTGCCTTCATTAGGAGATAAGACGATTTGAAGATATTACCGCAATCATGCGGGCGGATTAATGTTAATCACAGGAGAGAGTAATTAACGTTTTACAGATACTGGTACTGAGGTTTTTTATATTTAACGATATAATTATAAATAAATCTTTATTGATAATGTCTGTCATAAAGTTTTAAATGTAGGGTTGATATGCACTACCAAATAAAATTCCAAATAAATTTCAATTTTTGTTAAGTCTTTATTTACCTTAAACGTGGTCCACAAATATAAGACATTGGTACATACTCGTACAATATAAGTTCCAACATGTTGACCAATTTCTGAACTTCAGTATTATTGAAAACGGTCGAATAAAGTGCAGAACAGAAATTGCTTGCAGTAAACTAAACCCAAAGGAAACGTGTGGATAATTGAAAGCAAAGTTGCGTTTGATTTGCAACTCTCGAATAAAAAAAATATCTTAATTAAACATCGTTATTGTCCAATTTATTTTCCTAGTAAAAATATACCTATTTTTTTTTTTATTGATATAAACTAGTGCTTGACTGCGATCCCACCTGATGGTAAGCAGTGATGCAATCGTTGATGGTGAGGCGCAATAGTTTCATCATCATCATCATCATTTCAGCCGATACACGTCCACTGTTAGACATAGGCCTCCTCCAAGCGTCGCCACATCGAACGTTCCTATGCGTCCCGCTTCCATCGGTTTCCCGCTACCTTCACCAGGTCATCGGTCCACCTTGTAGGAGGACTTCCAACGCTGCGTCTTCCGGCACTAGTTTATTAAGAGCAAATTCACTCTTGCCTTGAAGACACCTAAATATTCACGCAGGCAGACTTTGACTTATTTTCTTTTAAATTATTTTTTATTTTATTTAATTACGGCCATTGCCTTGGAGGTAAAGGTGTATATTAATTTTATATAAATTACTCTACCATGGGGCTCAGCAAGCTGATGTTTGTTACATTTTCTTTTTTCTGATATAAACTAGTGCTTGACTGCAATCCCTCCTGATGCTAAGCAGTGATGCAATCGTTGATGGTGAGGCGCAATAGTTTCATCATCATCATCATCATTTCAGCCGATACATTTGAGGCGCACTAGTTTATTATGATGAGCCTATTCACTCTAATTTGTTAACATTTAATATTTCTGAGTTTATCTCTTGATAATAAAAGTGGTTTATATTATATTAATGAGTAGGTACTTTAACACGTGAAAGATACATTAAAAGACACTTTGTAGCTTAATTTAATTATTACCAGACCAGACATGGAAGATACACAAATATGTAAAAAGGTCTGATTTTAGATAATACCAGCTCAAATTTTCAAATGATTCTCATCTCGAACTTTAAAAATGTTTCATCTATATATCACATTCATCAACCATTTAGGAGCCTTTCTTTGAAATAGACAGACTTCACACATACTTAGAGGTAGCTAGCTTCTCATAAACTAAACCTCTTCCGTTGCGGTTTATGTTTTGAAACGTCTTTTCTGTCAAGAAAAAAAAAAATTATTACCTTCAAAAATCTACCCAACCTGTTTGTTATTAAAGTTTACATTTGTTTGTCTTGTTTCAGCCACTCTAAGCGACCACAAGCGGCTGCACGGAGGCATCGCGTTTGTGACGTCACTTCCTCACACGCACTCCGGCAAGCTCAAGAGAAATGAGTGCAGTGCATTGATTGCGGACCTCCTTAAGAGAGGAGAATGTTATTAGACTGTTGTGATTTTAAATTATTAAAGAATGTTTTGTTTAAAAATTCAGATTTTTGATTGTTTTGGTAATTAGCTGTTTTATAAAGTGGGAAATTATCCAACGATTTCTCGCGCTTTTAGAGACCGCACCTGTGTCCTTCAGTTACCATTTGCGTTCTAGGACTACGGGATTTCATTTTCAGAAATTCCCCGCGGTCCTAGCTAGCGGGCATCGACCCTGCTGGGCCCCTACGGTTTGCTGACATCTCTTTGAGAAGAGCGTAGATCACTACGCGCTGCAATTGACGACTGGGTTCAGTTCGGTTAATTATCGGACAGCTGGACGGCGAGCTACCCATCGCTCGACCCGTGGTGAGAATTTGAGTCATGCGGAAGGTGAGGACACCATGTTGCCACTTCATTCGGTAATTAATTAATAGGATTTTTATGACACACAAAAACTAACGCCTCTTTGTGACAGGAAGTATCAAATGTTAGTGTTAGCAGATAGCGTTCCTTTTATCTCGTTAATATGTAACACATTCTATTCACGTGTATTTTGACGAAGTAAAAGGTTAACAGTTGGAGTAGGAGTAAGATGTAGGAAGAACTTCAGGTGATCAGTTATCTACCAACTCTGACGGACACCGCTGGTCATTCTGACTCTTTAAATTTCCTACTGGTCACAAATATTTAAAATAATGTACAGACAGCGCAGTGCTAATTATAAATTTAAAAAAAACACAGGTCTAACGACAATGCCATGTAGTGGTTTCAATGCTAACCTGGTAACAGAAAGCATCTATTAAGATTACATTTGACAGACGGCACTCCGGGACTAAAATTGTTTTTGGTTTTTCAATTTCCTTTAAAGTTTTTTAATTTTCAAACATTTAGTCCGACGATAGACAATTATATTTCTCTTTCAGATAAGAGGACTATGTATTAGCATTAAGAGATTTAATGACAACCTAGAGAAAATCTCCGAGTGGTCGGATGAGAACTGTTTGGCATCTAACTCTGGTTAAATTCTTTCTCAAGTTGGTGAGACACATTAGGTTGCCCATTTCGAGAAAAATTGCTTTTATCGTCTAAACTTGCTTATGGCATTGTCTGACGGATGAGCAACAAAACCTAAGTATGGTCACATTTAACGGTTTATTCATTTTATAATTCCTATAGCACTGTGTTTTGTTATGAACTTGTCGATTAATTATGGAAAGTAATTAAATGGTATAATGGAGTGCTGAGGAATCATACCTTTTTATGGGCAATAGGAAACGGATGTTGTCAAATAAGACCCTGATGGTTCCGTCGCCGTCATCCGAATTCAACGTGCCCCCCTTGTAGCTCGTTAACGTTTCGATTTTCCAGTTGCATGTTGAAGTCGAACCAAACCACTATGAAGTGATTCCTATATGCACTGCTCTAGATAAAACATAATTTCGTACCTAATCGCTACTTCGTCATCGGGTTATGTCAAGGCCTGTGCGTAACTTGTACGATCGTTAGCGAACATCTTGACGCCTATAGTGGGAAGTATAGGGTCCTAGTACAAGAGCCAGGGTGACGTTGATGTTTGTATTCAAGTGATTTCAATAAAATATTATTATTATTATTTTTGTTTCTGTTTTTACTTCTCAGCTCTTAGGCTGGTATTTAGCTACATTTACGGGTCAAGCCAAGTAAATGTAGCGTGTGGTGTGTTACGTGGAGGATGCATTCTGAAGTAGACCTATTACGTGTTCGTCTATTTGTAAGAACTTTCTGACAATGCGACATGTATTTAAGATGGCAGCTTTTTGTAAGAGTATATAAAGGGTGTCTTTAAGGTTTAATAACTTTAGACTATGGAAGAGATGATGCGGGATGACCCCTGTTGTGGAAAGGACGATAGGGACCACATAAACCTTTTCTTGTCGCCATATTCTAGTTATTTCCTCCTTAAGTTCTACGTATTTACTATTTTTTTCCGTTATTGTCTTCTGTATGTTGTGTGTGTTAGGAACAGCAATATCTATTAGGTAGGTTATTTTATTTATTTTATCCTGTAGAATGATATCCAGCCTATTATAGTGGATTGTCCTGTCAGTGAGAATAGCTCTGTCATAATACAGTTTATGTGTGTCATTTTCTAGAATAGTTTGTGGTGTGTAATTATAATAAGGGGTGTTTGTGTCCTGTATAAGTGCATATTTAATTGCTAATTTTTGATGAACTACGTTTGCCACTTGATTATGTCTGTGAGTGTAATCCGTTTGGGTAAGAGATGTACAGGCTCCAGTGATGTGCTGAATCGTTTCTGGCTGTGTATGACACCTTCGACATCTATCGTTTGAAACTGAGGGATCTTTGATTAAATATTTTCTATAGTTCTTAGTATTTGTTATTTGATCTTGTATTGCAATCATAAATCCTTCAGTTTCAGGGAATAAATTACCTATGTGAAGCCGAAGCTACTTTGTAAACATGAGGTTGATCTAAAGCATGAGGGTGCCTGCCATGGAGTGCCCTCTTTTTCCAATTTTTTGGCTTTGTGGGTTGATAGTGTCTTGTATATTTTGATTATTTAAATTAAGAGGAGTGTAATTAAAATCATTTAGAGTAATAGCTTTGTGTATGACACTAGTTCGAGATTTTGTAAAGAAGAATGTTTTTAGCCTAGTTATTTGCTTCTGCCAAAGGTGACCAATGTCAATTAGGTCTCTCCCTCCATTCTGTCTTTTGATAGTGAGTCGCTCGATTGCAGATTTAGGATGTAAGTTGTGGTGTTTTGTGAGTGTCGTGCGTGTGGTTCTCTCTAGTTGTTCAATGTCGGTTTTACACCATTTTATTACTCCAAATGAGTAGGTCAATATAGGTATCGCAAACGTATTTAAGACTTTTATTAAATGCTTCCCAGATAACTGTGTTTTGCACACTGCGTTAATCCTTCTTCGATACTCTGTGTTAAGGGTCTTTTTTTTTTTTTTTTTTTTATTGTTGATAGGTTCGCGCTTGACCGCTATCTCACCTGATGGAAAGCGACGTAAGGAAACACAGACTCCGGCAAGGAATTCCACTCCCTAGCCGCACGCACAATGAATGTGTTCCCAAAACGTTTTGTGCGTGTTGGTGGGATATCCACCATATACCGGTGGCGCATAGCCGTACGTCTGGTAGTCCGATGATGAAACGGGCTAGGCGGAATCAGGTTATGCAATTCCGACGCACACTCCCCGAAATGCAACCGGTAGAAAACCGACAGGCTAGCAACTCTGCGTCGATGCTCAAGACTTTGATGCCTCGACTCGACGAGTGTATCATCGCCAATTATCCTTCTGGCTCGCCTCTCAATTGCCTCAAGTGCATTAAGCTGGTATCGGGCAGATCCGTCCCAAAGATGAGAGCAATACTCCATACACGATCGAACTTGCGCTTGATAAAGTTTGAGCAGCTGTTCCGGCGTGAAGTATTGTCTGACCTTTGCGAGAACTCCCAGCTTTTTTGCAGCCAGTTGAGCCTTTGCTTCGATGTATGGCCCAAAGTTGAGTGTTGAGTGTTGAGTGGTCTGTTTAATTGCTGTATGGTCGAGTCCTTTAAGTTGTTTGTACCCTAAATATTTGTATAGATCCGTTGGTTCCATGGCTGCTATTGTGTCGGTGTCGTTAATTGAATAATTACCCAATTTTATTTTACCTCTTATAAAATGCAATGTTTTACACTTATCTAGCCCAAATCTCATATTTATATCTTGACTAAACTTTGTTGTGATCTCTATAAGCTTTTTCATTTCCCTTTCTGTTCTTGAATATAATTTGATGTCATGCATATTTATAAGATGTGAGATAATAGTGTCTTCGGTATTATGTTTAAGGTTGTACCCGATCTGACAACGGTGTAGCAAATGAGATAGGGGGTTGAGGGCGAGGCAAAACCACAGAGGGCTTAAGGAATCTCCTTGATGGATGCCTTTTCTTATAGATATCTGTCGTGTTATAAGACTACTATGGTGATTATTTAGGTGAAGTGTAGTTTTCCAATATGACATTATAATACGCAAAAAATTTATAATTTATAATTTTTACTAACCAGGAATGTGGGATACTATCAAACGCTTTTTGGTAATCTATATAGGTACAATGAAGGTTTCTATTCTTGCAAGTTGCATGTTTATGAATGGTGGAGTCAATAATTAACTGTTCCTTGCAACCCATATGACCTCGCCTGCAACCCTTCTGTTCTTCCGCTATTATATTGTGGTGTTCGATATGAGAGTTGATTTTTGTTGTTATCGCGGATGTTAAGATTTTTTATATAGTGGGTAGACATGTGATTGGTCTATATTGGGAAGGTTGTGTTGTGTGAGTGGTTTTAGGAAGCATATATGTTATTCCTGTCGCAATAAATTCAAGTATATTCTGTTGTCCTAATACAATATTTGTAAGGGTTTTTGCTATATATTTATGAAATATCGTTAGTTTTTTATACGAAAACTTTTGAATTTTATCTATACCAGGCGACTTCCAATTGTGTAACCTATCAGTAACATTTGCGATATCAGACTCAGTTATCTCCATGAATTCCATTTCATCTATTGCTCCCCACTTAGTTTCTTCTTCTGTTATCCAAGTAGCTTTGTCATTGTGTTGTACTTGTTCTTCCCATATGCTAGGCCAAAACGATTCTAGCTGTTCTTTCGAAGGTATGTCTGTATTGTTGTCTCTAATCGTGATCCCGGGTGGTTTCTGTATGTTCCTGTAGAATATTTTTTCATTCATAGAAAATGTTGCGTTATCAGTTTTGCGCTGTTGTGCTTTTACGTATCTCCTAAGCCTATGAACTTTCAGCGCTAATTTTTGCTTTAACGTATCCAAATACTCTTCAGGTTTTCTATTGTTGCTTTCATGTCTAGTGTGAGTGGGATTAATTTTAAATATGGCTTCAACTCTTTTAACTACTTTTTGTGATCTACAGCCCCTGATGTATTGTGTGAGCCTGCCACAATCTGCTCTTAATTTATCAATATCATTTTCTAGCCTAAGTTGCCATGGTGGTTTTACATGGTCTCTAGAACTAATATTACTGGTTTTTTCAGAGATTTTAAAATTAAGTTCTACATCGGTGACAACCGCTGTACAATAAATTAAAGTATTTATGTCTATCAGTTGTATATCATCAGATAAAAACTGGTTTAATATGTTTTATTAAACAAATTAAGCAAACGGAATAGGTTGGGGCTATACTTGAGTTTTGGCAGTTTTGGTCGTGCTGCTGGATATATTCCAGAATATTGTGTGAGTGTCATTCTAAATTTGTCAAGTATTTCCTGAACATATGTATCTGTTACTGGGTTTGGATCCACAACAACTGTATCAATATCATTCTCTAGCGTTAACGTTATACATTCGGTTTGTGTGGAGGTGTGTGATGTTTGCGAATTATATGATTGAGATTCTACAGGTGTTTGTGATTGAGTGAGTGATTGTTGTCGCTCTGACAGACATTCGTGTGTGTTTTGTGTGTCATTGCTAGTGTCTCTATAATCTTCTTCCTGTGTTAATTGCATTCATACTTCTTTTTTTAATTGATCTATTTCTTCTTGAGATATAAGTATATTCCTAACTATAAACCTTCTTTGGTCTGAGACCTTTGTTCAGAAACTGAAATTTCAGGATACTGTCGCTTAAAAATTGCATGCAATTGTGGTCTGTAGGTGGTCATGTCTGTCTCTAATTCAAAGATTTTCTATTCTAGACTAGATTGACTACGGCAACCTCAAAAGCGTCCCCGACAAGGAGAGTTAGAAAGACCCCCGTCATCTCGTTCTACTAGTGTGTCCATACACTAGCTACATACCACGGGACAATTTTGCTCTAAAGTAGTTAAAGATATTTTTGATGCATTATACAGACATGCAAGTTCAAAAACAATTAGGTAATTATTATATTGTATCAACTGTTCCCAATATACCCCATAACCAAAACGGAACTGTGAGTTTTCATGTCCATCTAAACACATACCTTACAAACTTTTACGTTTATAATATTAGATTACTATTATGCTAAAAATTAGATAGTGTTTTTTAAGGTGGATTAGATGATTGTTTAACTAACCACTTGAATATTCTGTTGAGCTGATCATAAACTGATGTCGCTCAAAATGGTTATGCGCTTTTCTGGTGGTATTTCCTAAAATAAAAACAAATTATTGTGCAATATATCAATTGAAATTAAATAATCCGCTCATATTATAAAACCATGTCCTCCGCCATCAACTTGCCAGAAACCCTACCCGGGAATCGTGTAGTCCATGGCTCTTTATGGGGCACCGGTGTGGGCGTTTGAGTCGCAGCGCGAAGTGTTCCACGCGCGCCTTAAAGAGATGTCAGCAAAATTGTAGGGGGTCCCAGTATACCGATACCCAATACCCGCTAGGGGCACAGGGAATTTCCGAAAGGGAAACCATCCTGGAACACAAAGGGCAACTGAAGGACACAGGTAGATTTATTCAGTATAAACCTCAAATAACTTGTTCCGCTTTAAGATGGAGCGAAAGATGCTCCACCTTAGAGCGGGATAAGTAATTGGAGGCTTACCCACATCAAAAAAGTCTCACACTAAGTTCGTTTTTCTATATTTGTTTGCAATCAACTCAAAAACTACTGAACGGATTTTTAACAGCGGATGAACTTACAAAAGGGTATATAGATGGAATAGAATTAGGTTTTAGTATAGATTTAACTCTATGGACTATTATATCTTCAGATTTAAAGTATTTCTCGAATGTACAATATCGATGTTGGGAAGTGTTTGGAGTGCACGCGCGTTGTCTTCAAAGATCGGTAACGAAGTGGTCACAGATAACTATATATTGAAATGGTCCGAAGTCCGAAGACACGTGTCCCGCATGCCGCACCTCTGGCCGCCGCCGCCGCTTTCCGTTGTGTCACGAGAGCAGCCGAAGATTGCCGAGCGGTCGAAGGCGCTCGATCAACGGGGAAGATAAGATTAGTAAAATTGGTACTTGATTTATTAAAAAAAAAATTGAGCCTCCTCAGATATTTAGTATAAGTATATTACTAAATATCACATACTAAATATCAGAGGAGGCTCAATATTTTTTTTTAAGCTTTGCTTTTAATAATATAAAACTTCCCACCAATACGCACAAAGCGTTTTAGGAACACATTTATTATGCGTACAGCCAAGGAGTGGAATTCCCTGCCGGAGTCTGTGTTTCCTGATAGCTACAACTTAGAGGTCTTTAATTCAAGAGTGAATAGGTTACTTCTAGGCAAGCGTGCTCCATCGTCGACCACATCATCGCTTACCATCAGGTGAGATGGTGGTCAAACGCAAGCCTATCAATAATAATAATAAAAAAAAAAAAACTTGAACAGTAGACAACAACCTTTTTATAAAATTGCATCGCCTAGTCCATCTTGTGAGTTGTTTATGATGCCTCCTCTCTATGTATTTTTACAGGTAGTTAATATGTTTTAATTCCTGCATGAAATTCAAAACGATGTTTGTTGTCACCCTACATAAATAATTTGTAAACAAAACAGAAAACTTACCTAAAAAATGAAATTCCACAACCAGGATACGCCTCACTAGTACAAAACTTTACACAGCAACGTTTGACCATCTTGCACAATATAAACTTAATTAAATAACGTGTTAAAAACTTGTAACAGGTAGAAATACAACTCTATCCCTATGTAAACATCGGCCATATTGTTTATTGATGTCAAATTGAAGCCTCCTGAGTGTAGCCCTTCATAATTTGAAAATTACTACGAATAGCTACTATATCTAAATGAAATCATTATTAAATACAAGAAGAATGCGTATAAAATTTCAGGAAGCATTATTTTGAAATAAATGTTTTAATTGCAATTGATTTTATGTTGCATACCTATCAAAATGCATGAACATGGAATATTTAACGATTACTTGAACAATTTAAAAAATACCATCTGTTTCTAATTTTTTTCTGATAGTAGGTGAGAAAGGGACACAGAGGATTTTGCTGTAGGTACTGTCTTGCTCGGAACCATTTTTCCCTTTTGTGTGTCAATAACAGACATGAACTTACTGTCGATAGAAATAAAGAACACTTTAGAGAGCGTAATGTTTCTTCGTAGTCAATCTAGTACTGTAGGATATATAAAAATCTTTGCTCTAATTTAGTAATGAATAAGTAGGTACGCATGATAAATAAGTTAACCTCTTTGCTCCATCTCATGCGAACTCTAACTTTGCCAGCCTTGGTGGACGCGGGTAAGAAGGTAGATACCTCCCGCGCAACATCCATGGCCGGGGTGAGTTGGATTGAATTTAAACTTGTAATAGGGGGTGACGATGGTATGGATGGTGAGGACCTATTAGAAGGAGTATACGATACTGTGCTGGGACTGTAAGGTTCGACAGGGGTGTTTGTCCTGTTCGTCAGTCTGTCACCATCGTCAGTGGTTTCGGCTTTAGCATCTTTATCGGTGGGAGCCCGCCTGCTCAACTCCTCACCGCCGACGGTTCGCATGCTGTGACACCCAGCGTCAGCTCCAGGTGCGCCCCGACGATCGCCCCCGGGCAGCGGTCCTAAACGTTTACTTTTTGAACGTGTCTCCATGTTGAATGGGTTTCCAGAGCCACGTTAGCCACGCCAGTAATTTCTCATTCGTATGTCCGCCCTCCACGTGATTAGATGGTCAATCAGGACGTGTGGTTGTTTAGGGGGCTTATTATTATTATTATCCACCACATCATCGCTTGCCATCAGGTGAGATGGTGGTCAAACGCGAGCCTATCAATAATAATAAGAAAAATTCGCCGTCCTAGTTGACCCACTCTTGATCTTCACCACATTGTTTACAAGGACGTTATAGAATATAGACCCGATACCACCCTAAAATACCTACCGGTTGTTTAAAGATTTTTGATATCATGTGTTTAGTGCCTTGTGAGTGCTCAAAATTTCCTTCTATTTGAAAATCTTATCTATACCGGAATAGATAAGATCTTTGAACTGAAGGAAAATTTTATTCAATCACTATACGCATTTTGAACTGAGCAGTATTGTACATTGGGTTAATCATCGGATCTAAGGCGTACTTTTCGAGCGTATATCAGTGTTTTGTGATAACCCAAACTGCAAGTGAAAAGTAATATTTAGTGTTAGCGTTTTTAAATTAGTTCTTACATAACTCACTCGTAAACATTTAATTTTATGTCATACAAACCTAAACTAAAGTAAGTAATGACTACTTAGCGTTGCGCAAGCGCGGGTATGCTCTTGCTGCTGCTGGCTACAGTCGGGCAATCATATTGTAGGTACTGAATTTTATTATACCCCCGGGGGTTGGTAGGTTATCAGATTGGAATATGTATATACTTTGACTACACTGCCTGCACCAAGCAGCAGAGGTCACTCAGCATAGCACGTGGTTGTCACTGACTTCTCACGGGTTCTGTTTTTTTTTTTGGTGGGAAATCATCTAATTCCTAGTCTCGCTTTAGGAGACAGAGTGTTAGAATTTTCTAGTCAGATTTATATGCCTTAGGATCGCAGTAGTTTCAAATGTATTAGATGCTCAAGGTTTCGAAATATATTTTTATTCATGAATATATAACGTGGCGATGACAATACGACCGTAAATTAAATTTTTCCGCATTCTCTGGATCACGTGAATATTAATGCGACTATTGGTCGGACAAACTCGCATTTTAACTTATTGTCGTATTGTCGACCCCACGTTGTATAATTTAACCTATTAAGTTAACTAAAATCGTGTATTTGAGATCAGCAGCTGCAATTTTTTTTATCCTTAAGTATTTTTGGCAAATAACTACATAAAACGTCTAATTTACAGATGTCTCACACAGTAGTTAGAGAAAAGCCAACAGCCGCTCAGTTGTACATCGATGGTGTCCTCGATGCCATCCTCGTCGAGCAGGGGGTCACACCGGACCCCAGCACGAGGGCCACCGTGACCTTCTCGCAGATCATGCTCCACTGTCTCAAGGAAAGACCCAACGATGAGTTCATGGTAAATTTTGTGACGATACATAACATAACATAAATTCAGCCTATTAATACGACAACGACGATAATAATTAATTATTGTAGAATAAAGTAGAAATCAAGAAGATAGTGTCCAAAGTTACGAGCGTAATAGTGAGTCCCGAGTGTAGTGAAGGATTCTTAAATATTCGAGAATTTGAAGAACGTTTTCCTTGGGGCATTCCGCACAAACAGTTTACCTATAAAAGTTTGTGAGTCAGTCAGTTTCTCTTTTAATGTTAAAGGAGAAACTGACTGACTGACACAACAACGCACACTCACACAGCTCAAACTACTGGAACTAGGAGCGTGAAATTTTTCATAAAGATATCTTTTAATGTCGAGTTTTATGGCAAGTACTAAGAGAGAATTTTCCAAAATTCACCACTTAAGGGGATAAAACGGAGTCCAAAGTTTGTATGGAGGAACTTATTTTCACGCTGGCAGAAGGTAGTGTAGTGATATCGCTGTAATCTACATCCAGAAACACCATAAGCTATACAATGCGTTCCAAATGAGAACAAGATCGCCCGCCATATTGTGACGTCACGATTTACTGTCAAATCGAGTAAAGATATTTTTAAATATTAATTAATTTATGAAAAAAAATAATTTATTTATGAACTGTGAAAGAAAAAAAATTAATCAGAATCCAGTTCTTCAATTTTACTCATCTCTAAGTTCTTAAATTTTGCCAAAATTTCTTCGATTTGACAGTACGACGAGACGTCAAAACATAGGAATCGGTCCTATTCTCATTTAAAACGCGTAGTACATGTTTGACCTTCCCCATCTGCTAATATGATGTCATAGACCCATATAAAAAGAAGTACGGGCATCGTTCTGTACAAATCGCACTAGCATAAATACCCCTCAATATATAGCCTAAAAGTCATTTTAACGTAACCAGATTTAAAAATTATGTAATCGTATTAAAATCATATGAGCTCGCAAAAATGTTGAAAGTGAAAGTTGGATTATTTTGTTACAAAGTTTTTATTGAGTCATGTTGTTGTTGACATGTAACTTTCCAGTCCTAAATAGGTGTCTCTAAAGCGCTTAATTAAAACCGAACAAATATTAGTACAATAATATCAAATAAGATAAAGTAATTTAAAATTCATAAGTTTTTTATTTCACATAGGCCTACATGGGCACCTATTAAACGTCAGAAGCTAGCTGCACGGTTCCGAATTGGTCGTTTTCTATGGAGAAGAACCGGCAAGAAACTCCATGGTAACAACTCCATGGCATTTAGAAGGTTAAATCTCAAGATAAGATAATCTAGAAAGAATTGTTTTGCACGTCATTATCACAAAATCACAGCAAACTATGACACTCTAGCAACTAACCTTGAGGATTGATGCTGTAATTACTAATCCATCCCCATCAATTACAATTTACAATTAATACTGTATAATTATAAATGTTACGTAGGATCCTTGTACTAGTTACGCTATTATGACAATTATGTAATTATATCCGACTCCCTTAACACGAGAATATCTTACTTACACTATCAATTATGGCTATCATAAACATATTGTGTGTATTGTAGAGAGATGAGGATGTTTACTTGTTGAAGATCATCTCAATCCAATAAAAACTAAATCTTTTCCTGCCTACATTAAATCAAATTAATTAAATTTATTACAGGCTCCATAAATAATATATAACTCGTAGAATATAAAATAAATACAATTCTCAATAAATAAATTAACAACATTGAACAAATTAAATAATCATATTATAGTAAGTAGTCTCTTACATACAATACTACCTATATCTTATTTGTCTGTCACAGTAGTATCGCACATAAAGACAGTCCAACCTACTCGCTATCATTTATTTTTTCAGAATGGTATTACTAAACATACTTCACGTATCTAAAGTTACATTTCGTAAAGTTATTGTTGAATTTTCTTGTCAATAATAATAATTCGCTTTTTGTAATATAGCAATAGCCGATATAACAACTAAATTGATTCGATTTGAAACCTAATCGTATTTCAAAAAAAAATATTCGTCTAGATTTAGTGTCACAGCCCCGTGACGTCACCAGTTCAGTCAGATAGCGTAACAAATTGCCCGGCGGCGCGGTTATTGAGCAATTTCATCTGTTTGCGGCACTCAATGGAAATGAAACTTGAGCAAAAAGAGGACTGTAACGAGTTTTGGCGTGGGATCATATGACGTTTTTAATTGACCTGGAATATAAACTAATCGATTGGACCTGCATTAAACCAACTTTTTTTCCAGTCTGACATATGCTTCGTGCATTTCTAACGCGATTCACTTGCAATAAAACTCATAGAAAAATAAATTGGACTCTGGACCATATTCAAGGATATATTAGATAAGCCTTTTGGTTCGTTTCTAAATTTAATAAAGCTCACCAAGCTGGTGGTGGAAGTATCTTAGAGATGATTATGTTCATGATTATTGTAATGATGATGAACATGTTGAAAACATAGGTGAAGTGGAGTAGCTCTGTTTAAATGTAAAGCATTGACTGTTTGCGAAAAACTCCCTGTTTCCATTTGTATTTTATTCATTCTTAAATAGTTGATGCTTTAATAGTTGTCTTTGTGGCAATGTATGGATCGTCTATCTTTTGTTAGCCATCACAACTAAGCATAGCGGTAGTTTCTGCGTGACAAGCCTTTTTAAAAGAACCGCCCTTACCAATACAGACTAACGGTGCGACCGGAGAAGTGATAACCAACGACCAGCTCCTGAGGCATGCCATCTCGCTCGCACGCACGCTCACAGCCCTGGGTGCGAAAGGGAAGTACGGTATGCTGCTGATGAGAAATCACCAGGATACGGTTGCCGTGTATTTTGCTTCGATGTTCTCGGGAATGATACCATTCATGACGGATCCTAACACTACTGCTTGTAAGTAAAAAACTTTTATTAAGTAGATTTTTTTCCAGCAGTTCTACTTCCATGATGCTCAGAAAATTATCCCACAGAATTCAGTCCATGATTAATCCATTTCTAAAAGAGTTTGATTTATTTTTTTGTTGTCAAGTTCCAGTGTAAGATGATTCGTGTTTTATAAAGTTCAAGGATCAATTCAGCCAATAAATACCCACTATTAGCTACAGGCTTTCTCCAAATGTTGTCACATCAATCATTTTATTCCAGCGACTTTAAAAAAAAATGTTAGTCACCACGTTTTGGTATCGTATTTTGTTACTGAAAACTTCTCTGCATTACCCAAAGGTTGACTAGTAGAAAATGCCTATGGCATTAAGCCCATTTCTGTGCCTTTAGGTACATAAAATATTAAATAAAAAAATTGTTCATAAGGACATTTAACGAAAAAATTAAACATTTTCGCAAATACGAGTATGGACCCAAAATATTCCAAATCTTTGTTGTAATAAATATGAAAACTTTAATTTCAAATATCTTACCAAAAGAGCACTGTAACGTAATATATCCCCACACATTTCTCGGTTGTTTAAGTGTCTTTTAAACTTTTTGATACCTCAAACATACGAGTAAAATAAATTCATACCATTAATTAAATTGGAAGAGGCAAACCACTAGATACAATTTAGGTTACCATATCATGTACAAGACATTATAAAAACGAGTGAGTGAAATTATAATACTGCAACTGTGATAAAAAATAAAAAACAAATCAACAATTTGTTAACCATTGACAGTGATTGTGAACTACTCCTTGTACAGATGAATTGACCCATTTCCTGAAGCTTATCGAGCCAAGCTACATCTTCTACGACCAAGAGTTCCACGAGATTCTTGAAGAGGCGCTGAAAAGCTGTCCTAATCTATCGCCTTTAACAGTTGTGGCTGATCAACCTGGAACCTTGAAGAAGTTTGCCCAAGGGTACAGCGATGAGGTCGAAAATTTTCGGTGAGTAGTCACTACAGTGTTTAGTACTACCGAGCCCATGCCCGGCAGTAATGGTCCTGGAATTAATTACTACATCAGAAAAACTGACGGGAATTTGCTAGTAAACTCGGAGTCACTTATAGATCTACAGCACTTTTTTGAAGTTCACTCCAGTTGCCCTAGTAAACATGAAATGATGTGCTCCTGCATTAAACAGTTTTATGGTGACACTTGGTCCCGAGGCCTATGTCCAGCAGTAGACGTCTTCTGGCTAAAATAATGATGATCATAATGGTGTCCCTCAGGGTTGCTTCAGCAGATATTGATGACACCATAATGTTGTTGCCCACGAGCGGCTCCACAGAAGTACCCAAAGCCGCCATCATGACGCATCGTGGTCTGGTGGCCCAGGTCGCAGCACCGTGGTAAGTTGCCGTGTATAACTAGATCACATCATAAAAATTCAATAAATTGATATTGTACATATTTTTTTAATTATTTGGTCAATTAATATTTCACATTATTGTTTTTATTGTTTTTATTCATTAACTTTGTATTGCGATATTACATACGTCGATGTTAGGCAGATTTAGATAAAGTGACAACGACTGTCAAAACCGACATGATACAATTCGCTTGAGCCATGAGCTGCTGTACTTCGTGTCTCGGGTCCAATCACCGTGCGGGTCAAATATTTGTATGGCCTACGGACAGTTGCTACGTATCTGGATGGTACACAAGTATGTGAGTTTACATGTTCGTGAGTGCATCCACGATTCAAGAGTACTAGTATGGGGCAGTTTAAGTAAATAATAATAAAACAATCAAAAATGGAAATTAACATGCTTTATGTATCGACAGACTTCTCGACAATTGGTATTGCTCATCGGATGTCACTTATTCTAAAGAGGCTTTTCCCTTCCAAAAGCAAAAATATATGAGGTAATTGTAAAATTTCCTACAGTTCGTACCACACGCAGTTTCCAACCCCCACGGCCAGGACTCTGGTCCTCACCAGCATCCACTGGGTGACGTTTACCATTTTCGTCACAACCAGCGTGGCGTTCCACATCCCCATCGTCATGACGCCCAAGAAGGTCACCGTTGAACATGTCATCGAGATAATGGAGAAGTATCGAGTAAGAAACATGAACAATTATTTTAGTTAGTGAGTTTTGTTCCACAAAAGTCTTGTCATAAAATTTTGAACCTTTAATGATGTTCGAATTTTAGAAGTTATAAGTTTAATATTTTCAAAAAATTAAGGTTTTTTTCACTTTTTGGTTATAAGACCATCGACGCCATAACAGCTCAATCCACATAGTAGTGCTGTTTGTGAAATGAGGGTTTACCTGAATTAACTTTTCACATCTGCATACGCTTTCAAAGCGTATCGGCACCGTCATGTTACGTTATGGAGTGACGTGAACAATAAACAGATAACAATCCCGGAAGATTTGCTATCTAAGGGTCTAAACAGACGGACCGCATTTCAACTGCAATCCAACTGCAAATTGCAGTTTAAGTACAGTTTGAATGCAGTTGACACGACTGCAATAGAACTGCAAACCAAATGTGCAAACACACGACTGCAATCGGACCGCACGTTTGGTTTGCAGTTCTATTACAGTCGTGTCAACTTTTTTTTTTTTTTTTTTTTATCTGTTATAAACTAGTACTTGACTGCGATCCCGCCTGATGGTAAGCAGTGATGCAATCGTTGATGGTGAGGCGCACTAGTTTATTAAGAGCCTATTCACTCTAGCCTTGAAGACACCCAAATTATAATCAGACGGAAAGACCGCAGCAGGCAAACTGTTCCAGTCCTTCGAAGTACGCGGTATAAATGACGAGGCGAAACGCTTAGTCCGGACCGTTGATGTTTCAACAACGTAAGGGTGGATACTCGCCGTGCGTCGGTTTGACCGATGGTAGAAATGAGATGGCGGAATCAAGTCATGCAATTCCTGCGCACACTCTCCAAAATGCAATCTGTAAAACACCGAAAGGCTGGCTACCCTACGCCTGTGCTCAAGGCTTTGAAGATTGGTCTTAACCAAATCTGGATCACCAATCAGCCTCTTCGCACGCCTTTCCACTGAGTCCAAAGCTGCCAGGTGGCACTTTGCAGCACCAGCCCATATGTGGCTGCAGTACTCCACACACGATCGGACCTGTGCTTTGTATAACATTAAAAGCTGTCTCGGTGTGAAGTACCGTCGGACTTTTGCGAGAACGCCTAGTTTCCTAGCTGCTACCTTGGCTTTGGACTCAATGAACCGCCCAAAATTGAGGTCGGAGGAAATTTCGACACCCAAGAGCTGAAGGCGGTCGGTACAATCCAATGATACATTCCGAAAAGTAGGAGCCGAGGTGAACGGGCTCCTTTTGGCGGTGAACAGACACGCCTGTGTTTTGGCTGCGTTGAATCCCACCAGATTGGTTTCGCCCCACTTGGAGACTGCCTGAAGCGAGATATTCGTACGCTCTACCATAGCCTCTCGTTCGGACCGGATTTGCTCTTTACTAGCCCGAGCACCTGGCAGGTATCTCTCTACAACTGTGCTATCATCTGCATACCCATAGATACCGGGCATCAGCAGATCATTAATATGCAGCAGGAAAAGAGTTGCAGAGAGCACTGACCCCTGAGGAACTCCGGCATTAGTCGTCATGGGCTCTGATGAGCATCCATCGACAACAACTCGAAGAGACCGTTCTCTCAGGAAGTCTTTTACCCAGTTAATCAGACCAGGAGAAATGCCGTATGCTGGAAGCTTACTCAAGAGGCTAGCATGCCATACCCTGTCGAAGGCCTTCGAGACGTCTAAGGAGACAGCAATTGCTTCCCCATTCTTCTCGAGGGCCTCGCCCCACAAGTGGGTGGCATACACTAGTAGGTCCCCAGTAGATCGATTGCGGCGAAACCCGTACTGTCGGTCACTGAGGAGATCGTTACCTTCTAGGTATGCCATGAGGCGCGAGTTCAATACACGCTCCATAATCTTGCAGAGTATGGAGGTTACCGAAATCGGCCGATAGTTGGTAGGATCGGCACGACTGCCCTTTTTGGGCACGGGTTGCACGTTGGCAAGCTTCCAGGACTTGGGCACTATTCCAGTCCTAAACGAGAGGCGATACAAGCGTGTCAATACAGGAGACAACTCGGGCGCACAAGCCTTGAGAACAATCGCTGGTATACCATCGGGTCCGCTAGCTTTATTCACGTCTAGACGACACAGTGCTCTCAGAACTTCTTTGTTCCTTATGCGAACCTCGGGCATCGAAGTGTCGCAGTGAGGTAGAGTCGGTGGAGTAGCACTGCCAGTATCAAGACGAGAATTATGGGCGAAGAGAGATGCAAAGAGTCCTGCTTTCTCTCTCGCCGAATGAGCCAGTGTTCCGTCAGGTTTAACCAGCGGAGGCAATGTGGGCCGACAGAAGTTCGCTTCGACCGATTTGGCAAGGGACCAGAAAGCTCTGCTACCGGATGGCTGTGCAGAAAGCTTTGTGCCAATATGGTTAATGCGGTCAAAGCGAGCCTTCTTTAGTGCCTTTTTGTAGGACTTGGCAGCACGGACTGCATTCAAACTACACTTAAACTGCTATTTGCAGTTGGATTTCAGTTGAAATGCAGTCCATCTGTTTAGACGCTTAGTAAGCCTTTTTGCGTGCGTTGTTACCTTCCGTATGACGCAGGTCCTCACCGGACTTGGTACGTTCGGGAGGTTCCTGCACCGGATTCGTGCGGAAGTGACGCCCGGGTGTCGCACTGTGCGGAATGCCCGGAGGACACGGTGGAGCACACAGTCGAGGTGTGCCCTGCTTGGGCGGAAAATCGCCGTGCCCTCGTGGGGATCGATCGGCTGCGGAGACCTCTCGCACCGGGCAGCAGTAATGCTCGCAAAGGAGGAGGCCGAACGCATCAGATAACGGCGTTCTCGCCGCCATCGCCGGGATTCCGATCCCGATTTCCGGCCAGCGTAGGCGGGGGCTTGCGGACAGTGAGCAATGGGTAGCTCGCTGTCCAGCCGTCCGGTAACTGTCCGGACCAAGTCCAAGTCGTCGACGGCGCGCACTGTTCCCGCGCGCCTCAAGATGTTGTCAGCAACAGCAGGGCCACCCAGCCGTGTGCTGCCTACTGGGGCCAGGGTTATCGGTAAGGAAACTCGAGCCCCAGTCTGAAGGCTGGAAGGAACGGGGTGGGCTTTTAGTCAGTAAGAGTCTGACACTATCTTCCGCTCCGCCCAAGAGCGGGGGTTGTCATTGGATGATTTATCCCACCATAAAAAAGTAATAAAAAAATTACCGATTTTTTCCAAAACGCGATCTAAGGGTGAGTTGCACCATTTAACTATAACCATAATAAAGCCGTTAACAGTTGTAAAATCGTCGAATTGACCAATAGGCGACCGTTTCACGGCTGGTTATGGTTTGGTTATCGTTATAGTTAAATGGTGCAACTCACCCTAAATGACGTATAGTTTCAGGATTATTACTAGGTTTAAGTCCAAAGGTAGGTTTTGAATTTGGAATTTAGGAATAAAAATTAAGTTTCTGAACTATCTATGGTAATAAAGTTAGACCGACAAAAACCCTAGTTTAAGTATGGTAGCAACTTTGATACTAATATGTATTATTAATATTATTTAAGGCGTTAAAAAAAAATGTTAGAAATGGATATATTAATATGATTGACTTGATGGATCTGGAAGATTTGAATTTTTTTTTTGTATTATTTTGAAATATAATTTTAATGATTGACAAAAACAAGACCCGTTACTAGGCAACCACACAGATTAGACACCACAACTCTTGTGTTAAAGCTAGTACTAAGTGTCCCCGCATACGGCACACAAAAAAAGCCACTTATAGCTTCTTTTGGTGGCGGCCTTTTTATATGGCTCGTGTGCGGCGGTGCAGCCACAGAAAGAGCTGGAAACTGCGTTTAGCTTCTCCGGCCACAATCTGTCGCGCGTTTCAGCTTTTGTGGCCGCTTCTAGCTTTTTTTTGGCCCGTGTGCGGGGACACTAAAGAATTTTTTTTGTAATATGACGAATACAGTAATTAGAGACACACTAGAAAGACAATGAGAGAGCGAACGGAACGTTCGCTTGGGGTTTAAGGGGCCGGCGGAGGATGAATTTCCATACAAACGTAATACCACGCTCATTTGCAGTTGGAGCATATATCCAACATATTATGATGATATTCGGTTAAAGACAATATTTATCTAGGTTCCTACGTCGAGAATATTAGAAATATTGTTATTTTTAATACAAGAAAAGCCAAATGGCATGTTTTGCCATTTACGCTATAAAAAAGTGCGAAATACAATTTGCTTAAATTTCTTTTTGTTTTTTTAAAAAAGAAAGACGTAGGAACCTAGATAAATATTGTCTATAACCAAATATCATCATAATATGTTGGAAATATGCTCCAACTGCAAATGAGCGTGGTATTACGTTTGTATGGAAATTCATCCTCCGCCGGCCCCTTAATGAATTAAGTCAGTTGCGCTTAGCTTACTTTTCAAGGCAAGGATGAGACGAAATGATCTTCATCCAAGTTGGTCATCCAAAGAGATGAGAAAATTTAAAAAATATTTGACTTCCATGGGTAAAACTAATTCGGAATTCAAAAGTTTTTATTTCACATATTTATGCAGCACACGGGCACTTATGAAACGTAAAATTTTGGTACCTAATATTCATATCACTTTTCTTAGACTTTGACATGTATAAAGTATTTGGATCAATGTGTAGGTATGTAGGATAAAGCAAAAATCAGCGATTACGACTGTCACAAGTTCTTAATCATTAGAATTGGTGATGTGACATTTCGATACCAGATGTCAAATATTTTGAACTATTCGTCAATATTTATCTGTGATAAGGTATAATTTTATCAGACTCTTAGAATTGCGTAGCGAGTGTTTGGTCTTTGGACCCAAACGCGTAGCTTCATAGACGCGAATTTGAAAAGTTGATATTGAATTTTCCTTTGTGTGGTTATGTGAAGAGAAGGGACAAAACGCATTAAAAGAGTTTTGGGTATACTTGCGGACAGATGAACAAGGAAAGGGAGGCCAAAGAAAAGATGGATGGATTGAGTGAAGTATGATATGAAAGAAAAGTCAGTGATAACGTGACGGTTGACAGAATAGAATGAAAGAATGGGACAAAGGCAAGAAGACGATGACACGCAAAAAGGCTTATTAAGCGTCTAAACAGATGGACTGCATTTCAACTGCAATCCAACTGCAAATTGCAGTTTAAGTGCAGTTTGAATGCAGTTGACACGACTGCAATAGAACTGCAAACCAAACGTGCGGTCCGATTGCAGTCGTATGTTTGCACATTTGGTTTGCAGTTCTATTGCAATCGTGTCCTCCGGGCATTCCGCACAGTGGCGACACCCGGGCGTCACTTCCGCACGAATCCGGTGCAGGAACCTCCCGAACGTACTAAGTCCGGTGTGGACCTGCGTCATACGGAAGGTAAGGACGCCGTAAGGTCTTTCCAGCTACGCCTCAAAGAGGGGACTTACCGCCATAATTGTGGCGGTCCCTTTCTGTATAATTTTGATAGTCTTTAATTTGATCAGCAGTGGACCCTATTTATACTTTTATTTTAGCCCACATGGACCTACTTTACTCCTTCGTTCGCTGTATACCTGGTAGCTTTGGTGCGACCCGATCAGTTGAGCTCCATTGAAACTATGATCCTGCTGGGTTCACCACCCACTCCGGAACTAATGGCTGCTCTACAAGTAAGTGTATCGTTCACATGCTATATACGACCAAATAAAATTAAGTAGCAAAATTCCACAGACATTCTATGAAATCGTGCTTGCTAGATTTAATTTGAGCTTATATAGGTACAATTCTCAACTGTTTTTTTTTGGTGGGAAATTACCCAATGACATTACCGCTCTATGAAGAAGTGGAATGGCGTGTCTGACTTTAACTGACTAAAACCACACCTGTGTCTTTCAACTGACCGTTGTATTTTAGGATCATGAGTTTGCTTTTCAGAAAATCCCCGCGGCCATCAACCCTGCTGGCCCCTAAGGTTCGAGTTCGGCCGATTGGCCGGTAATCGATATCGGACAGCTGGACAGTGAGCTACCCATTGCTCGTCATCCTACCTTCCACGCCTATTTTGGCTGGTAGTTGAGAGTTGGGGTCGCGACGGCTAGGGCGTGAAGATGTCTGTTCCATAACGCGTAACGTCGTCTACTACGCTTGCATAACTGCTTCGCTTGGACGATAGCCTGATCCAGGAGAGAATTGGCCATTCTGAGAATTAGTCTTTCAAATAATAATTAGTCTCTCAGAGAATACGAAATGAAGAGAAAATGTCTTTTTGCAACTCAGTTGACATTTTCAGAACTAAGCATTTGGCGTCTAAACCCTACAATGTTTATTACCAAATGTAAAAAAACATACAACTGTTATTGAATTAAGACAATTTTTTTAGGAAAAGCTACCAAAAACCTGCCACCTATGCGATGGATATGGCACTACGGAGACACAAGGATTTATCACGATTCCGGACAGAGAAGCGCCGCTGAAGAGCAACGGACGGCCGTTTAATTTTATGCATTACAAGGTAGGTTTTTGTAAACTATTTTTTTTATTTTTTTTTATTGTTGATAGGTTCGCGCTTGACCGCTATCTCACCTGATGGAAAGCGACGATGCGGTCGACGATGGAACGCGCTTACCTAAAAGAAACCTATTCACTCTCGACTTAAAGATTCCCGGGTTGTAGCTATCAGGAAACACAGACTCCGGCAAGGAATTCCATTCCCTATCCGCACGCACAATGAATGTGTTCCCAAAACGTTTTGTGCGTGTTGGTGGGATATCCACCATATACCGGTGGCGCTTAGCCGTACGTCTGGTAGTCCGATGATGAAACGGGCTAGGCGGAATTAGGTTATGCAATTCCGACGCACACTCCCCGAAATGCAACCGGTAGAAAACCGACAGGCTAGCAACTCTGCGTCGATGCTCTAGACTTTGAAGCCTCGACTCGACGAGTGTATCATCGCCAATTATCCTTCTGGCTCGCCTCTCAATTGCCTCAAGTGCATCAAGCTGGTATCGGGCAGATCCGTCCCAAAGATGAGAGCAATACTCCATACACGATCGAACTTGCGCTTGATAAAGTTTGAGCAGCTGTTCCGGCGTGAAGTACTGTCTGACCTTTGCGAGAACTCCCAGCTTTTTTGCAGCCAGTTGAGCCTTTGCTTCGATGTATGGCCCGAAGTTGAGTGTTGATGTCAGCGTAACACCAAGAAGGTCAAGATGGTCGGTTATCGGCACGGTTACACCCCGGAAAGTTGGAGCAGGACTGAATTGGCTCCTTTTAGCGGAAAATAGACCCGCCTGGGTTTTTGCAGCGTTGAACCTGACCAAATTGGCATCACCCCATTCGGAGACTGCCTCTAAGGACAAGTTCAAGCGCTCAACCATAGCCTCTCGAAGAGACTGGATCTGTGACCCACTAGCTTGCGCGCTGGATATGTAACTCTCAGCAACAGTGCTGTCGTCTGCATACCCAAAGGTACCGGGCTTAAACAGATCGTTTATGTGCAGCAAGAATAATGTTGCCGAGAGTACTGACCCCTGAGGGACCCCGGCATTAATAGCCATTTGATCAGACGAGCAGCCATCGATAACCACTCGGATGGACCGGTTATTCAGGAAGTCTGCGATCCAAGCGATTACAACTAGCGATTTCCAAAAGCTTTAACAGTTCATTCAGTTCAATATGAGTCTACCGTACCGAGTTTAATATCAATGATCGTCATTGATTGCAGCCACGCGCTATATGGGCAATGCAATCTGGATGTGAAGTTTCACCATGCTATCATAATATGATAAATATTTTCAAGCTTAATTAAATAAATATTTGACGGCTTTTGAACCCCATCGGTAATATTAATCGGACTTGTAATCTCGAAATGCGATTTGTAATATGAAGTGATTTGTCGAAAAAAGGGTATAGACATTAGTTACAAATCAAATCACTTAATCTTAGCACACCTTCAGGCCAGCAACTCTCTGTACCAAACTATAGTTATCAGCTTAATGTTCCCCACTACAAACGTAGCGAATGCTTAGCTGACCAACCGACTAATCAGAGCAAAGTTAACAGAGTTACAACATACATATATACATATACAACATACGTATGATCAATTGAGTAACTATAATACAAAAGTGCTTACAATTAACTGTAAATAAACATTTTGTTGCTACCAATTATTATTTATATAAACTGAAATACCTATAAATGATTACTATAACTAAAGTCTATAACGGTTTTTTTTTTGTAGAAAATCATCCTATGACTTCTCCCTCTCTAGAGTAGAGCACGAGGGCGTTTAAGACTTCTTCTGACTAAAAGAGCACCTACATGTTCCTGCTTTGCTTTCCAGGACCTTGAAGTCATGGCCCCAATGGGCTTCCATCTATCGCCTATGTATAAAAATTGATCCATTTAGGACTATATTCTTAAAATCATTACAATAGTACATAATATGATGCAATACGTTCAGGCGTTGATACATAACCGATTTACAATTTATTATACATTAGCTTGCAATGTAGGAGCAGGAAGTAGCTTCAGCTTGGTTCAAGGACTCAGTCAAAGACATCTCATCAGCGACATAACGCGACATGTTGACAGCGTATGTCAATCTCGAACATTTATTAGTACTTTTCTGTTCTTCTCAAGTGTGTATTTCTATACAAGTCGACAGAGTCACAACATTGTGAACTAATAGACTAGAGCTAAAAATACATTTTTACTCCTCAAAAGCATTACATTTATATAGTTGTCACCATATATTACGTAGTCTTTTTTTCAATTCATAAATATATGTCGTGTGTTTCTGGAAACTATCCTCATTCATATATATATTTTACTTGCTTGTGACCACGGTTGCGTGCATGGGAAATGAAAAAATCCTTAGGGAACACATTCTCAGGATAAAAAAAAATGACATGATATATCCTTGTACCGAATTTTATGCAACCGGACAGCTATTCGAACATGAAAAGTAATAAATAGAATTGTGTTAAAGTGATTTATTATAAGTGATAGTTCTCGACTTAAAAAAGATGAAATTATATGTAACGTAAAAGTTTCTTGAAATTGAATGTCGAATAATATAAATTAATTTCTTTACTCGAGATAAAAAAAAGTGCGGTTACTAAATTGACAACCAGTGAGCTTATCTCCTTATTATCTCATTTTCATTTCATAATGCCCATTTTATGAAACTTTACCAGTCTCCCGTTCATCTGAACGAGATCTTAATATATGAAATTTTCAGATAAAATCAGTAAATACATATTACTATCTTGCTAAAAGAAGTTCTATCTAGTGAAGGTACATTAACAAGGACTATCCAGAGAATATTAAAGTATTTCTTTAGACATAATGTAGAACTTCATGCGGCCGTAAAAGTAAATGTTCGTTTCCAGATCGTCGATGACTCGGGACAGGAGCTGGAGGGTGCTAATCAAACCGGAGAGCTGTGGATTAAGAGCAGCTGCACTATTAAGGTGATATTAATGAATCACTTAGGTACTCTCGAGTTAACGTCAGAGTTGTGTTTAATACTTGTCAGCATGCCAGGTAGCCTTGCACTTATTTTTGACATTGTGAACATAATTTTGGTTGTAAATTTTCTGTGATGTACGCGTAAGTATAAATTTTTAGGATTCCGTACCTCAAAAAGAAAAAACGGAACCCTTATAGGATCACTTTGTTGTCCGTCTGTCTGTCTGTCTGTCAAGACCCTTTATTTTGGGAACGCGTGGAAGTATCGAGTCGAAATTAAAACCATATATTCAAGTCTGTGGCGCCTTGAAGATGTGGAAAAATCAAACTTCTAAGTTACCAAAAAAGAAAAAGACACGGCCGTTTATGCCGCAAAAAACCTATGTTTTGACACTCACAAGAGAATCAAAATTCAAAGGGTACTTCCCATTGACCCAGAATCCTGAAATTCAATCAAGGTCTTATAGTACAGGTATAGGAATAAATCTGAAAACAGTAAATTTATTGTTACATCTCCTCGTTTTTTTTATAAGTCGAGGAAATAACGCAACTAATTTGAAGTCTTTAATATTGCTTTCATTCTCTGTTTTCATGAATGTTCCCGACGGGCACAAGGTATCAATTACATATAAATTTTTATTAGTTTGGAAATGATTTATACATGGTTCCATTTCCTAATTTATTTTTTATATCCTATATCGCAAACTTTTTATCTTTCATCGGCTTGAAAAAGAGTTTTGTTTTCAACCAGCAATGCTCATAGGGAAGTAAGTTTTTTGCCATATTTTGGGAAACTAAAAAAATAATAATAAATCAGATACTTATGAATTTTTGTCTAAGGTGTTTTCATTTTTTTTTATAAGCGAATGACTAATATGATGAAGTATAACTAAAAATAGTTTCTTGGACGAATAATTTCGTAATCCCTCTTTCCAAAACTGTGGATTTAGGTACGTATATATACATTCTCTTTTGTTAAAGTTTACGTTATAGTATCTGTAACAAATTATTATATTGTTTTTCTTTTTATACATAATATTATCATGCAAATAATGAATATGAATAGCACTACACTGTTACACCGTAGAAAATACTAGCTGTGTATATTTTTTATGGTGATGGAGTAGTTTTTTCCAAGCTGTGATAACTGTGACTACGGTGATTTTCAAATAATATTCTGACAGGGTTACCTGAAGAACCAAGCGACTTTTGACGAGACCTTCACTCCCGATGGTTGGTATAAGACCGGGGACGTATTTCACTTGGACGAGAACCACCGACTCTTTTTCGTGATTCGAAAGAAGTTCAGCTTTGAGTTTAGGGGTTACGAGGTAAGATCTTTTCACTCTCGACTTAAAGATTCTATAGATATCTAGTCTTGCTAATAATATTGTTCTAAAGAATTTTTTTTTTTCCTTTGCTTACAACATTGATTACTGTGGCATCTAGTTACCAATAGAAACACGCACCCTCTCCGTAGAAAAATGTTCACAGCCATTCTTACAGATTATTTTAAGGGCCATACATCCAACGGATTAAATGACACTAATTTTCAACTTTGATGAAGTCCAAAACGTTCGTTTCAAGCCACGCTTGGATCGAAGGAGCATTATGACCTTTATACACATATTTTATTTATTATATCATATCAGTAGACGCAAAGAAAAATACATACTTTATTTCCACCTAGCAGTGGGACATAATGGCCTAACTAACTGATTATTTTTGTAGGTAGCGCCGGAAGAAGTGGAGCGAGTGATTAGCTCAGTACCAGGAGTGCATGAAGGTGTAGTGTGTTTGTCTGACAATGGACCGGTAGCTGCCGTGGTGTTGGAGCCTGGAGCTAATGTAACTAGGGAGCACATAAATAAGGCTGTTGAAGGTAAAGCTTTTTTTATTCACTGACATAAATAGAATTTTATCAATAAAGGTAATAACGACGATAACAAGTCAAAAAAAAAAACACAAAAATGCGGTTGAGATACACTACGTGAAGGTCATGAAATCAATAAATTTGATTTTCGGCAATTGTTATAGCTGATAGAATTCTTTGTTTAAAACTTACAAACCGATTTATTAAAAAAAATACAATGAAATGGAATTACAAATATATGTTATAATATCCAACCATCTGCTACGTACAATATAAGTTGTTGCAATATACTTTTCAATTCCTGAACTTTAGTGTTATTGAAACCGATCAAATAAAGTGTGGAACCAAAATTGCTTCTTAAAAAGTAAAGTAAAAGCAGAGGAAAAAATATTACAGATAACTTAATGCAAAAAAATAAATGAAAATAAAACTATTTTGATTGAAAATGAGAACAATTTTGATTGAATAGTACTGTGGTTTAGTGTATTGGTTTTGGTGATTGTTATTTAATCGGTTATTGTCTTAAGTAAACGTAGGTACATGGTCCAAGTTTTGCTACTACAAATCAGCAAACAACAGCTGTTAAACCTTTATGATAAAAGTTATTTATACATATTATTGAGTAAGTATTTTATACACCTGATAAATTGTCAATACATAAAGAGCCACCACGTACATTTATTTCATTAATACTACCATGAGATATGTATGTAAAAAAAATCTGATTCTAGTTTCAAAATCGCGACAAGCAATAATGTATATCTTAATTATTACCAGCTCAAAATATTTGCATTACGAATCCTCAAAGAAAGCTTTATCTATAAAATTCAGAAACTTGTCTCTAAAACAGGTAGAGTTCACATATTAGAGATTTTTTATAAGTCAAACCTTCTATTGTGGTTTAAGTTTCGGAAACATCTTCTCTGCCAAGAATAATTTCTTTGACTTTAAAAATCAACCCATCTTTGCTGTTAAAGTTTATATTCTTTATTATTCTTCTATCTGCTCAGAAAACTTCGTACAGTTTATGTACCATTCCAATCAAAAATGAACTGTCTGTCTTCAATTTAAAGTAACATTTCTTTTGTCTCGTTGCAGCTACTCTAAGCGACTACAAGCGCCTGCACGGAGGCATCGCGTTTGTGACATCACTTCCTCAAACACACTCCGGCAAGCTCAAGAGGAAAGAGTGCAATACATTGATTGCGAACCTCCTCAAAGCAGGAAAATGTTATTAGACTGCTGGGATTTTAACTTATTAAACAGTGTTTTGTTTCAATATTTTGTTTGTTTTTTTTTTTTGTAATTACCTGGAGTAAATTTTTTTTTTTTTACATAAATGTAATAATATGAACTCACGCTTGTATGTAGGCTATAAAAAAACTCTCTCTGCTAACGGTATTGGCTAGCAGAGAGCGTTACTTTTACTCCCGTAACGAGCACATTTCTAAAAAACATTAATGTGCTCAGTAAATCTATTTATGGTACCTACTTGGGTAGAATATGTACAATGATGTACAGGCAATGCAATGCCAAAAACTATATTTAATATTAACTTAATTTGATAAAATCACAACGTGTACATGGACATAGAATACATAGGAAGTTTTAACGATCTCAATTACCGTTATAAGTTATAAGTGTCCCCAAAATTTCATAAAAGAAAATAAATTAAATATGATTTTTGACACTAGACTTCTAAATTTTACTAAAGCAGCTGCCACAAAATGTGTGAGAAATATTTTGTGTCTGACTCAAACTTCTAGAAAAATGTAGCTGCTCTTGAGCTTGGATACCTAATATCTACCACATTCTTTCCACATTGTAATGACATGAATACCCGTACATTTATACTTAGTACATCGCTAAAAGTTTTAAATACAGTGTTAAGATTATAACTATATTGGAGACTAGTTTCTTTTCCATGGAAAACTTACAAACGTAAAAATAAAGAAACAAAATTGACTTTTTAATTAACTAAAAAACTTTTAACTAGTTAAAAGTTTTTTTCTGATTAATCAATTAAGAACCAATAAAAAGCTTTTGGGAGAAGTTACATGAATCGTCAAATTACTGTGTTACGTTTTTTTTTACAGTTGGTTGGATTGGAGTTGGTAATATACATATTTTGGTAGGTAGTGCCAGGGCTTGAAATACCGTTAAAAATATGGTATCGTTACCGCCTTTCGATGCAGATATCGTTATCTAATAAATAACGTTACCATATTTAACGTTAAATCTGGCACATTTTAACGTTAAACATGTGTAACGTTAAACGACTACGCTATCGTTAATTTTATCGTTCTGAGTTAGTTTTGTTTCCGTCGCTCTCGTCCAATCGCAACAGTTAACATTTTGTAGTCACTATCAGAAATTGTCATTCTAGTGAAATAGATTTAACAAAATGAGAAAAATAATTAAATTTACAATATCTACGATTACAGTGTAGCACCTGAATGGCGACACTTGGGGGAGGCTTATACCCAACAGTGGCCATAGGTCATTATAGCGAGAGGAGGCCTATGTCCAACAGTGGGCATCACTCATTATAGCGCCTAGGTGGTGACACTTGGGGAGGCTTATGCCCAACAGTGGGCATAGGTCATTATAGCGAGAGGAAGCCTATGTCCATCAGTGGGCATCAATCATTATAGCGCCTAGGTGGTGACACTTGGGGAGGCTTATGCCCAACAGTGGGCATAGGTCATTATCGCGAGGGGAGGCCTATGTCCAACAGTGGGCATCAATTATTATAGTGCCTAAATGGCGACTCTTGGGGAGGCTTATGCCCAACAGTGGGCATAGGTCATTATAGCGAGGGGGAGGCCTATGTCCAACAGTGGGCATCAATCATTATAGCGCATGAATGGCGACACTTGGGCTATGCTTATATCCAACAGTGGGCATAGGTTATTATAGTGCCTAAATGGCGACTCTTGGGGAGGCTTATGCCCAACAGTGGGCATAGGTCATTATCGCGAGGGGAGGCCTATGTCCAACAGTGGGCATCAATTATTATAACGCCCAGGTAGTGACACCAAGGGAAAGCCTATGGCCAACAGTGGGAATAGGTCACTATAGCGAGAGGACACTTATGTCCAACAGTGGGCATCAATCAATAAAGTGCCTAAATGGCGACTCTTGGGGAGGCTTATGCCCAACAGTGGCCATAGGTCATTATAGCGAGAGGAGGCCTATGTCCAACAGTGGGCATCGATCATTATAGCGCCTAAATGGCGACACTTGGGGAGTCTTATGCCCAATAGTGGGCATAGGTCATTATAGCGAGAGGGAGGCCTATGTCCAACAGTGGGCATCAATCATTATAGCACCTGAATGGCGACACTTGGGGTATGCTTATGCCCAACAGTGGCCATAGGTCATTATAGCGAGAGGAAGCCTATGTCCAACAGTGGGCATCAATCATTATAGCGCCTAGGTGGTGACACTTGGGGAGGCTTATGCCCAACAGTGGGCATAGGTCATTATCGCGAGGGGAGGCCTATGTCCAACAGTGGGCATCAATTATTATAACGCCCAGGTAGTGACACTAAGGGGAAGCTTATGGCCAACAGTGGGCATAGGTCACTATAGCGAGAGGACACTTATGTCCAACAGTGGGCATCGATCATTATAGCGCCTAAATGGCGACACTTGGGGAGTCTTATGCCCAATTGTGGGCATAGGTCATTATAGCGAGGGGGAGGCCTATGTCCAACAGTGGACGTGGCTGAAATGATGATGATGATGATGAACCTCCCGATCTTATCATGTCCGGTGAAGACCATGCAGGTGTAGGTAACATGAGAAAGTCAAAAGTAACGTAAAATATTTTTAAAGTAAAGGGCAATAGCTAGTTATTTATAGTGATTGTTTTAAACCTGTTTTTATTTGACAACTTTATACGTTTGAGCGAGATGACTACAGAAAAAGTAGGAGAAATCGGAAGGTGCCAGCTCGCTCGGACTCGCGCGAATCGCTTAAGCGAGTAGACAAACAATCCTCCTTTTCTTACGCCCCATGTTGAACTTTTCGTAATCGTTACTCAAAACACAATAACTAAATCAGCTGTAGTAGATAATCTAAGTTGAAGTAATAATTCGCGAGCGGGTTCTGTAAGCGCGTCTGACTGCCATGAGAGTTGAGAAGACGACAAACGAAATGGCAACAGCGCGTCAGAGGGGCGCGCACCGCCACCATCACCCGCCGTGCCACGCCGGCGCCCGGCCTTGGAGAAAACGGCAACGTCGCATAAAATAACCAAAATATACCGTTTACTTGGTACCGCTATTTTCACAATAACATTAAAAATACCGTTAATTTTTAACGCAATTTTTAACGTTCTTATAATGTTATGTTACTAAGTAACGCTACCAAATCATACCGATATGCAAGTATCTCTATGGAAATACCGTTACTTAACGTTATTTTTAATGTGAATTGGTAACGTTTTCAAGCCCTGGTAGTGCGACCTCGTGTAGTTCTGCTGATACTCGAACAAATCAGATACAAAGCACAAAGTAAGTACGAACCTGCAGAACATAACAAACATAATGATGACTATGAACAATACCCGCCTAGGGCCTCCGTCTGAAGGTTTCTGGACCCCCTAGGTTGGGCAGGAGCCGCTTGAGGGCACGCTTTAGCCCGATCAAGTTTGGGAGCTAAACATCAGAAGTGTTCCTTGAAAATCCACTGGCTGCTGAGAACGAGTCCCAGGTCGTTCTCGTTATTTGGGAACCCACTAATCGCGCGTTCAGGGTCATGAAAACACATGGCCTCAGACTTGTGCAAAATTCGGCTTTGTGAGACGGATATTTTTATCTTTAGGGCATATAGAGCTCATTTCTTCCATTATGTAAAGGACATGTTTTAGAGGCGGAGAACTTTAAATTAAAACAAAGTACAGAAAAATGTAGCGTAGAATGAATGAAATTGGCTTTAATTGAGAGAAAATTTAATGACATGCTATCCTTTGAATAGAATTTCCTTACTTTCTGCAAAATGATAACATTTAATTCAATTCAATTCAATTCTTTATTGCTATATCACATGTGTTACATAAGATGACAAAATAGTTATATAAGTGCACATGGACCCTGTCGGGCACAGCAATGTCATACATGAAGTAGGTAGAAATACAATTTGGGAACAAAGTTAAAACATAGAGAAAAACAAAAAAAAAATTAAAAATAAATCGGATATACAAATAAAATAAAAAGTACAATAATAAGTAATAAGATAAAAAAAAGAATAATAATAAAATGTCAAAAAAAAGAAAAAAATCATGTCATAAATGTCAAAGTTAATTCCTTCATTAATAAAAATAAATCCATTTTAAATGTCAAAATAAATTCATTACAAATAGCAAAAAAAAATAATAATAATAATACAATAATGTCAAATAGTAAATTATTACAATGTCAAAATAAATTCATAACAAATGTCAATAAAATTGAAATCATAACAAATGTCAAAAGGGAAAAAAATGATAATGTCAAAAAATAAAATAAAAAACAAAAAGTAAATTATTACAGTGTCAAAATAAATTCATAACAAATGTCAAAAAATAAATAAAATCATAACAAATGTCAAAAGGAAAAAAAAAATTATAATGTCAAAAAATTAAATAAATATCATTGCAGATGTCGAAATAAATTCCAATAAAATAAAATCTACAAAACATAAAACTGACATGGAAAAAATGACAATATATGAAGAAAGTATTTAATCATCGTTAAAGAATTCATTTACCGAATAATAGCATTTGTCAACTAGCAGTTTTTTGAGTCGTTTAATAAATATTCTATCACTTTTCTCGGTTTTGATGTCATTCGGTATTTTGTTGTATATTTTTATGGAGCTTATGTGAGGACTCGAACTATGTAGTTTTAAGTTTGATGGAGGTATTACAAGCATGTTTTTAAATTAAGAATGCGGTGCGTATCGGCGAGGTTGGTCGGTTATTTTTTTATAGAAATTAGGGTTCTGTGTCACAAATTTACAGATTTCTAGAATGTAAATTGATGATAATGTAAGAGTTTCTAATTTACGAAAATGCGGTCTACAAGTGTCATCATTATTAATATTTACAATTATTCGAAGACATTTTTTTTGTAAGATAAACAAGTCATTGCTATCTACACTGTTTCCCCAGAGGATGATACCATACGAGAGCCATGCGTATGCATACGCATAGTAAGCAGACAGGGCAGTTTTAAGATCGGTTGATTTTTTAAGTTCACGTAATGCATAAATAAAGCTAGATAATTTAGATTTAATTTTCTGTATATGCGCTTTCCAGGTCATATGGATATCCAAATCCAGTCCTAGCAGGGTAAAAGTATCAACGCATTCCAATTTTATGCCGTCAAATGCAAAATTAATATTTAAGGGTTTTTTTTGGCGAGGCCTAAATTGCATTATTTTGGTTTTTGAATAATTAAGTTCTAGATTGTGGTCTTTTATCCAATTTTGTATATTTTTCATAATGTTATTTAAATTAGCATTTAATTGTTGCGAGTCAATACATGAAGTAATTAAAGAGATGTCATCGGCGAACAGTACGCACGAATCTGTCATTATCTTAGGGAGGTCGTTTATATAAATCAAAAAAAGCAGACATCCGACCACACTACCTTGCGGAATAGAATGTCCAATGCAAAGCCCATTAGAACGTATTCTGTTTAATTCTCCAGTAAATTCATCCAAATGTTCTATTTCTACGAATTGTTCCCTATTTTGTAGGTAAGATGTAAACCATTTATGTGTTATTCCTCTTATACCGATACCGTACAGTTTGTCAAGTTGTATTTTATACTGCACTTTGTCATATGCCTTAGTCATATCAAGCAAGATACCTATCGCGTATTTTTTATTATTTAAAATGTTCAGTATTTCTTGCGTGTATTTATAAGTTTAGTACCCTGTAACTGGCTTAGTGAGTTATTAGGTGTCAATTACTTAATTTTTTAATAGATTTTTGGCAAAGTGTTGGTTTGTTCAGTGCCGTGTTAGTTTGCGTCTTTGAAAAGTTATCAAATCTCAAAAATCTTATCTATCAGATATGTTAAGCTGAAGGAAAATTTTGTCAGTAGTTGCAACTGCATATTTCAGCATTCTGCATTTTCAAAATTTAATATAATAGCACCAAATATTCAAATTACTGATAAGTATTCTCTTCACCTCCTGGGCTCTCCAATTTTCGATGAAAACTTTCCAAAATTTATTGAGCAGAACTGAGACTTTTCAAAATTAACATGCATTCGGCTTTTACACTTATTCGATACTGTTGTTTTGGACCAAAATTTACCTTCGCTCCTCCCATCTTTGGAAGCACCCACAACTTTTGGAAAAAGTCGATCAAATTATTAGGAACACTCTTTCTTCTATCTTAAATGTGACCTTGGATGACCGAGCGTGGCAGCAAGCTACGCTTCCCATCCGAATGGGGGGCCTCGGCGTCCGCAAAATTGCAAGTATAAGTTTGCCAGCATTCCTCTCCTCGGTGCACAGTACTGATACGTTAACCAGGAATATTTTATCTTCCTCACTGGTTGATGTTGTGGTACCTTGTTTGTCCGATGCGTTGAATGCTTGGAAAATGGCTTGTCCGAACACGGATTTGCCTGACAACGTGGCCACGCAGAGCCGGTGGGATGTGCCGCTCTGCAGTATTATACGTAACAAACTAATTAATACGTCTTCAAATACTGCTGAGCGTGCGGCTCTGCTAGCTGTGGGGGAATGGGAGTCGAGCTTATGGCTTCAGGTACTCCCGTCATCTACCATAGGCACTATGATGGATGACGCCTCGTTTCGGCTCGCAACCTGTCTACGCTTAGGCGCACCTTGTGTTGCTCCACATCGGTGCCACCGCGGCAAAGCTATCGACAGTCTCAGATATGTCTTCGTTCTCTTGAGTAACCTGGCCAAGTACATCCACGAATATGAGACTACAGAACAGCGGCAAATTAGAGAAGGTACACGTAGAAAAGATATTAAGTATAATAAAATACAACCGCATTTCAATATTGTGGAACACAGTCCACAATATCAATCAGTCAAGTTGTTTAATAAGCTACCTCTAGATATAAAAAGCACTATCTACACTAATACTTTTAAAACCCGGCTTAAGGATTTCCTGTTGAATAGGTGTCTATATTCTGTTGATGAATTATAAATGACCTTTAATGATTATTAGTATTTGTATTATTACTTTATTGAATTGGATTTGTTGAATTATTATTATTTAATTTGATTTGTTTAATTATTGTTTTATTGAATTAGATTTGTTGAATTATTACTATTATTGAATTGTATTTGTTGTATTACTATAGAATTGAATTGCTGAATTATTATTGAATTGAAAATGTTTAATCTGTTTATTAATTATGTGATTCAGATACAAGATTCTTGTTATTGAATAAATGACTATGACTATGCTGCCGTCTTAACGAAAAGTGCAATAACTAGGTTAAACCTGATTTCGAGAAAAACGCGGTTAAAGATTTTTTTTTTGTTTTGTTTGTATCTCCATCACTATACATGATATTGAGTTGAAACTTTCACTACATGATATGTAACAATGTAGAGAATATTACGTGATACTTAATTTTTGTTCCCCCATTTATCCCCGCTATAAAAATCAATAAATACTATAATGTTAAGTATTATTACTATTTAGAAATAATGTTTACTAGTCATAACCGCAATAAGTAACCTATTTATTGCACTAATGGTTAGGAAACCAACATGATGCATTTTTAAGTAGCAATGAATATTTTTTTTATGAACTGTTTCCTAACCAAAGATGTATTAAGTTACTTATTTATTGCAGTTTTCATTAGTAAGAGACAAGTCTAAAACGACAAAGTTGTAATTTGTTACTATTAGAAAAACAGAGGTGTTACATAAATACATTTTATGTCAAATACGAATAATGAATAGAAGCCTGCAAAACTTTATTTTTCTTCCTCTCACCGATCTACTATGAAACTGTCTTCGGTAAAGCCAAGTCTACTCATTATATCTGTGTTCAGATGTGTTTAAAAAAAATAAGGTTTCAGTTAAGTAATAGTTATAAATATAAAAAATAATTATATTAAATAGTTTTAATTTCAAACTAAAAAAGTACAATTATAATAGGACGAATCACTTTGCTATCTTACTTATTAATTCTGGTCTATTACCCATCATGTAAAATCAACGGTTAGGTTACACTTAAAAACACAGTCACAATCCGAGGACCTCCTAGAAAACTAGGTTAGCGACGACTTACGACCTTATTAAAAAGACAAAGAAAGAACACAATATTTGGGGTGATGAGACTATTCGTACAGCGCTATCTCAACATTTTTTGGTATGACTTCCTGTGAACGATGTGGGGACCTAAATACACTTGCAAACTCGCCTGGGTAGTACTATCCGAGGACCTGTGTGTGAGCCAAACGAGGACCTGAACCATATGACCAGAAACGCCTTTACGAGGACTTAATTTTTCACTCTTTTTCTTATTACTTGCATGTTGCGAGGACTTAGTACTAGCTAGACTATTCACGAACGACATGAGGACGTTTTTCCAGGTAGAGCTTGTACTAAACGAGGACCTTTTCTGAATTTCCAATAGCAGTTTCTTACATGCTTCCATAATAATATATATGCTATATTATTAAATATTAGTAATATAACCAGTTATACACACCAATTTCTTGATTTAAGTACTATCAGAGGACTCAGCATGATTTAACTGATAATTTTTAAAATGAAAGAGAAGGTATTTTAAGCACTACCTCTCGACTAATCATCATGATTTTTAGTTGTGTTAGAAACATGCGCATTATTGTATTTTAGAAACAACAGTTGAAAGATTTATAGTAGCAAGTTTGGATCCACAATAATAATCTAAAGTAGTAGGTAAGATAACAAGTTGAAATTCATATTTAGCTATTGCGCTGTATGTAGATTGTTGACATTATATACCAATACACAGTTGTGTTAATGTCACAAAGCTGCAACTGAAATCATCTACATGTTGTCACATCTAGATGATTTCAGTTCTAACTCTTTAACAGTCACGTGTATTGTCTTCAAACTAAGCATGCTGATTGTTAATATTGCATAGCAATACAGTTGTGTTAGTGTTATGAAGTTGCAGCTTGAATCGTCTCCACATGACACAACTCTTTATCGGTTACGTGTATCATTTTCAAACTTCATAATTGCTGTTCTTTATCATCGCATATTAATATATATAGAGTTATAGCCGTGTTATAAAGCTGCAACTGAAACGGTCTTCATGTGAAAAAACTCTTCAACAGTTACTTGTATCATCTTGAAAATTTGTATACTATTATTGTTGACGTCAAAAACATCTTGAAGAAACCGGCATGTCCTAGAACCAAAAATACGAAGACTTTTGACATTCACCAACTGGCACTGGGCCCGCGTGGTGGATTACGGCCCATTCCCTCTCCTAGAGAGGAGGCTTGAGTCCCAACAGTGGGAACATTAAAAAAGGCTGATGATGATGATGATTGTTGACATCGTATAATAATATAATATCATGGTGGAGTGTATGCTATTTGTTAACATTGCATAAAAATATAAAGTCATGGTGGTGTTTTGATGCTGTAGCTAAAGTGGTTCCTATGTAAGACAACTTTTTAACGGTCACTTATATTGTCTTGAAACTTTGTATGATATTGGTTGACATTGCATAGCAATTAACAATTTTGTTAATGTTATTAAGATGCAGCTGGAATAGTCTTCATATGACACAACTCTAACGGTTATATGTATCGTCTTCAAAATTCATGTACTGTTCGTTTACATTGCATAGTAATACACAGTTATAGTGGTGTTATAAAACTGCAGCTGAAATCGTCTCCATGTGACACATCTCTTAAACAGTTAAATGACTGTAGAAACTTATGCTGTTGATGAGTGTCGTAATGTCTTAAGAGTTTCGTTTCAAAATTTGCACGCTATTTTCTACCATTGACTCCGACTACCGTACTTTATAGCTTAAAAGTTTTTAAATTGTAATTTTCGAATATTTATTGTGGCGCTACTTATTAAATTAACGAGCTTATTATTTTTAAAATTATACTCACTATGTATTTTCTCTCTAAGAAAAATAAATGTTTATTCTGCACAAGGCAGTCTTATATTTCTCAAGCAATTTAGAGAGTTTAGGTACTTTTAGTATTGTTTTGATTTGTATTCAAATAACTGTTCGGATTGGTCCCTATTAACTGAAAGAGTTATGATCTGATTTTTTTACTATTTGTTTATAATAAAATTGAGTATGGCAGTTAATAAAAAGGCATAAATACTAATCAATTTCTGCTTTATACTTAAGATCGTCCAAATTTCGATGTTCTTCTGGCTACTAACATCATAGCGTATTAGTGTCCGTGCCGTGCTGTATCTCTACATGTTATGTAATATCTTTGTGTACAATAAAGAATTAAGAATATTAAATACGTTGGGTAGGTACTTACTGCCGAGAATGGCTCGCACGTGCTTGTGATCGTCCGACTCGAATCGATGCCGAAATATTTTACTTCACTCGTACCCCCTCACCCCTCTTGGTGCTAGTTATAAACGCAATAAGTGGTGAATTTATTGTAGTTTATTTCGCGTAGGTATACTGTATTCGTTTAATCTTCCTACAAATAAATGCAATAAATCAACTTAATACATCAATTTTAGTAATCTTCCCATAATAAGTAATAAGACCCCTTAAAATAACTGCAATAATTCAAGCTTATTGTACTTTTAACTTGTAAACGAGAATCACAGTAACGAAATATGGTAATTATAAATGCAATAACTCAAACTTATTGCACTTACAACTAGTAAATGAATATTACAAATGACGAACTATGCTAATTATAAATGTACTAACTATACTTATTGCAGATATGGTTAGTAAAACTACTTAATAGCGTAAATAAGTTATTCCTATCTATAGTTATTTCGGTCTTGATATGTAAATCATAAAGCACCGACCTAAATATTGCAGTTATGCTTAGTATTAAAACCGGCTACGTCATGGATACGTAAAAAGTGTCTAAAAAGAAAATATATAGATCTCATTCTGCTGATTCCAAATATGAACTTAACTCAATTTGGGGCAAAACTCGAGTTATTGCACTTTTTGTATGGACGGCAGTATGACTATGACACCATGGCCTGTCCTGCTGCAGGAGCGCAGGCCGCATAGCTCAACACGCTATCATCAATGATATTATTCGTCGAGCTCTTGTCACCGCCGGCGTACCCGCTGTATTAGAACCAAATGGCTTGGTACGTGACGTTGGAAAGAGACCAGATGGTATGACGTTGGTACCGTGGAAGGTGGGTAGGCCTCTGATGTGGGACGCAACCTGTGTCGACACCCTTGCGCCATCCCACATTCCATGTACGGCGGGCTGTGTTGGCGCTGCCGCTGCGGCTGCTGAATCCCTTAAATGGCGCAGTTACTGTAACCTTATTGGTAATTACAGTTTTGAGCCGTTTGGGGTTGAAACGCTTTGGTCATAGGGTCCGAATGCGCGTCTCCTTTTTAAGGACATTTCTCACCGACTGATCGACACCTTGCGTGACCAGAGGGCTGGCTCGTTCTTCGCTCAAATAATTAGCATTACCGTTCAACGTGGTAATGCTGCCAGTCTTCTGCACATTCCCGGATGACAGCGATGTGGAGGAGTGCTTCGACGCCTTTTTTTTTTTTTTTTTTTTCCGATGGGAAAAATCATCCTATGACAGCCCCCGCTCTTGGGCGGAGCGGGAGATAGTGTCAGACTCTTACTGACTAAAAAACCCATCCCGTTCCTTCAAGCCTTCATACCGGGGCTCGAGCGCCCTTTCGGATAACCCTGGCCCCAGTAGGCTTCGACCCGGCTGGGTCCCTGCTGTTGCTGACAACTCCTTGAGGCGCGCGCCGTCGACGACTTGGGCTTGGTCCGGACAGTTACCGGACGGCCGGACAGTGAGCTACCCATTGCTTACTGTCCGCAAGCCCGCGCCTACGGTGGCCGGAAATCGGGATCAGTATCCCGGCGCCGGCGGCGGCGGCGATAACGCCGTTGCCTGATGCGTTCGGCCTCCTCCTTTGCGAGCATTACTGCTTCGCAGAAGTCGGCGACCGCCTGCCACTCCTCCTCGCTCCGGACCATGGCCTCGACCAAGGCCCGGCGCGAGAGGTCTCCGCCGCCGATCGCCCCCACGAGGGCACGGCGATGCTCCGCCCAAGCGGGGCACACCTCGACTGTGTGCTCCACCGTGTCCTCCGGGCATTCCGCACAATGGCGACACCCGGGCGTCACTTCCGCTTTAATTTGGAACAGGAACCTCCCGAACGAACCATGTCCGGTGAGGACCTGCGTCATGCGGAAGGTAAGGACGCCGTGAGGTCTTTCCAGCCACGCCTCAAAGAGGGGACTTACCGCCATGATTGTGGCGTGCCCAGCACTGGGTTGCGATAGTCGCTGACGCCATTTCACCATGAGATCCCGCCGGAGCTCTGTCCGCCATGCCGTGACCTGTCGCGGCAGCGGACTTTCACCCCGGCGTTGCATCTCCACGCGCATGTCGTGCATGTGTGCAAGGACTGTTGCCTCCAGATCCCACGGTGGTAGGCCAGCCAGAAGGCTCGCCGCTTCGCGGGAGATCGTGCAGTATCCCCGCACCATCCTTATTGCCATGACCCTCTGGCAGGCGTTCAGCATGGCCGCCGGTTGCTTTTTCAGCGACGGCGCCCACACCGGCGCCCCGTAGAGGGCCATGGACCGAACGATCCCCGCGTAGAGCCTCCGGCAGGAGGCATCTGGACCCCCAAGGTTGGGCAGGAGCCGCTTGAGCGCAGCCCCAGCCTGGTTGAGTTTGGGAGCCAGACGTCGGAAATGCTCCACGAAATTCCACCGGCTGTCGAGGACGAGTCCCATGTACTTTATCGTCGACCCGACACTGATGTGAACTCCTCCTACCGTTAGTTGGGAACTCAATGGCGGCGCGTTCCGAGGGCGGCGACCGTGAAAACACATCGCCTCGGATTTGTGAAGCGCCACCTCGAGTCCCAACTCCTGGATCCTATCAACGACCATCGCAACCCCGCGTGTCGCTAGTGCGACCGCCGCCTGGTACGACTCTCCCTGCGCTAGAATCAGCGTGTCGTCTGCTAGCAGACCACGCTGACCCCGTCAGGGAGGTCGCCTCGCAGCACGTAATCGTACCCGATGTTCCACAAGGGTGGCGTGCTTCGACGCCTGAGTGCACTTTGTGTTTTTGTATTTTTGGAACGAAGTTCCTTATCGCGCGTTGTGAAAGGGGGCTAGACGGAAAAAATTCTCCCGAAAAGTTGTACCGACACTTTTTGCTTTTTTTTTTCCTTCTTTAATATTCCTTCAATAATTTTTTTTAATGTTTTTGGCTTGGAAACTAAATCTTTATCTATTAATGGAAATTCAAGATGGCGGCTGCAATATACTATCAACTTTTTCGATATGGGTATCTTTTTTATGTTTTTCGAGGGTTTTGAAGCCGACAGTAATGTCAAAATGTGAATCCAAGATGGCGGCTGCAAGAAATTATCAAATTTTTCGTCATGGAAGTCGTTTTCATGGTTTTCGAGGGTGTTAAAACCGATAGTACTGTCAAAAGGTAAATCCAAGATGGCGGCTGCAAGAAATTATTAACTTTTCCCTCATGGGTGTCGTTTTCATGGTTTTCGAGGGTGTTGAAACCGACAGTACTGTCAAAATATAAATTCAGAATGGCGGCTGCAAGAAATTATCAAATTTTCCGTCATTGGTGTCGTTTTCATGGTTTTCGAGATTGTTGAAACCGATAGTACTGTCAAAATATAAATCTAAGATGGCGGCTGCAAGAAATTATCAAATTTTTCGTCATGGGTGTCGTTTTCATGGTTTCCGAGGGTTTTGAAGCCGAAGCCAATAAAAATATTCCTAAAAAAAAACAAACATATATATAATTATTCACATATCAATTCACGAACTTGACCCTATTTTCTTTTAAATAAAATAGTGCTAATTAATCTAGAAAACAGCTTTTATCAATAGAAATATGTACAAAGTGAGTTTATAAAATTAATTAGGCGTGGCCGAATCACTTTCCATGCCACTTCATAGCACTTTTCACACCGACTGCTGTCAAACTCCATGAGCCAACACACATTTATATAAGCTACGCATACACGTATAAGTCGTTCAATTGATGTGCGCTCAACAACAGATATGTCTAGTGTATGAAGGTGCCCCTTGTATGAATCTGCCCCACATCCCCCTACCACGTCCCCATCGTCATGGCTCCAAAAAAGATTACCACCGAACATATCATCAAGATGTTGGAGACGTGTCGAGTAAGAAACATGAACAAATATTTTAGTGAGACTTGTTCCACGAAGGACTTGCGCTGAACTTTTGTTTTTAAAATCGGAACTTTTAATGACAAGTTGATTTTAGCTATTTTTTTTTTGCAAAGCCAATATTGAGTAGGTAATATTTACGTTGCTTAAGATCCAATTAAAATGTGCCGCAGGATGCTACAAAAAGGATTCTAATTAAATCCATGGCACGTTGAACGCATAGCGATCTTTACGACGGTTATAAAAAAAAGTTTCATGTCAAAAACAAGTCTCAAGTAGCCATACATCCTTGTTTAATATACTGTTTATTATTTTTAATAGTTCAGTGAAGTGCTGAATTATTTAGTAGGACTAAAAGAAGCAATTTGGATTTTTCTAATCTTTTAACGTATAATTTGTTAAAAACGTGAGGAGACCCTTACGTAGAGATAAAATCATTAAAACTTGTTCCGCAGTACCTACTTCGGTTTATACTAATTATTATAATTTACTTTTAATAATACCAGCATCACCAGCAATCATTTTTAGAAGTTATACAGTAACTTGTAAGTTAAAAGCTTGTAATTTTATTATGATTTTCGAATTATTTTGTTCAAATTATCTCATGATTCCGCATATCATTCATACGTATCTAGTTTCCCTGATATCTATGCATTGTTGGAGCATCGAAATCTATTAAATTTTCTCAAGAAGTTTTGATAAAAAAAAACAGCGAGTTAATGATAATTTTATAATGATTGACGCTAAACCTAAAATGATTGACATGTGCTGTCGAAATGTGATGCGGTAAATTATAAACATTTAGAAATTGTGACGATCGTAATCGCTGATAAATTATATCGCTATACCTCACTTAATGTCTTATCTAGTTAGATAACAACTGTTTAGTTTAGCGTTCTAACCAAGATCTAAACATGATACTGATTTCATATCAGTGTCATGTTTCGCATGTATATCACAAGTAATACATATTACATTAAATTAGATTACCAAGTCAATCTAGGTCATCAAGATCCCTTAAGTACGGACTGAATAAATTAATCGACTTAGTATTACATGGATCTCACAACTTTTTATGGTAGAAGAACTGAGTTGCGTGGCTTGGATTTTTACAAGTTATGTTTTTGATAGCATATTACTTATTATGTAGAGGCTTCTATGTTTGTAATCATCTCCACCTGGTTCTAGCTAGGGTAACGTCTATTGTTGATGGTCCATTGAAATCATCTTTAGTTACAGACAAGCACTTTGCCAACGACTTCGTTCGCAAGAAAGTGTTCACAACGTTGCAGTACTCTTACGAACTTATAAATAAACGGGGGTTGACGAACGACTCAGGAATCGCTTAGTACTCAGCCAGATACGATAAATGTAATAAATTGAGGCAAGTAAGCACCAGAACTTTACTTTACTTTACTTCACCGCACTAGTGCAAAAAACAGTCAATTGCGAGCCTAAAAGTGGTAGGGATAAGAGTAAGTTTTCGAGTATTGCAAAATTAATTTCGTGTTTGCTCAAACTGCCCACGCGTGAATTTAATCCGTAGTCGATCTAATATCACATTATCGGAAACTTATTATACTTTTATTTCAGCCGACATGGACCTACTTTTCTCCTTCATTCGTTGGTTCTCTGGCAGCTCTAGTGCGACCCGACCAATTGAGCTTCATAGAAACTATGATCCTGCTGGGTTCACCAGCCACTCCGGAACTTTTGGCTACTCTACAAGTAAGTGCTTTGTTCACAGGTTATATACGAAGTGTGGTGGCTGCAAGAAATTATCAAATTTTCCGTCATGGGTGTCGTTTTCGTGGTTTTCGAGGGTGTTGAAACCGATTGTACTGTCAAAGTGTAAATCCAAGATGGCGGTTGCAATAAATTATCAACTTTTTCGATATGGGTGTCTTTTTCATGGTTTTCGAGGTTGTTGAAGCCAGGTTGCTGTCAAAATGTAAATCTAAGATGGCGGCTGTCAGGAATTATAAACATTTTCGTCATGAGTGTCGTTTTCATGGTTTCGAAGACGTTGAAATAGTGCTGTCAAAATGTACATAAAATAGGATAGTATTTTTTAGTTATATTGTATTGGCTAGACGAAAAAAATTCTCACGAAAAGTTGCAACGAGACTTTTTGCTATAGTAAGCTATTGTAAGCCGTGCGGCGCGCGCATGTTTCTCTGTCTGTCTCTCTCTCTCTCTCTTATAGAAAGCAAGCCAGAACGGAACTTCGTTCCATCCGGGTGTCCCTTGACACCTCAGTAGTTTTTTTTTTTCATATTTTTTAGGGAAAATTATCAAAAAAACTGCCATTTGTGCGATGGATATGGCATCACGGATACACAAGGATTTATCGCCTTTTCTGATAGAGAGGCACCGCTGAAGAGTAACGGATGGCCGTTCAATTTTATGCATTACAAGGTAGATTTTCGTAAACTATTTAAACCTCAAAAGACTTAGGTTTAAATAGTTTACTCGGTTTAGTATCAATTTACCCTCATGAGCCAATTATCATCATTGAGATGTGGCTACATCACAATGATGATAATTTTGACATCCAGGTCATGGTCTAGTCAGTTTGGCCTTTTTAGTTTTGTACAAATACGTTCAAACGTTGATGCGTAACCAATTTACAAGTATCCATTTGCCTGCAGTGCAGTAGTTGAGGAGTAGGAACGCGACATGCTGACAGCGCATGTCAATCTCGTAAGTCTATTAGTTTCTGAAAATCATTATAATTGAGTTTCTCCGAAAAATAATAAATCTAGTCATTTATTGAGCCCCGAGTTGTGCGAAAGTGAATTATACCTTGTACGCGACTTAAAAAGACTAAATTACTTTAAGGATAAAGTGTCTTCGAATGGAATATCGATTAATATAAATTCTTTCTTTATTCGAGATAAAGAGTGGTTACTAAATTGACAACCAGTATTCTATCTCATTTTTCATTCTTATCGTCCAATTTATGAAACTTTACAAGTCTAACGACATTGTAATCTAAAAGAGATCTTAATACATGAAATTTTCAGATAAAAAACTTTTTACAAAAAAAAGTAACCGACTCCACTAAAAAAATCACTAAAACGATCAAAATAACTTTAATTTTGGAAGTCGGTGTTTCTCGGTATTGTTTGTTTCTTATTTAACACCTACTTCCGAAATTAAAGTTATTTTGATCGTTTTAGTGATTTTTAGGGTTCCGTTGCCAAATGGCAAAAAACGGAACCCTTATAGATTCGTCATGTCTGTCTGTCTGTCTGTCTGTCTGTCTGTCTGTCTGTCTGTCCGTCTGTCCGTCCGTATGTCACAGCCACTTTTTTCCGAAACTATAAGAGCTATACTGTTGAAACTTAGTAAGTAGATGTATTCTGTGAACCGCATTAACATTTTCACACAAAAATAGAAAAAAAGCAATAAATTTTGGGTTATGGGACATCTCGCCCACGTAAAAACTGGCCTGTGGGCCAGATGTCCACTTTTTAAAATGTGCATGGGTAGATTCGCCCGAAACAGTTTAGTAAAACGGGCCAGATGTCCACTGTTAAAAATTGAAGGGATATTTCGTCCTAATTGGTTATTTATTAATTAAATAGCTGATAAATCTGCAAATCATAGCATCAAATGATAATTCATTGTTTTTACAAAAAAAAAAAAAACAGTAAAGTACCTAATCATCATCTATTAAACTTTTAAAACTATTATATATTAAACTAGTCTAAAAGAATTATTGGATCAAGAGATAAGCGTAGGACACTGCATTGAAAAATTATGTAATTTGTAAAATTATGTATTATACGTAATTAGGGTATTTGTAAAACACTAACACCCTGTAGGACTGTATACTTACATCATAAACAACAACTTTTGTTCTATGACTTTTTACAAAACATAACACATTTACCAAAAACAAACCTTCAAGATTTCGTTGTACCATCTAACACATTTCAACTCTGTATTTTGCTGTAAGTACCCTCCTACGCTTCCCGCGCACAATCTCCGCTCCCCTCCGTTATTGTACTATCGCTTGCTTCGCGTAGACTTTGTAACATTTAGAACGCTCAATTTAAATATTTTTATTTCTGTATGAAAATCTTATGAACTAAAATATTATATTTTTTTTTAAAGTCATAGAAAAAAAAATGTTGTTTATGATATTCTTAACATAGTCCTGAAAGGTTGCTAGTGTTGTACAAATAACCCTGTATAATATATTCTTTAAGCGGTTCATTGAGTCCAATGCCAAGGTAGCAGCTAGGAAACTCGGCATTCTTGCAAAGGTACGGCGATACTTCACACCGGTATAGCATCTAATGTTATACAAATCACGATCTGGACTAATCGTTTTGCCTTATCATATAAACCGCGTACATTTGGAACAATTAGCCTGCTACAGTCTTCTCGTCCGATTATAATTTAGGTGTCTTCAAGGCTAGAGTGAACAGGCTAGGCTCTTAATAAATTAGTGCGATTCGAAAAAAACTATGTAATTTAAGTTTCAAGTTATACTAATTGTGTACTTTTTTTTTTAATTATGTACTTAAAAGTTTAATATATGATGATTAGGTACTTTACTGTTTTTTTTTTTGTAAAAACAATTAAATTATCATTTGATGCTATGATTTGCAGATTTATCAGCTATTTAATTAATAAATAACCAATTAGGACGAAATATCCCTTCAATTTTTAACAGTGGACATCTGGCCCGTTTTACTAAACTGTTTCGGGCGAATCTACCCATGCACATTTTAAAAAGTGGACATCTGGCCCACAGGCCAGTTTTTACGTGGGCGAGATGTCCCATAACCCTAAATTTTGGGGGTCCCCATACTTAGAACTGAAACCCAAAAATTTTTTTTTCGTCATACCCATACGTGTGTGGTATCTATGGATAGGTCTTCAAAAATGATATTGAGGTTTCTAAAATATTTTTTTTCTAAATTGAACAGTTTGCGCGAGAGACACTTCCAAAGTGGTAAAATGTGTGTCCCCCCCCCCCTCTAATTTCTAAAATAAGAGAATGTTAAAACTAAAAAAAATATATGATGTACATTTACATATAAACTACCAACGAAAATTGGTTTCAACGAGATCTAGTAAGTAGTTTTTTTTTTTAATACGTCATAAATCTAAAAAAATACACTATTATTAAAACATCGATCAAAGTTACAACGAACTACAAGAACTTTTATATTATGTTACTTGCTGCTACGGAACCCTTTATGGGCGAGTCCGACTCGCACTTGGCCGGTTTTTATTTTTTTAGTGAAGTCGGTTATTATTATTTTTCTTTTTTAAGTTTTTTATTTCACACTTTTTCATTTAGCCAGAGTACCTTTTTCTCATGACAATTCCAATTAACCCAAACTCTGCTAAGATACATTGTTTTATTACGAAGTTCCCGTGTCCACCTTCAACCTTCCGGCTCCATCATCAAATCAGTTCGATAGTACCTCATAGCCAAAGTGCATCTCATGACAATTCTAATAAGCCCAAGCACGGCTAGGATAGATTGATTAATTACGGAGTACCGGTGCCTATCTTCCGGCTCCATCCTCCATCATCATCATCAGATCACTTCGATGATACCATTTTCAACATAACTATTCAGAACTATTCATTTATTTGTATTGTCGTAGTCGCTTAACTATGTTCATTATGATATCTGTTTGAGTATGAAGTTCTGTTGGCTTTTTCTGGTCTTCTTCACCAGTTCCACTTCATCAAATGTCAGTTTTGGCTGTAAATGCTCGTAAGTTGCTGTAAGTCCTCGATGAAAATACCAAAATTAAATTGAATCCCTCAATTCCTCATAGATCTTATTATAAAAACTGGATTTGGAAAAAAAATTAGACCAATCTGGAAGCATATCATGTAAGAGGAAAAAAAAAATTACAAATCGGTCTATAAACGACGGAGTTCAGAGGTAGCAAACATAAAAAATAAAATTTAAAAAATATAACCGAATTGAGAACCTCCTCCTTTTTTTGGAAGTCGGTTAAAAATCATTTATCATTATCTTGCTAAAAGATAGTTGTTGCTAAAATATGTTCTAGTAAAAGGCATATAAACTACGACGAGAATAAAAAACCGGCCAAGTGCGAGTCGGACTCGCCCATGGAGGGTTCCGTAGCAGTAAGTAACATAATATAAAAGTTGTTGTAGTTCGTTGTAAAAAATTTTTATGGTGGGTTGTTCAGTTTCGTCTACTGAGCAAGCCCTTAAAGTTTGTTTAGGGCTGTCCCTTACAACATTTATATGCCACACCTTAGTCATCACATGTAAAACTTTAATCCCATATAGTAAATACTGCTAACCGGAAAAAAAAACCTTACAAACCTTATTGCAGATAAAAAGATAATTCTGGAGAATTGGACACATCTTTTATTTTATAGAGAAATAATCATAACCATAATGTTTTAACCATTCAATCGTGTCAATTAGAGACACAATAAAAAGATAATGACAGCAATGATTGATGTTTTAATATATAGTGTATTTTTTTAGATTTATGACGTATTAAAAAAAACTACTTACTAGATCTCGTTCAAACCAATTTTCGTTGGTAGTTTACATGGTAATCTACATCATATATTTTTTTTAGTTTTATCATTCTCTTATTTTAAAAGTTAAAAGCACACATTTTACCACTTTGGAAGTGTCTCTCGCGTAAACTATTCAATTTAGAAAAAAATGATATTAGAAACCTCAATATCATTTTTGAAGACCTATCCATAGATACCCCACACGTATGGGTTTGATGAAAAAAAAATTTTTGAGTTTCAGTTCTAAGTATGGGGACCCCCAAAATTTATTGCTTTTAAGTGGATGTATTTTTCACAGAATACATCTACTCACTAAGTTTCAACAGCATAGCTCTTATAGTTTTGGAAATAAGTGGCTGTGACATACGGACGGACAGACAGACAGACAGACACACAGACAGACAGACAGACAGACAGACAGACATGACGAATCTATATGGGTTCCGTTTTTTGCCATTTGGCTACGGAACCCTAAAAAGTACTTCTGTAGATATTAAATTTCTTGCGGCTGAAAAAGTAAATAGGTATTCGTTTCCAGATCGTCGATGACTCGGGACAGGAGCTGTTCAAACCGGAGAGCTGTGGATTAAGAGTAGCTGCACTATTAAGGTGATGCTCATTCATTTGAGGGCGCATGTGAGTTTGCATGTACGTAGGTGCAATTTTTAGTGCGGGGCATGTTTTTTTTTGAAGTTACTTATTTACCGACGAAGGTTGTATGATTTAATATTGCTAAAGAAAAGCTACTCTACTACACTTCTACGAGTATTCTAATAAAGTTTGTTTTTTTAAATCTAAACTTATATTATAAAGAGGTAAATTTTGTTTTTCTGCTTGTAGGATGTAATTTTTGAAAGTATCTACTTTGTCCGATAGCTACAATTTTTTCACCGATAGAAAGCTGCTTTACTTTTGAGTGACATAGGCTATATTTTATGTACGCGGGCGAAGCCATGTACAAAAGCTAGTTTTTAATAAAATAGATAATAGTTCTCAGTAATAGATGATACTATACAGAGGGATTATTGAGATAGAGCCGTAACGGGAACCGTTCATAAGAGACTGTCCTCATTAATAAGTTTTTAGTAAGTGCATTTACACAGACGTAGAGTTGGTAAGAAAATGATAGATTTTCATCAGATTTTTTTATGTTGCCGATCTATCCTGTTTTTAGTAAGCAACAAAAATACTTTTACATCAAGTTCGGTTAGAGCACTCGAAAAGCCACGATTTGCAAAAAAACTGTCCCATCACAATTATAAATTCTAGCCCTCTGTATTTTAAGGTGATGAGATAGTTTTCGCTAAGCTGTTTATCCAAGGTGATCTTCATATATTGTTATTACAGGGTTTCCTGAAGAACCGAGCAGCTTTTAACGAGACTTTTACTGCCGGCGGCTGGTACATGACCGGAGATGTATTCCACGTGGATGAGAACCACAGAATCTCTTTCGCGATCCGGAAGAAGTTTAGCTTTAAGTTTAGAGGTTCTCAGGTAAGAGGCTAAGTATATGTTTTTTCAATTACTGTTTATTAAGTCTTGATGACTCCTTATAAATTCTTGTAAGAAGTAACGATCCCATAGATTTCGGCGTAATATTGTTTATTTTGAAATTAAATCTGTAATGTCATTTAATGACTTCTTCGGGAGGATGTGTCACACTTTAACTTTCTTTTTTTTTTTTTTTTATTAATGATAGGCTCGCGTTTGACCACTATCTCACCTGATGAACTGACATGAACTGAAAGAAAGAAGGAAGTAGGTGTGGTTTTAATCACATCTAGGTCCTTTAGTTGCCTTTTGCGTTCTAAGACTACAGGTTTACTTTTCACTAATCTCCCGTTGGTAAAGATGTTGATTAATATTTTTTCTCACTGTCTGTGAGCAGTCCAATATAGTTTGTAGCTTATATTCAAATATCATTGCCACAATGTTTCAAAGTCACAAGAAAATTCCAAGAATTCTTACAGAAAATCACGTCTTCGAAACGTCGCAACTGGTAAATATCACAAAAGGGTTGAACTGTTCTAGGTCAGTTCTATTTCTATCGCATAAAGGAAATGTCAGGCGTACCTCGTAGCCATGTCTCCTTTGTGAATTCTAGCCTACACGTTAGACCTGCCAGCTAACCCTTACCTGAGCCTATCTATATGTTTTAGTATTCCCTTTCCATGCAAAGAGAAAATATAGGCCGTCAAGATTACCTAATATGTAGTAGGATGTTTCCACGAATAATTATATTATGTTAAGTAGGACGACCCTCGTTGCTTCGTGATGGTTTATTACCATATTTTGTTAATTTCAAAAGAACTCCGAACACAAAATGAGGACTTCAAATATAGACTAAAGTCGTCGCTAGCTCCCGACTGGATTATTGTGGAAGCGTTTACCGCAGGATATTACAATGTTGGGATCTAATTAGATTTAATTTTGTAGCTTATAGATGTTTTACTTCACTGTTCGAACTATATTATCCTGTAGTTAGGTTTACAACGAATTTTAAGTATTAAATATAACGATGTTGATTAAGACGACGATGTTTGTCTGTTAAACAGAATCTTTATGAGCACTTTCGATACAAAGGTCTAATAAAAGTCTAAGTAATAGTTTAATTTATATTAAGTAGACATGGATTTTAACTTGCTCTTTTGAGCTTGCCATTTTATTTTAATAAGAATATTTTTATCATAAAAGACTAGACTAAGAAGAATAAATCAATCTTGTGGGTTGCTATATCGTAGGAGCCCAGCAGGGCCGAAGCATACTAGGGCCATGGGTCGTCTTTTAAAAGGTTCCCTGTGTTTCTGGGATGAAAATAACTACGGAAGGAACATAGGTGTGGTTATAGACAGTAAAAGGAACAACCGCTCTACTCTAGTGCAGGAAAAATCATTACATGATTTCTCATTTAAAAATGGAAAACAGATCGATCTATAAGACTAAGGATGAACATCTTTATGTACCTAGATTAACTTGTGTTGCTCAGAAAGTAGGTAGAGCTGTTGATCTCGGTTGTCATATATAGAACTTTGACAGTAGAATACAGATAGTTTTGAATATCTGTAACGACTGAGGTATTGATTAATTGTTTGTGGAGGTTAGGTAGGTAGTCGTTCCATAAAAACGGCTGGAAGCTGACCCCATATGATTAAAAAAAGCTAGGCTGATGATTGATTAATTGTAAAATCTTCTTTCTATGTAAAAACACTTAAAAGGTATTTTTTAAATGAAATTTTACAAATTCTATTTTACTTTTCGTAGGTAGCGCCGGAAGAAGTGGAGCGAGTGATTAGCTCAGTACCAGGAGTGCATGAAGGTGTAGTGTGTTTGTCTGACAATGGACCGGTAGCTGCCGTGGTGTTAGAGCCTGGAGTTGACGTTACTAGGGAGCATATAAACAAGGCTGTCGATGGTGAGTCACTTTTGCTTATTGCCTACACCTCTTACAGAATATAAATTTATATTTTTCAGTTTCATTCCTCAAATGGTAAAAAGACTTAGGTACTTCGTTGTCTGTCTATCTGTCAAGATCTTTTTTTTTCAGGTACGTGTGGTAAATATTAAGTTGTTTTGCCTTATAGGGAGACATGTTTTCAAAGTCTTTTTTACCGGTTCGCAAGTCGTGTAAGACTATGCAACGCTATACACCCGCCTGGCAAGGCGGTATAAGGTTGTCTGTAAAAAATCGCTTTTAGCGCCCATAAGACCGCCCATTGTGACACTATTAATTTTAAGTTCCTGATGTAACTAACATTTTATTTTTGGTGTACAATAAGAATAAATCTATCTATCTATCTGACTCGCACTTGGCCGGTTTTTATTTGTACCTTAAAAGGAAAAAAACGAAACCCTTAGAGGATCACTTTGTTGTCCGTCTGTTTGCCTGTCAGGACGCTTTATCTCAAGTACTCTCAAGAACGTGTGAAGGTATCAAGTTGAAATTAAAACTATATTATTATATTCAAATCTGCGGTCTCTTAATCTTTTGAAAAAATCAAACTTCTAAGTTAACGAAATAAAAAGATATGACGTTTTATGTAACCAAAAAGTGTATTTTGATACTTAGATGATAATTTAAGAATGAATCAGAAAGGGATGGTTTCTAATACACGTTCCTGCCTTTGGACGAGGCTTATTAGAACAAAACATAATAAAGGCTTGTAATAATATTAAAAAAACTCGGTCCTCAGAAAACATCCCGCATGGAACATTGCCTTCATTAGGAGATAAGACGATTTGAAGATATTACCGCAATCATGCGGGCGGATTAATGTTAATCACAGGAGAGAGTAATTAACGTTTTACAGATACTGGTACTGAAGTTTTTTATATTTACTGATATATAAATAGATCTTTATTGATAATGTCTGTCGTAAAGTTTTAAATGTAGGGTTGATATGCACTACCAAATAAAATTTCAAATAAATTTCAATTTTTGTTTGACCATAAACGTGGTCCACAAATATCAGACATCTGGTACATACTCGTACAATATAAGTTCCAACATGTTGACCAATTTCTGAACTTCAGTATTATTAAAAATGGTCGAATAAAGTGCAGAACAGAAATTGCTTGCAGTAAACTAAACCCAAAGGAAACGTGTTGATAATTGAAAGCAAAGTTGCGTTTGATTTGCAACTCTCGAATAAAAAAATATCTTAATTAAACATCGTTATTGTTCAATTTATTTTCCTAGTAAAAATATACCTATTTTTTTTAGTGTTTGACTGCGATCCCACCTGATGGTAAGCAGTGATGCAATCGTTGATGGTGAGGCGCACTAGTTTCATCATCATCATCATCATTTCAGCCGATACACGTCCACTGTTGGACAAAGGCCTCCCCGAAGCGTCGCCACATCGAATGTTCCTGTGCGTCCCGCATTCATCTGTTTCCTGCTACCTTCACTAGGTCCACCTTGTAGGAGGCCTTCCAACGCTGCGTCTTCCGGCGTACCGGAAGACGCAGCACTAGTTTATTAAGAGCAAATTCACTCTTGCCTTTTTTTTTTTTTTTTTTTTTTATTAAAAAATCATGCATTGACATCCCCCGCCCTTGGGCGGAGCGGGAGATAGTGTCAGACTCTTACTGACTAAAAGACCCACCCCGTTCCTTCTAGCCTTCATACCGGGGCTCGAGCGCCCTTTCGGATAACCCTGGCCCCAGTAGGCTTCGACCCGGCTGGGTCCCTGCTGTTGCTGACAACTCCTTGAGGCGCGCGGGAACAGCGCGCGCCGTCGACGACTTGGGCTTGGTCCGGACAGTTACCGGACGGCCGGACAGCGAGCTACCCATTGCTCACTGTCCGCAAGCCCGCGTCTACGTTGGCCGGAAATCGGGATCAGAATCCCGGCGACGGCGGCGGCGATAACGCCGTTGCCTGATGCGTTCGGCCTCCTCCTTTGCGAGCATTACTGCTTCGCAGAAGTCGGCGACCGCCTGCCACTCCTCCTCGCTCCGGACCATGGCCTCAACCAGGGTCCGGCGCGAGAGGTCTCCGCCGCCGATCGCCCCCACGAGGGCACGGCGATGCTCCGCCCAAGCAGGGCACACCTCGACTGTGTGCTCCACCGTGTCCTCCGGGCGTTCCGCACAGTGGCGACACCCGGGCGTCACTTCCGCATGAATCGAGTGCAGGAATCTCCCGAACGAACCATGTCCGGTGAGTACCTGCGTCATGCGGAAGGTAAGGACGCCGTGAGGTCTTTCCAGCCACGCCTCAAAGAGGGGACTTACCGCCATGATTGTGGCGTGCCCAGCACTGGGTTGCGATAGTCGCTGACGCCATTTCACCATGAGATCCCGCCGGAGCTCTGTCCGCCATGCCGTGACCTGTCGCGGCAGCGGACTTTCACCCCGGCGTTGCATCTCCACGCGCATATCGTGCATGTGTGCAAGGACTGTTGCCTCCAGATCCCACGGTGGTAGGCCAGCCAGAAGGCTCGCCGCTTCGCGGGAGACCGTGCAGTATCCCCGCACCATCCTTATCGCCATGACCCTCTGACAGGCGTTCAGTATGGCCGCCGGTTGCTTTTTCAGCGACGGCGCCCACACCGGCGCCCCGTAGAGGGCCATGGACCGAACGATCCCCGCGTAGAGCCTTCGGCAGGAGGCATCCGGACCCCCAAGGTTGGGCAGGAGCCGCTTGAGCGCAGCCCCAGCCCGGTTGAGTTTGGGAGCCAGACGTCGGAAATGCTCCACGAAATTCCACCGGCTGTCGAGGACGAGTCCCAGGTACTTCATCGTCGACCCGACACCGATGTCAACTCCTCCTACCGTAAGTTGGGAACTCAATGGCGGCGCGTTCCGAGACCGGCGACCGTGGAAACACATCGCCTCGGATTTGTGAAGCGCCACCTCGAGTCCCAACTCCTGGATCCTGTCAACGACCATCGCAACCCCGCGTGTCGCTAGAGCGACCGCCGCCTGGTACGACTCTCCCTGCGCTAGAACCAGCGTGTCGTCTGCGTAGCAAACCACGCTGACCCCGTCAGGGAAGTCGCCGCGCAGCACGTAGTCGTAACCGATGTTCCACAAGGGTGGCCCTAGTACCGACCCCTGCGGAACACCGCACGACATCTCTCGACGTTTCCAGTCTCCCTGGTGACCGGGGTAGACTATAAACCTATCCGACAGATAGGCCTCGACCACTCGACAGAGGTATTCGGGCACCCGGTGGTACCGGAGTGCCCTCCGGATCGTACTCCAGGGCAGGGAGTTGAAGGCGTTGGCAATGTCCAAGGACACTGCCACGACACACCTGCCCCGGGACACCGCAGCCCCCGTCGTGAGGGCTCGCACGCGCATGATGGCGTCCACCGTAGACCGCATCCTGCGAAAGCCGAACTGTCCGTCCGAAAGGTCCGGCCCCGCCCGTGTTAGGCGCCCGACGAGGCGGTTTGCAATGACTCTCTCAAAGAGCTTGCCCACCTCGTCGAGCAGCACAATGGGCCGGTATGCGGACGGAGAGTCCGCAGGGCGCCCTGGCTTCGCTATGAGGACCAGTTTCCCCGTCTTCCAGCAAAGTGGGAACTGGCCCCTCTCCAAACATGCGCTGAAGAGCCCTCTCAGTCGAGGCCCGAGAGCCTCCATGGCCAGGACCCAAGCCTTTCCAGGCAAGCCGTCGGGTCCTGGGGCGGTGTTTTTGGCACTCAGCCTTCGCACCGCCACTCTCATTTCTACCTCGGTCACCTCTGGAGCATCGTCGTCGTCGCTGTTGCGGTCCGCGTCAGACACCGCTGGCGGTGGAGGCGGAGCCATGGGCGGGGGAGAGTGTTCCCCCCGCGCAGGGAACAGAGCGTTCACCGCACCCTCTACGATCTGGGGCCGGAGACTCTGAGTCAGTGGGGGAGCCCAGGGGCGGAGCTTTTCCCGTACCATATTGTACGGGCGCCCCCATGGGTCCGCGTTCAGAGACCCCAGCCACACGTTGCGGGCCTCCAGCTTGGCCCGCTTGATCTCCGTTCGGAGGGTGCGTTTTGCCGCCCTGTATCCCTCATACAGCTCCGCTTCTCTGGCCTCCGCATCCGGCGGGCGGATGCGGCGCCTGCAGTGTCTGGCGTACCGGCGTCGCGCGTGACTGCATGCGTTGCGCAGTGCAGCAATCTCCGGCGACCACCAGCACACCTGGCGCTTAGCTCGCCCTGGACGGACTCGGGGCATTGCCGCGTCGCAGATTTGCGACATGGCCTCCCGGAACCACTCCGCCTCGACGTCTATGTCGACAGGCCTGTCCGGTGCTTGCACCCAGGCCTGTACCGTCGCGGCTTCCAGGAGGAGCTCCCGGTCCATCTGCTTAAGCGCCCACCGCGGACCGCAAGGGCTCCGTCGGACCGGCGCGGCCGAGGTTTCGGCGGAGACGTCCAACCGGATGTACCGGTGGTCGGAGTACGTCTCCACCTCCTCCATAACGCGCCAGTCGACGACACGCGGCAACAGAGCGGGGCTGGCGAACGAAATGTCCACCACTGATTCACCCCGCATCCGCGCCAACGTGGGGACAGAGCCCCGGTTCAGGACGACCAGGCCCAGCTCCAAAGCCCAGTCCTCCACCATCTGACCCCGTGGGTTCGTGTACCGGGAACCCCAAGCCGTATTCCAGGCGTTGAAGTCCCCGCAAACGACCACGGGGAGGGTACCAAACCCAGCGACGACGACATTTAGCTCCATAAGGGAGACCTGGAGTTCGTCGAGAGATCTGCTCGGGGACAGGTAGACGCCTACCACTGCAATGTCCCCGAACCGTGCTGCCACGCAGCCCCGCCCCCTCGCAACAGCCTCGAGGGGCGGGGTACCGGCGGCGGCCGACGAGATTAACGTCACCGAGCCGTCTAGGTCCTGAACCCAGTCTCCACGGGGATGGACGTAGTATGGCTCGGAGACGACGGCGACATTTATCGACCACTGCGCCATGCTCTGGAGCAACAGATCCTGAGCGGGGGCGCAGTGGTTGATATTCGCCTGGAGGAGACGGAATGGGGCCGTTATTGGCAGTCCATCGTCTCCTCCCGAGCCCTTCTAGGGGGCACTGCCGCGGCGGGTGCGGCGGCGACTGCGGCGGGTGCGGCGGCGAGAGCGGCGGGTGCGGCGGCGATAGCGGCGGCGGCCAAGGAGGCGGCTGCGGCGGTGAGGACGTCGGCGGGGATGGGCCTACGGGCCCTACCCTTGTCCTTGACGGGGGGGTCGCAGGACCTGCCCCCAGCCCGGTGGTTGGCCGGCTTGCCTGCCGCCGCACATGCGTAGCAGTGCGGCGGAGCACGGCATTCTGCGGCCTTGTGACCGGGCTGGCCACACTGGTGGCAGCGGTCGCTGCGGTCCACCTCCGCGGCGCAGTGGGCGCCAACGTGGTGCCCCACTTGGCACCGGAAGCACCGCAAAGGTCTGGGCTCCAGCAGTTTCACCTGTGCGGAGACCCAGCCCACCAACAGCCGTCGGCCCTCCCCTGTGATGGTCTTGGCCGCCGACACGGGACAGCTAACCGTAACGGCTCGCATGCCCGTGCCGTCAGCGCGGATGGTGCCCGCCCGGACCTGATCGGTCGTGCACCCGCCCGCCCTGACGATGGCGGCCACCACCTCGTCCACCTTGACTGAGTCGTCCAGGCCCATGATGCGCATGTCTATGCACTTTGTGGGCCTGGACACTCGGGCCACCTCCGCATCGAGAGACGCCCTGATTCTAGCGGCCAGGGCATCTGCCGCAGGGCCGCTAGTCGCACCGGGGACCTCCAGGATTCGGGCCCCGGTGACTGTGCGCCTCATGCGAAAGCCCCCCGCAGCTCCGAGCTCTTCGAGGTGGGGCAGCACCGCCTGCTTTGCCTTTTCCATGACGGCGTCATACGTCACGCCCCTCTTCTCCGCATCTGGCTGCAGTGTAATCACCACAGCCTCGGAGGTAGGGGCGCGAAGTCTCGCCGCCATGGCCCGCTTTTTGCGCTCTTGGCGCCTCGCACGCTTTTTGGCCGCCCTAGCCGCCTTGCCCGCCTTCTTTGCAGCGCCGACGACCGTCCATTCAGCGCCAGGTTCCTCAGGCGGAGGAGGTGGCACGCGCGGTCTGGTCGCCGCCGCGGCAGGAGGAGGTCCCACCGGTTTAGCGGCAGGCACCGCCTTACCTTTTTTCGGCCGCTGCTGCTTAGCCGTCGTCGGGGCCGGCCTCGCGAGCTCCGGGGCCACGGCCCCGCGCACTGCTTGCCCCGACGGGCCCGCCTTGGGCGTAGAAACCGCCGCCGCGGCGGCGGCGTAAGACGCCGTCTTTCGTTGCTGGCCAGAGGCCGCCAGCGGAGGGCGCAGCACAATGCCCTCCAGCAGGGACAGCTGCTGCTGGATTCGCAGCTGGAACTGCTGCTGCTGCTGTTGCAGCTGCTGCTGGAAAGCAGCTAGCTCCCGCTGCACCAGCGCTAGCAGCTGGCTCGCCGGCTCGGGCTGGACCTGGGCCCCTCCTCCTGTCGTCGGCTCCTGGCAGCCACCGAGATTGGGCGCACTCGCAACCTCAGCTCGGACCTCGGCCCGGAGCTCGGCCCGGAGTTCGGCCTGGAGCTCGCTCCGGAGTCCGGCCACTCTTTTTCGGAGAGAAGCGTCGAAGGCTTCCCTGAGGGACGCGGCATGCCGTTGGGCCGTCCTCTCCTTCGACGTCCTCTCCCGTTTCCTACTCATGTCACGCAGTAGGGTGACAGCCAGCCTTCGGAGCGACTCCCCGTCCGAGTTCTCCTTAGAATGCCTCTCGCTGCCGGATGGCTCCGAGAGGTCATTCTGGGCGCCGGTCGCTGCAGGGTGACGCCCCTCCGCGGCAAGCCTCTCGGCTCGCTGGGCAGAGGTTTTGCCCTTCAGCCTTCCCTTGCCGCGGGCTCGGCCCACACCGCGGCTACTGGTGGACATCTTCCTTGCCGAGGGGTTCTCTCCATCGGTGTCGGAGGACGGTCTGTCCCTCGACATGGAGCGTTTCCTGTAGAGGCGACGAGGGTCTCCGCCAGGGTCCCCACCGGGGTCTCCCGCGATCACCTCTGCCTCCAAGCATCTCCCGGGGTCTCCCCCAGCCTCCTCACTCTCCGAGCCCTCCGAGCTCCTTCCGGATGCCGCGTCGGACTCCGACCGCGCATCACTCTCCGTAGGTTTTGTAAAGAATTTCGAATTATCCATGCAGTTCCCACGAGTAAATTTCAAGTTTTACTGGCTCAAATACGTGGTTCGCACTAGAGACTAATTAAGCTACCCATTAGTCAAGCTAACAACCTCCCTCACGGTGCGCCGCCGCTTGGAGGTTTGGGGTAATTTTTTATAGAGGTTGTCTTCCTCGCGGCCCGGGCGGTTAAGCCAAGACCCTCGTCTCCCATCAAAAGTCAGAAACATGACCTTGGACAATCTCTGGGGCTACGAGACTAACGGTGGCAGAAGGAGGAGCAAGCCTTCCTCCTGCCTGCCCGGCGGCAGTGTGAGTGCACACCGAGCCCGCTCTTGCTTCGCCACTGTGCCCTCTGCTATAGCAGAGGGACACGCGTTGAAGCGTTCCTTCAGACAGAACATTCGCAGACGGCCATCGAGGCCGCTTAGGCAGCAATACCCAAGGGGGTCATTGGCCGCCTCCCAGGGTGCACCGTCCCGCAGACTGGCCTTCGCTCCGGACGTATCCGCAAGGGAACTACAGCCTGCGGGCACTCGTGGAGGTTTTCTGTCGTGGCACCCCAATTCACTCTTGCCTTGAAGACACCTAAATATTCACGCAGGCAGACTGACTAATTTTCTTTTAAATTATTTTTTTATTTTATTTAATTACGGCCATTGCCTTGGAGGTAAAGGTGTATGTTAATTTTATATAAATTACCCATGGGGCTCAGCAAGCTGATGTTTGTTACATTTTCTTTTATCTGATACAAACTAGTGCTTGACTGCAATCCCCTGATGCTAAGCAGTGATGCAATCTTTGATGTTGAGGCGCACTAGTTTATTAAGATGAACCTATTCACTCTAATTTGTTAACATTTAATGTTTCTGAGTTTATCTCTTGATAATAAAAGTGGATTATATTATATTAATGAGTAGGTACTTTCTACACGTGAAAGATCAATTAATGTATTGATCTTTCACGTGTATAAAGTTAAAGAAAGAAAAGACACTTTGTAGCTTAATTTAATTATTACTGACCAGACATGGAAGATACACAAATATGTAAAAAGGTCTGATTTTAGTTAATACCAACTCAAATTTTCAACATGACAACACAACAACTCAAATGATTCGCATCTCGAACTCTAAAAATGCTTCATCCATACTATAACATTCAGGAGCCTTTCTTTGAAACAGACAGACTTTACACATACTTAGAGTTAGCTAACCCCTCATAAACTAAACCTCTTCCGTTGCGGTTTATGTTTTGAAAACGTCTATTCTGTCAAGAAAAATATTTTTTTTCACCTTTAAAAACCTACCCAACCCGTTTGTTATTAAAGGTTACATTGGTTTGTCTTGTTCCAGCCACTCTAAGCGACCACAAGCGGCTGCACGGAGGCATCGCATTTGTGACGTCACTCCCTCACACGCACTCCGGCAAGCTCAAGAGGAATGAGTGCAGTGCATTGATTGCGGGCCTCCTTATGAGAGGCGAATGTTTTTAGACTGTTGTAATTTTAACATATTCAAGAGTATTTTGTTTAAGAATTCAGATGTTTGATTGGTTCGGTAATGGGCTGTTTTTTAAGGTGGGAAACCATCCAAAGATTTCTCGCACTTTTAGAGACCGCACCTGTGTCCTTCAGTTACCCTTTGCGTTCTAGGACTACGTGATTTACTTTTTAGAAATTCCCTGCGGTCCTAGCTAGCGGGCATCGGTCCTGCTGGGTCCCTACGGTTTGCTGACATCTCTTTGAGAAGAGCGTAGATCACTACGCGCTGCAATTGACGACTGGGCTCAGTTAGGTTAATTATCGGACGGCCGGACGGCGAGCTACCCATTGCTCGACCTGTGGTGAGAATTTGAGTCATGAGCCACTTCATTCGGTAATTAATTAATAGGATTTTTATGACACACATAAACTAACGCCTCTTTGTGACAGGAAGTATAAAATGTTAGTGTTAGCAGATAGCGTTCCTTTTATCTCGTTAATATGTAACACATTCTATTCACGTGTATGTTGACGAAGTAAAAGGTTAACAGTTGGAGTAGGAGTAAGATGTAGGAAGAACTTCAGGTGATCAGTTATCTACCAATTCTGACGGACACCACTGGTCATTCTGACTCTTTAAATTTCCTACTGGTCACAAATATTTAAAATAATGTACAGACAGCGCAGTGCTAATTATAAATTTAAAAAAAACACAGGTCTAACGACAATTTCATGTAGTGGTTTCAATGCTAACCTGGTAACAGAAAGCATCTATTAAGATTACATTTGACAGACGGCACTACGGGGCTGAACTTGTTTTTTTTGTTCTTTTTTTTCAGTTTCATTTAAAGGTTTTTAATTTTCAAACATTTAGGCCGACGATAGAAAACTATTTTTTTTTTTTCAGATAAGAGGTCTATGTATTAGCATTAAAAGATTTAATGACAACCTAGAAAAAATATCTGCGTGGTTGGAAATAATAATAAAAATAATAATGTTTATTGAATTGTTTGATTTACATATAATATTTCTACAATAAGGGCTTAAACTAGAGCTAAAGTTGTAAAATTGCGTTCTACCTGAACTAGGTATATATAAACCAGGTAGGTAGGTATATATAAACTAGGTATATATAAAGGATGAGAACTGTTTGGCATTAAACTCTGGTTAAATTCTTACTCAAGTGATGAGTCAATTTAGGTTGCCGATTTCATGAAAAATTGCTTTTTTCGTCTAAACTTGCTAAGTATGGTCACACTTAACGGTTTATTCATTATACAATTCCTATAGCACTGTGTTTTGTTATGAACTTGTCGATTAATTATGGAAAATAATTAAATGGTATAATGGAGTGCTGAGGAATCATACATTTTCATGGGCAATAAGAAACGGATCTTGTCAAATAAGACCCTGGTGGTTCCGTCGCCGTAATCCGAACTCAACGTGTTTCCTTGTAACTCGATTTTCCAGTTTCATGTTGAAGTCGAACCAAACTACTATGAAGTGAGTCCTATATGCACTGCTCTAGATAAAATATAATTTCACACCTAATCGCTACTTCGTCATCGGGGTATGTCAAGGCCTGTGCGTAACTTGTACGATCGTTAGCGAACATCTTGACGCCTATACTGGGTATTCTTAAATATACGCGTCCATTATCGACCACATCATCGCTTGCCATCAGGTGAGATGGTGGTCAAACGCGAGCCTATCAATAATAATAAAAATAAATTCGCCGTCCTAGTTGACACACTCTTGATCTTCACCACATTGTTTACAAGGACGTTATAGAAGATAGACCCAATACCACCCTAAAAATACCCCCCAGTGGATAACTGGTGTCCTTTTCCTCTCTTTGGACTTCCGATATTTAATATTATACTATCATAACCTGCAGTTTGAAAAACGAGTAATGGAACTCAAATGAAACTAGGCAAGATACCTGGCAAGGCACTATGATAATTGCTAAGAAAATAATTGTTAGCGGAGGTGTTGGTCGTCCGGCGGTGAGATGGTCAGACGACATTGTAACTATCGTAGCGGCAATCACTGCCGTCATAGTTTTGTTTACGAGCGATTACACTTAAACTTTGTTAATTTTAATCACTTCATTTGTTTAAAGATTTTTGATATCATGTTTGTTTGTTTAGTGCCTTGTGAGTGCTTAAAATTTCCTTCTATTTGAAAATCTTATCTATACCGGAATAGATAAGATCTTTGAACCGAAGGAAAATTTTATTTAATCACTAAACGCATTTTGCACTGTGCAGTATTGTACATTGGGTTAATCATCGGAGCGTACTTTTCGAGCGTATATCAGTGTTTTGTGATAACCCAAACTGCAAGTGAAAAGTGATATTTTTAGTGTTAGCGTTTTTAAATTAGTTCTTACATAACTCACTCGTAAACATTTAATTTTATGTCATACAAACCTAAACTAAAGTAAGTAATGACTACTTAGCGTTGCGCAAGCGCGGGTATGCTCTTGCTGCTGCTGGCTACAGTCGGGCAATCATATTGTACTGAATTTTATTATACCCCCGGGGGTTGGTAGGTTATCAGATTGGAATATGTATATCCTTTGACTACACTACCTGCACCAATTACACCATAGCACGTGGTTGTCTGACTCCTCACAGGTTCTGTTTTTTTTTTTTTTGGTGTGAAATCATCTAATTCCTAGTCTCGCTTTAGGAGACAGAGTGTTAGAATTTTCTAGTCAGATTTATATGCGGTAGGATCGCAGTAGTTTCAATAAATGTATTAGATGCTCAAGTTTCCGAAATATATTTTTAATCATGAATATATAACGTGGCGACGACAATACGACAGTAAATTAAAACGCTCGTAGTAATAATCCTTAGGAACTACCAAAAAAATCCTTAAATAGAAAAATATGTATTTTAATTATTTTTTTTCAAAAAACATTTTTTTATCCAATTGCGGGATTAAGGGTTGATTTTTCCGCATTCTTTGGATCACGTGAATATTAATGCGACCATTGGTCCGACAAACTCGCATTTTAACTTACTGTCGTATTTTCGACCCCACGTTGTATAATTTAACTTATTAAGTTAATTAAAATCGTGTATTTGAGATCAGCAGCTGCAATTTTTGTTATCCTTAAGTATTTTTGGCAAATAACTACATAAAACGTCTAATTTACAGATGTCTCACACAGTAGTTAGAGGAAAGCCAACAGCCGCTCAGTTGTACATCGATGGTGTCCTCGATGCCATCCTCGTCGAGCAGGGGGTCACACCGGACCCCAGCACGAGGGCCACCGTGACCTTCTCGCAGATCATGCTCCACTGTCTCAAGGAAAGACCCAACGATGAGTTCATGGTAAATTTTGTGACGAAATATAACATAACATAACATCAGCCTATTAATACGACGACGACGACGACAATAATTAATTATTGTAGAATAAAGTAAAAATCAAGAAAATAGTGTCCAAAGTTACGAGCGTAATAGTGAGTCCCGAGTGTAGTGAAGGATTCTTAAATGTTCGAGAATTTGAAGAACGTTTTGCTTGGGGCATTCCGCACAAACAGTTTATCTATATAAGTTTGTGGGTAAGTCAGTTTCTCTTTTAATGTTAAAGGAAAAACTGACTGACTGACACAACAACGCACACTAACACAGCTCAAACTACTGGAACTACGAGCGTGAAAAGTACTAAGAAAGGATTATTCAAAATTCACCCCCTAAGGAGATGAAACGGAGTCAAAAGTTTGTATGGAGAAACTTACTTTTACGTGGCTGAAGCCGCTGGCAGAAGGTAGTGTAAAGTGTAGTGATACCGCTGTAATCATACATCCAGCAACACCATAAGATATACATGTTTGACCTACCCTATCTGCTACTATGATGTCATAGACCATGAAAAGAAGTATGGGTATCGTTCTGTACACATCGCACTAGCATCAATAACCTTCAATCTATACTTATAGCCTAAAAGTCATTTTATTGTAAACAGTTTTAAAAATTATGTATTAAAAACATTTGTGAGCTCGCAAAAATGTTGACAGTGAAAGATGAATTATTTTGTTACAATGTTTTTATTGAGTAATGTTGTTATTGACATGTAACTTTCCAGCCAGCCTCTAAAGCGCTTAATTAAAACCAAACAAATATTAGCACAATAATATCAAATAAGATAAAGTAATTTAAAATTCAACATGTTTTTTATTTCACATAGGCCTACATGGGCACTTATAAGACGTCAGAAGCTAGTGCACGGTTCCAAATTGGTCGTTTCCTATGGAGAAGAACCGGCAAGAAACTCCATGGTAACAACTCCATGGCATTTAGAAGGTTAAACCTCAAGATAAGATAATCTAAAAAGAATTGTTTTGCACTTCATTATCACAAAATCACAACAAACTATGATACTCTAGCAACTAACCTCGAGGATTGATTCTGCAATTACTAATCAATCCCAATTAATTACAAATACTGTATAATTATAAATGTTACGTAGGATCCTTGTACTAGTTACGCTACATATTATGACAATTATGTAATTATATCCGACTCCCTTATCACGAGAATATCTTACTTACACTATCAATTATGGCTATCATAAACATATTGTATGTATTGTAGAGAGATGAGGATGTTTACTTGTTGAAGATAATCTCAATCCAATAAAAACTAAATCTTTTCCTGCCTACATTAAATCAAAATAATTAAATTTATTACTTAAACTGTAGTGATTACCCGTAGAATATAAAATAAATACAATTCTCAATAAATAAATTAACAACATTGAACAAATTAAATAATCATATTATAGTAAGTAGTCTCTTACATACAATACTACCTATATCTTATTTGTCTGTCACAGTAGTATCGCACATAAAGACAGTCCAACCTACTCGCTATCATTTATTTTTTCAGAATGGTATTACTAAACATACTTCACGTATCTAAAGTTACATTTCGTAAAGTTATTGTTGAATTTTCTTGTCAATAATAATAATTCGCTTTTTGTAATATAGCAATAGCCGTTATAACAACTAAATCGATTTGATTTGAAACCTAGTCGTATTTCTAAAAAAAATATTCATCTAGATTTAGTGTCACAGCCCCGTGACGTCACCAGTTCAGTCAGATAGTGTAACAAATTGCCCGGCGGCGCGGTTATTGAGCAATTTCATCTGTTTGCGGCACTCAATGGAAATGAAACTTGAGCAAAAAGAGGACTGTACAGGAATATAAACTAGTCAATTGGACCTGAATTAAACCAACTTTTTTTCCAGTCTGACATATGCTTCGTGCAATTCCAACGCGATTCACTTGCAATAAAACTCATAGAAAAATAAACTGGACTCTGGACCATATTCAAGGATATATTAGATAAGCCTTTTGGTTCGTTTCTAAATTTATTAAAGCTCACCAAACTGGTGGTGGAAGTATCTCAGAGATGATGATTATGTACATGATGATTTTAATGATGATGACCGTGTTGTTGCACGTGTTGAAAACATAGGTGAAGTGGAGCAGCTCTGTTTAAATGTAAAGCATTGACTGTTTGCGAAAGACTCCCTGTTTCCATTTTTATTTTATTAATTCTTTAATAGTTGATTCTTTCATAGTTGTCTTTGTGGCGATGTATGGATCGTCTATCTTTTGTTAGCTTTCACAACTAAGCATAGCGGTAGTTTCAGCGTGACAAGCCTTTTTAAAAGAACCGCCCTTACCAATACAGACTAACGGTGCGACCGGAGAAGTGATAACCAACGACCAGCTCCTGAGGCATGCCATCTCGCTCGCACGCACGCTCACAGCCCTGGATGCGAAAGAGAAGTACGGTATGCTGCTGATGAGAAATCACCAGGATATGGTTGCCGTTTACTTTGCATCGATGTTCTCGGGAATGATACCGTTCATGACGGATCCTAACACTACTGCTTGTAAGTAAAAAACTTTTATTAAGTAGTTCTTTTTTCCAGTAATTCTACTTCCATGATGCTCAGAAAATTATCCCACAGAATTCAGTCCATTATTAATCCATTTCCAAAGGAGTTTGATATTTTTTTTCTATGTACATAGACTGACACATCATTTTATTTTTTTGCTTTAAAGTTCCAGTCTAAGATGATACGTGTTTTATGAAGATCAGGGATCAATTCAGCCAATAAATACCAACTATTGAATATAGTCTTTCTCTAAATGTTGTCACATCAATCAGTTTATTCCAGCGACCTTCATAAAAAAATGTTAGTCACCACGTTTCGGTATCGTAGTTTTATTACTGAAAACTTCTCTGCATTACCCAAAAGTTGACTGGTAGAAAATGTCTAAGGCATTTAGCCCATTTCTGAGCCTTTATGACATACATAAAATATTAAATAAATAAATTGTTCTCAAGGACACTTAACGAAAAAATTTAACATTTTCGCAAATATGGACCCAAAATATTCCAAATCTTTGTTCCAAAAATTTCAAATATCTTACCAAAAGAGCACTGTAAGGTAATATGTCCCCACACATTTCTTAAATTATGAAGAGGCAAACCACTAGATACAATTTAGGTTACCATATCATGTATAAGACATTATAAAAACGAGTGAGTAAAATTATAATACTGCAACTGTGATAAAAAAATAAAACATATCATCAATTCGTTAACCATTGACAGTGATTGTGAACTACTCCTTGTACAGATGAATTGACCCATTTCCTGAAGCTTATCGAGCCAAGCTACATCTTCTACGACCAAGAGTACCACGAGATTCTTGAAGAGGCGCTGAAAGGCTGTCCTGATCTATTGCCTTTAACAGTTATGGCTGATCAACCTGGAACCTTGAAGAAGTTTGCCCAAGGGTACAGCGATGAGGTCGAAAATTTTCAGTGAGTAGTCTCTACTGTTTAGTACTACCGAGCCCATGCCCGGCAGTAATGGTCCTGGAATTAATTACCACGTCAGAAAAACTGACGGGAATTTGCTAGTAAACTCGGAATCATACAGTACTTTTTTGAAGTTCACTCCATTTGCCCTAGTAAAAGTGAAATGATGTGCTCATGCATTAAGCAGTTTTATGGTGACCCGAGGCCTATGTCCAGCAGTAAACGCCTTCTGGCTGAAATAATGATGATCATAATGATGTTTCTTAGGGTTGCTTCAGCAGATATTGATGACACCATAATGTTGCTGCCCACTAGTGGCTCCACAGGAATACCCAAAGCCGCCATCATGACGCATCGTGGTCTGGTGGCCCAGGTCGCAGCACCGTGGTAAGTTGCAGTGTGTAACTAGATAGTACATCACAACACAAAAACTCAAACAATTGATATTGCACATATTTTGTTAATCATTTAGTCAAAAGGAACAATTAATATTTGACATTATTGTTTTTACATTAACTTTGTATTGCGAGTTTACATACGTCGATGTTAGGCAGATTTAGATAAAGTGACAACGACTGTCAAAACCGACATGATACAATTTACTTGAGCCATGAGCTGTACTTAGTGTCTCGGGTCCAATCACCGCGCGGGTCAAATATTTGTATGGCCTACGGATAGTTGCTTCGGATCTGGGTGGCTTGTGTTTGTGAGTTTACACGTTTGTGATCCACGATTCAAGAGTTCTAGTATGGGCCAATTTAAGTAAATAATAATAATACAATCAAAAATGGAAATTTACAAGCTTTATGTATCGACAGACTTCTCGACAATTGGTATTGCTCATCGGATATGAGTTAATTGTAAAATTTCCTACAGTTCGTACCACACGCAGTTTCCAACTCCCACGGCCAGGACCCTGGTCCTCACCAGTATCCAGTGGGTGACGTTTACCATTTTCGTCACAACCAGCGTGGCATTCCACATTCCCATCGTCATGACGCCCAAGAAGGTCACCGTTGAACATGTCATCGAGATAATAGAGAAGTATCGAGTAAGAAACATGAACAATTATTTTAGTGAGTTTTGGCGTCCTTACCTTCCGCATGATGCAGGTCCTCACCGGACATGGTTCGTTCGGGAGTTTCCTGCACTGGATTCGTGCGGAAGTGAAATCCGGGTGTCGCCACTGTGCGGAATGCCCGGAGGACACGGTGGAGCACACAGTCGAGGTGTGTCCTCTGAAACGCGCGAAAGATTGTGGCCGGAGAAGCTAAACGCAATTTCTAGCTTTTTTTGTGGCGGCACCGCCGCACACGAGCCATAAAAAGAGGCCGCCACCAAAAGAAGCTATAAGTGGCTTTTTTTGTGTCCCGTATGCGGGGACACTTAGTACTAGCTTTAGCACAAGAGTTTTGGTGTCTAATCTGTGTGGTTGCCTAGTAACGGGTCTTGTTTTTGTCAATCATTAAAATTATATTTCAATATAATACAAAACCTATGTATTTGAAATATTCAAATCTTCCAGATCCATCAAGTCAATCATATTAATATCCATTTCTAACATTTTTTTATGTGGAATAACACACAAAATCAAAACTAACCTTAAATAATAATAATAATACATATTAGTATCAAAGTTGCTACCTCAGTTAACTAGGGTTTTTGTCGGACTAACTTTACTACCTACCATAGATAGTTTAGAAACTAGTGATAAACTTAATTTTTATTCCTAAATTCCAAATTCAAAACCTACCTTTGGACTTAAATCTAGTAATAATCCAAAACTAACCCTTCGCGTCATTTAGATCGCGTTTTGGAATAAATCGGTATATTTTATATTATTTTTTTATGGTGGGATAAATCATCCAATGACAACCCCCGCTCTTGGGCGGAGCGGGAGATAGTGTCAGACTCCTACTGACTAAAAGCCCACCCCGTTACTTCTAGCCTTCATACTAGGGCTCGAGTTTCCTTTCCGATAACCCTGGCCCCAGTAGGCTTCGACACGGCTGGGCCCCTGCTGTTGCTGACAACACCTTGAGGTGCGCGGGAACAGTGCTCGCCGTTAACGACTGGGACTTGATCCGGACAGTTACCGGACGGCTGGACAGCGAGCTACCCATTGCTCACTATCCGCAAGCCCCCGCCTACGGTGGCCCGAAATCGGGATCGGAATCCCGGCGGTGGCGGCGAGAACGCCGTTGCCTGATGCGTTCGGCCTCCTCCTTTGCTAGCATTGCTGCTGCCCAGCGCGAGAGGTCTCCGCCGCCGATCGCCCCCACGAGGGCACGGCGATGTCCAGCCCAAGCAGTGCACACCTCGACTGTGTGCTCCATCGTGTCCTCCGGGCATTCCGGACAGTGGCGACACCCGGGCGTCACTTCCGAACTTCTACGAATCTGGTGCAGGAACCTCCCGAACGTACCATGTCCGGTGAGGACATGCGTCATATGGAAGGTAAGGATGCCGTGAGGTCTTTCCAGCTACACCTCAAAGAGGGGACTTACCGCCATAATTGTGGCGTGCCCAATCGGTATATGTTTAATAGTCTTTAATTTGATCAGCAGTGGACCCTAATTATACTTTTATTTTAGCCCACATGGACCTACTTTACTCCTTCGTTCGCTGTATACCTGGTAGCTCAGGTGCGACCCGATCAGTTGAGCTCCATTGAAACTATGATCCTGCTGGGTTCACCAGCCATTCCAGAACTAATGGCTGCTCTACAAGTAAGTGTATCGTTCACATGTTATATACGATCAAATTAAATTAAGTAGCAAAATTCCACAGACACGATATCTATGAAATCTTGCTTGCTAGTTTTAATTTGAGCTTATATAGGTACAATTCTCTACTGTTTTTTTTTTTTGGTGGGAAATTACTCAATGACATTACCGCTCTATGGAGAAGTAGAATGGCGTCTGACTTTAACTGACTAAAACCACACCTGTGTCTTTCAACTGACCGTTGTGTTTTAGGATCATGAGTTTGCTTTTCAGAAAATCCCCGCGGCCATCAACCCTGCTGGCCCCTAAGGTTTGCTGACATTAGTCCGGTCGACTGGCCGGTAATCGATATCGGACAGCTGGACAGTGAGCTACCCATTGCTCGTCGTCCTACCTTCCACGCCTACCTTGGCTGGTAGTTGGGAGTTGGGGTCGCGACGGCTAGGGCGTGAAGATGTCTGTTCCATAACGCGTAACGTCGTCTACTACGCTAGCATTACTGCTTCGCTTGGACGATAGCCTGATCCAGGAGAGAATTGGCCATTCTGAGAATTAGTCTTTCAAATAATAATTAGTCTCTCAGAGAATACGAAATGAAGAGAAAATGTCTTTTTTAGAAATGGTTATTTTGAGAAATAGTCCTTTTGCAACTCAGTTGACATTTTCAGAATTAAGCCTTTGCGTTTAAACCCTACAATGTTTATTACCAAATGTAAAAAACATACAACTGTTATTGAATTAAGACAATTTTTTTTAGGAAAAGCTACCAAAAACCTGCCACCTATGCGATGGATATGGCACTACGGAGACACAAGGATTTATCACGATTCCGGACAGAGAGGCGCCGCTGAAGAGCAACGGACGGCCGTTTAATTTTATGCATTACAAGGTAGGTTTTTGTAAACTAGCGATTTTCAAAAGCTTTAACAGTTCATTCAGTTCAATATGAGTCTACCGTAACGAGTTTAATACCAATGATCATCATTGATTGCAGCCACGCGCTATATAGGCAATGCAATCTGGATGTGAAGTTTCACCATGCTATCATAATATGATAAATATCTTTAAGCTTAATTAAATAAATATTTGAGGGCTTTTGAACCCCATCGGTAACATTAATCGGACTTGTAATCTCGAAATGCGATTTGTAATATGAAGTGATTTGTCGAAAAAAGGGTATAGACACTAGTTACAAATCAAATCACTTAATATTAGCACACTTTCAGGCCAACACCTCTCTTTACCAAACTATAGTTATCAACTTAATGTTCCCCACTACAAACGTAGCGAATGTTTAGCTGACCAACCGACTAATCAGAGCAAAGTTTACAGAGTTACAACAATACGTATGATCAATTGAGTAACTATAATACAAAAGTGCTTACAATTAACTGTAAATAAACATTTTGTTTCCACCAATTATTATTTATATAAACCGAAATACCTATAAATGATTACTATAACTAAAGTCTATAACGGTTTTTTTTGTAGAAAATGATCCTATGACTTCTCCCTCTCTAGAGTAGAGCACGAGGGCGTTTAAGACTTCTTCTGACTAAAAGAGCACCTACATGTTCCTGCTTTGCTTTCCAGGACCTTGAAGTCATGGCCCCAATGGGCTCCCATCTATCGCCTATGTATAGAAATTGATCCATTTAGGACTATATTCTTAAAATCATTACAATAGTACATAATATTGCAATAGGTTCAGGCAGTTCAGTTCACACATAACCGATTTACAATTATACATTAGCTTGCAATGTGGGAGCAGGAAGTAGCTTCAGCTTGGTTCAAGGACTCAGTCAAAGACATCTCATCAGCGACATAACGCGACATGTTGACAGCGTATGTCAATCTCGAACATTTAGTAGTACTTTTCTGTTCTTCTCAAGTGTGTATTTCTATACAAGTCGACAGAGTCACAACATTGTGAACTAATAGACCAGAGCTAAAAATACATTTTTACTCCTCAAAAGCATTACATTTATATAATTGTCACCATATATAACGTAGTTTTTTTTTTTTTCAATTCATAAATATATGTCGTGTGTTTCTGGAAACTATTCTCATTCATATATATATTTTACTTGCTTGTGACCACGGTTGCGTGCATGGGAAATGAAAAAATCCTTAGGGAACACATTCTCAGGATAAAAAAAATTACATGATATATCCTTGTACCGAATTTTATGCAACCGGACAGCTATTCGAACATGAAAAGTAATAAATAGAATTGTGTTAAAGTGATTTATTATAAGTGATAGTTCTCGACTTAAAAAAGACTAAATTATATGTAACGTAAAAGTTTCTTGAAATTGAATGTCGAATAATATAAATTAATTTCTTTACTCGAGATAAAAAAAAGTGCGGTTACTAAATTGACAACCAGTGAGCTTATCTCCTTATTATCTCATTTTCACTTCTTATTGCCCATTTTATGAAACTTTACCAGTCTCCCGTTAATCTGAACGAGATCTTAATACATGAAATTTGCAGATAAAATCAGTTAATACATATTATTATCTTGTTAAAAGAAGTTCTGTCTAGTAAAGGTACATTAACAAGGACTATCCAGAGAATATTAAAGTATTTCTGTAGACATAATGTAGAACTTCATGCGGCCGTAAAAGTAAATGTTCGTTTCCAGATCGTCGATGACTCGGGACAGGAGCTGGAGGGTGCTAATCAAACCGGAGAGCTGTGGATTAAGAGCAGCTGCACTATTAAGGTGATATTAATGAATCACTTAAGTACTCTCGAGTTAGCGTCAGAGTTGTGTTTAATACTTGTCAGCATGCCAGGTAGCCTTGCACTTATTTTTGACATTGTGAACATAATTTTGGTTGTAAATTTTCTGTGATGTACGCGTAAGTATAAATTTTTAGGATTCCTTACCTCAAAAAGAAAAAACGGAACCGTTATAGGATCACTTTGTTGTCCGTCTGTCTGTCTGTCTGTCAAGACCCTTTATTTTGGGAACGCGTGGAAGTATCGAGTCGAAATTAAAACCATATATTCAAGTCTGTGGCGCCTTGAAGATGTGGAAAAATCAAACTTCTAAGTTACCAAAAAAGAAAAAGACACGGCCGTTTATGCCGCAAAAAACCTATGTTTTGACACTCACAAGAGAATCAAAATTCAAAGGGTACTTCCCATTGACCCAGAATCCTGAAATTCAATCAAGGTCTTATAGTACAGGTACAGGAATAAATCTGAAAACAGTAAATTTACTGTTACATCTCCTCGTTTTTTTTATAAGTCGAGGAAATGACGCAACTAATTTGAAGTCTTTAATATTGCTTTCATTCTCTGTTTTCATGAATGTTCCCGACGGGCACGAGGTATAAATTACATATAAATTTTTATTAGTTTGGAAATGATTTGTACATGGTTCCAGATTTCCTAATTTATTTTTATATCTTATATCCTAATATTTTAGGCTTGCGATGATTGGAGGAATATCGCAAACTTTTTATCTTTCATCGGCTCGAAAAAAAAGTTTTGTTTTCAACCAGTAATGCTCATAGGGATGTAAGTTTTTTGCCATATTTTGGGAAATTAAAAAAAAAATTATTAATCAGATTTGAATATTTGTCTAAGGTGTTTTAATTTTTTTTTATAAGCGAATGACCTGTTAGTAAAGCTAAAAATAGTTTCTTGGACGAATAATTTCGTTTTAGTTCCACTTTCCAAAACTGTGGATTTAGGTACGTATGTATACATTCTCTTTTGTTAAAGTTTACGTTATAGTATCTGTAATAATTTATAAAATTGTTTTTCTTTTTATACATAATATCATGCAAATAATGAATATGAATAGCACTAGTGTTACATCATAGAAAATACTAGCTATGTATATTTTTTATGGTGACGGAGAAGTTTTTTCCGAGCTGTTTAACTACGATGGTTTTGAAATAATATTCTGACAGGGTTACCTGAAGAACCAAGCGACTTTTGACGAGACCTTCACTTCCGATGGTTGGTATAAGACCGGAGACGTATTTCACTTGGACGAGAACCACCGACTCTTTTTCGTGATTCGAAAGAAGTTCAGCTTTAAGTTTAGGGGTTGCCAGGTAAGATCTAAATTGTCTTTTATTTTTATTGTTGATAGGTTCACGCTTGACCGCTATCTTACCTTATGGAAAGTGACGATGCGGTCGACGTTGGAACGTGCTTACCTAGAAAAAACCTATTCACTCTCGACTTAAAGATTCTATAGATATCTAGTCTTGCTATTAATATTGTTCTAAAGAAAATTCTTTTTTTCCTTTGCTTACAACATTGATTACTGTGGCATCTAGTTACCAATAGAAACACGCACCCTTTCCGTAGAAAAATGTTCACTGCCATTCTTAGAGATTATGTTAAGGGCCATTCATCCAGCGGATTAAATGAAACTAATTTTCAACTTTGATGAATTCCAAAACGTTCGTTTCAAGCCACGCTTGGATCGAAGGAGCATTATGACCTTTTATTCATATATTTTATTTATATCAGTAGACGCAAAAAATACATACTTTATTTCCACCTAGCAGAAGGACATAATGGCCTAACTGACTGATTATTTTTGTAGGTAGCGCCGGAAGAAGTGGAGCGAGTGATTAGCTCAGTACCAGGAGTGCATGAAGGTGTAGTGTGTTTGTCTGACAATGGACCGGTAGCTGCCGTGGTGTTGGAGCCTGGAGCTAATATAACTAGGGAGCACATAAATAAGGCTGTTGATGGTAAAGCTTTTTATATTCACTGATATAAATAGAATTTTATCAATGGTGATAACGACGATCACAAGTCAAAAAAAAGACGTGTGGCACTCGGGGACTGCCGCGGTAAAGCTATTGCATAACATTTTTTATCAACTTATGCAATAGACCTCGCCAACAGCTGCTTAACCCCACGCATCCAAAACCAGACCTCGCCAACAGCTGCTTAACCCCACCCATCCAAAACCAGACCTCGCCAACAGCTGCTTAACCCCACCCATCCAAAACTAGACCTCGCCAACAGCTGCTTAACCCCACCCATCCAAAACCAGACCTCGCTAACAGCTGCTTAACCCCACCCATCCAAAATGAGACCTTGCCAACAGCTGCTTATCCCCACCCATCCAATACCAGACCTCGCCAACAGCTGCTTAACCTCTTCCATCCAAAACCAGACCTCGCCAACAGCTGCTTAACCCCACCCATCCAAAACGCCGACAGCTGCTTAACCCCACCCATCTAAAACCAGACCTCGCCAACAGCTGCTTAACCCCACCAATCCAAAACCAGACCTCACCAACAGCTGCTTAACCCCATCCATCTAAATCCAGACCTCGCTAACAGCTGCTTAACCCCACCCATCCAAAACGACGACAGCTGCTTAACCCCATCCATCCAAACACAGACCTCACCAACAGCTGCTTAACCCCACCCATCTAAAACCAGACCTCGCCAACAGCTGCTTAACCCCACCCATCCAAAACCAGACCTTGCTAACAGCTGCTTAACCCCACCCATCCAAAATGAGACTTTGCCAACAGCTGCTTATCCCCACCCATCCAATACCAGACCTTGCCAACAGCTGCTTAACCTCTTCCATCCAAAACCAGACCTCGCCAACAGCTGCTTAACCTCTTCCATCAAAAACCAGACCTCGCTAACAGCTGCTTAACCCCACCCATCCAAAACGCCGACAGCTGCTTTCACTCATTTGTTTTCTTATCAGTCACCACGCTCAAAAAACAAATGAGTGGGGGGTGTTAGGTTATTTTCGTTACGGAATTTCTGGATTCGGTCTTCACGCTCAAGGCCAGCGATAGAAGCTATGCAATAGCTTAAAAAAAAAAAACACAAAATTGCGGTTGAGATACACTACGTGAAGGTCGCGAGATCAATAAATTTGATTTTCGGCAATTATTATAGCTGATAGGATTCTTTGTTTAAAACTTATTAAGCGATTTATTAAAAAAAAATACAATGAAATGGAATTACAAATATATGTTATAATATCCAACCATCTGCTACGTACAATATAAGTTGCTGCAATATACTTGCCAATTCCTGAACTTTAGTGTTATTGAAACCGGTCAAATAAAGTGTGGAACAAGAATTGCTTCTTGAAAAGTAAAGTAAAAGCAAAGGAAACAATATTACAGATAATTAATTGCAAAAAAAATATTAAAAATAAAACTATTTTGATTGAAAATGAAAACAATTTTGATTGATTAGTACAGTGGTTTAGTGTATTGGTTTTGGTGATTGTTATTTAATCGATTATTGTCTTGAGTAAACGTACATGGTCCAAGTTTTGTCACTACAAATCAGCAAAAAACAGCTGTTAAACATTTATAATAAAAGTTGTTTACACAAGTTATTGAATAAGTATTTTATACACCTGATAAATTGTCAATACATAAAGAGCCACCACGTAAATTTATTACATTAATACTACCATGAGATATGTAGGTATGTAAAAAAAATCTGATTATAGTTTCAAAATCGCGACAAGCAATAATAATTATTATTATTATACATCTTTATTGCACACCTTAACTTACTAAAGAATAAAATTTAACAAAAATAAGTGTACAATAGGCGGTCTTATTGCACAGGGCAATTTCTACCAGACAAACAATAATTTTTATTTATTATTATTATTATTATGAGCCCGTTGTGTCCCACTGCAGGGCAAAGGCCTCCCTTCCGTTATTCCACTCTTTTCTATCTTTAGCCACTTCTGGCCAATCCTTAAGGTAGGAGTCCAAATCGTCACGCCATCTCCTTCTGGGCCTACCGCGTCGCCGGCTCCTGCTGTTCGGAGTCCAGTCAGTAGTTACTTTCGCCCAATTTTGTTCCGGCATGCGGCAGATGTGACCTGCCCAGTTCCATTTTAATCTGGCGGCTGAGTCACCTACGTCTGCGATTTGTGTTTTAGAACGAAGTATACTGTTCCTTATGCGATCTGTTCTTTTGAACCCAAGAATACTTCGTTCCATTGCTCGCTGGCAGACCCCGAGTGCGGACTTTTGACGTTTCGTTAATGACCACGTTTGCGCTCCGTAGGTGAGGATAGGGAGGATGCACATGTCCATGAGTTTCTTTTTAAGGGAAAGTGGGAGTGGTCCTTTCAATAGGTGTTTCATCGACCAATAGCTCCTCCAGGCGTTCTCGGTGCGTCTAGCAACTTCTTTGTCTTGTCTCGCCTGGAAAGAGACTATTTGGCCGAGGTATATGTACTCATGGACATATTCAACCTCCACACCCTCGATATCAACTTTACGTTTCGCATTGTTCGTCATTAACTTTGTCTTCGTCACCAATAATGTATATCTTAATTATTACCAGCTCAAAAAAATTGCATTACGAATCCTCAAAGAAAGCTTTATCTATAGTATTCAGAAACTTGTCTCTAAAACAGGCAGAGTTCACATATTAGAGATTTTTTATAAGTCAAACCTTCTATTATGGTTTATATTTCGGAAACATCTTCTCTGCCAAGAATAATTTCTTTGATTTTAAAAATCAACCCATTTTTGCTGTTAAAGTTTACATTCCTTATTACTCTTCTATCTGTTCAGAAAACTTCGTACAGTTTTTGTACCAGACCATTCCAATCAAAAACGAACTCTCTGTCTTCAATTAAAAGTAACATTTCTTTTGTTTCGTTGCAGCTACTCTAAGCGACCACAAGCGTCTGCACGGAGGCATCGCGTTTGTGACATCACTTCCTCAGACACACTCCGGCAAGCTCAAGAGGGATGAGTGCCAAACATTGATTGCGAACCTCCTCAAAGCAGGAAAATGTTATTAGACTGCTGGGATTTTAACTTATTAAACAGTGTTTTGTTTCAATATTTTGATTAATTTTTTTTTGTAATTACCTGATGGAAATTTATTTTCTATACATATATCTAATAATATAAAAAAAACTCTCTCTGCTAACGGTATTGAATAGCAGAGAGCGTTACTTTTACTACCGTAACGAGCACATTTCTAAAAAACATTACTGTGGTCAGTAAATCCATTAAGGGTACCTACTTGGGTAGAATATGTACAATGATGTACAGGCAATGCAGTGCCAAAAACTATGTTTAATATTAATTCAATTTGATAAAATCACAACGTGTACATGGACATAGAATACATAGGAAGTTTTAACGATCTCAATTTGACAAGCCTGTTGGTCTAGTGGTTAGTGACCCTAACTGCTATGCCGGAGGTCGTGGGTTCGATTCCCACCCAGGACAAATGTTTATGTGATGAGCATGATCATTTGTTCTATGTCTGGGTGTAATTTATCTATAATATGTATGTATTTAGTTTTATCAGTTGTCTGGTACCCATAACACAAGCTCTTCTTAGCTTGGGACTAGACGGCGTTGTGTGATAGTTGTCCCTTAAAATTTCATAAATTTTGCGTGTTGATTTACCGTTAAACTTCACATTTAGGCCTAGAATAAAAGTAATACAATAATGTAGGTAGTCTAATATTCTTACAAAATAAACAAAAGTCATAGCAATAGCGTTTACCATTGCTGATGAATATGACAATTAGTGACAACAGTAAATTCAAATTTTTCGCCAAACCGTACCGCCAAGTTTCGGGTTATGACGAGTAAATGTCGTGTTTCATGCTAAAAACTTTATTTCTACGTATTAGTTGTTAACTTACCTTGAAAATAAAACAAACACCAAGCAAATCGAGCCACTTTAACTATTTAAACACACTTTGTTTACACAAGCGTAACACGACACTGACAATTACGCAACATTGTCAACTTCAACTTTTTTTTTTTTTTTTTTTCCATCGTTCGGATATACAGTTTGGTTTATTTTGGTAGGAAATTTAATGGCGAGGCGAAATAAATTTATACAAATAGACCATAGACAGACAGAAAAGAGTAAACTTCAAAAACTTAAACGACTGAGGTGCGGGGCGCCCATGTGCCGCTCAGCGGCACACGGGCAATCGAGGCTTCAAGGTCATGTACCGCTCAGCGGCACACGGGCAATCTAACGGATAAAAGAAAATAAATTAATTATGATTTTTCACCCTAGACTTCTAAATTTTACTAAAGCAGCTGCCACAAAATGTGTGAGAAATATTTTGTATCTGACACAAACTTCTAAAAAATGTAGCTGCTCTTGAGCTTGGATACCTAATATCTACCACATTCTTTCCACATTGTAATGACATGAATACCCGTACATTTATACTTAGTAGGTACATTGCTAAAAGTTTTAAATTCAGTGTTAAGATTATAACTATATTGGAGACTAGTTTCTTTTCCATGGAAAACTTACAAACGTAAAAATAAAGAAACAAAATTGACTTTTTAATTAACTAAAAAACTTCTAACTAGTTAAAAGTTTGTTTCTGATTAATCAATTAGGAACCAATAAAAAGCTTCTGGGAGAAGTTACATGAATCGTCAAATCACTGTGTTACGTTTTTTTTTTTACGGTTGGTTGGATTGGAGTTGATAATATATTTTGGTAGGTAGTGCGACCTCGTGTAGTTCTGCTGACACTCACTGCACTGACACTGTTCACGGACAAATCAGATACAAAGCACAAAGTAAGTACGAACCTGCAGAACAAAACAAACATAATGATGTATATGAACAATACCCACCTAGGGCCTGCGTCAGAAGGTTCCTGGACCCCCTAGGTTGGGCAGGAGCCGCTTGAGGGCACGCTTTAGCCCGATCAAGTTTGGGAGCTACACATCAGAAATGTTCCTTGAACTTGTGCAAAATTCAGCTTTGTGAGACAAATATTTTTATCTTTAAATATAGAGCTCATTTCTTCCAATATATAAAGGATATTATGTTTTAGAGGCGGAGAACTTTTAATTGAAATAAAGTACAGAAAAAAGGTAGCGTAGAATGAATGAAATTGGCTTTTATTAAGAGATAATTTAATGACATGCTATCCTTTGAATAGAATTTCCTTACTTTCTGCAAAATGATAACATTTAGTACCCTGTAACTGGCTTAGTGAGTTATTAGGTGCCAATTACTTAATTTTTTAATAGATTTTTGACATAGTGTTGGTTTGTTCAGTGCCGTGTTAGTTTGCGTCTTTGAAAAGTTATCAAATCTCAAAAATCTTATCTATCAGATATGTTAAGCTGAAGGAAAATTGTGTCAGTAGTTGCAACTGCATATTTCAGGTTGCTTGCCGTTTTGCCAAAAAGATTTTGACAAAATTTCATTACCCAAACAAATTTTAGTAACCTTTTTTTATACCATTGCAATATTTCGAATGATTTTAGTACGCATATTTTTATTTGGTAAAATTTTTACTTGGCAAAATATTATCAAGTATAATGTCATTATGGCAATTTTGGTCTTTAAACAAATGATTTATTACAGCAAACAATCTTCAGACAATAAACGTTTGGTGAAATGATTTGTTAAGACAAAAAATATTATGTTAAAATGGGTAGGTTAGGTTAGGTTAGGTTAAAACTCTGACCTCTTACGCACGAGCTGAGAGAGCGAAGCGAGCGATGCCGCGGCAGCGGCCGGCGAGTGCCAGAAACGAGTTGCATTAATAGAAAAAAGAGATTGTTTTTAGTAAGTTACCCGGAACTGAACTATTTAGATTAGGAAAATTACTTATTTAAAAAAATGGTTAGTTTAGGTTAAAACTGTGACCTCCTACGACTGCTGCTAGTAACGACTACATGCTATAGAAAAAACTGACGATACTATTTGGCTTATTTTATTTTGCGTAAAAACTGTGTATTTCCAACTAAAATATTTGACTAAATAAAAAATGTTAAAAGTACTAGTTGGTGAAATAAATTCAGTTTACAGCTTAACCTTTTAAAATGCGAAATTTACCTCCCTCAAACGACTGACAGACAGACGACTTTAGCAAAATTTAATTCAATAGCACCAAATATTCAAACTACTGATAAGTATACTCTTGGTCCTGGGCTCTCCAATTTTCGATGATCCTTTCCAAAATTTACTGAGCAGAAAATAAAAAAAAATAATGACATCTCGTATAGACTTATGAAAATTAATAAGCACTTGGCTTTTACACTTATTCGATACTGTTGGTTTTGGACCAAAATTTACATATAGCCTTCGCTCCTCCCATCTTTGGAAGCACCCACAACTTTTGGAAAAAGTCGATCAAATTATTAGGAACACTCTTTCTTCTATCTTAAATGTGGCCTTGGATGACCGAACGTAGTAGCAAGCTGCGCTTCCCATCCGAATGGAGGCCTCGGCATCCGCAAAATTGCAAGTATAAGTTTACCAGCATTCCTCTCCTCGGTGAACAGTACTGATATATTAACCAGGAATATTTTATCTTCCTCACTGGTTGATGATGTGGTACCGTGTGCACACATCCTTGTTTAATAAACTGTTTATTATTCTTAATAGTTCAGTGAAGTACTGAATTATTTAGTAGGACTAAAAGAAGCAATTTGGAATTTTCAAAACTTTTAACGTAGAATTTGTCAAAAACGTGAGGAGACCCTTACGTAGAGATATATATAGATAAAATCATTAACACTTGTTCCACAGGACTTCGGTTTATACTAATTATTATAATTTACTTTTACCAGCAATCATTTTTAGAAGTTATACAGTAACTTGTAAGTTAAAAGCTTGTAATTTTATTATGATTTTCCGCATATCATTCATACGTATCTAGTTTCCCTGATATATGCATTGTTGGAGCATCGAAATCTTTTAAATTTTCCACAAGAAGTTTTGATAAAAAAAAAAAAACAGCGAGTTAATGATAAAGTGATATTTTATAAGAGATAATGATTGACGCTAAACCTAAAATGATTGACATGTGCTGTCGAAATGTGATGCGGTAAATTATAAGCATTTAGAAATTGTGACGATCGTAATCGCTGATAAATTATATCGCTATACCTCACTTAATGTCTTATCTAGTTAGATGACAACTCTTTAGTTTAAGCGTTATAGCCAAGATCTAAACATGATGCTGGGCCCTAAGTCTGCTATTTTTATAAATTCGTCATTCCAACACGATCCCATTGTCATTTTGCTAAAAGTTTGTAATCTGCTAATTCATAATGATCGATCATTGATCGGTCAATGGTCTTGTAATAGAATTGTGATAGAATGATAATTTCGAGCACATTAAAACCAATAACTGCACAATAACGTTCTAATGGTAAAACACTGATCAAATAAACTGTCAAAGTTTTAGCAGATTACCGCAAACGTCAAATATTCATTTGTCAATATGTACGTGATTACCATTCTATGTCACTTCTTTCAATGGAGTGTCAGTGGTTGACCATCGGAAAGTCATAATGATGCCATTATATTAGTAGATTACCAAACTTGTCAAAATCGACAATTATGACATCAATGATAGACCATTCTGACACTATTGTAATAGCAGACTTGAGGCCCTGATTACATAGTATCCGTGTCATGTTTCGCATGTATATCACAAGTAATATATATTACATTAAATTAGATTACCAAGTCAATCTAGGTCATCAAGATCCCTTAAGTACGGACTGAATAAATTAATCGGTATTACATGGATCTCACAACTTTTTATGGTAGAAAAAATGAGTTGCGCGTCTTGGATTTTTTACAAGTTATGTTTTTGATAGCATATTACTTATTATGTAGAGGCTTCTATGTTTGTAATCATCTCCTATCCTCCATCTGGTTCTAGCTAGGGTAACTTCTATTGTTGATGGTCCATTGAAATCATCTTTAGTAACAGACAAGCACTTTGCCAACGACTTCGTTTGCAAGAAAGTTTTCACAACATTGCAGTACACTTACGAACTTATAAATAAACGGGGGTTGACGAACGACTCGCAGGAGTCGCTTAGTAGCGAAGTCGGATACGATAAATGTATCTAATAAATTGAGGCAAGCACCAGAACTTTTCCGCACTAGTGCAAAAACAGTCAATTGCGAGTGTAAAAGTGGTAGGGATAAGAGTAAGTTTTCGAGTACAGGTATTTTCGTGTTTGCTCAAACCGCCCACGCGTGAATTTAATCCGTAATCGATCTAATATCACATTATCGGAAACTTATTATACTTTTATTTCAGCCGACATGTACCTTCTTTTCTCCTTCATTCGTTGGTCCCCTGGCAGCTCTAGTGCGACCCGATCAGTTGAGCTCCATAGGAACTATGATCCTGCTGGGTTCACCAGCCACTCCGGAACTTTTGGCTACTCTACAAGTAAGTGCTTTGTTCACAGGTTATACATATACGATCAAATTAAACTAGCTACTACAGACACTATATCATAACTATATCAGTCTTGCTATTGAATTTCATTTGAACTTGGGTCTGTACAAACTCCACCTAAATATCGAATACTTAAGCATCGAAACGTTTTCTGTCACTATATCATAACTATATCAGTCTGCCACCATGGGATCTGGAGGCAACAGTCCTTACGATTGTTCCTTGATTTGCGCATGAAGATGTAATGCAGAGGTGAAACTCCATGGCAGATAGAGTTCCGGCGTGATCTCATGATGAAATGGCAACAGTGACTGTGGCAATCTAGCCTAGCCTATAAGGCTAGTTGCCGTAAAAAATGTAATTAGTCCGTCTTTTAGATTATTCAAAAATAAGGGACACGTATTTTTTTATTTGTAAATTAAACCAAATTAAAAATTATTAAAAAACTGCCATTTGTGCGATGGATATGGCACCACGGAGACAAGAATTTATCTCCTTTCCTGATAGAGAGGCACCGCTGAAGAGTAACGGATGCCCGTTCAATTCTATGCATTACTAGGTTGGTTTTCGTAAACTTGCATTCCCTTGAGGTTTAAATAGTTTACTCGGTTTAGCATCAATTTACCCTCATGAGTCAATTATCATCATTGAGATCTGGCTAAATCTCAATGATGATAATTTTGACATCCAGGTAACGGTCTATTCAGCGTTTGGACTTTTTAGTTTTATACAAATACGTTCAAACGTTGATGCGTTACAATTATCCATTTTCCTGCAGTGTACGAGTAGGAACGCGACATGCTGACAGCGCATGTCAATCTCGTACGTTTATTAGTTTCTGAAAATCATTATAATTGAGTTTCTCCGAAAAGTAATAAATCTAGTCATTTATTGAGCCCCGAGTTGTGCTAAAGTGAATTATATCTTGTACGCGACCTGAAAAGACTAAATTACATTTATGGAAAAAGTCTCTTCAAATGGAATATCGATTAATATAAATTCTTTCTTTACTCGAGATAAAGAGTGTTTACTAAATTGACAACCAGTAAGCCTACTTTATCGTCCAATTTATGAAACTTTACAAATCTCACGCCATTGTAATCTAAAAGAGATCTTAATACATGAAATTTTCAGAAAAAATCATTAATCGTTATTTCGCTAAAAGAAGTTCTGTCTAGTAAAGGCACATAAACTACTACGACGAGAATATAAAAGTACTTCTGTAGACATTAAATTTCGTGTGGCTGTAAAAGTAAATGTTCGTTTCCAGATCGCCGATGACTCGGGACAGGAGCTGGAGGGTGCTAATCAAACCGGAGAGCTGTGGATTAAGAGCAGCTGCACTATTAAGGTGATGCTCATTCATTGTTATCCTCTTGACAGCTATGGATTAACATTCAATTCCAAATTAGATAAATTAGAAGCTCTTCAAATTAGATTCCTAAAACTACTTGTTATTAAAAAAAACTAAAAACAGTTGTAAAGGAGATTATAGAAAATTATTTGAAATATGCAAAATTCTACCGATCACTTTCAAACATAAATACTTCTTCGGTATCTAAAATTTTCTTCGCTCCGCATATAAATACAAGCCCCCGACCGGAAGTAATTCAGTTTTGATTTCGACTGCGAACAAGAGCGAACTACCTAAGTGTGTGAAGTAATCTTACCTAACGACCTAAGTGATAGTGTAACGGAACTCTAGTGTTAATTGTGACTTTGATTATTGTTGGTTATTGTTTGTGGTGAATAAAGTCCTCTGCTAGTAAACTAGCATTTGATTACTCAAGTACGCAACAATTTAATATTCCTTTTCCATGCAAAGAGAAAGTATAGAACGTCAAGATTCAAAATCAAAAGCATTTATTTCAAATAGGCCATTTGCAAGCACTTTTGAATAGTCAAATGTAACTAAAACTAAACTGTATTATCCTCTAGTTAGGTCTACAACGAATTTTGATTATAAAAAATAATGATGCTACTAGTTTGAAGATGACGATGTTTACCTATTAAATAGAATCTTTATGAGCACTTTCGACTCAAAGGTCTAAGTGACAGTTTAATATTAAGTAGGTGCTGAGTGTCGTTCATCCTTTTAAGCATTCCAGTATTCTGTAAAAGCTTGTGACAAATAATAACGGCCTTATAGGTTGATCTATAAGGTTAAGTTATGCTTGCCGAGGTCACTTTTTGGATGGGTGACCATCAAAATAGACTGACATTTCTCCTTGCCTCGGAAAACACGTTAAACAGTTACTGGTTGTGATTTCTATACCCTTGACAGTTGTTACAGAAAGTCAGCCAGGAAATCTGTCACCAGTCTTGGTAAGAAGTATTGGAGTTGTGGAGGTCAAATCAAACAGGTAGACGTTGCATGTATAGGTACTGGTATTTAGTTGAATGCGGTTAGATTAGATCTCACCCCCACATAGTGGGAAAATGGCTCAGCAGATGATTTATCGTAAAAAATAATAACCCATAAAATTTAATAGCTTATGAAAAGAACAATATTTTAGTGAAATTTTAAATAAATCGATTTCCTTTTTTCATAGGTAGCGCCAGAAGAAGTGGAGCGAGTGATTGGCTCGGTACCAGGAGTGCATGAAAGTGTAGTATGTTTGTCTAACTATGGACCGGTAGCTGCCGTGGTGTTGGAGCCTGGAGCTGACGTTATTAAGGAACAGATAAATGAAGCTGTTGATAGTAAGTCACTTTTACTAATTTTGTTTACTTGCTACTGAATTAAGCAGGCTGAGAGATAGTTTTGTAATAAAAAATCAGTAAACGATGTTTTTTAATACACGTGCCTGCCACTAGACAAGGCTTGTTAAGACAAAACATAGTAAAGGCTTGTGTGATGATTTCAAAAAGACACGACGCTTAGAAAACATTCCACATAGAATTTTGCCTTCATTAGGACATGAGACGATTTGGAGATATTACCGTAAGCATGCGGGCGGATTAATGTTAATCACAGGAGAGTGTAATTAATGTTATAGAGTTACTGTTATTGAGGAGTTTATGTTGTCATATATGTAGTTATAGATCTTCATTGGTAACTGCCTATCAGTGATAATTTAACAAGAAAAGTCACGCAATCAATTTTAAAATTTTGAGCTTTGGCAGTAGTTATTGCTGATAGAATTCTTTGTCTAAAATTAATCGATATCCGGATTTGAAAAGAATACTAATATCAATTATCTGCTAAATGCAATATAAAATGAAGGCAAAAGAAACAACATAATGGTACCTAACCGAAAACCAATTTAAGTTAGATTTCGAACTCCACAATAAAAGAAAACTATGTTGATTGGGTATTACTATAGTCGAATATGTTTGTTCTATTAAAAATACGTATTTAAAGTGATTGTTAATTAATCGGCCATTGTCTTGGGGCGAAAGCAGTGCATAGTACAAGTGAATTATTCAGCAAAAATCTGCTAAACATTTTGTTGATATATCATATTTCCGAGTCTATCCTTTTATAAAAAAATATGTTTTTACATAGTATGAAGCAGATATTTTATATACATTTTTTTTTATGGTGGGAAAAAATCATGCATTGACATCCCCCGCTCTTGGGCGGAGCGGGAGATAGTGTCAGACTCTTACTGACTAAAAGACCCACCCCGTTCCTTCTAGCCTTCATACCGGAGCTCGAGCGCCCTTTCGGATAACCCAGGCCCCAGTAGGCTTCGACCCGGCTGGGTCCCTGCTGTTGCTGACAACTCCTTGAGGCGCGCGGGAACAGTGCGCGCCGTCGACGACTTGGGCTTGGTCCGGACAGTTACCGGACGGCCGGACAGTGAGCTACCCATTGCTCACCGTCCGCAAGCCCGCGCCTACGTTGGCCGGAAATCCGGATCAGAATCCCGGCGGCGGCGACGGCGGCAATAACGCCGTTGCCTGATGCGTTCGGCCTCCTCCTTTGCGAGCATTACTGCTTCGCAGAAGTCGGCGACCGCCTGCCACTCCTCCTCGCTTCAGACCATGTCCTCAACCAAGGCCCGGCGCGAGAGGTCTCCGCCGCCGATCGCCTCCACGAGGGCACGGCGATGCTCCGTCCAAACAGGGCACACCTCGACTGTGTGCTCCACCGTGTCCTCCGGGGATTCCGCACAGTTGCGACACCCGGGCGTCACTTCCGCACGAATCCGGTGCAGGAAACTCCCGAACGAACCATGTCCGGTGAGGACCTGCGTCATACGGAAGGTAAGGACGCCGTGAGGTCTTTCCAGCCACGCCTCAAAGAGAGGACTTGCCGAGATATTTTATATACATGAAAAATTGTCAATACATTTAGAGCCAACCCAAACATTAATTTCATAATTCTTGACAAGCTGTATTGTATGTCCTCGTTAATAACAGCACAAGTTCTCAAAAGTTTCGCATTTCAAATACCCAAAGAAAGTTTCATCTATTACATTCAAAAGCCTATCTTCAAACTGGTACACTTTACACATCCTACTTGTTCCACCGTCGGCTATTTATAAGCTAAGCTTCTTCCATTGCAGTCTTGGAAACCCCTTCTTTGCCAATAAGAAATTCTATAATATCTTCAAAAACCAGCCTAACGTCTTTGTTATTAAAGTTTACATTCCTTATTACTTTTCATTATTCTTCTATCTGCTCAAAAAACTTCATACAGTTTGTGTATCAGACTATCCCAATCAAAATTCTACAATCTGCCTTCAATTCAAAGGTAAATTGAATAATTTGTTTTGTTCCAGCTACTCTGAGCGATCACAAGCGGCTGCACGGAGGCATCGCATTTGTGACGTCCCTCCCTCACACGCACTCCGGCAAGCTCAAGAGGAATGAGTGCAGTACATTCATTGCGGACCTCCTTAAGGGAGGCGAATGCTATTAGACCATTGAAATAACGTATTAAAGAGTGTTTCTTATTGTTTTGCTAATTACTTGGTCCAAATTATTTTTTTATAATATAAAATCACGCCTGTATGTCTAGGGTGCGGGTATACTAGAGACGAATATTTACAGTAACGTACATTGTACCGACAGCGCAGTGGTAGAAAACTTAAAAAAATAATGATAACCGACTTCACTAAAAATCAATTTAACGATCAAACTAACTTTAATTTCTGAAATCGGTGTTTCGCGATATTGTTTTTTTTTAACTAAACGCCGAATTCCAAAATAAAGTTTTATCGTTTTATTGTTTTTTTTTTAGTGAAGTCGGTTATGTTTTTTTTTTTTTTGTAAAAAGTTTTTATTTCACATATTTTAGTTGTCAGAGTATGTCATGAGAGGTTCCAAACACTGCTAGGATACATTATTTTATTTCGAAGTTCTCTTCTTTAAAGTCCTTTTCTTTTTCAAGTCCGTTCGTGTATGGAGTACTGCAGCCACATATGGGCTGGTGCTGCAAAATGCCACCTGGCAGCTTTGGACTCTGTGGAAAGGCGTGCGAAGAGACTAATTGGCGATCCAGATCTAGTTGAGTCCAATCTACAAAGTCTTGAGCATAGGCGAAGGGTAGCCAGCCTTTCGGTGTTTTACAGGATGCACTTTGGAGAGTGTGCGCAGGAATTACATGACTTAATTCCACCATCTCACTTCTACCATCGGACAAGCCGACGAACAGCGAGTATCCACCCTAATGTTGTTGAAACCTCTACGATCCGGACCAAGCGTTTCGCCTCGTCGTTTATACCACGTACATCGAGGGACTGGAACAATTTGCCTGCTGCGGTCTTCCCGTCTGATTATAACTTAGGTGTCTTTAAGGCAAGAGTGAATAGGCTCTTAATAAACTAGTGCGCCTCACCATCAACGATTGCATCACTGCTTACCATCAGGTGGGATCGTAGTCAAGCACTAGTTTATAAAAATTAAAAAAAATCAGTTTCACTTTATTAAATCTTACTTTTTGACTGTTTGATTTCTCATGTATCTCATCTGGAAGCATATCCTATAAGGGGTAAAAAAATGCAAATCGGTCTATAAGCGACGGAGGTCTGAGGTAAAAAAAAAAAAAAAACCGAATCGATAACACCCTCCTATTTTTTGGAAGTTGGTTAAAAACCGAATTTTATGGTATCGCAATTTGACAAAATCAAAACACAGGTTTTAACTATCTCAATTACCACCGAATTGACCCCATATTATAGTGTTATTTATTTAATAAAAGAGAATAAGATAAATATCGACGGGTTCCGGGCTAATTGTATTAAGCGACACTCTGACCGATATAGACTTTTATACATATTTGGAATCAGCGAATTTTTCTGCGTTATTTGAGCTGGGTTTGGTGACGATCGGAGCACTTTTTTGTCGCTTAATACAACCACATTTTTTGGGCCCATTTTGGACTGCAAAGTATGAAGCGACACAAAATATTGACAAATTTAGGAACTGTCTACTTAAGCTCACTACCAAATACAAGACAGTCGTTTAAACTTTTTTTCCTGTAGCTACAATTTACATGCAACGCACGTTAAATCAATTAGCCTGACTTTATCTTCTTATATTTAAAAATGAATCGCAAAATGTGTTGGTAAGCGCATAACTCAACAACGCCTGGACCGATTTCGCTAATTTTTTTTTGTTGTGTTCGTTATTATGAGGAGAAGGTTCTTATGGAAAAAAAATGAAAATTAGGGTAGTGTAGGGTAGAGTAGGGTAGTGTAGGGTAGTGTAGGGTAGAGTAAGATAGAGGAGGGTAGAGTAGGGTAGAGTAGAGTAGGGTAGGGTAGAGTAGGGTAGAGTAGGGTAGAGTAGGGTAGAGTAGAGTAGGGTAGAGTAGGGTAGAGTAGAGTAGAGTAGGGTAGAGTAGGGTAGAGTAGGGTATAGTAGGGTAGAGTAGGGTATAGTAGGCTGAAGTAGGGAAGAGCGGGAGCGAAGCCGCGCGGGCAAAAGCTAGTAAATATATAGAAATGTCGCTTCATACAATTAGCCTCTTTGTTAAATTCTTATCCAGTGTCGCTTAATGCAATTAGCTTTACCGTGTAAATATACAAGAATGTCGTTTAATACATTTAGCCTCTTTGTTAAATTCATACCCAGTGTCGATTCATACATTTAACTCTGTACATGAAATGTTAGATGTTGTCCTTTCAACCATTTAGCTTGCAGTAGATAATGATTATGTCGGTCGCATGAACTATTAGGATTTCATCAGTAAACATTTAAAGGTTATGGTTAAACCTATTTTTCTTTTTCAATATTTGATTTGCAAGGTCGTTTCAGTTAATAACAAAATTGAAGTTCTAGTACTTCAAACAGTTTACCTTAAATGGAATAGAAACAACTCAATGCAAAATATAAATCAAAGCTTCCTATCACTAAAGCAAAATATAATGACCTTTTTTTTATTGTGGGAAATATCATGTATTGACATCCCCCGCCCTTGGGCGGAGCGGGAGATAGTGTCAGACTCGTACTGACTAAAAGACCCACCCCGTTCCTTCTAGCCTTCATACCGGGGCTCGAGCGCCCTTTCGGATAACCCTGGCCCCAGTAGGCTTCGACCCGGCTGGGTCCCTGCTGTTGCTTACAACTCCTTGAGGCGCGCGGGAACAGTGCGCGCCGTCGACGACTTGGGCTTGATCCGGACAGTTACCGGACGGCCGGACAGTGAGCTACCCATTGCTCACTGACCGCAAGCCCGCGTCTACGTTAGCCGGAAATCGGGATCAGAATCCCGGCGACGGCGGTGGCGATAACGCCGTTGCCTGATGCGTTCGGCCTCCTTCTTTGCGAGCATTACTGCTTCGCAGAAGTCGGCGACCGCCTGCCACTCCTCCTCGCTCCGGACCATGGCCTCAACCAAGGCCCGGCGCGAGAGGTCTCCGCCGCCGATCGCCCCCACGAGGGCACAGCGATGCTCCGCCCAAGCAGGGCACACCTCGACTGTGTGCTCCACCGTGTCCTCCGGGCGTTCCGCACAGTGGCGACACCCGGGCGTCACTTCCGCATGAATCGAGTGCAGGAAACTCTCGAACGAACCATGTCCGGTGAGTACCTGCGTCATACGGAAGGTAAGGACGGCGTGAGGTCTTTCCAGCCACGCCTCAAAGAAGGGACTTACCGAAAATATAATGACCTGGAAAAGCTATGTGACACTGGCGCTATCTCAAGAATATTTCATTCAGAATATATCAACCTACCATCCAGCAATACTGGCAAAGATACACTGATCGATACTGGTATTGAAGACGAAACAGACCTGCCAGATTAAGCAATTTTCATTATGTCTAATGGGAAAATAACAAGTGTTTCAGTATAAAGAAGAAAATTAATTAGAAAGTATTAGTAAGAAGGAAAAGAATGGTTGAATTTTAACTAAGATGTTATTTTTAATAATTTTGATTATTATTTTTTGTTACTGTAGTTAACTACAATTTATTATTGTCATAGGAGATTACAATTATTTGTGTTATTGAAGAAAAACTAGGGATAGTATTTATAACAAGTAAGAAAACTTCTAAACTTTTTTTTAACGACAGATGTTTTTGATTTTGATTACTGAGAAAGTTAGAAAAAAATAATAGAAGAAAATATGTAAAAAAAATGAAAACCAAAGAAACACTCTTAATAAATTTTTTTTGTGATTATTTTTAAAAGAAATTATTTTATAGAGAAACCTTTTTTGTTGTAATTTAAGAGATTTTTCTTTTATCTTATAAAAAGTAGTACATACTTTTTAAAAAACAAAAGAAAAATCTCAAAAAGAAGTTCTTATACCAGGTGTAAGGGACAGCCCTCCACAAACTTTAAGGGCTTGCTCAGTAGACGAAACTGAACAACCTTCCACAAGATCTTTTTTCAGGAAAACAAAAAAAAAATCGGCCTCGCCATACAAATTGTCCAATCAAGTTTATCATTTTGTATGACGAGGCCGATTTCTTTTTTCGTTTCCTGAAAAAAAAATTGTGGAAGGTTGTTCAGTTTCGTCTACTGAGCAAACCCTTGAAGTTTGTGGAGGGCTGTCCCTTACACCTTTTATACATAAACGTTAAATTTTAAGAATTAAAAAGAATGAGAATTATTATTTCACTTAATAAGACTGTAGGCTACGTAATATAAAGACTGTTTAACTTCTGATTCCTATACAATTGTATATATAACTTTAATTGCAGCCCGTTTAGTTTACTTCAGTTATTTTCATAGTGTCATGTCGTACGGTATTCTATTATGGGGAAATGCCGCCGATATCCAAACGATTTTTGTTTTGCAGAAAAGGGCCATTCGTTCAATTTATAAATTAAGTCCCAGATACTCCCTCAGAGATAAATTTAAAAATATTAATATTTTGACTGTGCCATCTCAGTATATCTATGAAAATATTTTGTATGTTCATAAAAATAAAAACATGTTTAAAAAATACAGTGACATTCACAACGTTAATACTAGGAACAAACACAAGTTAGTGGTTCCTGCCACCAGGCTCAAAAAAATAGGACGCTCATTTAGATGCCAAAGTATACATTTTTATAATAAGCTTCCCAGTCCCATCCAGGAACTTAGCATTAATAAATTCAAAATATTTGTAAAGCGAAAACTTTGCCAAAAGGCTTTTTATACTGTAAAAGAGTATCTCGAGGATAAAACGGCTTGGGATTGACCTGCTCCAGTACCTACTCACTATAATTATTATCATTTGAATGTTTTTTTGTTTTAACTGCTTTTTTTTATTGACGATTATTGTTGTTTTACAATTATGATATTGTATATATATATATATATATATATATATATATATATATATATATATATATATATATTATTATTATTTTTTAACAATTATGACATGTTTATTTTTACTATTTGACTGATTTTTTTTTATATACTTACTTTTTTTTACAATTTGTAATATTTACACTTCTGTAAATTTTATTATTGTGAATGTGAGAACTATGTGGATTACTCTTTCCTTTTCTTTTATTTTCACATGATGTCTGGCAGTTTTGAGTATTTGATGTGGCCTACCCAAATGTCCTTTCTTTGGCATTGTTCGTCAAGTCGTTGAGCTCCTTAGTAGTCCTGAGTTGAGCTACACGCATATTGACAAATGCTTGCACTGACTGGACAGGTCCACTTAGAACTGTGTGGTTCTTTCTTCAAAAGACCATCTCAGGCTCAATCTACATGGTTCTCATATGATTTGACCATTACATGTTTTGCTGTATGGACTTTAAAAGAGACTTTGACCCCTGAGTTTGTTTCGGTGTTTCTTCTCAGGGTAGTCAGCTAGGAAACACCGGCCTCATCTAGCATTAATTGACGAAAAAAAAAAATTGACGTGTAAAAGTGTTTTTATAAAACCTACTTGCAAAATAAAGATCATTTATCATTTATCATTTATCATTTATTGTTTCCTTGGTAAGCTAAGAAGTTACTGCTGTTCCTAAGTGATGGTCATTTTAAATAAAAAACTTATCTTTAAACATTTTACTGTGTTTTTTATTTCTCATTTTATAATTATTACAAGATAGGTAGGTACACCCTATGTATGTACCTTTTAATTTATCAGTGTTTTAACCGCCAATTTCTGCAAACTTCATTAATCAAGTATGATTACAAACAATTTATCTAAAAAAAATTAGTCCCATAAACTAATTAGCCAAACATTAATAAGTTTAAGATATGGTATTTAAATCAATTAGCTTAGGTTTGAAATATGGCCAACTCTTTGATTAAACCACTTAGCTTAGAGCTATTATTTGCATGTCTAGGCGGTTAAGTCATTTAGCTTGGAACAAGAAGTAATAAACCTAGGCGGTTAAGTCATTTAGCTTGGAACAAGAAGTATTAAACCGAGGCGGTTTAGTCATTTAGCTTGGAATAAGAAAAAGTAAAATATAGGTCATTTTGTATGAAGCGACATTTATCTTCGTTAAAAATAGGAATATTAGAAATAAAAATGAATTGGATTATGGGGAATATGTTATAAAAACAGTAATATCCTTCTTTTTAAAAAAATAATGCTATTTACTAAAGTTACATTTTTTTTTTCTAAAAATCGAAACTTTAAACTGCTCTGGTGTAAAGTTTCAAAAATGTCGGTTAATACAAATAGCCCGGAACCCGTCGAATTATGTTTCTATACACCATAAATACTTCTAAATTCAAAGCTTAAATTATAGCATAAAACATATGCGAAACGTATTGTTCCCGACCTAAACTTCCAAAGAATTTTGGCTCAAGCTTGGAAACCTAAAGCCGCGTACAGACATCGCGTGGCGTGCGTTGCGAATGGTTTGTCACGCATGTGATAGTTTATGCCTATGTATAGATATAGATGTATAAAATATATAATAGTAATAATGTGTTAAATAATAATTACAATAGATATTTGAAAGATAACGTTTAAAGTCAAACTAAAAACCAACGTTCAAGCGGTGACAAACAAGTATGACTCATGGTTGTTTGTTACCGCCAGCCGTCCTGGGTCATTCTCGGTTCAGACGTCGGACGGTGCGGAGCTCTCTCTTACTTGCTCTTTAGCTCTAGACCTTTACGGATTGCCTAAGTTCACGTAAGTTATTTAATATAATAGCTTAATATTATTGCTTATGTTGTTTTGATTCAGTGTATTTGTTATACTGTGACTTATGTTTCTAATTATGTTATTGTTAACTATTGTTTTAATGTGTCTGAAAAATACTATATCTGAGCTTCCGAGGTGTTTCTTGGCCGTTCTTCACCTCGTAGACCTAGTTTCCGAACGAGCCAGTAGTTTATTCGAATAATTGACAAGCCTATTTGAAATAAATACTTAGTCTTGGCTTTCTGTGCTTTTCTTCATAAAACCTTTTCCTTACACATCAGTCATAGGAACTTTGATACACAGTAAATAACCGTTATCCATCTTGACATTTTATTATGATATAGAGGTAGTTATAAATATATATATCAATATATAGCTTTTTCCCCTTGTTCATTTCTAACACATGCCTCAACCTGAGGGATACGACGGTACATTTATGCGTGCGTCCCGAACGACACATGCTCAAGCTGAGCACGAAAACACTACGCACGGTGTCCGTCAGTAGAAAACGCTAATAACCGTCCGTTCTCACGAAGCGCACGGCTCGTACTGAGGCGGCGTTCGCAACGATCATATGACGCGAATGCTGACTGTGAGCACACACGTCCACACAGCCCGAGGCATGCGAGACGAACCATTCGCGACGCACGCCTCGCGATGTCTGCATGCGGCTTAAGATCTACCGCGTTCTTTCCACATTGTAAAGATTATAACTTTATTGGACACTAGTTTTTTACCGTGGAAAGTTACATACGTCTAAATCAATAAACGAAATTGGTTCTATAAAAGAACTTAACAAGCTAAAATTTTACTTCAGATCAAACAATTAGGACATTAAAATTCAGCTTTGGGACACGAAAATTGCCATCTTTTCAGAGAGAACTTATTTTTTTAATGTAAAATGACACATTTTCCGTCCCATATAAATTCCCTACTTCCCTCAATAGGATAACGTTTAGTACTCTGTATTTTTTTCCTAAGCACAGGACTAGGATCTTAAAGATATTCAGAGAACATTTAAAGAGATTATTCTCGGTTTCTGTTCACGTATTTCTTTTTATATGGCAACACAGAAAATTACTTGCATGTTCGGAGCAATCACGCCACCTAATAAATTTATACGTCTTTTGAAGAGGCAAGACCTTTTACTACCACATTTACCCTATCTTACCCTGTACACTGCAGTCTAATCAAATTATGAACGCATCGTTTGCTCGCATAACCATTGCTTTTGATGTTCTGCATCCGAACATGACAAAAGAGGTAAACCCGCAATGGATGTAGTACTAAGAGATGAGCAGAGTGTTATTTAGCAAAAAGCTACAATGACGTACACTTAGGGTAGGGTGGTGCAGTAATAATGGCTCATGTGCTCACCACTTTAATTAAGGAGCTGCCGTTGCGCTAGCTAATTAGTGTTGGGACACAAAGGTGACTTCCGAAAAGTTATCGCATAATCCTATTACAGAATTTGGTGAAAGTAATATATGTATTTATAACGAGGGGACGGTAAAGCAATTGTAGGTTCATTAAAATGAGGGCGGATTGTGTGTGATAATGAAGGCTGGAGACACAGTTGTTAATTGTTAATAAATGTGCCTTGTTGTGACCCGCTGTACTTGGCTTACTGATCTAATTAGGGGAGTTTGTTTTGATGACGTTTCTGACATTTTTCTTCTAAACTTTTAACCTTTCGAATGTCTTAAGTTACACAGTCCGACATAAGGTAATTGTCTTTCTATTGTGTCTCTAATTACGACATTGAAAGAGTTAAATCATAAGTTATTAAGTATTTTAGTGGATTGAATAGCATTGGTAATAGGTTTTAAAATACTTTGAAATAATATAAATTAGTCTCACCGTAAGTACGTAAGTAGATAAGCATTTGGCAGCAGAGTGCCAAATCCTAAGCACATCAAAATAGTCAGACTCTGAAAAAGTTGACGGTGCTTTTAAAAATGTTATTTGAATTCATTTTTAACAAACATATTACATACAAACTAGCTTTTTCCCGTGGCTTCGCACGCATACACAACTATAGCCCATGTCACTCAGGAATAAACCTATCGGTGAATTTTTTTACAATCGGACCAGTACTTCCAGAGATTACCTCCTACAAACAAAAAACATAAAAACAAAAAATAAGAACTAACTTTACCTCTCTATAATTTTATAGATGTGTAGACGAGATGATAAAGAATAGCTAACGGGTAAAATATTCGTATCAAACAATAAAACTTTTGGCGTGACATATGAGATTAAAAACTAATTAACTGAGGACTGCAGGAGTGCGCTAACGAACTAACACTAATTAGAAAGAACACGAGTATACTAGCTGTTAGTGGTTTTAGTTTCGTTTTATGCAGTTTTGAGACAAAAGCTGCTGATGTTAAGAGATTAAAAAGAGAAGACGGGGTAGAAACCACTTTGTAAATTGCAATTTTTCAACGGGATGAAATTTTTGGTTGGAGATTGTATTAAAAGGTATATATTTGAAGATACCACAGACCCATGTCTGCCGTTGGAAATTCAGATAGGGTAAACAAACAAAATTTCCTAAAATTGTAAGTGCTCTTCAGCAATCATCATTTCAGCCGATAGACGTCCACTGTTGGACATAGGTCTTCCCCAGTCCCCAAGTGTCACCACAATGAACGATCCTATGCGTCCTGCATCCATCGGATTCCCGCAACCTTCACCAGGTCATTGGTCCACCTCGTAACAGGCCTTCCAACGCTGGGTCTTCCGGTACGAAGTCGCCACTCCAGAACCTTTCGGCCTCAACGGCCATCTGTTCTGCGAGCATGTTTTCAGCCCGTTGCCTCTTAAGTTTGGCGATGCTTCGTGCTATGTTGGTAACCTTAGTTCTCCTGCGGATATCTTCATTTCTGATTCGATCACGCAAAGAAACTCCGAGCACAGCCCTTTGGGTGACTGTAAGCCTTCTGATGAAGCCCATTGTGAGCGACTACGTTTCGGTACCATATATCATCTCCGGCAACAAAACCTTTATTTATTTTTATATTATTTCATCAGCACGCTTCGTTGATTTCATCAAGCTCACCCTTGGCAGTTGATCTATACAAAAGTTCTTACGCGACCCATCGACTATCATAATGATTACTGATGTACCAACTTTATTAATGGCGGTATCGAAAACAAAATAAACAAGTGATGCGAAAACTTGTGACGTGTGGGCAGGTAGCCGGGCAGCCGCACCGGTCTCCTGCCAGCGTAATGCATAATTAAGGTAAATTCACCAACTTGCTAATTCACTAGTTGTTTGTTCTGCTATAGTTGAAGGCTAACCCAAAGTAAAGGTGTTTGCTCTACTAAATTGATATTGTCTTTAAGTTTTGATTAGGTTTTCGTAATGGAGATTTCCTTTGAAGGGTCGTTTAGGACTTTGCAAAGTGTTGTTAAATAATATTTGCGTTTAGGTTGTAGAAATGATGGGTCTTTGTGTTTAGTGCGAATGAGACGAAAGCGATATCATGTTATTTGAAGAGAAGTAGTCATTTGATATTTGAAACTGATAATTATTATTATGATAGAAAAGTGATAGTACCTACCCATCTATGAGAATAACAGGTTTAAAGACTGTTATACAGGCGAATGAATTATTACGTTATGATAAATCACAATTACCTACACAATTTCATGCTATATTATTTGAAGAGTAGTATTTATATGATATTTAAAACTGATTGAAACCGTTTGTTTTTTAACTATTCAATCCCCATAGGTATATATAATGAATACCGGAATGGTTTGCTTATTTCGAGTTTTTTTTCGAAATTTACAAACTAATTTATGAAGAGCTTCCTATACCTTATAAAAGAAAGCTCAATATTTTATAATCTATGCGAATGCATTGTGCATGTTCGCTTGGTGTTTGACCAAAATGGTGCGAAATCACACGTGAACGCGTAGTACATACTCGTTGTCATTAGTACAAGCAATTCCCTATTATTGTAATTAAGTGATTGCTTATTTAGACTCCGTTTTATTTCTAGTTTGAAGAAAATACATACTCATACATTTAATTAAACAATGTAGCTACTGTCATGCAGTACGTTGGTCCAGTTAGGTAGGTCTAACTTCGAGAAAGAGGTCAACTGTCGAATCCAACTCGGCTGGACACCGTTCAGGAACCATCGCTGTAATCTCATTCCATATACTGCAACGTCTCGAAACGAAGGTCTAGCCATTGAAACGTGGTCGCTCACAATGGGTAAAAAGTCACCAAAACGAAAATGGAGAGCGTTATGCTCATAGTTTGGGATAAATTCATTTTTGTTTCGATCACACCACCTCAAAGATCTATTCAGATCGAAACAGGAATAAATATATCGCTAGATAAACCCAAGGCGACAGTCCGATTAATCGCCTTTGAGTGTCAGTGGGCAGGGCACATTGTTCTCAAACATAAAGCACTCCAATTGGTCCACTTCAAGTTCTTAACCAATCAGAAAGCCCCACGCGGTAAATGTTTTGATCACGATCAAAATAACTCGAACTCAACGTGCAGAACTGCAGTGGCAACCGCGTACCGGAAAACATAGCGTTAGAAGGCCTTTTTTAAGATATACCGATATTCTAGTGACAATCACAGGAAACCAATGGATGCGAGATACACAAGACCGGTTGTAGTGGCGACACATAGGGGGAGCATTAGAACAGAAGAGTCTATCTTTTGACAAAATAATTTACAATTGAACGTTGTTATTCAAACTCAAAACGTTCAGAATTCGAATATCGTAATTTGAATTTGTGAGGCAACCGTTACATACGATCCAATATGGCCACCGATCACAACTAATCCGCTCACATAAAATTCTGTTTGATAGCCACAGCAATTTGCGTCTAAACTAACTTTTTCAGAGTTGCTAAAAATTGCTAAAATGCAAATTGCAACGTATCGGGATTTGGAATGTTTGGTTAATTTGCATATTTTGAGTGAAGTGCCGTATTAATGCCAGCAAATGTCGAGTGCCAATGAGCGCTTTATAACTTTGTTTTTTGAAACTGTGACCAAATGAATTGTTTTGATAGGCTACCAATTAAATATTTGGTACCATTTTAGTTTTATTTTCAATCTATCGTTTTAATAATGGAAAATTTATTTTACCAACCTATCTATAACAGGTTTACAAAACGTTATACAGGTGAATGAATTATTACGCTACGACAAGTCACTATTACCGACACAAAGTGCTTGTTTTCACTCCAGTAATTGCGCGTTCTACAGTTGTTAAGAACACACATACTTTTTTTTTAAAATCTGAGCGTAAATCAAAGATCGTTCACGCACACACTCATAGTATTCCTCTACAACTAGGTAAAGAATATAATTAGTGTCCTTACGGCGCGCGGCGGCGAATACAGCCGCATGCATAAGTAATTTCGCTCCAAAAGTGCATTTCTACCATAGTAGGTAGAGTTTTAGAGCGCGCGACCACTCACGTAATATTTTTATTGTGCATTGCGGTCGATGTTTGTGAATTAAAAAAGACTGCTTGCAGGATTCCTCACATAGTACGGATACAGAGCAAGAAGGAAGTAGCACGGGGTGGGACTCGGAAAATCGGGAACGGAACTGAAGCTGAAGATGATGTTCCTCTCGGTTCGGCACTTGTAAAAAGTGGATTTGTCCGGGCCATCAGATTTTTCTATGTCCAGAATGTTCTAAGAACGAAGATACGGAAGTAAAAAACATGAGCAAGTAATTAAGATGAGGATTTGAAACTCAAGACCCAAACTCTAACCAATTTTTTTAAGTTTTTTTAGAAGTCTGATTTTAAGTTCCTATTATTTCTAAAATGATAATGTTTTGTTTGATTTAGTTTCATAATAAAGCTTTTTAAAATATGACGTAAACGTTTTTGTCAATTTATATAACTTTCCCTTATAAATCCTACATTAAATGTGTTCTACGTATGTAGATCGCGCGCGTACTTACGTCCCAAGTATAGGCGCGCCTACTGGAGTGTTAAAACTGAGCTACTCCTAATAAATAATTCACAGAATATAATAACAAAAACATATATCCTACGCTCCCACCAATAAAAATTTTCTATAGCACCGACGAGGATGGTCAAAGCCTTCCCCGTAATTGTTTGTACGAGCACATCCTGGCGGCAGCATTTACCAAGACAGCCAGTCTATTAACTTAGCTAACAGAGCCCGTGTACGTAGCGTTTAGGCTGAACATAGGCACGGCGGATATGCAGCCGCCTCTTGCGTCCCGTAAACGGGAAATTCTTGACGTAATAGGGACACGCTTGTAAATGTAGCAAAGGGGATCTTTAATAGACTGGGCATCTACAGCCTAGTTTACTGATTGAACCTTTTAACCGATATTTTTAGTTATTTTGTCGTCTTGTACTTCCAGACTTTCATCTCCCGCGCCGTCCTAAATTTGCAATATTTTATAGTTAACCTTTTAAAATTAAAATAAAATAAACCAGATACGGTGTCAGTAGCACACACCAACTTTCGCTAAAAAACAATACTTGTCTGAATCTTGTACTTAATTGTAGATCGGTGTAGAGGGAGAGGGAGGATAAAGAACAGATGAATGGATTATGTGAAGAGTGATATGAAAGAAAAGAGCGACAGGACAGAATGAAAGAAAAAGACTTGTGGTATTGACCCCAAATAATACGGGATAACTGCAGCTAAGGAAGATAAAATTTGTTCAAAATTAGGTTCCATAAAGCGCTAAGCGATATCCCGGCAGACCGAGAGTCCAAGATGATATTGGATGAATTACTCTCACAAGAGGGACTGACCTGCAATGACAGAAAACAGACGTGCGTAGAAAAGGGAACGAGTGGCCGTGGCCCAGCAGTCGGAGATAATGGACTAATTCCTTTTAGATTAGTAGGAAAAAAAGGAAATTTGCATTTTTATTAATTGTTTTAATGATAAAAAAAGAACTCAAACTTCTATTGGTTTTTTTAATGGTGGGAAAATCATCAATGACAATCCCCGCTCTTGGGCGGAGCGGGAGACAGTGTCAGACTCTTACTGACTAAAAACCCACCCCGTTCCTTCAAGCCTTCGTACCGGGGCTCAAGCTATGTTTCAAAACTGACCCTGGCCCCGGTAGGCTTCGACCCAGCTGGGCCCCTGCTGTTGCTGACAACTACTTGAGGCGCGCGGGAACAGTGCGCGCCGTCGACGACTTGGGCTTGGTCCGGACAGTTACCGGACGGTCGGGCAGCGAGCTACCCAATGCTCGCCGTCCGCAAGCCCGCGCCTACGGTGGCTGGAAATCGGAATTGGAATCCCGGCGGCGACGAGAGGGGACTTACCACCATAATTGTGGCGTGGCCAGCACTGGGTTGCGATAGTCGCTGACGCCATTTCACCATGAGATTCCGCCGGAGCTCTGTCCACCATGCCGTGACCTGTCGCGGCAGCGGACTTTCACCCCGGCGTTGCATCTCCACGCGCATATTGTGCATGTGTGCAAGGACTGCTGCCTCCAGATAAACTTATATAGATATATGTAACATGTCATGTATTTTCTTTTTTTTAGCAATAAATATAATTTATTATTAATGTAGCCGAGTGGTAACGGCCTCGACTTACGAGTTGTAGGTCGCAGGTTCAAATCTAGCCAGACACATTACTTAGAGTAATTTATTTCATCACCACAGCTCTCAAAACGGAGAAAGGAAAAAATCGTGAAGAAACCGGCACGTCCTAGAACCAAAAATTTGAAGACATGTGACATTCACCAACCCGCTCTAGGCCTGCGAAGTGGATTAAGGCCCATTCCATCTTTCTAGGAAGCAAGCCTGAATTCCAGCTGTGGGAACATTAAAAGAATGATCATACTATGCTATTATTCTAAATTACTTAAACTAAAATGTCAGTAGGTACAAAAATATCGTAATTGGCTTAGTAATAGTAAAAATATTTACAGCTTTTACTATTACTAAGCCAAGATGATCACTCGTAAATACAATTATAGGTACTACAAAAGGAGAAAGATTTATTCATAGAAAATTAGTGTGGCTATAAACTCCAACAATATTTTTTCAAACAATCGTTCCACACAAACTTTTCCCGAAAAAAACTTAATCCCATTTCAGTCGAATAAAAAGCCAAGAAAAAACGTCTTTATTAACCCCAAAACGTTCTTTCCCGCAACATTCTTTCACAAATTACTTTGTGAACCCTTTCTTATTTGAATTTATGACCTCCCAGTTGACGAGTTTCAAACTGTTTTAAAGTGAATCGAATTACGGCTGGCTCGTTCAACGCCGTGCGCCGCATACTAAGCAACTAAACAACATTGTTGTCACACTCCTGTCTTTATCTCTTTATATCTCTTTACGACAATAAAACTGTTTTGTGTTAAAGTCTTGTAGCCTAGAGCTAGCGAAAAGAGTCACAATAACCCTCCTTGGGCCTATTCTGTTAATCGAAAATCATACGGTTAAACGATTACAAGGCAAACTAATGAACGATATCAGTGTGGAAGTTTTCTACTGGGTTATTTGTAAAACACAACCTTGCTGGACTGTATTACTATTAATCTAATAATAACCATAAACAACAACTTTTGTTATACGACTTTTTACAACATGTTTTGTTTTCATTACCTATTCATTTACCAAAAACAAACTTTCAAGATTTGTTTTTGTATCTAACATGAACTAAAATATGATAAATTTTTAAAAGACATAGAACAAAAGTTGTTGTTTAGGATGTAATATAATAATAACATATTCCTGAGAGGTTGCCATTGTAATACAAATAACCCTGTATAATTATATTCTGAAAAATATTATGATTTTTATATTATAGGCTCTACATAGGCCTTCATAGGCCTACAGTGATTCCTGACTTAACCACAATTATGTTCTATCTTTGCCGTGCGTTCGTGAAGTTAACCCATAACCTCAGTCTTGTGTATGTGAGTTAGGATATTTGTGAACCCTCCCATGACACAAGAGGCATTATTAGTAAGGGGCAGCGTTTATAAAAACAAATAAATAAATAATTTTAATATTAGGAGCCGTATTTTAAAGATTTTTTTCTGCTGTATCACAGTAGCATTTTAATGTTACAGCTTACACTAACCTAACTACTAAAATTGCATAAGAAAAACTCATTTCTACTGGTGACACTAATTCTTAGCTGAAGATAAATTTACTTTTAGCGCAAGTAGAACTCATTAAAGAAGCGCTCGTAAGAATTGAGCTTATTATAGAAGCCGAGAAAAAGTACTACAAACTACTACTACCTGTAGTTATATTGCTGTTTCAATTTATTTTTCCTTTCATATTCCTGGCACCATTTGGCAACAGTTGGCCCATTGTCAACCAATAAAAACGACAGGTTTACTAAAGGTCCATACAAGCAATTTCCTAGCGTAAAAAAACGTTTAAGAAATCGTGTAGAAAGGCCGTAAGGAGATCCCTTACGTAAACTCGAGGATTATATTTTTATTTGACTCCTTGTGGCTTTGTGCGCCTGGTAGCTAAGGTAAACATAACGTCATTACGGAAGGTAGTTTCTTTGAGATATTTACGGAGCGTCTTCGTGTAAAATGTTCTGACATGAATTTATTATTCGACAAGATTTTCTAGAGAAAATGGCAGGTTGGTATTTTTCGCTTTAATAATTTAGTAGAATCTAAATAAGTGTACTCAGTCACGATCTCCTGGTGAGGTGGACCTAAGTAGCCGTGTTAGGTATAAGTGGTGAAAATATGAGCTTTGTGACATCAAAATGTTATAACAATAAATAGGGGTCCTTAAGTCAAGAAGAATGAATAGGATACTTTTAGGCAAACGTACTCCATTGTCGGCCACATCATCGCATACCATTAGATGTTGGTCCAAAGTGAGAACAAACAGTTATAAAAAAATGGAATTTGTAGAATATAAAAGAATAGAATAGCATTTATTCGGCGCAAGCAACACAATATACAACAACATAAAATAATAATAAAAACAAAAAGAATACAGAAATACAATACAGTTGCATTGAATGTACCCGAACCGAGAGGATCACAAACTCAGCAATTGCTGGGTGTCAAACACCCAGCGCTGATTTTCAGCTGGCCCGCAGTGACGCACGGATGATGGTAAATAAAATATACTTAACATATAAATATAACCTATATAAATATTCATCATAATTGTCATAATTTTCTACTTATCAAACTGTTTAATCCGCTCAGTATGAAACCTATAATAATTTCAAATCATGATAATTAACTATTCCGTTTCAGTGCACTAGGGAAGCGGGTCGTGCGGTCACTTACCACAATTCTATCTGAATACACTCCATTGAAACTAACCTTCATTAAATATTTAGCTATTAGTCTCTAAGCCTTATTTCCTGATTGTATTTACATGGTGTCTTTTGAGCGACTTAGATTTGTTGACGAATCATCAGTACTTTTGTCAATCAATTTGCAAATGGTTGCGTTAAACTAAATCTACCAGCAGATCAAGCCAAAAATGGCGGGACAACTATCAAAATGACTAGCAGAGAACAGAAATATGTTTAAAAGTGGTACACAAAAGAAAATAGAAAGTTAAATTGCAGCACTGCCTAATAGAACAAGACAAGAAACACTTTTCATTAAAGCTACAATAAACAAAAACACGTCATGATGGCAGTAAATACATAGTTTTGCTTCAATTAGCGCCGCGCACCCTTGTCAATGTGGCCGCACCCTAATATAACTACCGTGATGCTCCTTGATTAATGCGTAACGTTAGAGCACTAGGAAGGCAACAGAAGGACCATACACATATAGTCTACGGCGTGATACCCAAATTAAAATTTTGCATTTTCAACTACGTATGACCACGAAGGAGATGACGCGACGCACAAGATAGATTTCACCATAACTGGCAAGAGGAAGCCCGGGCGCGCGAAAGATGGAAGGAGTTTAGGGAGGCCTTTGTTCAAAATTGAGACAGAAAAGGCTAAAAAAAAAATTCATATAGGAGCACGTTCAAAATGAAGTAATTTAAACGTTCCATATCCTAGATTACAATGATGGTGGTATTTTTTTTTTTTTTTTTCGATGGGAAAAATCATCTTATCAACCCCCGCTCTTGGACGGAGCGGAAAATAGTGTCAGACTCTTACTGACTAAAAAACCCATCCCGTTCCTTCAAGCCTTCATACCGGGGCTCGAGCGCCCTTTTGTGGGCTTTAAGAAGAAGAAAGAAGGCGTATTAGACTTTTACTGACTATTATAAAACCCATCTATGTTCTTAAGTTGCCCATTGCATTCTAGGCTATGGTAACTCTTTTCAACATTCCCGTAGCTGACGATGTAGAAACACTTCATAATAAAGTAATCTTTTCGGACATACTATTAGTCGAAATAAAGATTACGTTTCTAAGACTTGAAGTGTTCATAGATAAATAAAATACAACTGCACGAATCTATTTAGCATTTATTAGTAGGTAATTTAATCATTGTACTTTGGGAAGAATGTTAACTCCCTGGTTCAAGCTGAGCTTCGCAAGTACCTATTGCAGTTAGACCTGTAACGAGCCTCACACTCATACAAATAATCTGACCATAGCTATTGTGTTTCTTCACAACTCTAAACTTGCTCAGTATAAAGTGCATCTGGTAAAATTTGAAGCCTTTGATAACAATATTATGCAGGTTCATAATCAGGGGAACTAAAGTAACTGACATAGCCCGAATGAACACCAAGCTTTTGTGGTATTGAGCAGGGTAAGTCATAAGTCATTTATTTCATAACAATGTAACATTGTATTGAAAAAAATAATAATAATAATAAACAATTTCGCCGATAGTTTGAAGGGGAAAAAGAAAAAAAAACATACAACATACTACAAAATCCTAATAAAATAATATTGTCAATAATTATTATACATAAAACAAATAAATAGATTATTTAACTACTTTAAAATTATTTTAACAATTCCCAAAAATTAAAAATCTATTAAGTACATATAAAAATATCAACAAAGTCACACAAAATAATGATACAAATTCCAAATTAAATCCAAAATATGATACAATCGATAAATTTAATGAAAACATAAATAAAATAATAATATAATAATTCAGTAGTAATTCATAACAGAATTAATAAATTCACATAATATCAAACGAATTAACAGAACAATATTCCAAACTCCATTATAAAATCTTTCCAGTCATGAAAAAAAAATTAAAATATAATGTCAAAAATTAAATTATACAAAAATATCAATAATGTCAGCGGTGAAACAAAGAAATAAATGTCGAAAATAATTACATTGCTCGCAGAACAGATAGTCGAAGAGACAGATAGGAGTGGCGATCGTGTACTGGAAGACGCAGCGTTGGAAGACCTTTCACAATATAGTTCGTAACCTGGTGAAGGTCTCAGGAATCCGATGGAGGCGAGATGTATCTATGCGCAGTGGTCGTCTTTGAAGCAGGTGACATTTTTAAATCATTATGTATGAAGTAGAAGTTCTGTTCCAACCTACTAGATGCTCTAAAAGGCTAATAATAACAGGCTTAATCGCGTAATATCGCTTTATGTAGGGGATTGAGATGGGTCCCTGTATCCAAGGTGTCTGAAGGTAGGGTAAGTAAATAGGGTCGCGGTATTACTACGCGTTAATAGCTCTGTACTGGACACTAATTCATTGTAAGTACGGTCTGCTGACTCATCATCCTGTCTTCATAATTTTGGAATTAATTTGGTCAGAAAATATTGTCTCATTTTAAAACGTAATATGCATAATTATGCATGTACTCGAGTGAGATCATTTAGTGAAAGCTGCGTTTACAAAATAATTGTCATACAAGACTTCTCTAATTCTGATGCCAATCGATTTCAGCGTTTTATTCCATACATGTACAATTATTTCTAACAGAATATGTTTTTTTTTTCACGATCATTTTTATATCTACACTAATATTATAAAGAGGTAAAGTTTGTTTTATTTTGTTTGTAGGAGGTAATCTCTGGAATTACTGGTCCGATTGCTAAAATTATTTCACCAATAGAAAGCTGCTTTATTCCTGAGTGACATAGGCTACATTTTATATACGCAAGCAAAACCGCACAAAGTAATGCGCCTAGCTGGTATCGAACCCGCGACCTACAACTCGTAAGTCGGGGGGCGCATTACTTTGTGTAATTTATTTTATCACCACTGCTCTCAAAACGGTGAAGGAAAACATCGTGAGAAAGCCGGCATGTCCTAGAACCAAAAATTCGAAGACATGTGACATTCACCAACACGCACTGGGCCCGCGTGGTAGATTACGGCCCATTTCCTCTCCTAGAGAGGAGGCTTGAGTCTCAACAGTGGGAACATTAAAAAAGCTGAAATTGTATGATGACGTAATCGAGGCTGCGGGCAAAAGCTAGTCCTCCATATTCAGCAAAATAACAGGTACTTGAACCATCTGGAACCCACATTCCCAATACATAAGTAATGTATTTTCAAGCAAATATGAAAAGCATTTCAGAAATCCTATTCTCGAATACATTATTTGATACGAAAAGTTCAATAAGCCATCGACTACGAAGTAAAATAAACATTGTCATGGCTGATTGACTGAGGTTCATAAATAGCAGAGACATTCAATATTTTCCTTTGACTTCACAAATATTTGGAGTACCAATAAGAATAAATGACATTTTGTAAGAAATGTAAAAATATATTGTATGTTAAAGAAGATTGATTGACAGCGCGTCAGTTACACGTCATCTTTACAAACGCACACATAGAACGGCGTGTTGCTATTGGCTCACACTTACAAGAGTCGACAGTAATCAAATACTTAAAAGTAGGTAGGTGGCACTCTTGTAAAACTTAGCCTTAAGTTTGTACAACTGGTTGGAAATGTTTCCAATTTCTATGATTAGTTAGCCGGAAAGTTCGCAGCGTAATATTGTAATGAGTTTGCTCTTGCCGCCCCTTTAAACAAGTTAGTTTCACGTTGTAATTCACATTTAAGAATAACAATTGAATTTGTTGTAGGAGGTGGTTTTAGTGTTGTGTGAAATCCCAGCGTTTCCCTGTTTGTTGACGAAACAGTTTGAAACAAACATGTTTTGATAATACAGAGTTTGAACACACATGAATAATACCTACGTTATCTCTTCCAACCAATGTGTGCTTGTGTAGCTGAGTTCTTCCCAGCAAAAATCTTACTACTGTGTGGCTTGTTTGAGTATTGTAAAAGGCGAAATCTTGTCCCAACTGAAAGGTAAGTAAGGACTGTGTATGTACATTTGTATATGTATACGCATGTAAAGACAAAATTAAGTAAATGGAGTATCATGAATCTATTCCTATCTTGCAAAGAGGTCCATACTGACACTATCCAGCATAGACCTTCGTAAGATATGCTAGGGCATATGAGGTAGGCCTGTTTTCTTACCTAACACTGCACCTTTCAGGATCTGAACAGGGCAAATGAGCGCTATCCAGGTTAAGAATAACATACTGATCGGACTTCTTGGTAGTTAAGCTAGCAGTCCATAGACAAGGAAAGAAATTCAAAGTACTTCTAAATAGTACCACGAATTCACGAACACAGTTTTGGCATGTCAGTTTTTAATGTTTAAATAATAGAAAAGTATGAATTGCAACAACCTTCATCTGAGTAATTTGTATGATTCTTAGGAACAGGTTGTCTCCAAACAGCCGTAATGGTGGTAGTTAAAGCAATTAGCGGGAGTGTCGGGTTCAATCCGACCGCCGGTAGCGGCTGCACGGAGCGATGTGACAATTAGTTTAGATTGGTGCCACACGGGGGGTGTTGTGGGGGAAATGCGGAGCTTTTTGAAGTATCCAAGTTATGCGGAATTGCTTGTAGTTGTGGCGGCAAGTTTAGCTCGGTTCTATCAAAGTGACGTTCTATGGCGAACATTACACGGTAGGTTATTATTACAGGCAGTTTGCTGTCAATCAAAACCTTGATTGGCGAAGAACCTACCGTGTAATGCGTTGCATGACGTTTGCATGACGGTTTTTAGTACCGATTGACGAAAACCATCATTCATGATTGATGGAATTGAATGACGCTTGCATGACCGTGTAATGTTCGCCTATCAGCTCAACAATTTTTTCAAAAAGTAACCGCTACCGAAATGTTACGTTACAAATATGTTTTAGTATTTCAAAAACTTTTTACAAAAAAAATATAACCGACTTACTAAAAAAAACACTAAAACTATCAAAATAACTTTAATTTCGGAAGTCGGTGTTTCTATAATAGTTTTGCCTCTTCGTTATTTAACACCGACTTCCGAAATTAAAGTTATTTTGATAGTTTTAGTGTTTTTTTTAGTAAGTCGGTTATATTTTTTTTGTAAAAAGTTTTTTATTTCACACTTTTTAGTTGCAATACACTTACAGCCAGAGTACCTTTTTCTCATGACAATTCCAATTAACTCAAACCCTGCTAGGATACATTGTTTTATTATGAAGTTCCCGTGTCTACCTTCCGGCTCCATCATCATCATCATCAGATCAGTTCGATAGTACCATTTTCAACATACCTATTCAGAACTATTCATTTATTTGTAACTATGTTCATTGGGAGATCTGTCTGAGTATGAACTTCCGTTGGCCATTTCTGGTCTTCTTTACCAGTTCCACTTCATCAAATGTTATGTTTTGACTATAAATGCTTAAGTCTTTGATGAAAATACCGAAAGAACTATATGGTTGCTTATAATATTTGAGGAGTTCCCTCGATTTCGCCAAGGTTCCATCATCAGATCCCGACTTGGTGACTATGGGACCATTTGGGAAGTATATCCTTTCCAACAAAAAAAGAATTTTTCAAATCGGTTGGCAAGTGACGAAGTTATGCGCGAACATACATAAAAAAAAAAAAAAAAAATACAAACATCCGAATTGAGAACCTCCTCCTTTTTTAGAAGTCGGTTAAAAATTACGTAGAATTGTTTTTTTTTTATACTTAATTTCGGACAACGGTGTTTTTGGATTATTTAAAAGTTTTTATTTTTTATTCTTCTCTGTTTAATTGTGATTCCCCAATCCCCACAGTTAAAAAATAAACAATAATCAAGTTCAACGACAAAAGCCTGATCTGAAAATCTGTTTTGTATTTAATGTCAAAATATCCAAAACGACGCAATATACAAATAGATGTTGTTTGTAATCTGATTAACAAACTTTTTCGGAATGTACTAGTGTGATGTTATATAAAGGGACAAGGGTGCACTTGTAGAGAGTGCCTAAGGCATTAAGTCTGCTTTTGTACCTCTGTGTTGCATGAAGTTACTAAACGGTTAAAAAGTTACTATAAATAAACGGTCAATAAAGAAATAACGGTAATAGTCATTCGGTCGTAGCAATCGCAGTTAGTTTAGAGTTTCAGTGTCTATCTGTTGAAGTTGAAGATCCTCGAATCTTCATCATATTGAACTACATATAACCATCCTTGAATAATGCATTTAAATATCTAAAACGTCATGCTATTCGCATCAGAAGTTTTTGTTAAAATCGAAATTTACGTGTATATATCACTTAAAGAAAATGTTCTCTTCTGTAACAAATCCAGCAAGTTCTTAGAAATATTAACAGTTCAGTCATGATGTGTTACTACAGATAGTAACGGCCCCGGTACGAAAGGCAACGAAGGAACGGGGTGGGTTTTTAGTCAGTAAGGGTCTGATACTATCTGCTGCTCCGCCCAAGGGCCACCCACTAAAAAAAAAGATTAAAAAATAAAAACTAGAGATAGTTAAGACCCCTATCAAACCCTAATGAAAAGCTTAAAGGCTGCTTATAAACACCTGCACTGAACTATTTAAACAGCTACAATATTAAAACGTATGGCTTATTTTTATCAAAAATTACACAATACCAAAAAAAATCGTCTTAATAACTATGTAAGGAATCCTTAAGACATTATTCGTTGAAACTTAACACAATAATCGAGTTATGAGGAAACTTTAAGTAGATTGTTTTAAGAGAGTTAAGATTGTTAAGAAACTTATGCGTACGTATTCTGAAGACGAAAAGCTCTTTATTTTTGTGCTATTTTTTGTTGGTTTCAAGTCGTCCACTTTTATGAGCATAATATATAGTCGACACAGATCCCGGTGTCAGCTAGTAGTCGCAGGACAACTACCAGCCACTATAAGCGCAGGACGGTGAAACATTGGGTAGCTCACCGTCCGTTCCTCGCGCCTCAAAGATATGTCAGTAAAATTGTAGGGGCCTGGTAGGACCGACATCTGCTAGGAGTATTGTTCAAAGGAGTTATCGCAAGTCTCGCAATAAAGGACGACTGAAGGAACGCTGTGGGTTTTATCAGTAAAAGTCTGACACTCCCTCGCGCTCCACCATCAATCAAAGAAGTTGTTTGAAAACTTCTCAAGTAAAAAACAAGTGCGAGTCGGACTCGCGCACTGAGTTTTCTGTACAAACCTACCTATGAAAACAGTTCGATTCCCGAATTGAGTTTCGAAGATTTTTCCGAATCGCAAAAAAAAACGGCCGTATTATTATTTTTTCGTTAAATCAGAAATTTAATTTTTACACAGCTTCAAGGGATCGCAGATCTGAGTATATAGTTTTAATTTCAACTCAATACCACCACGCAGTCTTGAGGTAAAGGATTTAGATAGATGGACGAGCGGACACCAAAGTGATTCTATAGGGGTTCCGTTTTTTCCTTTGAGGTACGGAACACAGATACCAATTACAGTCTACATTCCTACTGGTTGTACCATATTAATCACGTAAATCCTGGAGGTACTATAACGTTATTACAGGTGACTAATAGACTAGCCCTTTGCATATAACACGAGACACGGCCGTCGTAAAAGATAACTAAGGGATTAATTGCATCAGGAAGTTGGGTAGCCAGACCTCCTGGCAACGTAAACAGTTTACGATCACTAAACCGTCTGCCAAGTGTTAATTGTTGGTCATTAGGAGCCATACTCGGAGGTTTCAAGATTTACACAGGTAAATGTCTGTTTAATTCAAACATAAAATGTGTTTGGGTAAATTAAATTATAATGATGAAAGCTGAGAGTGAATTGCCCTTCAAGCATAAAATTTGGAAACTACTGCTTGAAGTACTCTGAACTTTAGTTTGGTCTTTGTCATATTACCTACTATATTTTGAGTTCTCTTAATTTATAGTATTTATTAGTATAATTTTAGCAGTTTTAAACAACTTCAAAAAAGGATGAGGTTCTCAGTTCGGTTGTATATATATTTTTTTATGTTTGTTACCTCAGAACTCCGTCGCTTAGAGACCAAGTTGCATTTTTTCTTTGCCTAAAAAGATATGCTTTCGGATTGAAACCGTTTTTACAAAATTCAGTTCCGATGATGGGACTCATGAGAAATCGAAGGAACTTTTTGTATAAACAAACAAGCAGTGATTATGATATTTTAATCGAGAACTCTAAATGAGTCAAAAAGTAACATTTGATGAAGTGCTAGCTAATGAAGAGAAGCAAAAATTGATATCGGAAATTCACACTAACATATTATACAATCACAATGAAGTTAGAGGCCTACTGTCCACGTACGCGTAGTGTCATAGATGCGTATTCGTCATTATAGCTTGGTATACGCCTCCGTGATGTTTACATTCAAAACTAAGCCTTAAGCAACTGTGACAACACGAATAAACAAATGGTTCTCAACAGTTATGTTTAAAAAGGTATCAACGAACTGATGTGATAATGACGATGGAGCCAGAATGACTTTTAAATCTAATAATTAATTATTGTTTGTCTGGAACGTTGTATTTTCGACTATTTTTAACGGCAATATACCAAGTGCTTTTAGAAATACAATCCACTCATTTCAACCCAACCCCAACAACCCTTAACCCGAAGAATCCGAAGTTATCACTACTCAACGTGATCCGTTGCAAAAATAGCAACGTCATAGGTCAAGACCGAATTTAGTTGATGATGTGTAAACTATGTGTATATTGGTGGTTGACTGCCAAGATTGTGCTGGACGTAAGTAATTTGAATTATCGTACTCATGGAAAGAAGTCATTCACCATTCATTATCGTTTCAGCAGAAAGGCGTTCACTGTTGGACATAGGTGGAGGCCTATGTTTAACAGTGGACCGGTCGTTATGCTAGAGAGCTAGCATAACGACCGGTCGTGTGCCGCTGGCATCCATCGGATTCGTTCCACTTTGAGGGATTCCTTCCACGTTGCGTCTTCTGTGAAACCATCTCTCTAGAACCTTTCGACTCCATTGACTACCATTCTGTTCTGCAAACTGCACTGTTTACTGCCAGATCAAGTTAAGTTTAGCCATTCTTTGGGCTACTAATTACCAACTGTTAAAACACCAACTTTAAAACAAAAAGCACTACATCTCGCTCACTCACCCCGTCTCAAGTTATTACTACTTATAAAGACTGATTATCTTTTTACCAGGAGCTCATGTGTTGGTAGGTCAGTTATAGTTTTGAAGCCGGAACTAACTGTTCCGGCTACAAAATGGATCGGTTGCCAAGCCGGCTCGTAATGGAGTGGCTGACTGTGTCGAACACCGGCTGTAGTGGTGACGCCATCTTGCGCTATTATCTCTGAAGGCTTGAAGAATTTTCATTGTTCTTGGAAATTGGATTAGGAAGTATGAATGAATGAAGAAAATTTATCATTTGCTACTGCTGGATTCTTACTCGTATTTTTGTGCGAATATTAACCCGTTTATTTTTTTATGTTTTTTTAATTTTGAATTTGTGTGTGTGTGTGTGTGTGTGTGTGTATCAATAAGTCACAATTATGTCACAATTATGTGTGGTTCCCAATTCGTAAATACTGTTTTGTGTGACGGGTTGAATAAGAACTGACAATGCAAAGTGCCGTTCATTGACATGAATAACATTACATTTTGAACAAATTCAAAGGTGACAAAACATTCGTTTCACGAACACTCGAATTTGGTCACTTTATTTGTTTTATTACAGCGCGAACAAAATAACAAATCGTCAATTTATATTTGGTGAACAATAAACAAAATTACAATTTGTTAATCCATTTGAGAAGAACACTATAAATCTTATTTACTGAACTTATTTGCACAAATTGAAGTGGTCGAGAGATGAATTGCTTATTAAGCCGTCTTCAACACGACGGGGTGCAATCGACCCCGCCGCTTCTATAGAATGGGGTACAGAATTACCCCGCACCAAAGGCTGATTGATTGAGCCCCGTGAGTGATGGCGGGGACCATGGATAGTGTCTTCTTTATAGCCTGATGTAATTAAGTGTTTGGTGATTAATTAGAAAGGTGAGGAGTTATTTTAGTGATTGTACGTAATGAAAATTGCGATAAATTCTCTTGGATATTGGAGAAAAATCAGTTGCGTTGATTTGATTGAGATGAGAACAGTAAAAAAGTAAAGGATAAAGAAGGGATACGGGTGAGTTTAGTAAAAATCTGTTCCACTAAGAGCACGATTATTGATTTTTCAACCCAATTTCATAATCTTCTTATTTTGATATCGGTTGAAAAAGAGATAGAAAACAAACAAACAAATAAAACAAATATGTAGATCAGAAGTATACTTTCAGAAAAAAAAAAAAAAAAAACCGCTTTCAATATTTTTATCTCACAACAATTAAACTTGAACCACTCTCGATACTAGCCACCACGACTCAACAATCCCGACATCTATTACTCCACAAACATAATCGCAGATGTTACCGGATCAAACAGTTACTAGCAATAATCGTCGCCTCAACGCATCGAAGCCAACAAGGATTTATGATTATTTTCGCCGCCATTTGTTATTCAAAATGACATTACGGATAACTCCAAGGGCCGTAGAAAAACAAAAACAGGTTAGCTACCCAATGTGGAGAAGTTCAGAAGGTACGCTTTGTAAGGTAAAGGGAGGTATTGGTGATATAAGTAATTTCGTGATATTTTTTTTCAAACAGAATACCACACAGTTCCAAGCAAGCACATTCATGAGATAGCGCTAACGATTTGTTACGATTGCACTCCTAAGGGGATAAATATCTTCATACTAGTCAAAGTCAAAGTCAAAGTCAAAGTCAAATCATTTATTTCAAATAGACCATTTACAGGCACTTTTGAATAGTCAAATGTCGGTCAGTCCAAGAAAAGTGAAGCTAAATTGCACGTTCCAAAGAGTAGGTCTCTATGGAGAAGAACGTGCAAGAAACTCCATGGACACTCTTTTAAATCATATTATGTGTTACATTTAATGCTTGGTTACATATTACTTGTTGTTTCTATCATGTGAGCACAATGTCGATAATGAAATAAAAATGTAAAATAATTAAAAGATAGAAACTGAATTAAGCCGCTGGCAGCTAAGAGATGACCAGTCCCATCTGACGGCACCCGTTCACGAGCATGACGCGTGCATCAGCCCCACTCAGCTCAACCATTTTGAAGGGAACTGAACGACCCAATAACACGTGACATGCATAGGAAACTATGGTATTGATTTTTTTTTATTATTATTGATAGTCTCGCGTTAGACCACCATCTCACCTGATGGTAAGCGATGATGTAGTCGACGAAGGATCACGCTTGCCTAGTAACTTATTCACTCTTGACTTAAAGACCCCTAAGTTGTAGCTATTAGGAAGCACAGATCAGAATAAATATGTTCCTAAAACGCTTTGTACGTACGGATGGAATGTGTACCATGTACCGGTGGTGCAACGCCGCACGTTTTGTGGTTCGATGATGGAACGGACTTGGCGGAATTAGTTTGTCTATTCTAGTGCACACTACCCGAAATATAAACGATAGAAAATCGACAGGCTAGCAACTCGGTGGCGATGCTCAAGGATTTGGACCTTTGACCCTACAAGTGCATCATTGCCGATGATTCTCTTGGCTCGCCTCTCAATCGACTCCAGCGCATCAAGCTGGTATTTAAAAAATATCACAAATTATTCATATCAACAATATACCTCCTCTTACTATACACGTGAAAGAAAGAAAAATAATGAGTTAGAGCATAAAAGTAATGAAACAGCAGCAGCAGTAGCAACGGCAGTACCAGCAGCTGCAGCTGCAGTACTAGTTACCACTACTTGAGTACCTATATCAAGAGTGTAGAAGATGACATAGCAAGCGATTTGAAAACAAAACTGGAAATATACCAAAGACAAGAGAAGTCAAAAACAAAAGTGCTATGATACGCTTTTTCTCTATATTTTAGCTCTGTTTTTCATCAGTACGTACCCATCCTTGACGTAGCAGTGGCCCAGCGGAGTAATGTGAATGTGAGCATGACTAGCTCGGCTCGCATTGAGGTTGACTCAGTTTCAGGAGCAGAGCTACGGCGTGCAGTGCGTCGACTAAAACCTTACTCTGCTGTAGGCCCGGATGAAATTCCATTTCTGGTTAAAGATTGCATTTCGGTATTGGAGCAGCCACTTCTATACATCTTCAACCTGTCATCAGAGAACTGTAAATACCCCTACAGTGGAAGACGTCTCGAGTTACTCCAATACCAAAAAGCGGTGCAAAAAATGAAACAACAATGTTTAGACCAATAGCGGTGCTGTCGGTTCTCAGAAAGGTATTTGAGTCCGTAGATAACCGCATCCGACAGCAACTAAATGTATGGATTCCGGATGAACAACACGGTTTTCGAGCTTCTTGATCTACGGCAACCAGCCACATTAATTTTGTTGATTACGTGACGACAGAAATAGATGCAGGAATGCAAGTAGATGTCGCCTACTTTGACTTCCAAAAGGCATTTGACGTCGACATCTTGTTATCAAAAATGGCGCCAATTGGATTAAAACTACTTGCATTTTTCACATCCTACTTATGATCGGACGCAGTACGTGAGACTAGCCAGATTTGAGTCTAATTAATTCATACTTTACTCGATCTGGTGTAAGTCAAGGCACTACTCTTGGACTAACTCAATTTATTATAATGGACATTGATCTGCGGGGAACCGTCAGGGCCGTTAAATGTCTTCTTTTTGCCGATGACCTGAAACTCTTCTACGCGGTAAAAGACCTCGACGACTGTCATTGACTCCAAGAGGATATAGATGCCGTGTAGGAGTGGAGTAAGGTAAATTGTCTGTACTTTGATGTTAAAAAATGTAAAGTTCGCTCTCGCACGCCGCTGCACTTCGACTATAGTCTAACAGGTGCTCCGTTGAAACGTGTCAACCGAATTCGAGACTTAGGGCTTACATTAGACTCAAGACTTAACTTTAGGGACCACATAACATCCGCATGTGAAGGCGCTAATAGGATGCTAGGGTTTGTTATAAGAGTTTTCTTTGCATTTAAGGGAATAAGAGCTGCCCTACAAGGCGTACGTGTGCAGCAGGCTAGAATGCAATGCCATAGTGTGGAGCCCGCACGAGGCCAAGTATTCTCTCTTAACAGAACGAGTCCAGAGGAAGATTTCTCGTTTTTTTTATAAGCGCATATACGGGTACTACCCGTATCTATATCCATTTTTGTTTGTTACGGGGATGGTGGGACTAGACACTCTGGAACTCAGGTAAAAATTACTCCTATTAACCGTTTGAAATGGAGATATATGAAACGAGAATACCTAAAATCCAGTATTGCTAAAAGGAATTTATTAAGTAGGCTACAGAATCATTCGCAAGAGTTGCCGCGGTCCTGAAAAGAAATGAGAAACTGGAGAAACACGGTGAGCGGGTGCATACTAATTAGCCATTTTATAATTACCATGCAATTCGCTTCTCATTTTTTTAAGTACAAGTGTTCGAGACAAAAAATGCTTCTTGCAATAAGGTTCACTATTAACCTCACTGACTTGTTGATCTTATCATCTCGACACAAGCTAGTCGTAGGTAAGCTCAGTCCGACATGTGTGTCAACAGGTTTCAACTGATATAATTGGATGACTGAAATTGCAAACGCCAAAATATCTGAGCTTGGCTTTGTGTTGGATCGCATAAGCTGAAAACCAAGTTCCTTTTTTTAAAATCACAAATCACGTTCTAAACTTAATCTTAGCGACTGTCAATATAAATACGAGTATTTTGCAAAACATCTAGGCAACAAATAGAATGTTGCTTCACAAACCGATTGAAAAATACTGATACCTATATTGCTTCTCAAATATATCAGTGTAAAACATACCTTCTACGTATTCTCCCTGATACTATGCTAATGATTGGCCAGTCGTAGGGTTGGCACGCTCGACAGCTTGAACAAGAAAGCTGACGGCTCCTCGGCACCCCGGCACCGGCACCCGGCTGGCCGACTCGGCGAGAGCGAATTGAATAAATAATTCATGAGCGGCTAAGATTCCCGCGCTGGGTTGCCATAATGCCCCAGGATTTAACTTTTTTATTTGAAAAGCTTTTGCACCCTGGACGTTTAAAATGAGATTTTAACCGGGAAGTTGAAAGTTACATAGACTGCAATTTGTTGTGGTTATCGTCATTCTGTGTATTGTCGTTATTAAATAAATTACTAGCTTCCGCCCGTGGCTCCGCTTAGAAAGAAAGAAAAAATATTTATTTGGCGACAGTCGCCAAGATTACACTACTTAAATAAAATAAAAAGTATTTAAATAAAAACAATAACATAGTGTGTGTTACACGGCTGCGCCAAAAAGTTTCATTTCAGCAATGTTGCCAGACAGAAAAATACTGTCTGACGCTGGTCTTCCAATAAACCTTTAGAGATAAGTGACGGAGCAAAAACGGTTTTAGTACCTAATATTTGAAACCGTTTTTATATTAAATAAATACATAAAAATAAATACTTTTAATAAATAATTAAAATTTAATCAATAAGTAAGTGTTTAGGTATTCAAGTTCAGATAAAAATATAGGTATAGAAACTATAATCAATAATAATTTTAAATCATTGGAACGTGGAACGCCTACGTGGGACGACCTTCATTATACCAAGAAAGTACAGATGAAAATCATTCTGACCCAATTTAAGTTTCTTTATAAGCTACGTTTTATCAAAATCCATTCAACGGTTTAAACGTGAATGTAAAAAGTCGGTTAAAGACAGACAGATAGGTATACTTTTCCATTTCCACTATTCATTACCTACTTCATCTAAAGATGGGTCTACGCAAGTAGACTGAAGCACGAGCCATGCTCAAATTCGTGTAGTGTGGACCGACTCTAGAGGAGCCGAGCTCGAGCGACCAATTTAAGCTCTGCTCGTGCTCTGCTCTGCTGATTCTTTAAGGGAACTGTTTAAAGATATTATCATAATGACGGTACCTTGTCAATATATCTATGAAAACATCATGTATGTTAGAAAAAATCTTCATCTTTTTAGCAAAAGAGGCGATAGACATAATTATGTTACAAGAAATAGGGATCAATTAGTTCAACCAGGTTTCAGACTGGCTAAAGTGGCCTCTTCTTTCATGGGGTACTGTTTGAAATGTTATAATAAAATACCACCCCAAATATTAGAACTCAATGAAACGAAATTTAAATCTTGTATTAAACGCACACTATGCAGGCAAGCATATTATAAGTTGGAGGATTATATTCAAGATAAAAATGCTTGGCTCAATGCTGGTCCAGCTCCACTACCACTAGGGCGTACTAATTAGTTGATTAGTTGGAAACTAATATTATTATTTTTTAATTTGAAAGACAGAATTGCATTGTATAATGTAGAAGCACTTTTTCCAAGTTTGTGAATGTGAAGCACCATGAGCATTTTTATTAGGTTACAACTTTTTTTTTTTTTTTTGACATTACGAGCATGGCAGTTGAGAGTTTGTCATGCTCACTCAAATGTCTCGCTGTTGGTGGCACGTGTTATTGGGTCGTTCAGTTCCCTTCAAAATGGTTGAGCTGAGTGGGGCTGATGCACGCGTCATGCTCGTGAACGGGTGCCGTCAGATGGGACTGGTCATCTCTTAGCTGCCAGTGGCTTAATTCAGTTTCTATCTTTTAATTATTTTACATTTTTATTTCATTATCGACATTGTGCTCACATGATAGAAGCAACAAGTAATATGTAACCAAGCATTATATGTAACACATAATATGATTTAAAAGAGTGTCCATGGAGTTTCTTGCACGTTCTTCTCCATAGAGACCTACTCTTTGGAACGTGCAATTTAGCTTCACTTTTCTTGGACTGACCGACATTTGACTATTCAAAAGTGCCTGTAAATGGTCTATTTGAAATAAATGCTTTGATTCTTTGATTCTTGATTCTTGATTCTTGCTCGAGCTTTGTTCGTGCTTTGCTCGTGCTCTGCTCGTGCTCTGCTCGGGCTCTGCTCGTGCTCTGCTCATGCTCTGCTCGTGCTCTGCTCGTGCTTGACTCCTCTAGCGTAATCCCACCATAATAACAGTACCACTTGAGGTTGGTTTCGTAATTAATGCCACCTTATTGTAGTATTGAAATGGTAAAAGCTTCTAATGTTAAAAACCCGAATTGACTCCAAAGAACACGTCTCATAAAGACAAAGCTCTGAATACAAATAATATTGTTAAATCTGCCGAGTATAGTATTAAGCGACTCCTTGTCTAAAGGATATGTTGCTAATCCCGTCTGGCGGGATTAGACACAGAATTTGGAACATCAGTAACTGTGTGTGAACAAATATATTGTAGTGTTGAGCCAGATTGGGACATCGCGGAGAAAGGATTCTAACTTAGCAACAGTTCGGGTAACATCGGGATTTGTTCAACTTAGAGTTATGTCAAGTAATTTCGGAGAGGAAATTAACTTCCTTCTAAGTTATTTGTTTGCAAATAATAAAGGCATTACTACTGCCTCGTTTGGTGGAGTAGATAACTTTTACTTTTAAAAAGAAGAAATCTTTTGGCTCAACCTAAATAATATGGATTACATTTTTTTTTCTTTTTCAACCAAATAATTTGATTAATATAGATGTATTTTAACAGTTAGCTATTATGTTAATTAATAATTTGTGGTTAACGTCATTAGTTGTATATATTTTACTCCTGTTGACTATATGCCGATATTATTGTATTGTGTACTAGCTGTTTATTATTTTAAAAAATACCATAATTTGTAACGTCGCTAAGAAATTGCCATTGAAATGAATGTAGGGTCTAGTATATGCCTCAGGGAATTGGCCGTCTAGCCATTACCAGAACCACTTATTTTTCTGTTGATAATGTTTTCAATTAACTTTACAAATAGACTGCCCATGTTTCATCTCCCACGCAATCCTAACCTTTGCTAGAGATTCATTTCCTGACCGAGTCGTCTCGGGTAATCTATCTTCGTTTACATTATAATATTTTTATTTAATTTGTATTTACTGCGAGCTTAGCCTGAAGGCGTGGGAGCGCCTTAGGTAATTAAGTCTAAAGGATGAATAGCAAGATGTCTAAGAGCTTTAATCTAGACGGGAAATAAATTTTAAAATAATTGCTCAATTTTCATAAACTCGAATACTGTACCAGGGCATCATAACTAAGAATGAGTAATTTGAACTATCAAGCTTGTACAGAAGGATTTACAAATTACACTAAAATAGGTATAAAAGTGAAAGTTTGCGAGTGTGATGTTTGTTACTTCTACACGTTGGAATGGATTTAGATGTTTGCCACACGGGTAGACCATGTGTTTCTTTAGGACAATTCTCTACTTGAACGCGGGCGAAGTCGCTGCCAACAGCTAGTCTTATAAAAGTCTCCAACTACAGCAACAAAACAGAAATGGAACCACAAAAGAAAATGCTATAGACACAGCATTTTCTTTTGATCTTTACTTACCTAAGTTAAGTTGTAAGAATAGCCCTTTCTCCTATCACATCCTTTACAAAAAGGTTAAGAATTACAGTGTGTAATGAAACCAACCAAGAACAGACATTCAAAGTGGATTACGAATATAACAAAACTAACCTAATTAATTAACAAACCCAAAAAAAATCTAATCACAATGAAAGGTTCTGAATGGATACCAAACAGACATGATGATTTTAACATAGCAGGAAAACATGAGCAAGAAAGAGTTGCACTGAACACCGAAGAAAATCCACCGCGTAGGTATTCCAATTTTGAAAATGACTGCAACTATTCCGGTCTAAATAACTAAGCAAACTTGATGAGAGGCTTGCGTTGTACCAGACGAGTACCAGGGCGCCAGCGCTGCGACAGAGCAACGAGGACAGATGCGGTTGTGTAATGAGTGGCTTCCTTCGCTTATTACTTGCTGTACAGAATGGCAGGGAAATTAAGGTCGCTGCGTGTTACACCGCAGCCAACTTATTATTTCACTTCCTTTTTGTTCTGAAGAAAAAACTAAATGTTAATTGCTTGTGGCATCGTTGCCAAAAACGTTGCAAAATTATAAATTGTCAATTTCAACGCAGTTTTTCATGTACATCTTAACGTATTTTTCTCAGTACTGTTCTACGTTTACAAAGAAGGTATGCAATGATGCATATTTACTGAATATCGAGCAAGAACAATACGATTTCACGTTACATTGCGGTGTGTATGGCGGTCAATGTATGTTCGTTGATAATTGGTCTCGTTAATTTTCATTTTTAAAGACCCTGTGCAAATGGCTTTGTAGTCGAGTTTAAATAGTCTTTTTACAAGAGGACGTATAATGATAGCTTAATTTGCAAACAGTGTACTTAAAGCGAGGACAATACTCTTAATTACTTTGTTCGTACGTTGCTTGAAATAATGAAGCTTCTTTTTGTTTCATCATGTACCGGTTTTCCTTTAACGAAGTATCATAGTTGTTCGTATGAAAATTGTAAGCTGGTGCAATTCATAAAGGATGAGTACATAATCTTTAGGAAATTGGAATACATTTTGATGCAAGTGAGCAAAGTTGGTCGTTGCACCCGAGGCAACGAGTACGTGACCGAACCGAAGGCAAGAAATTGCAATGTCGAATACCCACCTTTTACTTTCCAACAGTTGTTTCGCAGATACAATGTCAGTTTGTCTTACCTCTAAGGCATTCTACTAACAGGCTATTAACCCTTTATGTGTCCGGAACGTGGATCCACGCGAGACACAATAACTTTTTAATTGTGTCTCTAATTACGGCATACGAAAGGTTATGGATCAGGAAAATGCCCAAATTGCTATTATAATTAGGTATGTGCCTACAATATTTTAGACTTTTCTAAATTTTTCAATTCCCCGTGGATCCCGTCATCAAAATTGTATTTTATAAAAACAGGACCAGACTTAAAGTATATATTTTCAAATATTAAAAAAATCCAAAATCGGTTCATAAATGAATGAGTGCTTTTTCCTCTTTTTTTCAAAATTGGTTAAAAAAGAGAGTCAAAGTCAAAATTTTTATTGCGAACTAAGTGTATGTTTTGTAGATGTTTAGAGAGAAAAAAATCAGCTAACTTAATTATACTGTTCATTAATTAGGTTTATTAAGAAAGTAGTTCAAAGAAGTGAAGTGATAACGAAATCACTTGTAGAAGTATCCACATACGAGTAGTTCTGTCGGGAGGCCCCGTAAGTTGTACAAGCCCTTAGAGATCTACCGTTTACCTAACTTATTTACCGCTTAAGGGTTGGTTTCATTGACAAGGACTTTTCAATTAAAACTAAAATGCAAAGTCAAAATTTCATATATGTACATAGAACACAATTTATAACCGACTATTGTTTAAGTTTTATATTACTTAAATACATAAAAAATAATAGAAATGCAAATAAACATTTTTCTTTTTAGGGTTCCGTACCTCAAAAGAAAAAAACGGAACCCTTATAGGATCACTTTGTGGTCCGTCCGTCCGTCCGTCCGTCTGTCTGTCTGTCTATCAAGACCATTTATCCAAGAACGCAGGGAGGTATCGAGTTGAAATTAAAACCATATACTCAAGTCTTAAATCGAAATTAAAGAAAAAAAAGAGACAGTCGTTTATATCACAAAAAAGTATATTTTGATACTCTCAAAGATCGAAATTCATAGTGTACTTCCCGTTGACCCAGAATCCTGAAATTTGGCACAAAGCAAGGTCTTATAGAACACGTATATGAATAAATCTGAAAACAGCAAATTTGTTGTTACCTATGTCACTAAAAAAAATACTTTTTTACAATATGGAAAAATCTTCGAGACTGCATTCGAGAATCGTAGTTTGCACGGAACCCTCAGTCCGTGAGTCCGACTCGCACTTGCCCAGTTTTTTTTTCTTTCTTTAGACTCTACTACTAGAAAATAAATAAAGCCCCATGACTAATTAAAAACTAACTACATTTGCCTGTTAACTGGTAATGTTTCCAAATTATGGTGACAGTGCTGCGCTATATGGCAATGCTTATCCAAGGTAAAAAATACCCCCTGCATCACGCAAAGTGTCATTGAAGCGTTTGGAGAGGTTTCATACAGTTTGTGCGCATTCAGATCCCACGATCTTAGAGTTTTAATTGCAGATGACTCAAAAATATTCTGCGAACAAGGTAATACATAATTTCCACAGCTTAAGGTTCAATACAGCATGACGAGCTATAAAGATGGGATAGCGCAAGAGTATTGACATAAGTAGCGTCCAACATTAAAGGCATACCCATCTTCCATGAAAATAAAGACATCTTGTCTCTTGTCGTCATCGCATGCCAGGCCATGGGATTTAAACCCAGTAAAAATAGCTAGGATGAGAAGAACACGTTGGATGAGGTTTATGTTATCATTAATATTCACGTGTCGCGCTAATTGTCCTGAGCTGCATGACAGACCATGGTGATCAAGGCTGTTAACAATTTTGACACACTGACAGCCATGCGTTGAACAACAGGGAGCGCCTAGGTGAAGAAAAGCAGCGATGCGGTCAAAAAATGAAGCTACAACCCATTCCTCCGCCAGCAAGCGTGCAAGCTCCGCAAAAATCGCAGATGTTGCAAAATTCGGTCTAGCTGAACTACTTTGCACAGTGGTTCATCAGACTCTCGTTAAGATGATGGATCATCGTCGTGCAAAATGGTACGGTCAGTTAGACAGAAGATGGAAGTCTCCAGATACCAGTAGCCTCGGTTTACCGAGACTACTGGTATAAGTATATAATATATAATAAGTAAATCTCCAACTTATAAATAGGCACGACTTATAAAAATCAATCATTGAGAGAGATACGATATTCCTGATTAATTACTCATTGCAGTGCCGTGGACCGAGAACATATACGCCAGTAGTCTAATACAAGTAATTTTGCGGATGCTGAGGCCTCTTACATGAATGAAAAGGGTAGCTTGAGCGCAAACTCAGTCGTCTTTGGCCACATTTGAAATTGATCTAAGAGTATGCCGGATAATTTGGTCCATTTCTCCCAAAAGATGAGGCTGTTTTAAAAAATGGGAAGCACGAAGGAAATATGTAAATTTAGGACCGAAATTGCAGAAACGAATTAAGGGTATGGCCTAATGCATGTTAATTTGGAGAAATCTTTTCGTAACATCATTTATTTTTTGTATTTTTTCCTCAAATTATATGGAAAGAAATTGCCAACAATTGGGGACGCAAAGAGACGTAAAAAGTACTTTCCAATTATTTTAATTTCTGAGGCCATTGCTTTGAATTTTGAAAGAGTCGGTTGACTGCCAGTACCGTCATATAAGAATAATTTATTTTTCGAGAAGTTGAAATAAAGTCCTACAGAGTGGAGTTGAAAAGGATCATCTATACTCAATACTCAATACTTTATTGCATTCCATATGTACATATATAGATGGTATAAAAATATAGTTAAGATCAATATGGACCCTGTCGGGCACAGCAAAGCTAGAAGAGAGGATGAAGGCTAATAAAATAAAGATATTTCACTTATTTTTATTGTTATGTCTAAGCATTGGTATAGTTTATTTATTTATTGTCGTCATTATTATTTTTTGAAATTGTTGTAATTAATGTATCTAAAACCATATCAACATCGCTTCCCGGGTTCTATCACTGAGATACCAAATGTTGAATTTGAACTTAGCTCCTAATTGATTGGGTGAATGATGCGTTTTGATTCAGCGGGACCACTCGAGTTAGACTAAAAAAATTAGTAGTGTTGCTTTGTTTGTTCAATTTACCTCACGACAAGATCCAGTGTACCTCAACTAGGTACATATTTTGTTAGAAATTACAATTAATCGTAACTTCCATTTAGTGGAGTCTTCGGTTCTATTAAGGCCCCTTTAAATTAGCTGCAAAGTGTCGTACAGTGACTATGAGGCTGCAGCGCTGCCGCCGCGCTGCAACCGCTAGGTTCGAGCATGACAATGTTCTGAACTGATGCATGGCTGCGGCGCGGGTGTAGCGTTGCAGTGGTGCATCTTTTATTTATATAGCGCTACACCCGAACTACCATCGTACGGCATTTTGCGGGTGATTCAAAAGCGCTAACGCTCGGAAAACATAAAAATAATACTGATTATTTCTTTTTCCAATGTACCTCTTGATTTATTTATTAACCACAAAGGATCTTTAACAGAACAGGAGAAATTCAGCAAATAAATAATTGTCCACCCAGCAGAGTCTTTTGTAATCTGAATTCATACGTGCAAAAAACCCTGACCATTGTTCCACCAACCCGCACTTGGCCCCCGTGGTGGATTATGGCCCATTCCCTCTCCTAGACAGGAGGCCTGAGCCCAGCAGTAGCAACATGAAAAAGGCTGATGATGATGAAACACACACAGTGTCTCAAGACGAAAGTCTATGGACCAGTGCGTGTTGCCAGTGATGACTTTTGGCTCCGAAACGTGATCGCTTACAATGGGCCTCATAAGAAGACTCAAAGTCACCCAAAGGGCGACGGAAAAGACTATGCTCGGAGTACCCTTGCGTGATCAAATCAGAAATAAAGATATCCGCAAGAGAACCAAGGTTACCGACATATGTAGCTCGAAGAATCGCCAAACTTAAGTGGCAATGGGCAGGGCACATTGCACGCAGAACAGATGGTCGATGGGGACGAAAGATTCTGGAGTGGCGACTATGTACCGGAAGACACAGCATTGGAAGGCCTCCAGTAAGGTGAATCGATGACCTGGTCAGGGTCGTGGGACCGGTCGTCGTGGCGACTCTTGGGGAAGGTCTATGTCCAACAGTGAACGTTTTTCGGCTGATATGATTTTATTTTATTTTATTTATTGAGGGATAACAAACAGCTACAACATAAGTCTTATGCATATAAATAATACTTTTACTGTTGCAGCCAACTGCGTTATCCACAGATTAAACATAGTTGAAATACATTGGTTGCCACTAGATGGACATTATCGTGCAATACATACACACGATGTGATGATGATTCATAGGTATACTAGATCCGTAAATCATCAGAAATTTTGCAGTTATATATATGATCTAGGTACTAATAATAATAATAACCCCATCGCCGAGTTTCTACGTTGAAGTCGTTTTGGGGCTTGCGCGTCTTAAGTCTGTGTTGGTAGCGCTTGCTTAGCCGTAACATGCCTAGGGTGAGGGGCCAGACCAAGAGAGATACAATCCGCAGGGCAATTTTGTGGCGAACTGTTGGGCATTAGCGATCCTATTGGATGCTATTTTTTATATTTTTAAATGTTTTATTTGTATTTTTGGAATATTTAAAAATATAATCAATATGTGTATAAATGAAAATTTATTTATTCTCTCTTTACAAAGTTGACTTAAAGTTAATTTTGACAAGACAATGTCTCAGTTATATTCCACCCTTGTGAGAGACTGGTGCCCGTTCTAGGTTTTCGAAAAAAACCTGTGTTACAGGTCACCAGGCCCCCTTCCACAGCTAGAATTATTTGTTACAGAGTTACCGTGCAAGAGTCGAGATTTAATAATAATGAAAAACTACTAAGCATAATACAAAAATAGAATTAGTAGGGGCAATAAGAAAAAATAAATAAAAATCCCTACCCAAAATTTAGCAGAAGTCATGTGTGCGTGTTTTGTTTGTGCATTTTGTGTTGTGTAGTCATGTTGTAAGTTGTGGAGTGAAAGTAACGGAGAGTCAGTTTTCGAAGGAGGAGAGGACTAAGACAAATATTTGTATTTATAAAAAAAATGTGAAATATTCTAAGATACGTTATATCACAGAACAATATATTAATGGAAGACTTTCAAGAATCAAAGCCCGTAAGAACTTTCAAACAATATTTGTTTTGAAGACATACAAATGGCATATTATTTTTCAGTAAAGCCATTGTCGTAGATGACAAGACGCGACCTTAACCTTAAGGCTTTTTTTTTTTTTTTTTTTTTTTTTTCGATGGGAAAAATCATCTTATGACAACCCCCGCTCTTGGGCGGAGCGGGAGATAGTGTCAGACTCTTACTGACTAAAAAACCCATCCCGTTCCTACAAGCCTTCATACCGGGGCTCGAGCGCCCTTTCGGATAACCCTGGCCCCAGTAGGTTTCGACCCGGCCGGGCCCCTGCTGTTGCTGACAACTCCTTGAGGCGCGCGGGAACAGCGCGCGCCGTCGACGACTTGGGCTTGGTCCGGACGGTTACCGGACGGCCGGACAGCGAGCTACCCATTGCTCACTGTCCGCAAGCCCGCGCCTACGGTTTAACCTTAAGGCTCAGTAATTGAGTTGAACTAGGGTTCGCCCAGTAATTGTGATAACCGTTTGGTTAGCGGTCAGTTCGCGATAATCGCTGTAGTAACTGCTCCTAGGTGCGAGGGGCCGCGATCTTCATAATAAGGAAAGACATGCACGGGACGACTATTATGTCGGACATTTTAACTAAATAATTTCTAGCCTATATCGCATACATCGAAGGACTGAAATAGTTTACCTGCTGCGGTCTTCCCGCCCAATTATAATTTAGGTGTCTTCAAGGCTAGAGTGAATAGGCTAGACTGACGTTATGAAGGGTTAAATTACGATGAACTAGTGCGCCTCACCATCAACAATTGCATCACTGCTTACAATCAGGTAGGATCGCAGTCAAGCACTAGTTTATATCAGATAAAAAAGCCTACTTCAAATTAGGCACGCTACTTTTGTATTATCTGTCCGTAATAAATCTAAAAGATAATTTTTATAATCGCTAAATTGTTATACATTGCTGTTCCTAATGGATCGATCTGCTAGGTGAGCTAGAAAAAAAATTTTGGTACCAATTGTGAACGATAGTTTCACTGACAATAACATGGCTATCCCTATTTAATTATTATTCAGTGACGTCTAAGCTGTAAGCTCAAAGGTTCAGTTGAAAACCAGCGTCAGGCAACTTCTACGGTTATCTGACATTATGCACTGAACCTATTTGGCACTAGCGTGAGACACATTGCTGCTGTTTGTTTTTTTTTTAAGTTTTATGTTTTATTTTAAGCTATTAATTAATGTCTCAATACTTGTTTTGTTCATTGTGTGCCAAATAAACAATGTTTACTTTCTTTCTTTAAGCCGAACGCAACTGAAGGTGTTGTGAATCAAACCTGCCGAATCATTTGCCGAAACAGTTGCCGTGGCTCTGGAACGCATTTGGCAACTCAAGGAACAATAGGGGGTTACTAAGGGGTCTTAACCAATAAAAGTTAACACATATCGCTCCACTCAGAGCGGGAGAAGTTATTTGATAGATATACATTCTCAAAAAAAAACCGAGCAAGTGCGAGGCGGACTCGCGCACTTGGGGTTCCGTACAAACTTACCAACATATGTAAATACTCTTAGTTCAATTCTGGAAAGGAGTTTCGGAAGGTTTACCTCAACAAAAAAAACAAAAAAATTGTGACGTATCAACAAAACAGTTTTTTTTTCCGATTTTAGTTTAGAACAGTTTTTAGTTCCCATTTTTCCTATATTTGTGCTACGAGACCTTGCTTCATGCCAAATTTCAAGCTTCTAGGTCAACGGGAAGTACCCTATGAATTTAGATTACCTTGTGAGTGTCGAAATACAAGTTTTTTGCGACATAAACGGCCACTACGAAACCCTAAAGTTCCGTAGCTAAAGGGCAAAAACGGAACCCTTATGGATTCGTTATGTCTGTCTGTCCGTCCGTATATATATAGAAACTATAAGGACTATACTGTTGAAACTTGGTAAGTATCCTGCGAACCGCATTAAGATTTTCACACAAAAATTGAAAAAAAAAACCAATAAATTTTGGGGGTTCCCCATATTTATAACTGAAACTTAAATTTTTTTTTTCATCAAACCCATACATGTGAGGTATCTATGGATAGGTCTTCAAAAATGATATTGAGGCTAATACTTTTTTTTAAACTGAATAGCTCGCGCGAGAGTCACTTCCTAAGTGGTAAAATGTTCCGCCCCTAAAAAAAAAATTTTTTTTTCGTTAACTCTGAAGTTTATTTTTTTCATAGCTTCAAGGAACCACATACTTAACACAACTCAATACCTCCTTGCGCCCTACCGAGATAAAGGGTCTTGACAGACAGACAGGCGGACGAACAACAAAGTGATCCTATAAGGATTCCGTTTTTTCCTTTTGATACCCTAAAAAGGGTAATCAATAAATGCTCCCTAAACGCCACACACAGCGAGCTTTACAAAGGAAATTAGTTTAATTAACGCGCCAGGGGTTAACGATGGTAAACACGCATTTAGTATAACGTACAACGTATAACGTAGAGGTGTGCCTGCGTAATAGTGCCATCAACTAATATAATAGTGATGCGCTCTAATGGCACTGTTTGCGGGCTTGTTAAGTGATGTGCTTCAGGCAAATAGACTGAGGTTATGAAGGGTTAAATTACGATACGATGTTGCTGATGGGTTTAGCTGATGATTTGAAACAAATAGGTATGTTCTGGAACATTAACAAAACTAAATCGTAACTGTACAAAACATGGCCAGGCCATGATTGCAGTGGTAAGTCCTCTCTTTGAAAAGTGGGTGGAGAGGCAACACGGCATCCTCACATAATACATAACATAGGTTCTCATCGGGTTTCCAGTCACCGTATATGTAGGTTTGCAGACGGCGAGCAATGGATGACTCGCCATCTGGCTGTTCGGTACTGTCCGGATCGAGTTCGAAGCATCGACGGCGCATAGTGTTCCCCTCGCGTCTCAAAAATATGTCAGCTAAACCGTAAAGGCCTAGCAAGGCCAATGGAAAACTGGGCCGTGGGAAAACTTCAGAAAAAGAAACCCGTGGTTCGAGAATGCAACGGACAACTGAAGGAATACAGGTGTCCGTTCTAGAGCGTGAAAAGTCATTTCAAGTTATGTAGTCATTTCTTTTTGAGGTTGGATTCCCCAACTAGGTTTTTGTCAGTAAAAGTCTGACACATCCTTCACTACGTTCTAGAGTAGGAAAAGTCACTTCTTTTTAGTCAAGTCCTAAAAAGTCATTTCTTTTTAGGTTCAATACTCACAAAAAATCCTTACAAAATTAACATTCAAATGTAAGTGTCAACAAATGAAATGTTTTGATTTAATTCATGTATACTTTTCCTCTCTCGTTTTCACTAAGTATATGTATACTTACAGACAAAACACAATGAGTACAAACCTGATTATAAGACACTGATACCATTACAGCACTTATGGTCACCAGAGTCAAGCTAACCACGTCACTGTGGCAACCAGGCGAGTAACCGCATTACTGGCCCAGAAGCCAGCTCAACCTCCGTCCGGCCCGCATACGGGAAATTCACTTATAAAAAATAATACTTCATTATTAATGCACATATTTTTAAAGTGTTATTAAATTTTCTGTAACGGAGTGTACTTTATTTCGTTGAATCAATATTGAAAGCATTTAAAATATGCATGAACTGTGAAAAATGTTTACTTTCTCACAAAATGAATTGGTTTTAAGTGAAATAATTTTTATTGAATAATAGCATTTTCTGAATCACTACCGCTTGATTCTGGTATCATATTATTATTTATCCAATTTATTGTAAATTAATTTATGTTTCTGCCCTGTATTTCAACATAAGCTTTTGCAAGCCGTCTCGCCTGCCTAATAGTTTTAGATTATTTCACGGGAACATCCGCTTGTGTCTAGGGAAAAATTCAGTCCACTCGTGTTCTACCGCGTGATTGATGAACGAACCTCTGAAACACACTTTTATACACAGTAGTAGTAGTTTTAGACACTGTATAATCAGCCCTTTAATGTTACCACTACTGAGACTCAGGCCTCTTCTTCAAGAGAGGGAATGGGCTTGGTGCGGATTCATGGATGTGCACAATGGCTTCAATTTTTTGGTTCTAGGACATGCCAGTTTCCTCACAATGTTTTCTTTCACCGTTTTGAGTGCAATGGTGGTGGAATAAATGACACGAAGTAATGGCTGGGTTTGAATGCCTTACAATGCGTAAGTCGAAATCGTTACCACAAAGTCACCATTGTTCCATACAACACACCAATTCCTCCTGAATAAGCCACTTTTATATATACTATAATATTATTAGTAAGATAGAAGCAATACTTGTCTCAATAAATTCACGATACCATCCATTTCATCATTCTTTCTTGCTGGAGAATTGTTTGTAACGTAATAATTGGACGCGTGATGTAGTGTATCGCTACAGTGCCATCTATCTAGCTCTCTGGCACAAACTAGGATATTTCCTGGAGCTACTCGCTTATTTACTGCCAATACTAGTAGTTTTACGCCAGACAGTGATGAAGCACATATTTTTATTAACTTTTTGGACTCATTTGTTACCGTGATGCATCGTTACTGGGGTAACTGCGATTGTTTAGAGATGTACTGCTGGGGAACCCGTTGTCCAATGAGTTTTAGAATGCTCGTCTTTTTTGGCGTCTTTACAGTATGTTCTTGTAAATAAAAAGATAAGTTGGCTATTTTTTTGTTATTGATAGGGTCACGTTTTTTTTTTCGGTAGGAAAATCATCTAATGACATCCCCCGCTCTTGGGCAGAGTGGGGGATAGTGTCAGACTTTACTGTCTAAAAACCCACTCCAGTTCCTTCGTTGCCTTTCGTACAGGGGCTGAGCTACCTTTCGGATCTAACCCTGGCCCCAGTAGGCTTCGAACCGGCTGGGCCCCTGCTGTTGCTGACAATTCCTTGAGTTGCGCGGGAACATTGCGCGCCGTCGACGAATTGGGCTCGGTCCGGACACTTACCGGATGGTTGGACAGCGAGCTACCCATTGCTCGCCGTCCGCAAGCTTTCGCCTACAGTGGCCGAAAATCAGGATCGGAATCCCGGTGGCGGCTGGGACGCTGAGAGCGCCGTTGCCTGATACGGTTGGCCTCCTTTTTTGCTAGCATTACTGCTTCGCAGAAGGCGGCCGCCTGCCACTCCTCTTCGGTCCGGACCATGGCCTGTACCAAAGCCCGGCACGAGAGATCGCCGCCGCCACCGATCACCCCCACGAGGGCACGGCGATGCTCCGCCCAAGCGGGGCATACCTCCACTGTGTGCAGGGTCACGTTTGACCTCAGTCTCTCCTTATAATATGCGACGATGAGGTTTTCGATGGAACACGCTTGCTTAGAAGCAACCTATTCACTGTTAACCTGCAGGCCACCATGTTGTTGCTATTGGCAAATAATTTTGGATTTAAAAATAAAAATGAGTACTAGATTAGAACATGTACCTAATACCCAAAGAGATAAATACATAATATAAGAAAGCCTAATATAGAGTTTTACTCCACAACTATCACATAACGCCGTCTAGTGTCAAACTAAGCGGCGTTTGTGATCTTCTGGGCTTGTAGCTTGTGGTAAAATAGAATACAACGTGGCAATGCCGCCAGCCTTTTGGGCACACTTCCAGTCGACAGCTATGCGGAGTTTTATGACGCCATATTTTAGTAAGGAGTAGCCTTTAGTAGGTATGTATAGGTTTAGCATAAATGCGTTGTTAATATTTAAGTTTGTTATGTATATATTTTGTTGGTTTTAGAATATTAAGTGTATAAAATTAAATAAAGGAGATAAGAATAGAATACTTTTATTCGGAAAAGACACAGCACAATGGGTACAAACATAAAATAAAAGCAAAAAAATAGTACATAATGCGCCGGAGGTACGTCAGTATTTGTTGGGCGTCAGATACCCAGCACTGGTGTTCAGTTGGCACCCCACACTGATACACGTACGAGAGTAAATAAATTATGATGGCGCTTTTGTATTTAGATTAGATTTCAAAAGACATCAGAGATGGCGTTGGTTGCGCTAATGGTTTAGAGTGACATGTGTCACGTGACTGGCCACGCACTCTGACGCAACACTGAGTTCTGGTGGGATGTAAATCAAGAACGGAGGCACAGTATGGTCACAGCCTCAGTTGAAGGCACATGTCTGCGCTACGGGTTCAGTGAATTGTCTTAATTGTGTTGTCTATTTTGTAGTACCTAATAATTATTGTGTGGAAATTATTTTATGAGAACTGAAAGTAGAATTATAAAATAGTGAAATGCTAACATTAAGTGATTTGGTTTGGAACGAGTGTTATAGACACTCGTTCCCTAACTAACTATTGTATAAATAATATCAAAATGGTTTGCTGTAAGAAAACCCAGTTGTGGGTTAAGCTCGCCTATGTACATCAAATGTCCTGTTTTTTTGTTTGTAATTTTTTTTTTGTGTTCAATAAAGTATAAGAATAAGAAAATGTTATAAAATATGTGCCAAATTGGTTAAAACTATAAATTACTTGCTACCATCATCTTCCTGCCCTAGTCCCGTTTTATTTGGGGTCGGCGCAACACGTTTTTTTCTTCCATACTCCAATAATAAAATAACGTTTGTTTATAAGTCCAAATGTGTTGATTGCTGGCGGGGTATTGACTAGCAAGGAATGCTAACTAACTAACCTAACTAGATACATGATGCTTAAATAAAATTTATAAAACTGGTTTAACATGACTGCTAGTATTATAAATCTCTCCCCAGTCAGTCCCGAGATCCCCAACACATTCATGATGTCATGTTTAAGTAATTTGAGAAAGTGAAGTAAATAAACTCAAAAAAATATACTAGCTACACGCATGAAGGAGTATCAACAAAAGGTGCACAAAATCTGCTTCACAAAAACATAGTAATTTATGGTGAAAACTGTCCCAAAATTCAACGGCAGCGGTTTCAGTATTAGCATACATGTAAATGGAATTGTATGAAAGTTTACCCAGGTGGTAAGCATTTACGTACGAATGACTAATTTACTATGATTTTATTAAATGTAATTTAGTAATAATAGCAGCCGGATTTCATAGAGCGGACAAGACTTTATTTTGATTAATACTTTTTACAAAAAAAAAAAAAAAAATTAAACTGACTTCAATGTAAACCAACACTGAAAAGTACAATATAACTTTTATTTCAGAAGTCAGTGTTTCTATAATAGATAGTTTGGTCTCTTGGTTATTTTACACCGACTTCCGAAATTAAGTTATTTTGTACTTTTCAGTGTTTCTTAACGTTGAAGTCAGTTTAATTTTTTTGTTAAATGTTTTTTTATTTTTCACCTTTTAGTTAAACCACGAAAAAGTACCTCTCAGCCAAACTTATATACCTTATAGCCAGAGTTGCATTTCACAACGTTTCTAATAATCCCAAACACGGTTAGACTACATTAGTTTACCTTCCGGCTTCATCACCAGATCAGTTCAATACATCCCCTCCCCCTTTTCTTTCAGTCAGTCATCGACTACACGTATAAACAAAGCAATTTTACTTATTACGACAATAAATTCTGCTGTGATCCTATGAGGAGTTCTGTTCCATATCTTCGAAGTTCATGATCAAATCATAACAATATTTCTATGGGACGGGAATTTGGAAGTATAACCTTTCAAACAAAAAAATAATTTTCAAAATCGGTCCACAATTGACCGAGATGTCGGTGAACATACATAAAAAAAAAAGTACATTCAACCGAACATAGAACCTCCTCCTTTTCGAAGTAGGTTAAAAATGGCTTTTATCAAAAAAATAAATCGACGGATCCCAAGAATAAAATCGTATTTAAAAAAAAATGAATTATCAATTGAGGTTTTAAAGTTCTGTGAAATAAGTCATAAAATACCTAGTGTCTTATTTTTCAATAAGATTTTGTTCTTGGGACCCGTCGAAATATGTATCCTACGGCTTGTGTCTCCGGGTACATCTTATTACATGAAAATATGTAGTTCACGGACGCTTACTATCTAAAAAACTCACAACTAAAATTCCACCTCATCAATCTAGAGATTGATGAGGTGGAACTGGTGAAAAAGAACAGATATGACCAACGGAACTTCATCCTCAAACAGATATCACAATGAACATAGTTATGCGACTATGACAATACAAATAAATGAATGTTTCTGAATAGTTATGTTGAAAATGGTATCATCGAAGTGACCTGATGATGATGGAGCCGGGAGATAGGCACCGGAACTCCGTAATGAATCAGTGTATCCTAGCCATGTTTGAACTTATTAGAATTGTCATAAGATGCAGTTTGGCTATAAGGTACTATCGAACTGATCTGATGATGAAGTCGGAAGGTGAAAGGTAGACACGGGAACTTCATAATAAAATAATGTATTCTAGCGGGGTTTGAGTTGATAGAAATTGTCATGAAAAAAAAGTACTCTGGCTGTAAGTGTATTGCAACTAAAAAGTGTGAAATAAAAAAACTTTTTAGAAAAAAAACCGACTTCACTAAAAAAAACACTAAAACGATCAAAATAATTTTAAGTTCGGAAGTCGGTGTAACAATACCGAGAAACACCAAAATCAAAATCAATCAAAATCAAAGCATTTATTTCAAATAGACCATTTGCAGGCACTTTTGAATAGTCAAATGTCGGTCAGTCCAAGAAAAGTGAAGCTAAATTGCACCGACTTCCGAAATTAAAATTATTATTTATTTTATTCTAAAGTGTTAAACAAAATTATAAAATAAGCCCACAAAAAAACCGTTATAATGGTTTTTACAGTTTGTTTTATTTAGTGTTCATGGGGGTTGTTCCTGTGTTCCTGTGAGAAGATCCTGTATTACTGTGGCAGGTTTCTATGTTTCTGTGGATTGTTGTAGTGCTGTTGTGGGATATTCTAGTGTTACTGGGGGGTATTTTTTGTGATAGGATATGGGAATCAAGCGCGGGATTAAAATTGCGACTTATGATTAACTCAAAACATTCATGTTAAAATTTGTTTAAAGCAATTTTAAGTATTTTTAGTCTCTAAACCATAGAGCATGTTTATTAATAAATATGTTGTGAGTATTTTATTCATTAAAAAACAAGAAGTGCTTGACACCTTAATTGAAGTTATTTGACACCTTAATTTCGTTAGACATCTGGAAGTTTTTGTAACACTACACTGTGGCTCTTAGTTACATTTATTGTATCTCTACTTCAAGGTTCACAATACGCAGAACAGCCCCAAAGCGTCAGAATGCCTTCATATATACATACATCAGTTACCTGTCAGCCGCCATATAATCCTATTTACACACGCTACAATATTATGTACGAGTAGGTGTTCAAAGGAAATGCCGAGGAAAGGGAATAATTTATACTCAGATATTGTTTCGTTACCCATAAAAAATTATGGACACATAAAAACACATTGCGTATTTTTATGTAGGTATTTTAATAAAATGTTCAATTTAAAAAATAATTAAATTAGATAATGTTGTGCTCAGTATGTTCTTGTTTTTTATCAGTTTTTCAAACCTGGAATTTTAGTTACTATACATCAGAGGTTGCTAATCTTTGAGTTAGCATTGAGTTGAGAGTTAGAGAGAGATCACAATTCTCTCTCTTTTCTCTGAATGAGCCGACTTAGTCTACCCCGCAGTGGATTTGAGAATGCGTTGTCTTTAGTAACAATTTTATTTACCGTCCCAATAGTTTATCATCTCAATGGCAATGGTCTCCCTCAGTTCCTTCCTTTTTTTGCAGGTTTGTGCTTCCTCCTGTCCAATTTTAGAGAAATCTGTCTAGTTCTATTTCCATTACCTATCTAAAGTATATATACGTATATTCAAAGCACTGTTTTCATATTTAATCCATAGGCAAGGATTCGTATAATATAATAGTCAGCTGTATATATAATAGTAATTTTACTTTTCCACTTAGGACCAAACCAACTATGTCTTGTCATCAAAATCTAAAGGACCGTCCAATTAAAACAAATGGAAAATTTTAGATAATCCTTACTAATATTATAAAAGTGAAAGTGAGTTTGTTTGTTTGTTTGTTACGTCTTCACGCCTAAATGGCAAAAACGATTTTAATGAATTTTGGTACAGAGATAGTTGGGACCCTGGAGACGGACATAGGCTAATTTTTTTATAAAAAAAGTGAGAAAAGGGGGAGAAAGCGGGAAGGTCTTTTAAGTACGTGGGCGAAGCCGCGGGCAAAAGCTAGTAAATAAATAAATCTTTGTTATGTTTCTCAGATATATGTCTGTCTAATCATCTCTTATATACAATTTCAGAGAATATTTCGTAGCTGCCAATATAGGTGGACAAAGAAATCATTTCGCTCTACTTGGTTTACGAGAATTACCACAAACCTATGTATAGTGCTTGGTACCAAAAACCGCAGAGGTAAGTATGCGTCAGCAAAAAACTTCATGGAATATTTTTAGAACCCTCCTCCCTATTAAACCGATGAAAACTATTTAGTGTCTGTAGCCATGCAACTATGAACGAAGATATAACCAAAGATTTATGTATTACAAGCAATATGTCACCTCATATTTAAGAGATTAAGAGTCATGCCAAGAGTGTAACGTAATTATAAACAATGTAAATAGCAAATGAAAAGTCACGAAAAAAATTATACGTAGCTTTGATTGTAATAATAAAGTGGGTTTTATTAACAAAAATGTTATCTTTTTAAATATTTAACGTTTCTTGTACCGAACCTCTTTGATAAAAATAAAATAAAATAAATTTATTTCAGACTAATTTCAATGTCCATATTAATGCCACTTGAAATAGAACTCGCCTAGGGGTATCTCTAGGCGAGTGTTTTCATAAGATGAGATTTTTATTGAAAAAGAAAAATATTCATCTTTCAGTAAAATAAATCAACATAAAACTGCACGTCTATAGTTGTAAAAAAATATCGTAACTATTTTAAATACAAGACAGATAGTTGATGGGACGAAAGGTTCAAGAGTGGCGGAAGTACAACGACTTACTTCAATTAAAAAAAAAAAAAAAACATTCAAAAGTGCAAAAGATTTGGACATAGCACAGGAAGCGCCCATAGACATTTTCACCTTACTAGCAGACGAAACCATCAAGCAAAGTTAAGTTAGTCAAAAACAAGTCTGACTCGAATACGAAAACAACACGGAAATGTAAGTGCAATGTTTAAATGAAAATTATTTAAATAGTTGGTAGCAGTTTTACACATGAACAAAGGCGAGTTTTCACTAATTTCAATAAAAACGGGCGAAGTTCGCAAACACCGTATAACAAAGATTATGCTAACTAGGGTCGGCCTCACGCCAGCGCGCAGGTTCGCACAACTTATAGTTTATTCAGCTTCTTGTTATTTCAACTTATGCTAAAAATAACTATGTTAAAAGGGATAAGGTTCGGGTTTAAACCCCTCAGACTATTTTAATCAGTATACATACACATTACTAGTCGACTGAGGTGCGGAGGAGTCAATGCCATTTTTTTTTTAAAGTTGATTGAATGTTTTTGTAATCCTTATGATTTTCTGAAAATGAAACCCGTAGTCCTAAAACGTTAAGGGCAACTGATGGACACGAGTGTGATTCTAGTCAGTAAATGTCTGATACCCAGACCGGGAGCAGTCATTGGATGATTTCCCACCTTAAAACATAGTACCTATCATAAAATATTGACACGACTAAAGAAAAGGATTTTGTCCTACAGCCATTATTATTATTATTATTATTATTTAAAAGATAAGGGGCTATGCATCACCCATAGTGTAGGGGATGTAGTCACTGCGACCTAAAAGATTTATTGTGACTCGCCACCTTGTTAGAGTAACTCTTTTAGCCCGGAGGCTTCCAAGAAATTTAGAATACTCCTAGCTTTTAGAGTTTTAATCTCCTCCGGGCGAATAATGTGTCGGCCCAGATGGACACTGCGTTTGTGGATAAGGGGCCCGCATTCACACAAAAGGTGCATAGGCGTCTCCCTCTCCTGATTGCAGTACCGGCAAACATCAGTGTCACTCAGTTTCATGTGAAATTGGTGCCTGTTTAGTTTGCAGTGGCCGGTTAAGGCGCGGGCTATCGCACAGATGTTCGTCCTACAGCCATATCACAAATCTTAACTTTAATAGAAAAATGTTGTAACATTTAATATCGATAACACGACAAGTAACAAGAAGTCAATTTATGCGTTTTCGTAGGTTGAAATATATACTATACATTCGTTCATAAAAGACCTTGCAGTCACTAGACGTCTTATAACCTTCGACGCATGTCTGTCAACACATATGACTTATGGATCTGATGTCACGACTTATCAGAACGCAGTACCTCGCTCTCACTTATCAAGCAGAACGTAGCACTCTGCTCCCTGTACCTCGGCTAGTTGACAGAATTGTTTTGGTGCGCTTGTTCATGAGGTGTCTAGTGGCTGTAAAGTCGTTGGCGTTCAGGTATTCACAGTTGGGATAACAACTATAATATTACAATATTATTAATATCGTAGTAATATATTACAATATTATTAATAGTTAATAATGAGGAGGCTTCACGTACCTAAGCGTTGTTTTCGTCTATAGGAGGATGTGTGGAAGTGTTGTAAACTTGACAAGAAAGTGTAAAGATTGTGTATTTTCGATTTAAAGTTACCGAATATTGCTGAATATAATATGCGGCCCTAAAACAGTTGACTTGTTACATTCAAACAGCCCTTCGTCAGGTATGGAGTGCGAGATTGGTGAACTGGTATTTACCGAACGTGCAATGATATATACAAAGAATTGTCTGATGGTAAATCCTGACTATTGTAAACTGGTCCTAAGACAATTTAGTCGGTACCTAAAAATCAGTTCAAACCAGCTTGGGCCCTTTTCAGTGTTACAAGTGATGTATTTGTTGCTCCTAAGCAGTCACACAGTATGTCAGCAGTAATTAGCACAAAGCGTAGTAGACTGTCTTGAGCGTGTTCACCTTCCCTGAGTTTCTAAGCAGTATAAATATAATACAAATTACTTTTCAGGCCCTGGATTTTACTGATGTTATGTGTTTGTGTCGGTTCAAACGCTCGCATATTACCACTACGAGATATTTAGTATATGTATCTTTACTAAATTGTGGACAAGAACCTACTGTTGCCAGCCTGTACCTTTGAATTAAATATATTGTTAAATATCAAGGTCCAGCAGAGCTGTTGGTGGTCTTGACTATATAATAAATTGCTGTGTGCAAATGTGAAGAAAAAATGTGTTGTGCGGCCCGATGTGATATCATCAACATATATTAATATCTTACACAATTTGTGTCAAGATTTATAGTTAAAATATTAACAGTGACTTAATTTGATATACTTGAGACCATTGAGAGGCGAGCCTGAAAGATATTGGCAATGATACACTCTTTGAGTCGTAGCTTCAAAGTCTTGAGCATCCTCGCCGAGTTGTCATTGAGAGGCGAGCCTGAAGGATTATTGGCAATGATGCACTCTTTGAGTCGTAGCTTCAAAGTCTTGAGCATCCTCGCCGAGATGTTAGCCTGTCGGTTTTCTACCAGTTCCATTTCGGGGAGTGCGCGTCGGAATTGCATAGCCTAATTCCACCGAGTCCGTTCTATCATCGAATCTCCAGGCGTATGTCGATGCGTCACATGGCGGATATCCCACCTATACGCACAAAAGATTTTGGTAGTGGAATCCCTGCCGGAGTCTGTCTTTTTTGATGGCTACAACCCGGGAATCTATTGATGGAGAAGTAACCTATTCCAGGTTACTTCTCTATCGTCGACCGCATCGTCGCTTTCCATCAGTTGAGATAGCGGTCAAGTAAAAACTATCAACAATAAAAAAAAACGTTAAGAAAAATCACTGTATCTCTGGGATGCAAAGGGCAACTGAAAGAACACGGGTAGAGTTTAGACCATATCAATCTAACACTCCCTCCCAGTTCACCCAGAGTGAGAGGGGGTACCTGTTCGATGATTTTCCGATCCCAATAAAATATACATTTTTCAGCATGACGTTTTGTTAAACTCCAATACACACTCATCACGCATGTCTCTTGCATGCGCGATGAGTGTTGCGTCATCCAAGTATATAATTATATTGATGATTTGTAAGTCTAGTGTACGTAACTGGTTTGAAGATTATTCTATGAGATCACAAACCTATTCCTCAAACGCAATGTTTGTAAAATAACCATTACCTCCCTAGTCTTTTTCCTAACCTTGCTTGATCGATTTCGGCCAACACTCATGTGTTACATGGAGCAACCGGCTATCAGATATTACTATATTACTATCTGATAGCCGGCTATCACCTATTTTACTGGGTGATACGATACTCCTTGGATAGACTGATGGTCAGAAAAATCGTTTTGAAAGAAACAATACCTTATAATAATCCTTTCCTGGTTTTCAGTTATTTTAATTGTGAGTCTATAAGAAGTTCACTAACGCAGTATTAAATATTAGTTTAGTGTGGTTTTACAGTTCACATGCTATAGTGTATTTCATTCAAATGACATGTATTATTTATTCAATGCGTATTTTCCTCATGAACGTCATCAGTATAACATTTTAAAACGAGCTGTTGGAAATGAGCGGCGCCGGGGAACGTAATTAACATCATGGCTATTTCCGCGGTAATTGTGAAAATGTTAACTTGCCAAAATTTGGCACGTCCCCAAATACCAGGAAACAAAACTGTAGCCAGTTATTTGTGCTTTCAGATCCCATTACATCGGCAACTGTAATTCAATAATCATCCTTAGACGAAGGGGTTCTAATTCTGCTGGAAAACTCACGTAACTGATTAAGTAATTGACTAAAATAACAAAAATCAACCGTGTTTTAGTGTAACTATAGGGCTATGTCGCTGGACTTTGTTGGTAATTTAATATTGTTTCATGTGATTAGGTAACTAGTTTTGTATGGTGCCTATGTGCTGTGTTTCTTACTTCATAAACAGTACCTTTAGGAACATTCTCAGGTTAGAAAACTAATGACGTGACGTTGGCTGCAATAGTAAGAGGCAGTTTTACCGCATGTATTGTTTAGTTTTTATTTCATTTATCTAGTTAACAACTTAAAACTATCATTACAGATTGCACTATTGTTCCAATGAACAAGAAAACGAATGTAACTCTCGGCCACCGCGTTGAGCATGCACAGTGTACGCAGCAGCGATGCGTGCTGGAACAAGTTGATGCGCGCAATTGGCGCCACCAGTAGGCGCGGCCACTGCCAGCTACTTCTTTAATTACTAACAAAGTTTTAGGTAACTATGTTGTTGCTACTTTTAGTCGATATTGTTATTTATTTTATTTTAAGGTATGACGTAAATACACACTTTTTCTTTCTTTCTTTCTGTTACTAAATCAAATCAAACGCATTTATTTCAATAGACCATTTATAACAGGCACTTTTGAGTAGTCAAATGACGGTCAGTCCAAAAAAGTGAAGCTAAATTGCACGTTCCAAAGCGTAGATCTCTATGGAGAAGAACGTGCAAGAAACTCCAAGAATTATGTTATTATTATTTAATCATTTATTTCATAAATTTATACGAATTTCCTGATTAAAAATGACGCCGCTTAATACCTGGAAAAGGTACTGCATGTTCCCGCTTGATTTCTACTTTATAATATTAAACCTTATTTGTTCTTGGACTCGTCGGTCCATTCCAAAAACTAATAAGATTGGATATAACAGATAATGCCCCGGATAAACCCCATATAACTTTTTATACATAGACCTAATGTAGTTTTTATGGATTCGCTCTAATATAATATTGTATTTGGCTTCAATAGCACTCCAAATAGCCGTGTTGTAATGTAAACGGCTTTTTACAAGTGCTTCATACAAAGCCTTTCGACACCAATATTTGACACGACTTAACGACAATAAAATCAATTTATGATTTTATTGTCGTTAAGAAATAATTCTACTTATCAGTATTTTATTAATTGGCTATAATATGTTTCCAAAAGTGTAAATCTGGAGTATAGTAAATACTCAAGTCTATCACCTACATAACAGCAGCGGCTTTCTGTCTACGAGGTACAGATGGTGCGGAGGAAAGGACAGCACATGAGCATTTTGCTACATTAAAGTACAACTTATTTTGCAATATACTTACTCAAAAACTCGCTCTTATTCGACCGCTTTGCCGCACGCAATGGGATGTTTTCCGCACTAGTGCAGTAAAGTGCACGAGCTCTCCCCCACCTATTAGCCCCGCTTATCCCCCTGCAGCCTCGGCTCCGCAACACATTCGCCTACGGCTCGTGCGAAGCTGCCTAAATTGGTTACAAAACTTAGCAAAAAGAAATTCAAAACCCACATCAAACATCAATATTGTAATATGGAAATATTGTGAAATCAATCATTGTTTAAAAAGAGTAACCATGGAGTTTCTTGCCGAAAACGACCAATTAGGACCGTGCTTTTAACGTTTTGTAAGGGCCTGCGCTCACTTGAGACAAGACGTCTTAAACAAAATAGTTTTGTGTGCAACACGAGGCGTTAGGGCTGTTGATAAAATATCGATATATCAAAATATCGATATTATCGCAGTCGGTACTCAAACAGCTAAACATATAAACATGTATTTTTAAAGCACTTGAGAAATATTGGTACGCATAAATGTTTTATTAAAATTGAAGAATAACAGTGGTCGGCAAAAAAAAATGTCCGGGAGCAAGAAGTTTACTATGTGATTTATATATTAGCTTTGGAATGCTGATTCCAAATCTGTTTACAGATTTTAGCTATCACGTCTAGTTTTTGAGATATTTGCATTTAAACAAAGTATCGTTATTCGTACATATTAAAAATGTATTTATTTTAGAAAAAAAAAACTCTAATTGATGACTTTTACAAAACAAAAATAAAATATGAATACAAAAATAATTAAAAGACGTAAAAAATTATAACTATTTGGTAGATCGCTTTCTTTTATAAGTTAAATGCTATTTCTTGATTAATTTCCAAGCAAAAATCAGCTGGTATTGCTAGGGTCCACTTGCCGCTGCCTTTTATTTTCCATGCGCAATGTGTTTGTGAAATTTTTCATAATGCTCATAAGACGCTGCGTTAATACTTTCTGGTGCTCTTTGAGCGAAGAATTGGTCTCGAGCAGAAGAAAGGTAGAAATATTTTACTGTATTTATTTTTTCTAGAGAATCCTTTAATTTCTATCATACAAAAATAGCAGTCATTTATATGGTTCTATGGCTCGCTTCATATTATAAGACAACTAATTCGCAATGTTTTTTTAGACCCCTTCAGCCAACCAGCCAGAGTTGTTGCACATGTTTTGCAACATATCTTTAGCAACCAGCTTTTCACTTTATTATTTTTTTCAAGGTCAAAACAAGAATGATAAGCCTTTTATATTGAAAGTATTAGTTTTTGCCGATGCGTGGCTATTAAAAAATTACCACAAACGTAACAATTTTTTTTCGCGAATTTTTGTATGAACTCGGAATTTTTAAACCTAAAACAATCAAAATAAAAGCTCACTTGTTCAAAGAAATTACTGCGTTCGCGCATGTCAGTTAGTAAAAGCAGTAAATAATAGCTTGATGTTTCTTTCTAACATAAAACTAAACACAAAACACAACTAAATACATGTACCAACGTTCACAAATACTGCTGCCTGCAACTATAAAAGAACAATTTCAGTGAAAATGTAGCTTACATTTTCATACTTTTATAATTTAATTTGTTTAATAAATATCATGAATTATAAATTGAGTAAATTATTTCTGAGCCGACTTAAGATTGTTTTTTAAGATAAAACCGATAAAATAAATTCGAAAAAAATATCGATATATCGAAATATCAACAGCCCTAGCGGCCCGTGTCGTAGACAAAACCGTCTTGTCTCAAGTGAACACAGGCCCTAAGTGCCTATGTAGACTTAAAATAATATTTTGTACGAAATTTATTTGACGTTCGAACTTGTACAGTATTATAGATCTCGGAAAAGTACAACAAGTAAAAGCACGGTCGACATAATATTTACGTGTGTCGCGCTGGTAAATTAGCGAAGAATTTAATAATTTATTGTACCTATGTTTAATGTTAGTTTATATCGACAGTAGCACGTCAGTGTGTGTCATTGTCAATGTCTTCCGAAGATCTAAGTATGCTCTAAGACATCTACCTGTAGTCCTGCGTCATCAGGTGTAAGTAAATTTCCTGTTGTACGACCAGGACGGGTCGACCCATTCTGTGCATCCAGTAAATGGGCTTTAAGTTGCAGTTGTAAATGGTTGCCTGAAACGTTTTACGGCCTGGTCATGACTTCAGTTTTAGCGGCGATTAGGGCGGCACGGTAAGCGGGCGCTATGAGCGGCGTCATGTGGCGTGCTTCAAACATTTTCATACTTTTGATCTTACCGCTCCCCGTCCCGTGCTTAGCTACTGCTTACAGATGCAGGGTCGTGAACGGGCTGTTAGCTACTACCCAGTGGTCACTTACCTACCTCTGTGCATCTCCCACCTTCCGATACCACTCAACTAAGCTTCTAACATTCAGCCAACTTTGTGTGGCTATTGGTAAAAAGGGTGATATTCCATCTGGTCTTACTGGTCGTCTAGATTAGCAAGCGCGTTGTGTACCTGTGCCTCTAAAGTAACTGTGAAAAGTAAAGCCTAGTCAAAAGTTAGATCTTACAGTAGTTAAAACTGACTCTCTATGTGAACTAAGACTAAGCTCTGTTGAAAACAATTAATAAGTAGAACCTTAAAAATGTAAGTCTTTCTAACTTCTTGGTAAAACATAAGCCCTCTGCCCCCACTTGTCATACTTCACAAGATTACAATCGTGTAACCGAAGTCGAGTGTGTTTCATTAGTATTCTCAAGGTTAGAACACCTCTCAAGCACAATGAGGGCCCTCCCGTCACTCCGCTAACGACCTCCCATTGTTCTAGACACATTGCCGTACCGCAACCAACCCCTCCGTCACTCACGCAATAAACAACCTTATGACATCGTTATAAGGAAGATAAAGAAGTAAATTATGACACCAGACGCAACGCTATAGAGGCACACATAATCTATCAACGTCACTAAGGAATTTTCAACCTTATCCACGTTATATAAGGACCATAAAAGAGTAAATGACATTTGCAATTATCCCACTAACGTATTATGTCACTACTTTCACGCAATTTTCAACCTTGTGTGATAGTTATAGAGGTTATAAAAGTGTGAATGAGGGCAGCAATTATAAAATGTAGCTTTTATACGCGTAGTGTTGCGAGTACGTGATCTCCATTCAGGAACTATTTGAACGAAGCGATGAGAGCGGAGGAAATATTTATTTATATAAAATTAATTAAGTTTTGTTTAAGGTTTCCTTTTGAAATATCAAAAAGATTTCCTTTTGATACATCAATATCAGTGGAACAATGGTGAATGTACGCACCGAGACTTACAGTTTTATACCGTTATTCGAAATGAGTACAATGTGGCTAAGCTTCAAACAATTGAGCCTAGTACGCATGAGATACCTAAGACCCTACTGATTTCAACCTAGCACCCTTGTTACCCTAACGCCCTAACCTATCATACATGATATATATGGTTGATATATAGATATACTATGGTTTTCCGTGCGGAAAGTCTGTTACCAGAAGACCTAAGGTACCAGTCGGAACTAAGTTAGGAATAGGGGTTTGTGTACGTCGTGCAATGTACACTGGAAATGGTTTTCTCACTGCTGATCCCACAGACTCATAGGACCGATGATGGCTAAAGGTGTCTTGGCCACAGTGAGAGGAGGTATGGAAGATGAATCAAACTCGACTCCAGGTTGATGACTAATAACAACTAATATTTAGAAATGTAATAATATTGCAATGTATTCTAATTAATGTTGACATACATGTAAATTCACTATTATGTACCTACATTTTATTGTACGCCCTAAGGGTAGGACATAGCTGTTCGCTAAATATATAATTATCACCATCTGTATTATGTACAATTACCTATGATCCACAATAAAGATGATTTGATTTGATTTGATTTGATATATTACAATAGTTTAACTTAGTAATATTCAATTTTTGTGGTCTATACACATTGATACTTATTTAGATGTGTGTTGTGTGTGTATCGAGCTGATGAGGCGAAGATCTCAGGACGTCACTTCTTAGCACTAACGGTGTGCCGGTGTCGCCGGCATACGGAACGAATGTATGTCGCTCTTGTTGCTGACGCTGTGATGCTGTTGCTGGCACGTGTAAGTCTTGTTCATGGTTGAACAGTGTGGTAACTAAAACTATCTAAAAAAGATATTTCAACCCCTCGCGAACGGGGCGAGGGTATTATTATTACGTGATGCGTTTTACGTCATCTAATATATTTTTTTAATTATTATTTCATATTTATACATATTGATTATATTTTTAAATTTTCCTTATAAAAAAGGATACAAAAAAAAACATTTAAAAATACAAAAAATAGTAGCCCACCGGCATGGGGAACAGGGTCCAAGCTGCCGGCGGTCAGGGCTCCTGAGAGAAGAACCTCCGGACAATACGCGCCGTGTCTAGGAGTACTGCCTTCTGGATCAAGCCCTTGATCCAACTGCCTAACGAGAGCCTCCGCAGATGTTGGTCGAGGCTCTTGGCTATTAAGCCATTGGCCGTCACGACTATCGGCACAATGATTGCTCTATCCAGTTCCCACATGTCGACAACCTCGCGAGCCAAGTCAAAATATTTAGTTTGTTTATCTTTCTCAGCTTTCACGAGGTTCTCGTCATGAGGGACCGCTATATCAACTATCATTGTGCGACGCTCCAGTCGATCTATCACCACTATGTCAGGCTTATTGGCAACAACAGTCCTGTCAGTGACGATAGATCGGTCCCAATACAATGTGACGCTGCCATTCTCGAGAACTGGGTCGGGCACATACGGTACTTCTGATTCAACAAGATTGTATTTAAGAGCAACTTGCCGATGGATAATCCTGGCTACAAGGATGTGTCTGTGCAAATAGTCTCCGTTAGCTAAATGAGTACACCCAGAAATAATGTGTCGGATTGATTCTCCGGGCCGGTGGCATGCCCGACAGATGTCAACCGTACGGTCCTTCACAATATATTTCCGGTAGTGGTTCGTCATCATAACTTCGTCAATAATTGCAAAGACAAAACCTTCGGTTTCGTAGTAGCGTAGCCAGGATACGGACGCTAAAAGATCTACATCGGGCCCATGTAAGGCCCGGTAAAAGCGCCCGTGAAGCTCCTTGCCCTTCCATACTTCCTTGCGTTCATTAGTATCTATTACTATAGGTTTTCGCCAGTTCCCGTTGGCCAAGGAGAGCGCGGTGAGGGCTTTGTCCACCGCCACTACATCTCGATGCATCCCCATGTCGGTTTCCAGGAAGTATTCCCTGAGACTGCATACCTCACGGTTGTGCAGGGTCTTGGCATTTAAGAAGCCACGACCCCCACACTTCCGCGGGATATACTCCGTCTGAGTCCATTTGAGTATGCCGAAAGAGTACATCAAAATCGGCATAACCCAACCGTTGAAGGCGCGCACCTTGTTTCCACCCGATAAAAGACTTTTCAGTACTTTATTCAGGCGGCCAAAGAAGCGCTCCCTCAACGATTGTTTCACGTCAGCAGCATTGATGCCCAACGCTTCCGACATACCCAAATACTTGTAAGTTTCGGTTGAGCAGAGGGATCTAAGGTGTATGGAATCCGAGAGTTGGGTTCCCACGGATTCCATAATCTCCCCTCGCTTTACATGCATGACTGCACATTTGTCCAAACCAAATTCCATCCTGATGGCACTACTGAAGGTTTCAGTTACCTTCAGTAGCTCCATCAGTTGCAAGTTGTTGGAAGCAAAAAGTTTCAGATCATCAAAAAGAGAAAAGATTTGTTTTTTGTTTGTACTGAATAAATTCAAAAACTACTATGCCGATTTTAAAAAATCATTCTCCAGTAGATTGCTACTTTTTTACTGAGTGACATAGGCATATTTTTCTTTTTTCACGCTGGTGAAGCAGCTGCGCTGGCAGAAACTGGTAGCTGATATACCTAAAATTATTTATTAAGTTTATTACATATTTAAAATTAAATTCCCTGGCTACTAAGCTAGTAAAAAAACTGTTACAGAAGTGTTTCTATACTATTTTATCAATAAACTTTAACGGTAAACTTGAAATTGAAAAAATAAAAGTAAAAATCCAAAGTGAATAATTAAACTACTTAATTTGTTAAAGTATATCCAGCCGTTTTAACTATAGTACAGGGCCAACTAAAAAATGGATAAAGAAATAAAAAGAAAAGAAAGAAACATGTTTATTCTGCCTGAATAGACGCACGATTAGATACAAAAAATATACAAAGAATAAAAAGTTTCCACGTCAGGTCACGTATGTATCGGGCTTAACTATATTGCACCATACGACCATAGACAACACAGTTGTCTAGGTTATCTGTCGCAAGTACTCTCTGTTGTCTGTGGCATTTTGAAACTGGCTTCAACAAATACTTATATAAACTTTCAAAAAATAGCCTATTTCAAAAAACAAAATTCTTTACTAACCTTTTAGAAACTGCACGAAAAGCGATCCACAAAATCATTCATGAAATCTACAGTAACGCTCGTGTTACTAAAAACGACTTTAGTTTTTGCGTGAAACTAGATTCTAAACGTTCACAAAGAGAACATGTCTATCTGTCCCGGTAGACCGGCCTTTCACTATGTCAAAAAAAAATCTAACCCTCTAAAATGGCCGTTACATTCCAACCAATGAGGCTGCAGTCCGATACACTGCTTAATCCGAATCAATTCCACTCAACCATTAAAACGCTTTCCAGCTACACTGCGATGCTAAAAAACTGGGGCGGATAGTGAACAAGTGGTACTTAGGGCGGAAAGCGTGTCGACTCACTGTGACACGGTGGCACCGTGCCAGCGACACGGAGTTGCCTAATTGATGCCACGGCTCTCGGCTTTTAGCGAACTACGTGTAATTGGTTTCTGCCGGTGACACTGCGATAAAGGCAAGGCCTCGTCACCAGTAGCATTTGCCCGACACTTTTGATCTGTGCAAATAGAATAGGATTGTGGCCGTGTTTTTTGGCACCTAAGTGTATTCCTCTTTTGTTTTATTTGGTCATGTCTTTCTTTTAAGACCGATTTCATCTGATTTTGATCGGTAAATGAGAGAAATAGAGAGAGAGAATACCATAAATGAAATTAGTTGTAATCATATAGTGCACTACTTTCAAAATACAAAGCTTTCTTCTTTACTACACAAATAAAAACTTAGCTGAAACAATTAATTAAACCAATATAAAAAATCAAACTTTTACAAAGTTCATAGGAATTGCTTCCTATGCGGTCATTTGACGTTAAAACCTGCATGCCTTTTGAGTAGGAATAGTAAACATAATAATTTAGAATCACAGTCAGGGCGAACCGAACGTTTTGTTGGCACTTGTGGCTCAACATAGGCCTGCATAGACCTAAGCGAACCCGCCTCGCAGTCGGCTGTCTTCGGAAGTCTTCGTGTGTGCGAAACAATAAAATGCCGTATTTCTTGTATGGAAAAAGAAAGAACAGCCTATCTTTACTGTAGATCTACACAAGTAACACCAAAATCACAAAGAATAATTATTTCTATGTTCAGTTTCTGAAAACTCATTTATTTAAATTAACATACCCAATTGAATCCGTTGTCAACTTACATAATTGCTTTTTGGTTGGCCATCGCAGCAGTTTATATTTGATTGACATTTATCGAAGGCTATTTCAGAAACCAAATTCGTTCCCACAAATATATTTTATTTGATGCTTTACTAGGGAAACTCATCAGTCATTGGGCGCAGGTTTAGGGTGACATCAACCGAATTTTATGGTAACTGGAAACGTACAATAATTTCAAAGTTACACAATGGAAAGTTTGTTGGTTGGAAATAAAATTAATTTTACTGACATTGTAAACGTGAAAGTGTCTGTATGTTCTGATGTTTGTCGCGCTTCAGCGGTTTAATGGATTTGTTGAAACTTGAAACTCGATTTAACCATGACCTGAATTTGGACTTTTTTAGGTGGAAAAATCATCTGATGACATCTCCCGACCTTGGGCAGAGCTGGAGGGCGTGTCAGACTTTTACTGGCTAAAAACTCACTCCTGTTCCTTCTTTACTGTTGTTCCTGGGCCCCGGGGATATCTCTCGCATTATCCTTGGCCCCAGTAGGTTTCGACCCTGCTGGGCCCCTATTGTTGCTGACATCTCCTTGAGGCGCACATAGTACATTACTCGCTGTCGACAATTATACCGGCGTCCGGTAGGAGGCGTGTAGACCCCCTAGGTCGGGCAGCAGCCGCTTGAGGGAAGCCCTACTCCGATCCAGTTTTGGAGCCTCAAAGCCTGAATTAGGAATAAGGTAAAAGGTAAGGTAGAAGGTACTACATTTAATCTTCGTATTTGTCACGTAGACAATACTGTTGGCTACAGCTAGTCATTTATATTTTACCACTGTTTTATATTTCAAATTGCTGTTGGTTTGTCGTCTTGTAGATTTGTGACAATGACAGAGCAATGATCAAAATAACAAATAAATATTTGTCGCCAGAACAGTGAGAGAAATATGAGCCGTCTGTTGTTACCTGTCGCCTCCACGCAGCAAACTTTCAGTTGTAGTTAGCTAGGCGCCAGTCTGGATGTCTTGAGTACTATAAATTATGTTTAAGCTCAATTTATTGTACCAAAAATTATTGTTATAGTCGTATTATTCTTAATTTTATTTGTTTTGGCACTGAATCGTGCGCGTACTTACATACCTACCTATCTAAAATAATTAAACTTAAGGAAACCGATAATTTTTGACTAATTACAACATAGGCCTCCCCAAAGCGTCGCCCAAAGACCTGTCCTGTTCGTCACGCATCAATCGGATTTCCGCGACCCTGACTAGGTCATCGGTCCACCTTGTTGGAGGCCTTCCAACACTGCGTCTTCCGGTACGTGGTCGCCACTCCAGAACCTTTCTATATACAACAGTGGACGTCTTTCGGCTCATATGATGATGATGATGAATTCAACATAATTTTTTAGTTTAGGCAAAACTTGAATATAAATAGTTTGTTCAGAATTAATAACTGAATGGATTCCAACAGTTTTTACACCATGTTATATTTTTTCCCAAAAATATTTAAAAAGGTCACAAGTTGGATACCACCGACACTAAGTACCTACAACACAGGTCACGGCAGATCATAGCCGGCGAGTTTAGGAACTAGCAAACAGGTGGGTTCAAAACCGCCCTTCAGTCACCTGAATAGCCCGCTGACAATGTATTTGTGCTGATATAACAAGCTTATAATTTTGTGACTTTTCATGATACAGTTATGAAGTTATGTACATAGATTCATTACATAAAAATACTAGACACGAGTGTCGGGTTTCGCATATACTAAAACTAATTTTGTATAATTAATTATGTTGTTAATATTGTCTGTCAACTAAATATAATTAATTATGTTGATAATTGCTCGCGCGTGCAACTTAGATAAACAAGATATACAAATTCATCTAAGTTGCATGCGCGAGCAATTTACAGCGCGTGAGATCCTGAGTTCGATTCTCAGGTTAAGGATTTTCTTGAAGTAGCTTGGGCTTCGGGCAGCCTGATCATACGTGGGTGCTTTTAATACAACTCTGCAGTACAAGAGAAAGTCGTGTAGTCGTCTTATTTCTACGAAATTATATAGGGCTTGCTCTCATTATCATCATTATCTTTTCATCCGAAAGACGTCCACTGTTGGGTATACGCCTCCCCAAGTGTCACCACAACGAACGGTCCTGTACGTCATGTATCTATCAGATTCCTGTCATGTCGGTCCACGTTTTGAGAGGCCTTCCAACGCTGCATGTTCCGGTGCGCCGGTCGCCACTCCAAAACATTTCGACCCAATCAACCATCGGTTCTGTTAGCACCACTTAAGTTAGGCTATGTCAGCAACTTAAGTTCCCCTGCAGTTATCTTCATTCCTGATGCGATTACGTAAGGAAACAAACATAGTTCTTTCCTTTGCCCTTTATAATCTTCTTCTTTTCATGTCGATGGATGCAAACTCAAATAATCTGTATTATCATAAGTTCATAAGACGGTACATTTAAATGACTTGAGTACTAAAGCTTTCCGTTCACAGCAGACTGTCAAAGTACTAGTCGAAATACAGAAACTCATAATTAATCCTCAGATCGAGTCCGTTGAGTTTCGATTACAGATTGAACGTTGTAGTCCTTATGCTGCCAGGAAACTTGCAGTTAATACTACTAGTATTTGTCAATAGCATCAAGCGTTCCAAGAATTTCCAAATATCGTCCAATATGTAGGTTGTACATGAGGCTGTAGTCCCGTGTGAGTGGGTTCTTGAGGTACATACGGTTGGTCTGCAAATGAGGGAGTTCTCTCTGGAAAGGTTTGACTAATTGGCTTCACGGCGGCTGCACAAATTGCCTGAACACCTTCCTTAACACTTGGCGAGCCAGTTTGAGCGCACGTTTGGCAGCTTGACTGTGCCATAGAGGAGGAAATTACAGAATATCCATATTTTTTTATTTTTTGTATAGTTTATATTCAATTGGCTGCCGTGTTGCGTGTTTGAGTCTTGTACATAACAGATTTAAATTGAGATTCATTTATTGCCCACGACGTAACAAATATTTATATGGCCACCGGATGTTGTTCCGGGTCTAAATGTATTGTGTATGTGAGTTTACATGTTTGTGAACACACTCATATACAGGAGTAATTCCTAGCGAGGGCAACGGGTATTTTTTTTATAAATGAACTTTGTTGGTTTATTTTTTGTACCCAAAGCTTCGACATTATATATGGAATTTGCTTGTAATTTGACACACAGATATATCACGTTCTAGGACAGGACAGAATAGATGATATTTTTATCTTGGAACTATGCTGTTTAGGAGTACCTAACTTTCAACTTTCACTCTAGTAGAAACGTTAGATCTGCGTGTTAATAAATGTTTTTATGATATTTATCTGAAAAATCATGCATCTACCTACCATCTTGTGTGGAGTAGGCCTTCTGTTTTCTTCGGTATGGCGCCTCTACACTTGGTGTTGGTTGAAGTGCCTCTTGAGTTATATTGTGGCTAATATTTATTGTGGTTTTTGTTGCCTTAGGGAATACGTTGCTTTTTCTTGTGTTTATGTGACTGATTATAGCATTCCCAGTAAGAGTTTATATGCTGGTGGCAAATAAAATCTTTGAGGGTATTTTCCTTTTGAAAAGATTTTTTTGTGAGTGATCTCTGGCAGTTCAACCTAAGAGTTTTAGTCTGCTTAACTGGACTAACATAATGGTGGTCTTTTAAATAACTGGGGCTTAGGGCTCCGCTAGGGTAGGACAGCAAACGGCGAACTTTTTTTAAGTAGAGAAATACTATTACTAATAGACTTCTTTAGTTCAAGTACAGGAGGGTGTGTCAAACTTTTACTGACTATAACCACACCTGTTCTATCTTTTCCTGTCATTCCATGATCCTGAATTTACCTTTCGGAAGTCAACCCATGGCCCCAGTACGCTTCGGTCGGACGGCGAGCTACCCATTGCTTGTCGTCCACAAGACCACGACTACAGTGAGAAGGACGGGCTGAATAGAGCAAGGTTGAAAATACTTCAGGCATTATGAATTTTATAGGCAAATCAGTAAAGTACACACAGTTAACCAAAAAAAAAAAACGTGATTATCATTTCAGTTTAATGGCTGTTCAATGTTTTGTATCATTAAGTCAAACTTTCTTTGTTTTTGTAAACGCATAATTTTCTAAAGAAACAGAAACTTACTATAACTTATTCCTTGCACATGCCAAGTTAACGCTTTCAAATTCAAAAACTAAAACTTAAACGAATCAACAACCCAACGTGGCGACTTTCGAACTCGTATAAAAACAGTGTGGCGAGCCAACACCGCATGTTGCAAGTTCACAAGAAACTCTGCGCGAACTACGATATATTATAAACCGCTTAAAGACTGACCGAGACGGGGCGGTGGACGAACGATGCAAATACCAGTTTCATGAAACAATGGAAAAACTTGCGAAATTCTGTAGAACTGCACACCAGCGCTCCTAGCCAAATTAAAACCGTTTTTCTTGCGTCGAACGCCTCGAGTTGGCCATGCCCTTTTGTTATAATGTAGTTATAAATAAACATTTTTTTCTGATCAGTATTTGGCAATCTGTACAGCTCTATCATTGATCTCGTATAAATCCTGGTGTAACTTCCAGGATTGTGGTTGGTCAGGTGGTTGTGCAGGATGAGGTGCATGGCACGCGATGCATTTCCTGTGAAGAGGCTCCACACTGACATTGTATTTAGGATGAGTCGAGGAAGCCTCATTTGGCCAGATGGTTTGTGCTGCGGTCAACCTAATTCGGCAGTCAGTAAAGAGATCTCTAGATGGCGATGATTGATGTTTTATTTATTTATTTAAAGCTTTATGCACAAAAAAACTGTACAAAGGCGGACTTAATGCCTCAGGCATTATCTGCCAGTCGACCTTAGGGTAGTGCAGATGTTTTCAGTCCGCAAAGAGTTGTTCTGACGAGGTATTAGTATTTCACCTACACTGGATCCGTGTGGTGAATTACAGTCCATTCCTGGCTCTTACATATATTACCACAAGTAGAGAAACTTGCTCACATAAACTCACATAAACCATCTTTAAGCTATAGGGAACTTAAGCAATGCATGGCGTGGATCGCGAACATAGCGGGCGTGGACCGACTGAGACTCCCAGTACCATAAGTACCATAGCATAACGTAAACGGATGCAATAATGACAATGATGATGATGAAAAAACTGTGTAAGTTAATTTGGACCAGTAGTATCATTGACCGAATATTAAATATACATATATAGACCTAATGAGCTCAAATCACGAGTATTCTTATAAAAAAGCTTTTGATAAAATAAAACTAAAATACGCGATCCCAAGCTCGCCACTTTGAACCTCGCTTTAATCGCCGCAACTGAACTCAGTGTTACTTGCACTTCGTACTCTCAAAGTGTGAACTACTAAAACCTTTAGCTCTTCTTAGCAAGGGGTTAGTTAAAAGAACTGGTTCGTTCACCGACTGCCATTTTGAGGCTTACGACTTGTTCAAGTTGTTTTAGTTGCAAATATATTTAAGTAAGCGGTAAGCTTGTTTACGTTGAAAGGTAGAAGAAAATCTCTGATGAGATGAGAATTTCTCAAGGCTTCTAACTCTTTAAGACTTGAAAGTTATGCTTCGGTTGACCACAAACTGTTTGGGAAAGTGCACAGTGTGTAAAATATTTGGAAACATACTTATAAACTTCAAATATTAAGGAATCCATGCACTTTATTATATATATTTTCACATTATATTAGCACCTTGATTTCCTTTATTTCGTTAGTAAACTCTTACAAAACAACTTTAGGTTACTGATTATCAAAATTACGTTAGTTTTAAGTAAGTAATTAAAGTCGATAGTTCACAAATCATAGGTATGTTACAATTGCATTGTATAAATTAATTAACTTAGTATGTGACAATTCAGTTCAAAGGTTTCTCATAAAATTAGGTTTTTGATGAAAAACCTTAACCTTTCCTGTAATGTTGCTTGCATCCAGTAGTTGCAAATGATGATGGCTTGTTTCATTTAAATTACTTTATTTGTCATGAAACAAAGCAAACCCGTGATTTTGACAAGAACTTCATCATAAACCCAAACTAGTTCAGGTTTTTGATCAAAAATCTGGATTGTTACAGGTTTATGATGAAATTGAGTTTAAAATGTGTCATCTTCCGGTTTTTGATCAAAAACCTAATTTTATGAAAAACCTGCGACATAATTATATATACCTATTAAATTACTTATTAGTTTAATTGTTAGTAAGTGTAGTATAACTAGTTAAGTATTTGTATGTTAATTGTTTTAATAATTAAATTTGATATACTATTGGGACTTAGTTCACAAAATTTGTGGCAGCTGGTAGGGGTAGCAAGTAAAATTTAGGGTTTTTTGTTTTATTTAAACACAACCAACCAACTAGTAACCAACCAGTTGTAACCATTGGTAGTGTTAGTAATAACTGCAGCTCTTATTAACATAGTACCTAAGACAGTAGACCACGATAAGCACGTATCAAGAGCAGTGGTATTTGATGCTCACTATACGCACTAACAGGTCGGCACTCGCACTAACATAGAAAAAAAGTCATATTTGTGTGCTCGCTTGAACAAAACTATGAGCTTCTAGGTACAAAAGACAGGTTCTACAGATAGAACAAAAGCATGTCTGTATGATCAGTCATCAGCAGGTGCATTTCTCACCATAATATTTATAGTTAAATGGACAGCTAATAGTAACTGTCAATGATGTTATTAATATTAATTTAAAGCTTAATATATATTTAAAGCTTTAAAGATATATTATTTAAAGCTTTAAAGATTAATATACTCTTAGTTAGTTCAAACCTTGATCACATAAGTCGAAAAAATTTTTTTACTAATAGTATCTCACCTGATAACTAATATATTTAAGTGATGTACTTATTTGGAAAAGGAATGGAAACATGCTTGCCTGGAAGTAGTATATTCACTTATGACTCAAAAATCAACAAAAGAGGTTGTAGCTAACAATTATATTCGGGCAGGAAATTCCACGTCTTAGCTGACGGACAAAGAATATGTTCCTGAAACGTTTTGTACGTACGGATAGGATGACAAGCATGTACCGGTCGCTTGACTGAATTAAATCGTACATTTCCAACGCACACTGCCTTCAATGTAGTCGATAAACCGACAAGTTGTTCAGTCTACGTCGTTATTCAAAACTGTGAAGTTTCAACTCAATAGAGTTCATTGCAGATAATCACATCCAACTATGGAAAAGCGTTACTAAATATCTGATGTCCCAGTCTGTGGCCACTTTAGGACCACATACATAATAACAGTCTAAACCTACTCGCGTATCGCGTGTTACACGTCGGTGTGTAGAGCTCCGCTAATCAAATTACTGTCTGCGTCAGCAATGCACGCATATCGTTTGAGTACTGGGATGTATCGAGGGCATGTTTATAACTATAACGTGCTTCATGTCAGCCATGCAGACTAACACAATGCATTCACCTACACAAATACAGACGCAGCAAACAACTGCAAACATTTGCTGCATGCATGTCATGCAAATATTCTGTGCCGTGCGTAAACATGGGTTCGAGGAAAAACTTAATTATGACTTCTTATCAACAAAAGAAAACTAGTCCAGTAGACACTGTACTAGCTCCAGCAGTGCACTCAAAATATAAATTATTCAGTTAGTTAATGTTACATTCATATAACGAGAACGAACCTTTTTTCCAATAAGCTTCCGTAAAAGTAACAATTGTGAACAAAACAAGGTAAATAAAAACCATTCCAAATAAATAACATAATAACAGTTGTTCGTTAAATAAATTAAAACATAAATCATTTGTCAAAGCTTGCACACGTCCAGCCGTTGTGAGCTAATGTTACTGTTACATTCAAATAAGCGGATTTGTTTGCAGACTTATCACGTGCTGCTAGTTACTACGAGGATTATAAGTGGTTTATTTTCAAACGAGATACTGCGACTATTGGTAAACATAGCCACCGTGGCCACCATCTCCGAAATTTTTTAAGTAATTCGAATTATTTGAAGATAGATGATGAATATTAAACCCGCAACCGGCACTAGGCTCGCGTGGTGGATTACGGCCTATTCCCTCTCCCAGAGAGGAGGCCTGAGTCCCAGCAGTGGGAAAATTAAAAAGGCTGATGATGTTGATGAGATGATGAATGCTTTATTAAGTAAATATACAGGCTGATGGACCCTGCCATGTAACAAATCATTTTATTTCTTTGAATATCCCAAAAACATAAGAAGATGATCTGAACACCTAAGTACTTCAGATATCAAAGAATAGTTTCGCGCCTGTGATTTTTCAGAATACATTTCGCAAAGAAACGACACCTCTCGTATAAGCAAAATCGTTCAGCTTCAGTGTCAATTGAATGAACATATCTACGAACTATCTCTTTCTTGAAAGGCAGTTTGTCGGCTGTATTGCGGGTATAATACGACTTCTGTGTAATGGCGTATCTGTTTTGGTGACTTCTCATTATATTACAACCACCATTGCGCACATTATCAAAGGTCTTCTGCTAATATGGACAATGATGAACCGCCACCTCACCTGACGTATTTGTTGCTGCACGCTTCACTTTCAACCTCGGGGTTAGTGTAACGTGCAGTTACTCGTGATAAATCACTTAGGGTACACCAATCACCATCACAATGTAATAACGTAATAGTCTCTCACTGAACCAATATATCGGTCATAAAAGAACTCAACATCATAGATAGATTATTTTTATCTGTGCAAATACGAATCCTCAAGTTCTTCGGATGTATCACCCGTAATATGGACTCGATGGAACGTTTGGTGGTGCAAGGGAAAAGCTCTCGTGGACGCTCTCCAACACGGTGGATGAACCTCATCAAAATGGTGACACACTGCAGCGTAAATGAAGGCTCCCAAGCCACCAAACACAGAACTGCATGGCGTCATACGGAAATGTGAAAATGTAAAAAAAATCAATGACATGATAATCAGTAAAATAACTGGATCAATAAAAATATGATTTCATTTATTTTCTAATCATAAATATTATTTACATTTTAAATTATTTCTTTTAAAAATACGATAGGTCAGGGCTTTTGAGACAGAAATCTCCGAATAATACGCGCCGTGTCCAGAAGTACTGACTTCTAAATCAAGCCCTGGATTCAACTTCCCAACGCGAGCCTCCTTAGGTGTTGGTCGTCGCCCTTGGCCGTCACGACTACAAGCACAATGACTACTGTGTCCACTTCTTGCATGTCAACAACCTCGCAAGCTAAGTCAAGATACTTAGTTTGCTCAGCTTTCACGAGATTCTCGTCATGAGGGACCTTGTCTATCGCCACTACATTTCGGTGCATACCCACGTCTAGGAAATATTCCCTGAGACAGCATACCTCGCAGTTGTGCAGGATCTAAGCATTTATTAAGCCACGACGCCCGCATTTCCGCGGGATATACAGCCTCATCACCGATGACCGTGGATGATGCATCTGATTTGCAGTTTCGATCGATTGGATTTGATGTATTTAGACCGATTATTTTTCTTCTCCACAGACGAAGCGACTTGTACATTTTAGTATTCTCAAAGAAAAAGCCAAAAAAAATAAATACAAATTACAGATGTATCTACAATTCATGAATTTTATATTATTTTTAAACGGCGTGGTGCCGTAGACACGGCCATAATTATTTGGCGCTTACTAATTATTTAAATGCATCAGTTTCATGCCTGAGTCTTTCCTTTTGACAGTCATATTGACGGTTTAATGAGATTCAAGCTATAACCATATTTGAATATTTAGGTACCTTAATTTTTGTTATCATCAATTACAATCGACTCAAAGGGTTCACAACTCAAGTTAAGAAGGCATTTTTTCAAAAATTAAAACAAACGCCTAGTAAATACCATAGTAAAGTTGCCTGAAAACTATATGATTTATCAAAAATATTTATTGAAAGCTAACAGGTATATAATTATATTATCATCCAAGATCATTTAAACTTGGGCTTTGTATGAAGTTAAATCTAGTTACATTATAAATATAATTAAAAAGCTATCATAATGACATAGATCTGCATTCTGGTTATTGCTAGGTAAGAGCTCTTTTCTAATTTGGCCATTATTCTTTGTGTTCTAACAGCACAACAAAGTTTTTGGCCGTCGTAAGTTAATTAATTTTAAGTTTGTTTTTCATTGTTTTGATTAATTCATAAATGTTTTAAATAATATAAACTTAAAAAATTAAATTGTTAGCTCTTTAGATACCTGTGGTATAGGCTAAACCTAGTTAAGGTTAGATCTAATTATTATTTTATACTATTTATGCTCTAGTTTAAGGCCGCACTTATTGTAAATTTGCACGTTATTATCACGATTTTTTGTTTGTAGGAGATAATCTCTGGAAGTACTGGTCCGATTGCTAAAATTCTTTCAACAGTAAAAAGCTGTTTTATTCCTGAGTGACATAGGCTATATTTTATGGACACGGGCGAAGCTGCGGGCAAAAACTAGTTCTTAATAAAACAATCTTCTTCTTCTTCTTCAAAATGATAAAATAACAAAGATTTAATTCGCAAGGCAATTTAATTTAGTTCAATATCGTTGTACTCTCAGGAAACTAGCGGTAAAGAAAAAATAAAACAAGATAATATTAATTTATTATTCATTTATAAAAATACATCCTTCATTAACTATGCAGTTTGGGAATCGGGATTAGAGTTAGGAGGATTTATAGCAGTAATAGTATCAGGAGCAGCAGTAGTGGCAGCATTGTACCTCACTCTATAGTAGGAGCGCGCTAGTCTGGCTGTCACAGCGATGCCCTGCCACGTCTCCTCGTTGATATAGTCCACATAGCGCGGGGGCACTAGGAAACCGAACCCGTAGCCCGGCAGCTCCAGCGTATACGAAAATGGGACGAGCAGCTGGAGAAAACAAGTAGGTAATTAAAATCTTTTCTGTTAATAGTGTAAGATGACCTCAGACAAACTTTAACTATATAACATTTAATAAGTTTTAGTATACATACGTAACCCAAAAAACGTTTATAGATTTTTAAAAACACAAAGATTATAAGCTTGTTATTTCAGCAAAAATACACGGTCATCAGGCCATCCAAACGACTGAAGTGCTGTTTTGCACTTGCAACCAGCTGTTTGATGGTGCCTAATGCCGTATGGTGTAAAAATTAATGGAATCCATCCAGTTACTGATTCTGAACAAACTACACAGATTTCACATAAACTAAAAATATGTAATGTCGTATATCTAAATATAGGGTGCAAACACAAAGAAACAGGTTACCGGTGCAGGCAAGTCCGTACCGTAAGAATCGGTAGCGATAGGTGCAGGTATAATTCTCCCGGGTTTTCTTATGCTTTCATTTATTAAGAAACAGGTTCATACTGGTCGGTACCGACTGCCTGGACCGAGTCATATGGGTTTAAGCATTGGTCAGTTTAGTGTTTTACTCATACAGATTTACCTGTTTCTATATGTGGTTTTACTGGTCTGTACCGACCCGCACCGACATATCGGGACCGAAAAATCTGTATCTTTAGTTATTTATTTAAACCAGAACGACAGAATGCAAATTGAACAGATTACAAAAGGTACAAATTATGTAAAACCTAATTAAAGAAAATATAACGAATAATATAACTAAACCTCTCATTCAGTCTTCTCGCAAATCGCCAGACATTCGGTCAATATCTCCTTCCATTCATCAGCGAATAGATCTAGTCTAGGACTGGATTCAAGGAGAGCGTTGATTGCGATTAACATTCGCGGAATAGATGACATACGTCGTGCAACCGTACGGCAGCGCGGCACTACAAATAATTTATGACGTCTTGCCCGGCAATAGTTATAAGGGACAAACATTTTACACAGCTCCCTGTTTGCACCCTTACATATGAACCTTTTCTCTGTGAGAAATCCTGGGATTTTCACAGAGAAAAGGTTCGCCGCGCAAACCCAGTGAAAACTGGTAGATGCCACATACCAATCTTCTCATATTAAACTTATCGTATCAGGTTGGACGCTAAGCGATCTTTGTAAGTGTATTGAAAAACGTCTCTTGATACACGTGACAATTTGTCACTATAGCCAGTACTCTATAATAGAATTCCACTGAAGTTAAAATCTAAAATAAAGGACAAGCCAGCAAGAGTGGCTTATCATCTGATGGATACAAATTCGCATCAGTTGAATCCCCAAATACCGAACATCCTCATCACGTTGATCCCACCGCGCCATTGCCTTGCCGCCCGGCTTCACGCACGCATTCCCCCAAGCCGCGTCATTGGGTGCCACGCTACGTTGCGCTAAGCATCTGCCTTGGAACTGTTTCCCTTTGTTTTCCTTTATCTATCGCGCTACTTTTATTGGCAGGCTTGTTAATTAATCTTACGGAATCGTTCATGGGATCTTCTATTACAATGACTCGTATTTCTTACAAACATTAATGATTTCATTATTAAAGGTTAGTTCTTGAAGTTAGGATAGTAAGCAAGTAACGTACTTACATCAAAAAAAGCTTGAGATCACTTTGATAGTATGAAATCGTTTTTGTTACGTTAGAACAAAACGTTTTTTCTTTTTTTTCTAAGACTATTCATTTAAAAATCAAATCTTTTAATAACAAAAAAATTTAAAATATCAATTGTTTTTCTGTTTAAAAAAAGATGTTTACTCTTATTCAGAAATCTGACAAAAATGGATTTAAGCGTTTTTTCTGACTTTTCAAAGAAGGAGTTCATTCTAAAAGATGCCGAGGGGATTATCACTTATCAGAAGTTTTATGAGCAAGAATTCTTACTTTGGGGGAAGAAGGAAATTCTACGAAAGATATAGCACGCAGAATGGCTGTATCCTAATCCCGTATCGTGAACACGTTACGGAGGTATCGCGGCGTAGACAACTTTGCTGATCGACCTCGCAGTGGTCGGCCAACTGTTTTTAATGCTGCTCAGAAGCGTTACATCAGATTGCAGACTGCCCGAGACCCAACAATAACGCCACTAAAATAAAAGCTGAGTTGCGGGCTGCTACTGGACTAGAAATTAGCACTCAGACCATTAGGAATTGCTTACACCAGATTGGATTACGAGCGAAGAGACCTTGGCGAACACCCCTGAACTCACAGCAATGACAGCAACGCAGATTGTAGTGGGCTAGACTCCGCCAAAATGAAGAAAACGACGAGAAAAATATTTGGCGAACGAGTCCAGAATTAGCAGTCATCCAGACAACCGACGTCTTCGTGTCTGGAGAAGACGTGAGGATGCTGAAAGGCAAAGAACTGCCACTGGAACCGTTAATCAAGGCGGGAAATCGGTATTCTTTTGGGGCAGTATAGTGATGGTGCTAAAACGCCGTTGATCCCGTATCGTGGCTTGATGACTGCAGCTTTATATCAAACCATTACTATTGATGGAATTGTCAGGTCATTTAGAATAAAGTATGGCCCTCGATTTGTAATGGCTGACGATAATGCACCCACACATCGAGCTCAACGAATCAACGCTGCTCTGCGTGAATACAGCATTACCAGGTTAGACTGACTTGCCGGCTCGCCTGACTTAAACTCGATAGAGCACGCGTGGGATGCTATCAAGCGAGCAGTTTGGAACCATCAGCCACCTCCTCCGACAGTGCCAGAGTCCAGGGAAGCCGTTATTCAAGAATGGGACAGGTTACCGCAAGAAATGCTAGATAACTTTATTCTCAGCATGCCAAGAAGGATTGCCGCATATGTTCGAGCCAGAAGAGGAGTTATCTTGAACTAAATAAAAACAATTTCATAATAAATGTTGACAATATTTAGTTGAACCTCTTTTTCTTTCAATTATTTATTAGTCGAAATTGCATTAAAGCTTTTAAATTTTTGTTATTAAAAATAAAAATAAAAAAAATTATTTAAAAAAATTATTTTTTTTATTTCAAATTTCTTTTTTATAAAAAACCGGCCAAGTGCGAGTCGGACTCGCCCATGAAGGGTTCCGTAGCAGCAAGTAACATAATATAAAAGTTCTTGTAGTTCGTTGTAACTTTGATCGATGTTTTAATAATAGTTTATTTTTTTAGATTTATGACGTATTAAAAAAAAACTACTTACTAGATCTCGTTCAAACCAATTTTCGTTGGTAGTTTGCATGGTAATGTACATCATATATTTTTTTTAGTTTTATCATTCTCTTATTTTAGAAGTTAGAGGGGGGGGACACACTCATTTTACCACTTTGCAAGTGTCTCTCGCGCAAACTGTTCAATTTAGAAAAAAATGATTTTAGAAACCTCAATATCATTTTTGAAGACCTATCCATAGATAAAATGTTAATTCGGTTCACAGAATACATCTACTTACTAAGTTTCAATAGTATAGCTCTTATAGTTTCGGAAAAAAGTGGCTGTGACATACGGACGGACAGACATGACGAATCTATAAGGGTTCCGTTTTTTGCCATTTGGCTACGGAACCCTAAAAAGATGTTACGTAACAACATTTCTTTAAAAAATAAAATTTTAAAAATATTTCATCTTTTGCTAGTGATCTCAAACTTTTTTTGATGTGTGTAGGTTTATTAAATTATAGAATCATGGTTTAGTCATACAAAAATGTAGATAGTTATATATGAGCAAGGCATGAGAGCTTGATCTTAATAATCCGGGAATCAGAGGCTGAATGAAAAATTCTCCTGTAGATTTGATAAAAACAGCCACTATCTTGCAGACAATCATCTTGATTTATGAAGCCATCATATCTTAGATGAGCATGCCAACGTGTACGAATCGTGCCAATATCCATCACAGCTACACCATCACAAGCCATGTTGAATTCGTGCTCAGAATGTATAAGTGTAATAAATGGACGGTAATCGAAGTCCAACATAATAAATACCGTTATCAAAAACACAATAAATTTTAAGAGATAAGATTAGTCCACGCGTCCACTCGATTGCAGCAGACGTACAGACGAATGATCGAGTATTTATCAAATATAGAATCGTTATTGTTTGCGATACAGTTGGTAGATTATTTTAGGATTAAAAACACATAACGTGTATCTGTAATAGATTTGAGCCCAGATTGCTTACCAATTATGGGATTAAAATGAAATAGCACTTTGACTAATCGCTTGCAAATTGAAACGAAATGAATATGTTTATTTGTAGACTCACCTGGCCATAATCTTGTGCACTCCCTGAACTACCGTACAAGATAGTCGCACTGTTTCCTACGCGGTAGAACCCAGCCTCGGGCTGTTTCATCGAATCCATGACAGCTCCCATGGCGGACCCGAGGTGGAACAGTTGAACGACATTCGGTGGCAGAGTCTTGTTGCCATAACCGAACAGCACCCAATTCCCGTGGCTGTGAATATCCATGTAAATTTGGATCCTGTCCTGATATTCTTTGAGAATATCCCTAACGATTGCTGTCTCTGGCTCAGAGAAAGGATGAGTTCCCGGATAAGTCAGGTGACAAGGATCACTGGACACTCCATCTGTACCGAACTCTACGTCAAAGTTCCTGTTACCGTCGACTCCAAAGCAAGTTTCATGGACTGTTAGGTTGACTGATCTTGTCTTACGCCACAGACGGTTCTGAAATGTAAATTAATTGAATATTACTAAACTAATCAGATGTATATATAGTCATGATGCTCTAGAGTCTAGACAAATTGTCGAAAACTTAAATGCTTGACATTAATCACATCGGTAGCACTTGCCATTCTTTTTAAATTTTTTAATATTTTTTACAACTAACAGAATATCATTTGGTCTATAGACTACACATAGTGACATTCTCCAACCGCGCTACTAAGGATAACGATAATGGTTTTAATGCTAAGATGAATCTTATAAACCGTGTGGGGTAACACCATCTGTAGATGAAAAAATAACAATGGTCGTTTCTACAATGTAGTAGAGAGACTTGGTAGATGATTGAAGTTAACTCACATCTGCATTTTCATGTGAGAACTCATAGCCGTCGGGGTTGACGAGTGGCATGATGATCCAGTCCACATCGTTGACTAGATCCATGTCCTCGGCGCGCACATTCTCCACCAGCCGGTACGCGGAGTACAGCGTCACAGGGGTGGTCACCCACTCGCGCGCGTGGATCATCGCGTTCATGAAGTAGATCGGCTTGCTCGGGTCGTTGAAGTTTGTCGTTGATATCTGGTGGCAAATTCTAGTTGCAATTAAGAAAATCAGTGATCAAGTTTGTATTGAGTACGTTGGTTCTATCTGATTCTTTAAAGCTGCTCTGCTTTTGTATCAAAACATTTTAGTAGAGGGCTGGTTTGTGAAAAATACGCTTAAGAGTGTAAAATCAACGATCGATTGAGATTATATTTAAAATGATTTTATTACTCATCAAAATGCTAGATATTAGTAACTCAACATTACACTATCAAAATTACTTAAATAATGTCTAATTTTACCTTTAAGTACTTGATGTCTCGATCTTCGAAACTCTTTCCAGCATTGACTAACGTTACCTTGCCGGGATACTGTGCGGCTATTCTCTCCATGAATGCATCGATCTGTAAAACATAATATTGCTAAATATTATTCTGGAAGGAAAACTGGATGCAACATAGTATTCAGGGTCTACTCTAAACGCACGCTGTCCGGAGGTACCTATTTCGCATTAGGCAAGAAGAAACGCTCAGGTGCTATTTTGCGGATCGCCTGGAGGGCACGGAAAAACTGACAGTAGAAATCTGCCCCACTTGGGCGGAGCACCACTTGACTGTGTCCTTGTGGAAGCGATTGGTTGCGGACCGGTGACTTCTTGCACCGAGCCCTGATCCAAGCCGACCTGGAGTAAGAGGGAATGGGATGCGGTCACTTTCTGCGAAGCAGTAAAGCTAGTGAAAGAGATGATCGAAACCGTGAGGGAAAGAACATCCTTAGGCCCCAGCCGCCGAGACTAGGCTGCCAGGGTCTGAGGGTCCAGGGTCTGAGCTGCCAGGGTAAGAGCCAAACTCGGTTTGATAGCGCAGTGTGTTCCATGCATGCCTCAAAGACATGTCAACTAATCTCATGCATGCCTCAAATAGACTAGGCCCAGCAGAGCCGATGCCAGCTAGGGTTACGAAATCGTTCAAAAGCTACCTTGGCCCTGGAACGCAAAGAATTTTAGTCAGTTTAACACTCTGGACACGCCACAATTATGGCGGTAAAGAGGGGACTCTTTCGCCTCTTTTAGGAGTGCCTGGAAAGACCACACGGCGTCTTTGCCTTCAGCATGACGCAGATCCTCAGCGGACATGGTATGTTCAGGAAGTCCCTGCACTGGATTCGAAGAAACGCCCGAGTGGACCACCCGGATGACACGATGGAGCATACGGTAGAGGTGTGCACCACCGTGTCCTTGTGGGGAAAATTGGCGGCAACTCTCTCGCGCCGAGCCTTGGTACAGACCATGGTCTGGAGCAAGGAGGAGTGGCAAGCGGTCGCTTCTTTCTGCGAAGTAGTAATGCTAGCAAAGGAGGCACACGCACGAGGGAACGGCAATCGCGCACGCACGAGCAAATGCCCCTCACGCCCCAGCCGCCGGGATTCCAATCGACCGTAGACGCGGGCTTGCGGATAGGCTAGCAAAGGGTAGCTCGTCGTCGTACCGACCGGTATCCATCGGGACCGACCACGCGAGCCTCGAGGATATGTCAGCAAAACCGTAGGGGCCCCGCAGGGTCGAAACCTTCTGGGGCCATGGGTTGTGCGAAAGAAAACCCCGGGGCCCTGGCACGAAGGCAAAAAAGGAACTGGAGTAGGTTTTAGGCAGTGAAAGTCTGACACGCCCTCCCGCTCCGCCCAAGGGCGGGAGCTATCATTGGATAGTTTCTGCGCGATTATTGCAGGTTAACTAATTGACTTTGACTTAAACAGTTAAATTCAATTTAACGGTCATTAAATTCAGTAAGAGGGTATTTTAAATTAATTTTAATTAAGACACCTAAAAACTGATCCATTGACCTACAACTTTATCGACATGCAGACTAACCACATCCTATCTAAATGAACAAGGACAGGTTTATTTTTCCGACGCAAAGTGGAGTACATAGGCGCTTGCTCCTCAGTGACATGCAGTTTTCTATCAGTAAAATCATTTACCATTTCATTATCGGATAAGCACGCATTTCCAGACATTTTTATCTCTTTATAAAATTATTTTAGATAAATATTATTTTACTACTCACATACTACTTTTTGTGGTTCTTGTCAGTTGCTAGAAAAAATGTTGGGTTTTTAAACGGTTTTATTTAGCTCACCCCGTTTGTTTTATTCTTTGATCAAATTTAGTAATTCAAATTTCACCCTCTTCCTGTCAACCGATTAATCTGAAATTTTGTATACACTTTGGATTTTGGTGACAATACAATTATGTTTATTCATTATCATTATAAATTCAAGATGGCCGCCGCTACAAAATGGCGGATAATATATGTTTTATTAATCCCATCAATATGGGTATCAAATGAAAGGGCTCAACAAGCAGAATACAATATACTATAAAAAATTGAAATCCAAGATGGCGGCCGCTACAAAATGGCGGATAACGTAGGTTTTATCAATCCCATCAATATGGGTATCAAATGAAAGGGCTCAACAAGCAGAATACAATATACTATAAAAAATTGAAATACAAGATGGCGGCCGCTACAAAATGGCGGATAACGTAGGTTTTATCGATCCCATCAATATGGGTATCAAATGAAAGTTCTCAACCAGTATAATACAATGTACTATATAAAATTAAAATCCAAGATGGCGGCCTCTACAAAATGGCGGATAACTTAGGTTTTATCAATCCCATCAACATGGGTATCAAATGAAAGGTCTCAACAAGTAGAATACAATTTACTATGCAAAATTGAAATCTAAGATGGCCGCCGCTACCAAATGGCTGATAACAATTTTTTATCAATCCCACCAATATGGGTATCAAATAAAAGGGCTTGACAAGAAGAATACAGTGCACTATACAACCTCAATATTTAAGATGGGCGCAGCCACCAAATGGCGTATAATAATAAGATTTAAATTTAGAAATTGAATCTGTAATTTAGGTATCTGATTAATCCAGCCTGAATCCACCACCCAAGTCAAGATTTTGTATCGTGTTGAGGACTGTGTGGCGTTAGGGTGGCTAAAAATGATACGTCGTTAGCGTTTTCCCCTCAAGACTCAGGCGATAATAATAATACGTAATAATAATTATCATACAGAATGCGAAATAAAAACTAAAAACTAGAAAATAAAAATAGGTAAAAAAACTTTTTAAGTTAAACGGTTTTATGTTAAACATACATTGCAATGTTTAAGATAAATGTACTAAAAACCAAAAAATAATAAAATAGATACAGTCGTGGGAATTATAAACATATGCATAGACTAGACTGAAATAAAACCGTGGGGCACGTCAATTGTCTACAATCGTTGATTAAAATGTTAATTAATTTGTAGACAATTGACGTGCCCCACGGTTTTATTTCAGTCTAGTCTATGCATATGTTTATAATTCCCACGACTGTATCTATTTTATTATTTTTTGGTTTTTAGTACATTTATCTTAAACATTGCAATGTATGTTTAACATAAAACCGTTTAACTTAAAAAGTTTTTTTACCTATTTTTATTTTACACAATTTTTACTCTACACTGTGACTGATTCGAAAATTCGATTCGAAGACATGTGACATCCACCAACCCGCAATGGGCCCACATGGTGGATTACGGCCCATTCCCTCTCCGAGAGAGGAAGCCTGAGTCCCAGCAGTGGGAACATTAAAAAGGCTGATGATGAAGATGACTGATTCCTATATAGTGAGTTTACAAACATTTATAAACTTACATCAATAGAAATATTTCTTCCGTGTGGAAATCGAACCCACGACCACGCAGTGCAGCAGGCAATTTCATAACCCTACTCCAACCATACCGTTAGAATGTATATGACAAGTAATTTTCACGTTCACTTTGTAATTTTAACATACATTTTGAAACTTTGACATTAATCTTCAAATATTAACACACATTTTGTAACCTTGACATGATTCTTGTATTTGTTTGACTTATACTTTTCGATTTAAACGGAATTTTGAAATCAGAATATAAAATAACTTTTAATTTATAAGGTTTCTAAATCATACATTTTGTATGTGCAATTCTAGGTAATTTGTTATGTGGTTTTCCAGGTATATTTTTTTCAATGTTAAAAAATGTTGAATAATCTGTTGAACAGGGATTCATTCATCACTTCGCCGTGTAGGTTGGTGTAGTATTTTCATCAAGGTGTCTCCTACCTCATCGTATCGCAAATAATCCTGGAACGCCATCCTATTTTGTCTAGTTCTCCTCCATGTTAATATTTCTTCTTTGTTTTTCTCGATGGCTCTATAAAATAAATCAACTCATTAGCTGTCTGTAAAATGATTACAAAGTCTAATTGCAAGCATTTACCTACCGGCTTTTTGTTTTACTTTGATGCAAATAGGTGTAAATGGACAGGATATTATTATTATTATTGGTAGTGCGACAAATAGCTAGGCAGCTATTGCTGCAAGTACAGAAAACTTCAATAAACGCAAACGATTTGAGAACATAATTTTCATTGTATATACCTATAGCTATGATGTGGAATACCTTACCGGGGTCTGTTTCCTAATAGCTACAACCTAGGGTTGTTTATGTCAAGAGTGGAATACTACTATATTTATAGTTTTATTCTGTTGTCAATAAAGTTAATTAAAAAGAAACACTGATTATCGTTTAAATAAATATCTGCAGTGTTGATAAAGTGACGGCGACATTTAGATATTGTAAAACTCTTATTAAGTCTAAGATTTAATAATACTTTTACAATATCAAAATTATGTGTACCAGATTTTTCGAAGACAACTGAAACTGTCCTTACTGTTATAATTATTTACTTATACTGTCTCTTGTTGTGCTATAATATTATCTGTGAAAACTTTTCATTGTCACTTATCCCAGCTGTAAGTTTTTCGATAAATTAAAAAAAAAAATAAACAAATAAGATAAGCTTAAGGGGCCGGCGGAGGATGAATTTCCATACAAACGTAATACCACGCTCATTTGCAGTTGGAGCATATTTCCAACATATTATGATGATATTTGGTTATAGACAATATTTATCTAGGTTCCTACGTCTTTCTTTTTTAAAAAAACAAAAAGAAATTTAAGCAAATTGTATTTCGCACTTTTTTATAGCGTAAATGGCAAAACATGCCATTTGGCTTTTCTTGTATTAAAAATAACAATATTTCTAATATTCTCGACGTAGGAACCTAGATAAATATTGTCTTTAACCGAATATCATCATAATATGTTGGATATATGCTCCAACTGCAAATGAGCGTGGTATTACGTTTGTATGGAAATTCATCCTCCGCCGGCCCCTTAATAATGAGCTTAATAATAGGGCATGTGCATCCATCCCACCTTCACCTACGGAGCGCAAACGTGGTCATTAACAAAACGTCAATAATTTGCACTCGGGGTCTGCCAGAGAGCAATGAAATGAAGTATTATCGGGGTCAAAAAGAACAAATCGCATAAGGAACAGTATACTTCGTCCCAAAAAACAAATCGCAGACGTAGGTAACTCAGCCGCCAAACAAAAATGGAACTAGACAGGTCATATCTGCCGCATGTCGCAACAAAATTGGGCGAAAATAACTACTGACTGGATTCCGAACAGCAGGAGCCGGCGACGCGGTAGGCCCCGAAGGAGATGGCGTGACGATTTGGACTCCTACTTCAAGCATTGGCCAGAAGTGGCTAAGGACAGAAAATAGTGGAATAACGGAAGGGAGGCATTTGCCCTGCAGTGGGACACAAGGGGCTCATAATAGTAATAATAAAGCTTAATAAATATAGCCATTTGACCACATCAGTCATGTTCATCCAATAAAAATTGACTATTGAAGAATATTTCCTAAAGTTTTTGAATCTAAGTGGAATGAAGTTTAGATTGGCAAGATGAAGCACAATACTGAAAGTAATGGAAGGAGAGAGGTCAGGGGGGGCCAGGGGCTTTATAAAAAAAACTATAAATTCATGATCTCACTTGGCAACATCCTGCGTGTGCACATAGTGCTGTATGTTGTGGTCCTCCAGGGTGCTCAGCAGCTGCTGGCGGTGCTGCGGCGCCACCATGAGTAGCGCCTCTCTGTCGGGCGCCCCGTACTGCCACACGTCTAGATTGAGCTGCTGCTCCAACTGCTGCAGCAGCGCCATGTCTGAGGAGTCTCGCGGCAGTACCGCATGGACTGTATACCTGGAAGTTGGAATAGTTTTAGTCAGTCATCTTTTGGGTAGACAAATTCGAAAACCTTTTCTCAATTATGTTGGGTTTGGCTACCAGTCTAAACGTATGTAGCTAAATACTATATAATACATTTTTTTCCACACATCTCTATTTATCTTCATAACATTAAATTATCCATTTGTTTTTAGTCTTTATTCACCTTTACATTAATATCTACACGAAATTTTCTTCACAACATTTTCCTCATTTCAAAGACAAGAAAATGGAAGAATGGAAGGTAAGCCTTTGCCCTGCTGTTGGACATAATGTCATAATTATAAAAAAACTCAAACCTGGAGTACGCATCAGGTTTCCCGGCATGCGCCAGGCTCACCACAGCCACACATAGCACCAACACGTGTGTCGTCTCCATCGCAGCTCACGACTGCTCCACATATAGAACTAGTGCTGAATTCATTCGCTCCAGTTTTTTTTTATCTTAATTCGTGCGTTCGGCATTTTTAGGGTTCCGTACCTCAATAAGTAAAAACAGAACCCTTATAGAAACTTTGTTGTTTGTCCGTCTGTCTATCTGTCTATTTGTCATTAGTGACCTTTTATCTCGGGCACGCGTGGAGTTATCATGTTGAAATTAAAACTTATACTCAGGTCTGCAGACTCTTGAAGCTAAAAAAATCAAATTTATAAGTCAACGAGAAAAAAGATACTTTGGTTCAAAGGGCAAAAAACGTATATTTCGACACTATCAAGGAAATCAAAATTCATATGGTCTTACGGAGAGTACGGCTTTATAGCCGAAGTAGGTATAGGAATAAATTTGAAAATTGTAAATTTGTTGTTACATCACATTTTTTTTTGTGATTCGAAAAATTGATCCGAGACTCCATTCCGGAGTTGAACTGATAAGTTTGTACGGAACCCTCAGGGCGCGAGTCCAACTCGCACTTGCCCAGTTTTTTTTTTATGATTTCAATTTAATCGATAAGACAGTATCACTTTTATTATTTGATAAATGCCGAAGATTTTTTAGCTTACATAACGTTTTTATAAGTTAAAGAAAATACTATCTACTTTAAGAAAATAATTCTTGTGTATGGTTATATTCTAAAGAATTCAAATATTATCTCATTTGAATTCGTTAGAATACAGTAGATATATTATTGTGGCAACTTGTTTGTGTTTTCTCTTTTGGTAGTTTCATAACTTAATTCTATTTTAGTTTACCTTTTTTGCAGCCAAAAGGTATAGAATCATTTTTGGCTCAATAAATGCTAAAAATACTTTTGGTTGTCCGTTTATTTTCCTGCTTATATCGGCTTACAAAATGTTCCCACAGCATTTGATGTTTTGTTACCGAAAATAATTGTACTTCAAATGTCAAAGGATTTTATTTTTCATACCGCCATGTATTTAGATATTCACGCCGTATATATTTTTAAATATCAGTATGAACAATGAAACAAAAATAATTCTTCCTACCTTTCTTTCAGAAACAGGTATTAAAACTATAGGTATTATAATACCTAAAATTTTTAAGAATTATTCCTCAGTTATCGTGTGTAAGAAAAGTCACGAACTGTAACCTAGGATAATATTTGCACTCTGTTTTGTTAAAAAGCATCGAAAACATTAAAAAAATACCTGATAATAAAAATAAAAAAAATATCTTTATTGCATATAATTTTGATTTGAATTGCGTGTCGAGGAGTCTCCATTTAGACATAAAATGCATGTAGTTGAAGTCTCCGCTCTTCCTTTACCTTATAAATACACAATTAGGCAAATGATTAAATGAAAAAAGGAAAATAAATATAAAGTAAATATAAAAAGTAACAAGAAGAAAAAAGAAAAACGATCAATTGTCTTTGTGCATGAGTCGTGTGATAGATGATCTGATATATGGGTTATTTTGTTTGTGTTACCATTGTGCGGACCGCCCGCTCGGAGGAAACGGTATCTCTTGATGGCGATCGGCGACAGTGACCTCTCACGCCGGGTCCTTGAATAGGCCATGGTCTGGAGCGGGGGGGAATAGGCGATGGTCTCATCCTTCTGTGAAGCAGTAATACTAGCGAAGGAGACGGCCGCTCGCGTGAGGGAGCAAACATCTCCTCACCTCAGCCGCAAAGACCAGCCACATAGAGATGGCAGCAAAACCGTAGGGACCTAGCAGGATCGAAGCTTACTAGGGTCGTTAGCCGACTTCTAAAAAGGTTACCCATGGTCTTAGAACGTAAAGAGCATAATGTACATGCACTATTTGCGCGTGGAGATGCAACACCGGGGCGAAGTCGAGCGGGATCTCATGGTGAAATGGCGTCAGCGACTATCGCAACTCAGTGCTGGGCACGCCACAATTATGGCGGTAAGTCCCTTCTTTGAGGCGAGGCTGGAAAGACCTCACGGCGTCCTAACCTTCCGCTTGACGCAGGTTCTCACCAGACATGGTAAGTTCAGGAGGTTCCTGCATCAGATTTGTGCGGAAGTGTCGCCCGGTTGTCGCTATGTGTTGAATGCCCGGAGGACACGGTGGAGCACACAGTAGAGGTGTGCCCCGCTTGGGCAGAGCAGCGCCGTGCCCTCGTGAGGGCGATCAGCGACGGCAATCTCTCGCGCCGTGCCTTGTTACAGACCATGTTCCGGAGCGAGGAGGAGTGGCAGGCGGTCGCCTCCTTCTGCGCAGCAGTAATGCTAGCAAAGGAGGAGGCCGACCGCATCAGGCAACGCCGGTGCTCACAGCGCCACAGCCACCGCCGGGACTTCGATCCCGATTTCCGGCCATCGAAGGCGCGGGCTTGCGGATGGCAAGCAATAGGTAGGTCACTGTCTGACCGTCTGGTAACTGTCCAGACCGAGCCCAAGTCGTCGACGGTGCGCACTGTTCCCGCGCGCCTCATGGCGTTTTCAACAACCGCAGGGGCCCAACTGGGCCAAAGCCTACTGTGGCTAGGGTTGGTTTCGAAAGATACCTCAGCCCTGGCACGAAAGGCAACGAAGGAACAAGAGTGGGTTTTTAGTCAGTAAAAGTCTGACACTATTTCCAACTCCGCCCAAGAGCGGGGGATGTCATTTGATGATTTTCCTACCGGAAAAAAGGGCATAGGGTGTGGTTTTAGTCATTAAAAGAATAACACGCCCTCCAGCTCCGTCTTAGAGCGGAAGAAGTCATTAGATGACTTCACACCTGAAAAAAATATCTTATTTATTTAGGTATATCATTCGAATAGTTGTAATCTAATACACTTCGTACAATTTCCATACAAAAAGTAATTTTTCAATCGTTCTGTGCTACGCGGCTGCGACGTGCTACGTGTAACGGAGCGAATCTCAGTGACTTTGAGAGAAATACCGCAATAAATGATATACTTGCGATAGGTTGAGCTATTTGTCGCGAGAGGAAGGAATACTAATGTTGTCGAAGATACGGCGCGAGTAGTGAATTGTGACCCTTGTTGAGAGTTTTCCACTCTCTATACTGAACACTGTCAATGGATTTACAGGCAAGTGATTTGGGTAACCATATTTCCTAGCATAGTTGTTGTATGTCTGACAACTACGATAAATAATTCAATCTTTTTACATTTATTTTTCAGTATTATACCTAGGGGTCTTTAAGTCAAGAGTGAATATATAATACATAATATTCCACAACGCCGCCTAGTCTCAAGCTAAGCAGAGCTTGTGTTATGAGTACTAGACAACTGATAAACATACTTAAATATTTTTAAATACATACATATTATAGATAAATTACGCCCAGGTCAGAACAAATGATCATGCTCATCGCACAAAGATTTGTCCTGGGTGGGAATCTAACCAGACCTTCGGCATATCAGTCAGGGCCACTAATCACTAGACCAACAGGCCAGTCGAAATAGGTGAGATAGTGGTCAAATGCGAGCCTATCAATAATAATAAAAAAAGCTTTAGAAAAGTATAATTTCCATGTTTCTAATTCTCCGATAAAATTGTTGCTTTCTAAAGCCTATTTTTCACTGACCGTGAATCGTTAAAAGAAATAAAAAATTTTTGGCTTCTAGGACATGCTAGTTACCTCACGTTTTCCTTCACCGTTTTGGGAGCAGTTATGAAATTCATTACACAAAGTAATGCGCCTGGCTGTGTTTGAACCCGCGATCTACAACTCGTAAGTCAGGGCCGTTACTACTCGGCCACTGCTCTCAGTGGTGTAACTCATAACTTATTTGTAAGATATTTAAGTTTCTCTAAGTTCATATTATTTAGTTTAAATGAAAATTTATTGTTTATGGAATGAAAAATATAGGTGGGATCGCAGTCAAGCAATGGTTTATATCAGTAAAAAAAAATCATCATCATGAACCAGGGCCGGGCGCGAGAGGCTGCCACCGCCGCGGGCTCAAGAATGCTACATCTTTATATAAAATCATTGAATTAGTTTTGTAGTTCCTCCTTTGGATACAACCTCGACTCTTCAAATTGACATTTATCTTGTTATGATTTGATGTTAATTAAGGGTTTTTCCCGTTGTCATACCGACTGAGATGTATTGAAGGAAATTTCCTTCAATGACACTTCAAATATAAGGAACAAGGCTAATAATATGTCGGCTTTCCTTAAGTCTTGCACATGTAGCTCATCAATCTTCAACTATCTCTTCAAACTATGCTGACAAGGAAGCAAGAACTAACATCACGGAGATTTATGTGTCTTTAACGTGACACACTCATAATTACGATCGTGTTTACAGGACATGACAGGCCTGTTGGTCTAGTGGTTAGTGACCCTGACTGCTACGCCGGAGGTCGTGGGTTCGATTCCCACCCAGGACAAATGTTTTTGTGATGAGCATAATCATTTGTTCTGTGTCTGGGTGTAATTTATCTATAATGTGTATGTATGTATTTAGAAATATATAAGTTTGTTTATCAGTTGTCTAGTACCCATAACACAAGCTCTGCTTAGCTTGAGACTAGACGACGCTGTGTGATAGTTGTGGAATATTATTATTATTATAGTGTTTACGTGAATGACTCTAATTGTCGCAAAAATTGATCGTCTACTTTAAGCGAATGAAGCCTTTGTCAATGCTTATTCCACAATGACAGGAATTGATGAGCAATTTGAAGGCAATTGACGCACCGTGTAGGAGTAGGGGAAGATATATTCGTGATGTAAGTAAATTGATGTTATTTTTGTTTTTTTTTTTTTAAATAGAACACGCAGTTCCAACCAAGCACATTCATGAGACCACGCTAGCGAGTTATTACGAGGAATGTAAATATCCTCATCCTCATACTAGTCACGCATCATACATGGGAACTACATGGCATTGTATTTCAAAAAGTATCACCAAATTACTTACATCACCAATATATCCTTCAATCTGTCCCTTTACCATATTAACAAACATTGACGGCAAATGACAATCGTTTTGTTGTTCATAATCATCTTTATTTATAAAAACTTTCTTCCCAAATGGCTTCAACGACACGGATGAAACTCGTTATGTATTTGAATGGGTCTTTGGATGGTTTGAAAATAAAATTGGACCTGGTATCAATTAGGTACTAAATTTTTTCCTGACGAAATGCCGGCTTTTGGACTGGATAACATCTCTCGGGACCACTAGTTCTTAATAAACTGTAAAGGTTCATGAGTGGTCTGAGTGGATCAATATCTCATTGGTTGTTTTTTGAATTGAGACAGCAAAAATGGTTACCAAAAAAAACTTTTTACAAAAAAAATATAACCGACTTGCTAAAAAAAACACTAAAACTATCAAAATAACTTTAATTTCGGAAGTCGGTGTTTCTATAACAGTTTTGCCTCTTCGTTATTTAACACCGACTTCCGAAATTAAAGTTATTTTGATAGTTTTAGTGTTTTTTTTTAGCAAATCGGTTATATTTTTTTTGTAAAAAGTTTTTTATTTCACACTTTTTAGTTGCAATACACTTACAGCCAGAGTACGTTTTTCTCATGACAATTCCAATTAACTCAAACCCTGCTAGGATACTTTGTTTTATTATGAAGTTCCCGTGTCTACCTTCCGGCTCCATCATCATCATCAGATCAGTTCGATAGTACCTTATAGCCAAAGTGCATCTCATGATAATTGTAATAAGCCCAAACACGGCTAGGATACATTGATTAATTTCGGAGTTCCGATACCTATCTTCCAGCTCCATCATCATCATCAGGTCACATCGATGATACCATTTTCAACATACCTATTCAGAACTATTCATTTATTTGTAACTATGTTCATTGGGAGATCTGTCTGAGTATGAACTTCCGTTGGCCATTTCTAGTCTTCTTTACCAGTTCCACATCATCAAATGTCATGTTTTGACTATAAATGTTAAGTCTTTGATGAAAATACCAAAAGAACTATATAGTTGCTTATAATATTTGAGGAGTTCCCTCGATTTCGCCAAGATTCCATCATCAGATCCCGACTTGGTGACTATGGGACCATTTAGGAAGTATACCCTTTCCAACAAAAAAATAATTTTTCAAATCGGTTGGCAAGTGACGAAGTTATGCGCGAACATACATAAAAAAAAAAATACAAACATCCGAATTGAGAACCTCCTCCTTTTTTAGAAGTCGGTTAAAAATATATTCTCTGCGTTTGAAATAATTTTCATATACCATTCATTCAGCATTCCCGTTCAGCAACAATTGAAGCGAGCGCAAAAAACGCGCCTTCAATCGAAGCTTTACTAACCCATCATTTGAAATTATCACGTAACTATTTTAAATCATAATCGACTGATTCGGGGACCCTTAAAAAATCTGTAATGTATATTGAACCGTAAGCTTTTACCTGTGGTTCTAATCACGCGTCACATCATACGGAAGCCAATCATTTTTGCAGAATAACCAGTTGCTAATGAAAGTTGATGATAGCATAATTTTTTATTAGTACAAAATTAAATGTTCACATCATCATCATCGTCTCAGCTGAAAGACGTCTATTGTCGGACATAAGCCTCTCTAAGTCTCATCACAACGAACAGTACTGTACTTCTCGTATCCATCACCGCACCAAGTCATCGGTTCACCTTTTTTTTTTTTTTTTTTTTTTTATTTTATTTTTTTTTTTTTTTTTTATGGTGGGAAAAAATCATGCATTGACATCCCCCGCCCTTGGGCGGAGCGGGAGATAGTGTCAGACTCTTACTGACTAAAAGACCCACCCCGTTCCTTCTAGCCTTCATACCGGGGCTCGAGCGCCCTTTCGGATAACCCTGGCCCCAGTAGGCTTCGACCCGGCTGGGTCCCTGCTGTTGCTGACAACTCCTTGAGGCGCGCGGGAACAGCGCGCGCCGTCGACGACTTGGGCTTGGTCCGGACAGTTACCGGACGGCCGGACAGCGAGCTACCCATTGCTCACTGTCCGCAAGCCCGCGTCTACGTTGGCCGGAAATCGGGATCAGAATCCCGGCGACGGCGGCGGCGATAACGCCGTTGCCTGATGCGTTCGGCCTCCTCCTTTGCGAGCATTACTGCTTCGCAGAAGTCGGCGACCGCCTGCCACTCCTCCTCGCTCCGGACCATGGCCTCAACCAGGGCCCGGCGCGAGAGGTCTCCGCCGCCGATCGCCCCCACGAGGGCACGGCGATGCTCCGCCCAAGCAGGGCACACCTCGACTGTGTGCTCCACCGTGTCCTCCGGGCGTTCCGCACAGTGGCGACACCCGGGCGTCACTTCCGCATGAAATCGGTTTACCTTGTAGCAGACCTTCTAACTCTGCGTCTTTCATTACGCGGTTGCTACTCCAGAACGTTTAGGCCCCATCGATCATCTATTCTACGAGCAATGAGCCCTGCCCGCTGCCACAAAGTTTAAATACGGTTAAGTAACTCCTTCAAGTACTCGGACCAATATTTTTACGTCTCAAGTTTAAATGTCCTAAAATAACATGCTCAAGAATTCCCACCTCCAACCACGTGGAGAATTTAACCGTCTATACTAAAACAAACTAACATCAATCATCATTAATTCCGTAAAGGAAACGCCTTAATTCGGCGGATACCTCGGCTGGCGACGATCGGAACAATCTCGGCTACACGCGGAAGTGAGCGAACATTAGCATAACTCTCTGCGAGCTAGCTATCGTACTCGTAAATTGTCGGGAGGCGGGGCGCGGCTGGTGAGGCTTTGCTTGCGACTGGGCTTTCGTTCAGTTGTTTTCATAGTTAATTTAAAGGCTGTTTTAACCAACTTAAAAAAGGAAGAGGTTATCTGTTTGGCTGTTTATATTTTTTAATCTATATTCGTTGATTTCTCGGTCAATTACGGACCGATTTCGAAATATATATATATATTTTTTTTTAATGATAGGGATAGATAGTCCCTAATTGATCCTATAGAATTCATGACCTGATATTTACTTAACTTCGAAGATATAGAACAGAACTCCTCATAGAATCATAACAGAACAGACTGTTGTAACAGGCAAAATTGCTTTATTTATACGTGTAATTGATGAAGGAAGAGAGAAAAGGGGAACATCAAACTAATCTGATTATAAAGCCGGAAGGTAGAAACTGAAAGAGTAACCTTGGAGTTTCTTGCCAATTCTTCTCTATAGGAAACGACCAATTTGAAATCGTTCACGAGCTTTTGACGTCTCATAATATGTGCCTATGTAGGCTTATGTGAAATAATAATATATGAATTTTTGAAACTCTGTAATAAAACAAAATTATCATAGCTGTGTTTGAAGTTATTAGAATTGTCTGAAAAACTCTGGCTATTAAAAGGAACAGTCTAACTTATTTGATCATGGAGCCAGAAGGTAGAAAGTAGGCAAGGAAACTGTAATGAAATAATGTATCCCAGCTGTGTGTGGGTTATGCATTGCCATGAGATGCCAATACTCTGACTACCAGTGGTTTTTTTAGTGTTTGTTTTTATTTTACCTTACTATAGAACAACTAAAAAAAAGAAACCTAAAACTGTTTTAGAAAATACAATCAACTTTAATATAAAAAAAGACACTAAAATATGCAATATAATCTATCGCTAACCTCAAAAGCTACTCGAAAGAGTAACCTCGGGTCGAAATGAAAAAATATTTTATTGTTAAATAGCCCATGTATAGAGGAAAGCTATAGGGTATTAAATCTTGCTAATAATCAACAGGAGCGCAGTAGTATCTAAAGATGCGGGTGAAACAGTTGCGTGCAAATAGTTCATTTATAACAAGCAGTATCGCGAACAGGTGTCTTCACTCTGATGCATCCAGTTGTTACCAGGTCCCCATCCCTGGTGCATATATGAAATCGTGGCTCTAGTTTCATACACGGTTCATCATAGAATCATCTATCACGTTAATATTTTGCAATGTTTTATAATTACAATTTATCTTTAGATTGAAAATTTGCATTTAAATTAATCTGTTCCATATTTATTTTGCTGGCTCAGAAAACTTAATTGCATTTCTTTTTCTACTTTAAATTCTGTCGTGAAAACTAATCGGAAAAATATAAATTAAATATGACTCAAAACTTCAGCTTCAGAGCTGTTAGAAAAGAGCTTTAGAGATGAATATTCTTAATTATAAATAAGACGTTGGTTAACGTTTCAGTCAGAGTAAGTTGTTATACTAAAATAAATTAAATACATAAAACAGCACACAACTCTAACTCAACCAGAACATGCAAACAACAGAATTGCAAAAGTCTTCGAAATATCTTGCAAAGTGGAACAATGTACAAATTAACAATATAAGCGTTAAAACGGACCTAACACGTACGGAATGTGTTTGCGGGCTCCCGGGATCCCGGGGTGGCGCGGGATTTGAATGGGATTGTGCAAAACTAAGCAATTTTAAGTTCCGAATGCTGACGTGCGGGATTTCGCAATTACGGAACGAGCGGCATCGGAACTTGTACAGAGGAATATTTGAACGAGCTGTTCTCTTTTTATCGTTGATTACTGAACCGTTTTATAGTTACGTGTAAAGTGTTTGAAATTTCATATAAATAAGCTGAAACTAATGCTGGGCACAACAGTTCAAACCTGGGCTAACTGAAAAGTGAAACTATAATATCAGATCAGTTCGATGAGACATTTATTTATTAAAGCTTATAGCACAAAAAAACTGTACAGAGGCGGACTTAGTGCCTTAGGCATTATCTGCCAGTCGATCTTAGGGTGGTGCAGAAACATAATTTGGCAGGTGCAACTTAATAAATACACCAACAGAAGAGAAAGAAATACATACTTAGATACAAAATAAACATAATAAATAAACAATGCTGTTGTGAAAAAACAAATCCAACCAATCAGACCATAACAATAACAGAACTCATCAACAGACTTCATCTCGTAACAATTCTAATAGACTAAAACATGGCATGGAAACAACACATTGCTATGGATTTCCGGAGCCCACCTTATGGCGTCATCATCATATCAATTCGATGGTCATATTTTCATAAAAAACTGTGTTTGTGAAGTTCAGCTGGCCACCTGTGGTCTTTATCAGTTCCATTTCACTAAAAATCATTTTTTGAAAACAAATTCTTGCTAATAGCAAGTTTGGTAGGTATTTTTAGTTGGATCAACATTATCTTACCAATGCTCCAATTTCTCTACTCCAGATTGGTTACAAAAACTGTTTTTTTGTAACCAATCTAAAGTATCCCTTCAAACAATAAAATACTTTTCCAAATCGGTTCATAAATGACTTCTAAATTAAAAAGTATTTAATAAATTATACAATCACATTGAGAACCTCTTTCTTCTTTGAAGTCGATTAAAACTGGTTTTACATCCGATTTAATTATATAAAATAATTCTCTATGAATGAAATTCCAAGAAAATATATTAAAAAGAAAATAATAATATGAAGAGGCTTATTAGCCTCTAAGTCTAAACTGTCCAAATTCCCTAATTGGCTAAAGCCCCTCACACACTATCCACAAATAACATAACGTAAAGCTCGTTACACATCAAAGCGCCTCCTTACCGAGCGAACACAAATCCAAGTCACCGCAGCTTCCCCGCAGTGTGTACCGATCGTTTGAACTACACCCGACCTTAGTATAGTACGATGTTTGTTTGTTCGTGAGCTTCAGACAACCGACAATCTGTCTCCGCACGACTTAATTAAAGTCCAAAAACGATTCAATGCTTTGCGTGTACTGTAGTACTTGGCTGGTGGGTTGTATTAGTTGCCAGTGAGGCGATTTACTGTGGAATGGATGCGGTACTCAAAGCGTTGTTGTAAGTAAACGGAATTTCAATGTTTTTGTATGAACAAAAAACAAGTCATCTAAATACTAAAGTAAAAAAGAAGTTGTCGTTGTTTGTTGATTAAGTTTAAGTCATGAAATGGCGGTTACTTAAGTTGAAGGCATTGAATAAATTAGTTGTTATCGAATAAAAAGAAGGAAAGACAAAGAAAGAAAGATAACAGTTACAATCGTCAGCTGAAAGCCACATTGTAAGTACTGAATAAACATCTTTGGTTGATTATACTGAAAGTTAATTATACAGGAAAATTGCTCTGGTCAGCAAAATTGTGGGACAATGAATGTGCTTACTAATTTAATGTTACGAAGCTTATTAATCCACATTTATTTTATTACTAGCTTTTGCCCGCGCGGCTTCGCTCCCGCTCTTCCCTACTTCAGCCTACTATACCCTACTCTACCCTACTATACCCTACTCTACCCTACTCTACCCTACCCTACTCTACTCTACTCTACCCTACTCTACCCTACTCTACCCTACTCTACCCTACCCTACTCTACCCTACTCTACCCTCCTCTACCTTACTCTACCCTACACTACCCTACACTACCCTAGTCTACCCTACACTACCCTAATTTTCATTTTTTTTCCATAAGAACCTTCTACTCATAATAACGAACACAACAAAAAAAAATAGCGAAATCGGTCCAGGCGTTGTTGAGTTATGCGCTTACCAACACATTTTGCGATTCATTTTTATATTATAGATAATTGGATAATAATTTAACAACTTAAATTCCGAGTATTTTGGTTAAACGTAAAAAACTGTATTTTAAGTTTATCTACTGATTTAATTGATTCTCAAATAATAAAAAAGATAAGAATAATCCTGACACTTTTTTTATTTTGATTTTTTTTATTGTGCTTTTGGGTATAATATTGACTGGTTTACACTGTTCATACATAATATCTATCAATACTGTGATATGGAATTATTGTAACATCAACCACTTTTTATAAGAGTAACCATGGAGATTCTTGCCGGTTCTTCTCCATAGGAAACGACCAATTTGGAACCATGCACTAGCTTCTGACGTTTTATAAGTGCCCATGTAGGCATAGGTAAAATAAAAATGTTTGAATGTTTTGAATATTATTACATTTCTGTGTATGTACAATATGTACCTTATTTTGGCCTTTTTCTATCTTGAAAGAAATTTTCCTGATAATGATTTTACCAAAAACCGATCTTTCACACTGATAATATGCCTACAGTAGAAATACCGAAAATACCAGCTGTCACCTCAAAGCTCTACTTTAAAATCATTTTACAATTTAACGGTTCGTACCCAAATAATTCAAATTTCAATTCCGTTCAACCTCGTTTTTAGCATAATCAGTTGAAATTTATCTTGTTACACACGAAAAGCGATTTTTTTGTTAACCAGTATATAATACAGAAATATTAGAAATAGATAAAAAGATTGATTAGTCAGAAAGTTGCTGATTTATTATGCTGAATGATTTAATATATTGAATGACTAGTAGTAGATAGATAGATAGATTAATTCTCTATTGTACACCAATATAAAAATGTAATGTATTGTATTGTTGTTCAGTAGTAGTTTTATTACGTTAAACTAAACATAGTCTGTTGCGCCTCAAGGAGATTTTCATTTTATTTTATTATAATTTTATTTATTTGGGAAAACAAACGGTGATACATTACAATTTTACAATAAATACTTAATATAATTTAATAAATGAGCTAAATGCACAACCAACAACATTTTCCACATAATATAAAAGAGTAAGTATTTAAAGTTAAATTTCTGTGTACGACACAAAACTGGACATTAAATTATAGTAAAATTAAATCAAAGTCATGTCAAACAAACCCTAAAATAAAATTTAATCATAATCAAATCCAAATTAAATTAAATTTATTAGATGTCAGCAAACCGTAGGGGCCCAGCAGGGTCGAAGCCTACTGCGGCCAAGGGTTTGTTTCTGAAAGGAAAACTCGACACTGGTATGAAAGGCAACTAAGGAACAGGAGTAGGTTTTTAGTCAGTAAAAGTCTGACACACCCTCCCGCTCATCCCAAAAGCGGGGGATATCATTGGATAAATTTCCCATAAAAAAAGTGGGCCTGATGTGTGTAGCAAAAAACAGATTAATTTGTACAAACAGTGGTGGGTCAGTTCATAATGTGGTTCGCAAATCCCGCTCATGTGAAATGAAGGGCTAATTAAGGCGTCCAAAGTTAATCCAACTTAGCAGTGTCAGGGATTACGTTGAGTGACACTTTATGTGTTCTGGATTTTGATGAAAAAAGGAAAGGACAACCGCGAGACTGTCCGGGGAAACTGTGATTTAAATGGACAGTAAAAAGAGGGTCATGTTTTTGTAAGTTTTCTTGCTTCTGAGGCTCATATGTTTACCATCCTGCCTCTATAGTTGTACGTACATTGTATTTCCATATGTAAGAAGTCTCCGCTGTCGCTCTTCGTTACAATAAAACCTCTCCTTTATGTCATAAATCCGCTTGTTCACTGCGAGACAAAGATGGCCGACTCGCCCGACCCTATGATTCCTCTGAAACGACCCAAAAAAACGGTTAAAAGCCTTTGTCTTAGAACTGGCGAATTAAATTAGTATTTTTTGACGGGCTCAAATAGGACATTTTGTCAAAGATACGGAATTAAACTCTCCATCTAAATATCAACTTTACTGCTTTAAAAATAGGGCAGGATTTTAAACGTTGGTTAGGAAATGGACCTCAAAAATCACAATGTAGAATAATATTTGTTTAAGAATACTTGAAGCTCAATCAGAATATCTGATTCCGACATTAAAAGGTCTTGGCTTATTTTATAAAGGATTCGCTTCTCGCTAGCGAGGACTATTGTTCACTATAGACTTTGGATTCGACTGCATACTAAAAGTTAAATTAGGTATACGTACTCTTTTCGTATGCTATGTATGTTACCTGGAGATTATTAAAAGATTTAGAGAAGCAATTCACATAATCAGCTATATACAACACTTTGTATCGATCGGTCCACTGACGGAATTAAAAATGCCTTGTTATCAAAATTATAATTATACGTAGATTTTTTAAAAATTTCTCTAGATCCTCTCCTGTAATAAGTGTGCAATGAAAAACATTTGGGCGTTACAAGCTTTTATAGCTCTGTCTCATTATAACTATTCCAAAGAGCTTCAACATAGATTATCTTGTTGCGCTCTGTAGTTCCTATGGCCAATATCTAACTCCGTCATCAGATCAGCTCCATGGTAGCTTGTGCATTGTCACCCAAATTACGCAGGTATACCAAATTTCAGCTCCATCACTTTCGGTTCACTGTTTCAAAAACCATTTGCAAGATTTCCGTTCAACAAACTTACCTACATATTATTGTAAACATTGCAAGTTAAATAAAAGTTTGTAAAAATAGAACTCTGTACTAAAAAAGTTTGTTAGTTTTTAGTACTTTTATAAAAGTGGGTTCATTCATATCTATACTGAAACTTTCAAAGAAGCACCTGACTTACTTAGAATCATTCATCTCAAATGTCAAAACATAAGAGTTCACTGCGCCGCGGAGGTTCAATATTTCGGTGAAATCGGCCACAGACAAGTTTTACTCGCTGTTTTCTTACGACTCTTCTGCAATAGTTCAGCATCGGGCCCGTAAATAACACACTCGTCTTCGCACTAAAAATATTATTTGGAAAACTTTTTTGGTCGAAACATAGTGCAACAGAAAATCCACTTTTTACAAAATGGTTGTCTTAAATTAGACTTTTAAGCTAGAACGTGTGCCACACATACCGATTTGGGCGCATCGGTCTCCATATATTTTATTATATGGAAACTAGACTTGTAGAGCTACACTTGATATATGCCACGCGACGCTACGCGATGTCGTTCTACGTACAAATCAGGCGTGTTACACGTTTGCGTCGGTTTAATGTCGTTCTAGCTTTAGTTATGCCTCCATTATTTTTCCAATCACTTATGTACGTGTAATTCTGTAAGTATTAACTCTGTAAGTATTAACTCTGTAAGTATTAACTCTGTAAGTTTTAACTCTGTAAGTATAAATAACGCTCCTAATAAGTACTCTAATTCTCAAGACACATAGATCATTGAATAACCCACAGTCCAACCTCACATGACGTGCCAGTGCTTTCTTGATTCCGTTTTGGAAAAAGCATAGTGCTATCATGATTCGCACATGGTTGATAGAGGGGCAGATTGTGAGAATGTACAATTTGATTTGCATTTTCTGTGCTGAGAATTAACATTGTAAAGTAAAATTCCTGGTAGAAACACTGATTGACTTAAAAACTGGCAAATGTTAATCGAAGTGTACAATTTTTGAACATAAGATTCATGAAGTTGTAGTAGTAGACAATACTTGTTACCCTTTTGATTTTTTCAAGAAAAATTGTACTGTAAGTCAAAACAGGTGTTCAATGATATTTGTCATAGGAAATAATTAGCAACTATAAAGCTTTTATCCTTCATTTTACAATTTTAGAGACATTACTTGACTTTTAGATTATTTGACTGGCCTGTTGGTCTAGTGGTTAGGATATTTAGAAATATATAAGTATGTTTATCAGTTGTCTAGTACCCATAACACAAGCTCTGCTTAGCTTGGGACTAGACGGCGTTGTGGGATAATTGTGGAATATTATATTATATTATATTATTATTATTATTAAAAATATCCTTTCATATTGCTGATCATCGATCTATGATCTATATATGAAAAATAAAAATGTGTCACGTTGCATTAGTGAGCCTTCTGCTTTTGTCTATTCCGTGGTATTTTGTGAACTTGCTACTAAAGATAGGAATTTATTGTCAAAAAACATAGTACAGCGTAAGTACTTAATCCTTCGGGGGTCGTCTGTGAAATGGGAACATATCAATAAAAATATTGTAGTTTCGGATGAAACTTACTTTCGGCATTATTCGCTCTTGTTTGTTTAGATTATTCTCTCGTTTCGCGTCTGTCGGGATAAACCTTAGAGTAATGGGACAAAAAGGCACAAAAAAATATTTCTTTATATTATTCTTTTCTCTGTTTAAAGTTTAGTTAGGTACTGAATACTTTTAGTACAACACAGTAACTTTTGTGTGTAGGTACATAATTCAATAGTATCAACTCGCTTTAGGGTATTATAGAAAAAACTTGTGCTCACCATGGATCGTCATAAAAAATGTATAGGTACATACGTTATATTCTCTATTGTACATCTCATAAAGAACACTGGAGAAACATTTATAAAAACTAGTCTACATTATTCCTGTAGACTTGTTTTTACAAATGTTTCTCCGAGGCAATCTTTTACAAACAACCTTTGGATGGACTGAACGAAAGGAGATAGATGACCCCAAGTCAGTGTATAAATATCAGCAAAAATACTTCTTCTATTATGTCTATTCGATTCGAATTTTGTCCGACCAAGCCATTTGGATACTGAATAGCTCTGTCGTTTACTTTGTAGAAGGTACACGGGCCCATGGTACGAAATGTATACATACAATACCAAATAATACACTAATAATTGAGAAAGAAGAAGAATCAAGGAGGATTCTTCATGGTGGTTGCGAGCTCAGATATGCTGTTCTCATGGGACTTGCATACTAAACATGCCGTTGTCCGAACTCCGAGCTTAGAGTGGATATGTCATAACAACATCATCATAATTTCAGCCGATAGACGTCCACTGTTGGACATAGGCTTCCCCCAAGTGTCGCCACAGAAAATGATCCTGTGCGTCTCGCATCCATTGGATTCCCGCAACCTTTACTAGGTCAAACACTTCAGAACCTTTCGGCCCTAACGGCCATCTGGTCAGAACAACGATAACGACACCATAAATGATACCTTCTCTGAAAAATTAAAGAAAATTAAGTGATATGATGGGTGACAGGACAGAATGGAAGAAAAAAGCATGTTGCACTGACCCCTAATACCGCGGGACAAGGGCAGGAAGATGATGACGATTTATGAAAAATTAAATATAATTAGTAACATCGACATAAATCACATGTGCCATTAGGGGTCTTCCGCATAATATATCAAAGCCTTTCAAGTCGCACAAATCTTAACTCAATTCTCAGTTAATTTAACGCTTATAGGCACCTCACTAAACATTACTTCAATTTCATTAGGTCCCAGGAAGATTGGAAATGTACTTTCAAATAAAGCAATAAAGTTAATGCTTCGGAAACTGAAATGCCGACACTTAGAATTAAAAGTGGGAACAGTTTAAATAAATAAATGAAAGTGTTTTTTACTGGCGGCAGCTGATGTCAGTTATATATTTTAGACCATAAAACGCCAGCGTTGATGTTAACTTTTAAAGTGTTTGTGGAAGGGTGATAGTTTTCAATTTGACGAGTTTTTATCTACAAAAAATCATTTAAAATAATGAAATTTGAGAGCAGTGGTGGCCGAGTGGTAATGACCCCGACTTACGAATTGTAGGTCGCGGGTTCGAACCCAGCCAGGCGCATTACTTTGTGTAGTTTATTTCATCACCACTGCTCTTAAAATGGTGAAAGAAAACATCGTGAGGAAACCGCCATGTCCTAGAACCAAAAATTTGATGACATGTGACATTCACCAACCCGCACTGGCCCCGCGTGGTGGATTATTACTCTCCTAAAGAGGAGGCCTGAGTCCCAGCAGTAGGAACATTAAAAAAAAGCTGATGATGATGATGATGAATGAAATTTATCTTACTTGCGAATTGTTTTACCTTATTTTTTTTTTTAAATCGTTGATTTGGTGCCTAAAGCCGACCGGTGCTTATACGTGTTCCGTGTATTTAGACACAAGTAGGTACTATTTTCGGTTTTTATGCGCTGAAGATAACACTAAATAATAAGTCGAAGAGTGGATTCTTTTAAACTTATTGTTCAGTTTTATAGAATGTTTTAACTGTTTTTTTTTAAAGTGAATTACATCTCAAAAATTCTTTATATATTTTTATGTGAAAATTCCCAAGTCATACTTGGTAAGTCTTGTATTCATGACACATATTATTTATGATTAACTTTATGAGCTAACTTGATAATAAAGAAATCGAAAAAGTCGCTAGCTGCTGGCAAAGGTCTCGCTTATACCTACAATTTCCACAACTAAAGGAAAACCTTCAGAAACGAATCCTTCTCCATCAACAGCTCAATACTACTTCAATATCAGCCGCCATTAAGGGCAGCCGTATAACCCGCATAAATCCGCAAGTCACGCGCCCTCCATCACGGCAGCCGATACAGCGGCGATACAAATTAGCCGGGTAATAAGACGCCCGCCATTGCGAGATATTGGACATTTTTGCTGGCCCACTGAGCATCGGGCTGGTTACACGCGATATTAACTTTTTGTAGAAAATGTTCTGTAATATGTCGCAGTTCATTCGCTTCATCAGGTTTTACTTTTGAATATATTGGAACTTGCATTGCAAATAATAGATTTGCAAACACCATGTTTTGAAAAGATTTGATGTTTGCGAATAATACTCGATTATGGCTTGCTCAGGATAATGATTGCTCAGAATAATCACAGTGGAAATCTTTTTCATAGACACTATTTTGTTGGTAATGACTGGGTAATGAGCAATGAATAAACTGACAGACTGATGTAAGCTTTAGATATTCACGAAACAGTCCCTGGACTATCTAGTTACTATTCACATGGTCGGTGTCGTTAGAGAAAAGAGCATCGGGTCCCTGCGGTCGGAGCTTTTATCTGTTCGGCTCGCGCGAATGCCAGCCCAGATTCTGTCAAAGTGACGTGACGTCAGCATCGCTTCGACTAGTCCGCTTGTTTGCAAGCTTCCGTACTTCAGCGACATATATGAACGACTTCTAGCCACTGTAGGCAGGGGCTTACAGACATCGAGCGGTGGGTAGCTTGCCGTTCAGACCGAGCCCCAGTCATCGACTGAGCGCAGTTTTCCGCGCGTGCCTCAAAGAAATATGTCCAGCAGGGCCGGAACCTAATGGGTTTCTTTCAAATAGCTACCTGTGGTGTGGTTTTAGTCAGTAAAAGTCTGACAATCCCGTTCTAAAGCGGGAGAAGACGTTAGATGATTGGAAGGTGGGACCTTAAAAAAAAACAACCGACATATTATATAAAGTTAAGTAATGAACGACTTAATTAAACTATTAAATTCGTTTCTTAATTAACGTGTAGGTATCGTATTAAGGGGCCGGCGGAGGATGAATTTCCATACAAACGTAATACCACGCTCATTTGCAGTTGGAGCATATATCCAACATATTATGATGATATTCGGTTAAAGACAATATTTATCTAGGTTCCTACGTCGAGAATATTAGAAATATTGTTATTTTTAATACAAGAAAAGCCAAATGGCATGTTTTGCCATTTACGCTATAAAAAAGTGCGAAATACAATTTGCTTAAATTTCTTTTTGTTTATTTAAAAAAGAAAGACGTAGGAACCTAGATAAATATTGTCTATAACCAAATATCATCATAATATGTTGGAAATATGCTCCAACTGCAAATGAGCGTGGTATTACGTTTGTATGGAAATTCATCCTCCGCCGGCCCCTTAATTTGTCTGGGTATCTCATTTGCATCTACTAACATCATTCTATTAATGTCTAATTTGAATCTCGATTGTTAGATACATTAATTACAGTTCTTGTAATTAATTGATTTAATCAAGTCATCTATCTATCTATATACTCGTAGTATAAAAGGAGAAGCTGACTGACTAACATATGAACGCACCGCCAGAACTATTGGGACTAGGAATATGAAATTATGCACAAAACTTTCTTTTATGATGCACCTACATCAGCAATAAGTTTAAAAAAAAAATCTACTTTAAAGGGGGAGAAAAAGGGGTAGGAAATTTGTCGGAATGCAAAATTTTATTCCTTGAACCAATTTACTTAAAACTTAGCATTTATAGTAACTTAAGTAAATATAAAAGGTTTTCATTATATATAACATTAAAGATAAAATTATTTAAGGGTTGTCAAAGGTTGTATGGGAGACTTATTATTTCTTAAGTAAATAAGCTTGAAACTTGGTAAAGTCTAATCTAAAGGATCATGGTGAAGTCCCGAACAAAATTTTGCTGGAATATTTTTTTAGCGTCTTGCGATGAAAAATATACTAAAGTATACAGATTAAATTTATTAACAATTTTGTAAGACAATTACATTGCTATTAATAGATACCAAATAATAAAAATATTCCAGTTTAAAGTTGGTGAGATTACCATTATGTCAATAATACCTACGTACCTCCTTATGAATTTTAAAAATGCATTTCTGAACAAACGACAAGATATCATGTCAAATGTTATGTTTTCTTTTTCTCTATGACTTTAGGCTGGATGGCTGTTGAAATGTCTAATATATATATATATTCCCCATAACTATCACACAACGCCGTCTAGTCCCAAGCTAAGCAGAGCTTGTGTTATGGGTACTAGACAACTGATAAACATACATATATATTTCTAAATACATACATATTATAGATAAATTACACCCAGACTCAGAACAAATGATCATGCTCATCACACAAACATTTGTCCTGGGTGGGAATCGAACCCACGACCTCCGGCATAGCAGTCAGGGTCACTAACCACTAGACCAACAGGCCAGTCAAATGTCATGTTTTATCTGGTAATGTGATTCTCGATATTGTATTTATTGTTGTGACAACATCATATATTGTGTCATTTTAGCCACCATATTCTAAGCACAAACAGTTATTTTTATATTTATTATTTAATGCGGGAATGTATTTCCGAAGTATTTATTGTCAATACATAAAGCACAGCATATTATGTTACTTGATCAAGATTTATATTAGTAGCAACATTAAACGTTCAATTTACCGAAAAGCCATTTAAGCCATGAGCATAAAAAAAAACTAAGCCATGATTATTTATTTTCGTAAAAAATCTAGTCAATTCAGTTTCCAATAATGACGACTTTTTCAGCCAAACAAAGTCAATTATTTCGTTATATCATGGTAACTTATACATGGAAGCACTTATATAAGCAGACAGTCAATAATTTCATCAACAATTTCCTCGCCGTTGTTCTTTAAATAATAATAATAATTGTTACTTCTTAAAAACTACCCTAAAATTAGGTTTAGAGGTGTTCAATGTTTTATGAAAATATTCTTGCAAATGAAGTCGTGGGCAAAGTACTATTTGGATAAAGTACTAGTAGAATAAATTATTAGTAGAATAAAGTGCCAGTAGATTAAAATGCTTGTTTTCAATTTTGGACATTAATCGTCATGTAAATAAACGACGTGTTAATCCGCTAGCCCCGTCCCAACTATGTTGGGTCGGCTTCTAGTCTAACCGCATACATACTGAATACCAGTACTTTACATGGAGCGATTACCTATCTGACCTCCACAAAGGGTTTCGAGTTACCCGGTAATTGGGTAACATGATACCCTTTGGCAAAATTGGTGTCGGACTTTCTGGCTTCTAAATATCAGTAATGATTGTCAGAGATTCTGAAAGCTCTGATAACCGGGAACAATTATGGCTCAAAGTGTTTATTTTTTTTTTCTTTTATTATTATGGATAGGCTTGCGTTTGATCACTATGTCACTAAGTAAGGTAAGCGATGAAGCACGCTTGCCTCGAGTAACCTTTTTACTTTTGACTTAAAGACTATCAGAAGTTGTAACTATCCGTAAGCACAGACTCCGGCAGAAAATTCTATTCCCTTGTACGCACAATAAATGTTCCCAAAACGTTTTTTATGTAAGGGTGGTATGTGTTTTCCGATATACAAAAGAATATTAATGTGTCATGATGGTCACCCATCCATCGACCTCGGTAGGCGTTACTTAACCTTGAAGATCGCAGCGTGCGGCTGTTATTAGTTTAACAACGACATAAAAAAATTCTTTTTCAAATTAGACTATATACTTACAGGTTCATGTGTATGTATGAAATTTTATACATAGGTAGACCATGTTCTGGAATAATACATATAATACTTGTTATTCCGAGAATATGTACTATTAGAACAACAATAATGATGTTCTGCTTATAGGTGTAGAGATAATTATTAACTTTCTAATTAATATTAACAGAAATGTAATAGGTAGATTCCATCTGACTATTATAGGTTTGTATTAATTAATTAATTTGTTGTATTACTCCGATTTCGCATAAATAACGATATTTAACCAAATGCTGACAGCTACCTAAATTAAACTTTCGACATTCCAGTTGTCACCAAAAAAAGAAAGGTAGATACTTAGTTAAAAAATTAATTTTAACAATTCCATCTGTTTCGCTGAAGGAACGCGAATTTTAGGATAATTTCCGGAATTCCCTTAGCAGGTGAACGTTGGACATTGGCCAAATGAATTTTTGTCATTTCACGTTTGCGACTTGAATTTTCCCGGAGTGTTATTAGGAAAATGCTCACGACGTGTGTTCTTCTATTTGCATACCTGATTTATGTTCTTTTATTGAGCTTTACTGGCTTCGGGGAAACTGGCTCTTTTCTGATGAAACAGTGTGAGTAAGTGCTAATTTTTTTGCGTAAGTTTATCATTACTGTTTTTTATTATTACATATACTAGTACCATTAGATAATACCTACCCGCACTGGGCCCGCGTGGTGGATTACGGCCCATTGCCTCTCCTAGAGAGGAGGCCTGAGTCCCAACAGTGGGAACATTAAAAAGGCTGATGGATGGATGGATTAGATAATAATTATCTTGTTATAATATAGCACAATATGTTAGCACTGTTATCTGGGCTGGTAATTTAAATAATTCTTAAAGAAAAAAACTACTAAATCAGTATTGTAAAATCTAATTCAACTTTTATAATATCAAGAACGCAAACCAACCGCGAGTAAACAAGCGGATAGGTAAAATAGAATTTTAACTGACCGAAATAATTTTAGAAGTTTTCCTTCTTTTGAAAATAAAATCCTTAAGGACGAGGAAAACCTTGGATTTTAAAAGTTTTGCCATGTTTTAGGATGTCGACTTACAACCGTAAAAGTGGGGAAAGCCGGAAGACTTTTATTAACAAGTTCATGTTGAAGACTTATGAAAAAGGAGAAAAAGAATATTTGTATTCTGTTATCTGTCTATAAAGAAAAAAAATAAAATGGTCGAATCCTATAATTTAAATCACTTATTAGTAAGTACAATAAAAATGCTTAAATGAAAATTATTTTTGGATCTAAAATACGTCGTACACAGAATTATTTTCGATTGCAATTATTGAATAATCATATTTACATTAGCTGAACAAAGGACCTAGTTGAAATTCATTAAAACTAATGAACTAAATAGCAACTACACAACATAACTCCAAATTGCCCTCTCTTTTGTTTCCTGTGACTAAATCACAGTAATATTTCAGTTTATGTGTAGGTACATTAGCACGAACATTCGAAATAATCAGAGCGTACAACGTACAAGCCACAGGGTAAAACAAATTACCTACTAGCAACGCCACATTCGACAATTACAAATACAAATGTTAGTAACATCACTGTGGTCTCACTAATACAACTGTCAAACACAAACGATTCATAGTCTTATGCACTAGTGCACTATAATGACAGCCAACAAATCCACCAGGACCGGAGATAATACAAACCGGAGATGGGTCGTGTGTGCCGGCCTAACAGTGCTAGCGCCATCTATAGGCGGCGAAAGTAATTTAGGTTCAGTGAAATGGAGCACCATATTAAGTTCAACTAGGTAAGGGAGGGTTTAAGTAGTTGGATAGGGAGGAGATACTACGGGTAGTTTAATATCTAGCCTTGTGCTAATAACAGTTAATTTTATTTCGTGAAAATGTGAATTTGTCTCGCTTGTTTCTATTTGGTTTGGGTTTTCTGAAATAAGTGATAGTACTTTTTTATTTTCAATAGCGTAGAACAATGTTTCAACAGAAATACAGGCCAGGTTATATTCGTTTTGTTATCTACCACTAATGTAATGCCTACTGTAAGACTTTCCAAATAAGTAAGCAAAACCCGTGATTACACGTGCACAAAATTCTCAGAAAGTTAAGATTAGTCACTCAAAGTTAACCCCTTGAAAGAAAAACGATTAATTCTCGTACTGTATACGGGTGTACGTAATTTATTCGGCCAAAAATAGTCTCTATATGTTTTTCCTAGAAAAATCCACAAAACAATTTTTACAATACGCTCACTCGAAAACTGTCTCTTATCGCACTATGAATAGATTTATCATGCCATGTTTATCACCCTCGTGTTTTTTTTTTAAATTTATCATAAAAAGGGCTATTTTCATTCCTATTTCGTCACGGTCAATCGTGATTATTATTTTTTTATATAGCAAAAACGCAGATATTTTTAAGGTTTTAATATTTAATGAAAATTTAATATTATGAATAAATAAGATTATTTACACAATGATTTGTTATTATCAACAAATTAACAATTATGTGTTCTAAAAACAAAAATATTTGAATTTCTATTTTTAATGTTAAGTAAGATGTATAACGATTTGATACTTTTGCTTCTTCTTCAACCTGCAAAGGTAAAGCGCGGGAAAAAACTTTATGAAATATTATTTATTATTTCTGTTATTTGTGAAAAAAATCTTGAAGATTTTAAGAGAATTCTTTAGATGGTACTGCCGCCGCCAGATACTGTGATTAAGTTAAAAAAAATACTTACGATAAGCTGCTGTCATCTAAATCAAAACTAAAATGTATGGCAACTTTGGAAAATTTTCTTCAGTACAAAATGAACAAAAATGCGTCGTAATTTTTAGAGAAATTAAGTATTTCTTAGTAAGTGTATTGAAAAACATCGTTTGATCCACGTGAAGATTTGTCGCTGCAGCACTCGACTCCATAACACCTGATTGCAATGGCATGATTGAATTTCACCTCGATTGCAATGACAAACTTTCTCCACTTGAATCAAAATGTACCATTTTAATTTATTTTTTTGCGATTCTACTAAAAAACGTGCAATCACGTAATTTAATAATACTCCTATACGCGCGAGGAACCCAAAACAACAAAGCGTTAAAATAAAGTTATGAAAATATTGAAAGTAATGCTGCACTGAAATCATATTACGCATTTACCTTTATAACGTCGAAATTAAATAAACCTCACATTTGCTTCCCCTGTGATTAAACTGCGCGATACAAAGGTAAAAACAAAATACGATCAGTAGCGGGACTCAGTTGATTTTATTGCAATGACTACTGATTGCGGAGAGCTCTCTGCGATACAGAATAGTTAAGTACAGAAGGTTCTATAACTCATCATCAGCTATCCGCCTAGCCTGTAAATAGATAAACTTGTAAACATGTCATTTCCTTCTTCTATTTTCCACGACTAATCTTTAAGCTGTCAATTACACCGTGAAACCAAAAATTTCAGTCATTTCTTTGATCTTCTTTTTGCTCTCTATCAATATTATTCTTTATCTCTCTTTTAATCACAAGTATTTTATACTTCCTCAACTCAGAAAACCCTAGCCGAATTAATAATCTGCAATCATAAACGCTAGTAGAAAACTTCACATGTACGGGAATGACGTTATCTCAAACGCTTAGTCACGTGGTCAGAACAAAAGAATCGGGGGCGAGGCCAACTCGAGGCGTTCGACGCAAGAGAAACGGTTGTAACTTGGTTAGGGGAGCAGACCCATATGTCAAGCAAAAACAGATGCATGCACACAGACTTTTACGTGCGGCGATTTCAATCCATCGCCAGTGCCCGGCTGGGACTACGCTTGCACTCGCTGTACGTGAAGCCAGCCTTCTGAGTGTGCCTTTTCTGTGGTTATACGTTCGGTGTGCCTCCATGCGACAAATTGAGTTGTTTCAATAAGTAACGGGTAGTGCCAGCCGGCAGGTCTTATTTGTTGTTCCAAGTTCTGTCGCTTTATGAGATAAATATTTTTTGGTGTTGATAAATGAGACGAAGTGTGAATCAGCTATTTTTTGCCCATTTTTGGATTCATCCTAACTAAAATACTGTAATCTGATGTATCATCTAAATTGGTATATTGTTTAGTTATAACCACAAAGTCAGAGGCCGAATTAGTTTATTTGTATCACTAACGAATATAGTGTCTGAGTTTATGAAATTACTTGAATTTTTATAACCTATTTATATCTAAAAGTATAGGTATTTCTGTTTTTTGTTTCATTTAATTAACACTAGTAGTTCTGAAAAATAGATATACTTTCAAACTTCTTGATGGTAGTGTATCTACAGGCATTATTTTACAAAATAGAGCTTTAAGTAATGCACCCACAAAACAAAACAACAAAATTATGCAGAACATGAAAACTAACGTTCGCAAAACAATTAGTGTGGTACAATTTAAAGCGGTCAGCGACGGCGGCGGCGGTCATATATGCAATAAACATGTCGGCCATGTTGATTTGTGCGCGCATATTAGACGCAGTTAATCTCCGGCAGTCGCATGTGCCACTATTTAGTGACGAACTACAGTGCCACAAGTTGTCACGAGCGGAGGTTGTTTAGTAGCTTATAGTGGCATTTTTTGATAAAATTTGGTTTATTTTTGGGTAAGCAAAGTAGGTATGTAGGTGCGTGTACCTGATTAGCTTTTAAAATAATATAAAATATATTTTATTTTGCCATTATAGGCCGACAACAGCAAACAAGCCAGCCCAAGTAGTTATGCTACTTATAGACATTTTATGTTACTCGTACTTATATTAAAATCTCTAAAATCTAAATTTCCTATATAACTGCTAATGAAGCGATTGTGATTGCATCAAAAAAAAACATTATTTTGCAAAAAAGAATACTGCTAGAAAATGTTCTTGAAAGAAAAAAAAAAGGGTTCGCAGATGCTTTTCTGGTTATTTTGCTAAGGAAATGACAACGAAACAAGTTATTTAACTGCACACAAAAATGTGTGCCTTATCGTTTATATATTCTGTGAGGGAAGAAAAGACAATGTTGATTCAACTGCCGCTGATAAGCCGAATCTTGGAGCTGTGCCCGCAGTGCCCATGGTGCTCGTCCGGAAAGGAAAAATGTCGACGCAAAAAATAAACGCTTCATAATATTATTATTTATGGAAGCTTTGGACGTACCATGATAACATCTTTCTTAGGTATTGTGTACATAAATACTTCACATACAAAACGTCGGTTCCGAAACAAATATATTTTTCAAGTTAAAGATAACATCACCATTCACAAAAATTATCACAAAAATACCCAGTAATGATAATAGTAAAATATTTGAAGCAAACCCACTCGTAAACAGAAAACACAGCATTATATGTATAAATAATTATGGAAAATGCAATAACTATGTAGTTCCAAACTCACGGCAGCTTGTCAACGAACGATATCCGCGCGGATGACTCACGAGTTGCAACTAAACAGATTCACCAACTTCCAACATTTTGTCCAACATTTATCTCAATTTATATTAGCACCACGTTGACAAATGCCTCGCGCCCATCCCTGGCCATATCTTACGACAAACTTTTAAATTGCACTCGTAACACTTAGGAACATCCGCTATCTCCTTCTGACCGGTGATAAGGTCTGTCTTACCTGCTCTATCGCCGATCGTGTCCGATGCTAAAGGAATTGACCTAATTTAAAAAGTTGGTCGTACAGTACGAGATACGGATTTCATCGTATAATTGAATCATCGTTTTATTTCAATGTTTGCGAGCGACGTTTCAATTTAAAGTTAACGGCCATATATTGACACAACAGACGACATAAAACAAAATGGAAAATATAATTTAAATGGAGTTTCATTTGAGTCGCGAAATGGCAGCGCACACTCCGGTGCCGGCGGAACCAACTTTCTCGTTTATTCATTACCTGTGTTTGTTGATTGATACGTACTCGAGCGACACCGACAATTGTTTCAATTGTTTATATCAGGGTGCTGGTGTCTGTCAGGTGGAATTTTATTTAGTTTGATTTTCAACTTGTCAAATTAATGGTTGCCAAAAAAATTTACATTAATAGTTAGGTGAGTAAAATGGTTTGTGGATTCAAGCTTTATTTATTTAAATATTAGGTAAAATATTACAAAACAAACATTCTCTACCGTCGAATTTTTGGGTAAAAAAGACTACATTGTGATAGGTGTAACAATAAAGAAATAATATTTAAAATAGTATCATTCAGGTTGGGTATTTATAATAAATATAATAATATAATACTCGTGCATACTTGTATATACTTAAATAATAAACTATTAAATTTAATGTTCTCAAAATATATACGAAACTTATACACTTTAATACATACGTACATAAAATAAAACTTAAATACTAACTAAACTATTTACACTAAAACCTAACTATGTACATAAATATAAAAAAAATGACAAAGTACGCTCAGGCGTCAAAGTATTCCTCGACATCGCTGTCATCTGGAAATGTGCCCAGAAGACTGGCAGCATTGCCATGTTGAATGGCAATGCTTTGGGCGAAGAACGAGCCAGCCCTCTGGTCACGTAAAGTGTCGATCAGTCGGCGAGAAATTTCCTTTAAAAGGAGACGCGCACTCGGACCCTATGAACCAAACGTTTCGACCTCAAACGGCTCAAAACTGTAATTACCAATAAGGTTACACTATTTGCGCCGTTTAAGGGTCTCAGCAGCAGCAGCGGCAGCGCCAGCACAGCCTGCCGTACTTGGAATATGGAGTGGCGCAAGAGTGTTGACAAAGGTTGCGTCCCACACCAGAGGCCTACCCACCTTCCACGGTACCAACGTCATACCATCTAGTATCTTCCCATCGTCGCGTACCAAGCCATCTGGTTCTAATACGGCAGGTACGCCGGCGGTGACAAGAGCTCGACGAATAATAAACTATTATAATTATCAATTCTTACAATTATTGAACTCAAAAAATTGTTTAAGTGATGAAAAATTTACTGTAGGTTTTTTGATGACAAGAGAATGAATATTTCAAAGTTGTATGGTAGAGATAGCATAAGAATTAAATAAATCCATTGCAGTAAGAAAGAATTTGATGGAGTATGTTTTTGGATGCTCAAAGGTTAAGAGACTATAAGAACGGCTGTTTGAAGATAATTCTTGAACTGCAACTTTTCATGATTTTTCATCGTTGTCGTCTGTTAAACCGAATTCTCTCGTGACGACCTTACTAAAAGTTTAAGAACCCAGCCATGACTGATAACAAACCTAAAACTAAGTGACTACGCAAAGGGCACCCCCGTTGAGGTACAGACATGGGCGTCACTGGAGAAGGTTCGCACATGACGAACTTTTTTTTCTAGATGGGAAAGTCATCCAATGACATTTCTCGCTCTTGGGCAGAGCGGGACATAGTGTCAGACTTTTACTGACAAAAAACCCACTCCTGTTCCTTCGTTGCTTTCGTGCTAGGGCCGAAACTTGGCTTCGACCCTACTGGGCCCCTACGGTCTGCTGACGACTCCTTGAGGCGCACGTGGAATAATACGCGCCGTCGCTCGACGTCTTGGGCTCGGTCCGGCTGATTACTGAACGCACGTAACGGGCTGAATTTAAGATTACTATGCAGTTTAACCTGTAACAGTGTCAATTTATAAAAGCCTAAGTTTTAAAGTGCTGCGAGAGAGGGATGACGGTATTGCTGAAAATAAACGCCAGTAGTGCTGGCTAGCGTCCAAGCTTCGTAAAAATATGAGTTACTTTATTTATGTTTTCTTTTTTTATGTACATAGCAATAAGAGGAAGTGATTAGCAGTCCGGTGATCCTGCGTTACAAAACGATACTCACAAAAACATAGGAAAATATGACGGAGAGCGGAAGTAAACTAAAATTAATATTGTCGAACGGGGAGCCTCGGCAAAGAATCTCTAATTTGTTTTTCTTTAAAATAAATTCTTGTATGAACTTCAGCAAGTGAAAGAGTAGGAATATTTGTAAAGTTGGTAGAACTGGAGCCGGGGGAGCGGAAGTGGGTTAGAGATTGCATTCCTAATAGATATTGAAGCTTGCGACTCTTATCTCCAGCAGCGAACGAATATTTATGAAAGTTTTTGTAGAACCTTTCTGAATAAATTTTATATTTCCTGCAAATTCAATGTGAAGGAAAATGCTTGAAGAAAAGACAATGTTATGATAACCTTTGACTTTTGATATCAACGATTCTAAAGGGAAGTAATTACTTTATTATTGTTTGTTAAGTTAAAATCATAACGGGATGGTACGCGAATTTTGTCTCTTCTATAAAATTAATTTAATTGGTAAAATTTGTGAATAAAAAATAACATAGGTATGTGACAAATACATCCTTATTTTAGTGAGATTATTGCATAAAAACACGAAAATTAAATTGTAATTAAAAAAAATATATGTCAGAGTTGATTTTACACACTATTTTTGACTTCACATTCTTATTAAATCAATTAAATGTTCTTAAAAATCGTATTTAAGAGTGATATTAATATGTGTAAAACGAGATTTTATAAACCAATAATTTATTTATTATATACTTTATTGTATACCATTGCATATACAAAAGTCAAGCTAAAACTAAAACCCATACATACAATGGCCTTATCGCTACAAGTAATAATAATTTATTTTTTAAAAAGCTTAGTATAATTGTTACAGTTAGTAGTTAAGCAAGATAATTTTAAGATATTGGATGTAGCTTCTGTTACTGAGCTAGGCAATGCCTTTAATAATAATAATATTTTTTTGTCTGATTGTTTAAGTTTGAACAAGGTTTGCACCTACATAATAGGCTAAGGTCACTACTGCCTCCTACTCATATCCTGGGCTACGTGCTGCTCTGCTAGCCAGTTAGTTAACAGTTTCCGGACCTTTTACTTCTTTCTTCTATTTCTTGACTTAGATGAAAGCAAAGCCGCTGATAAATACTAGTAATAATACTAAACAAAGGATCATCAGTTTTGTACCAAACCTTGTTGCCAGCTCACTGGCCTGTATCCACGGCGAGGGTACGGAAGTCGCAGAGAGGAGGGACGGAGGGTCAGCCACCAGTACTGATGCGGCGCGTTATTGTCCGTTTTGTTCAGTTCGGCTAGTTTCCATGTCGCGCTAATGTGTTTCAGTTAATGCGGCTGTTCATTTAAATTAAGGATAAATGGACGAACGGTGTGTTTTGGTAACTATAATTAATGGCGTTTGGATAGATATTAAAACTATTTGTCTCTGCATTACCCTAAGATTGACTGGTAGAAAATGCCTTAAGGCATTAAGTCCGCCTCTTTACTATTGTGTGCATACAGTATAAAGAAATAAATAAATTGTTAGCATTTATAAGAATCACATTCATCGGATGGGGACAAGATGGGGAGGCTTATGTCCAACAGTGAACGTCTTTCAGCTGAAATGATAATGAATTATTAGAATATGTTTTTATATCTTAGAATAAACATTGAAAAGTATTGGATCGTTTCATTTGAGATCTTCCCACTCACATTTCTCTGGTTTCTTTATCTATTGTTATCGTTATAAGTATACTGTTTGATGTTTTAAACATTAAATAAGACAGCATTTTATCTCACGTTTTTTATAGTACTTAAATATCACCCTTTGTATTTAATTTTGTTAATGAAATATAAAATAAAATACCTATAGGTACGACCTTTAGGTATTTTGTACATAGTAAGTTATACCTCATTATTTCTAGACAGAATATCTTCACTCACCTTATAAACGACTGTAGGCGTGACCTTGTAAGTAGACTAATTTGCTAGTAATATTTTATTTCACTCTTATTTTGTACCAGCTGCTATATTATAGATATAATTTTAGGCATAATAGGCTAGTTGCCGTAAAAAATATAATTAGTCTGTCTTTTAGATTATTCAAAAATACACGTATTTTTTTATTTGTAAATTAAACCGAAAATGACAAAGATATAGCATATTAAAGTTACGTTTGATGTCACGCCGTGCTACATTTTTTCGCACGAGGTGACGATCTTTGTTATTTTTTGTTTAATCGAAAAAAAAAAATACGTGTACAATATTTTTTTATAATCTAAAATACGTACTAAATAAAATGTAATTATTTTGACCCTGGAAAAACCCTATTTTGATTTTTTTTTTTTTAATATTTTTTCTAAGATAATTTAGCACGCGAATAGATCATGTCCTAAAGTAGCACATAAAATGTCTTTTGTCACGGGATTATTTCCGGGTTACTTTTAGGACATAGTCTACTTGTACTTATACCAAATATTATCAAAATCGGACACCTTCCATTTGAGCCTGAAAAAGTAATAAACATACAAATACACACCATAATTATTTAGTTTGTAAAGGTAGTCCGTCCTTAAAATGTTTGAAAATTAACCCAAGACCGCCAACAAACATGTGTTTTAATTTAATGCGAACGCAATTCCCCTGAGTGCGCGGGGACTAATATAACAATTTTATTAAAATTTCAACTTATTAATATATCTTAATGCTATAATTATGGTTAAGAAAATACTTGTAACAACGGCTGAATAATTTTATTCTTATTCGTAATATTCCTCATTGGTACTATTCCCTTGATAACCATACACGTTCTGGTGTAAAAGCAACCTCTCAGTAGCGTAAGTGCGGGTGTCACGACTCATTATCTACAAACACTAATAACTGCGGCTAGGTTACAGCTCACACGAGGCGTCGCACTGCCACGTATAAATTAACTATTACATAGCTGCTGCCTGCGGCCTCGCCCGCGTGATACTACGAAATTATTACCAAGGGAACACACTTCTGGGATAAAAAGTATTTTATGTGCTCATCCAAGCCATAGTCTATCCGTGAACCAAGTTTCATCGAAATTCGTAATGCATTTCGAGCATGAAGAAGTCACAAACATACAATTAAACAAACTTTTGGTTTTATTATACTCGTATTAGTGTGATTACAACTCAGTAGTTGCACTTGATTAAGCGATAAATTGAGATATTTTTAGTCATAGATAGTTTCTATATTATTTTTAATAATATTGCAGATTCATCCTGATATCAGATCTGAGACTAATTGATAATTATGAAACATGCCTTTATGGAACTACACACATCTTATATCTTGTATTATCTTTTTTCTATTTCAAAATTTAAAAAATTTCGAATATCTTCAATGTGTATGGATTTGTTATTAGGTTATTATTGTCTTATTAAATGTTTTTTTAGTTTGTAAATTTTATATCTATTGTACAAGACATCCACTGCAACTTTATGTAAGTGCTTGTCAATAAATAAATCGAATCGATTGGAAAAAGCTGCTATCAATTTTAAGCTTTTTAGAATACCTAACGCTGACTAGACCCAGCACCGATCTGCTCCGTGCATACCGACTCCCTGTAACGAACAGTAAAAGTTGGAACAATGGCGCCCGACCAATAACAATCCCTGAGCGATGTTCAAAAGTTAATAACGTTAAAAATATCCGAATCAAGTACGGGCGGATAAAACTCGCTCGGGCGGTGCAATATCGGCGATAGTTTATGTGGCCGACTGTACGTCTGACACACTGCGAGCCGGGATGGCTGACTAAAGTCGAAAATACTGTTACAGAAACGTTGCACTAAAGTGTCCGGAATGTGTGTCAAATATATATATATATATATATATATATATATATATATATATATATATATATATATGTGTGTATACTAATGTATGTATGATTTTGTGTGACAATAAACTTGTTATTATACTATTATTATTATATATCATCATTCACACAGTCTTCTAAAGTCCTAACTAACAGATTGAAAAGATTCTACAACTAATAATTTAAATGCTTGAATTTTTGTTAAAACCGCTCACAAGTTGAATGAATTAAGGTAGGTTGGGGTAAGATCGGCATTGGGGTAAGAACGTATAAATCAATATATCACTTATTTAGCTTTATTTTTAATGCCAGCCATATTGCTGGGCAAGGTGGAACATAATGACGCGGCACGCAATATGTCTAGCATCAAAAATAAAGCTAAATAAGTAGTAGAATTTATATTTATACGTTGTTACCCCAATGCCGATCTTACCCCAACGCACTATACATAGTCTGGATAAGTACCTACATAATTGAATATTTTTTTTTATCTCGTTAATACAATTCGGTGGAATTATTGCGAGGACAGGGTCGCTGGTAAAGGTAAGTAAAAAAGCAAAGTTTTACCTGTGAAATACAGCCCCTCATACCAAAATCAGGAAAGAGTAACTTCTCCATAGAAAACGCCCAATTGGTACCATGTGCTAGCTTCTGGCGTTTTATAAATGCCCATGTAGGCCCATGTGAAATAAATAATTTTGAGTGTAAGTTTGAAGGTAAACCTGTACTCCCAACCGAGTTGTTTCGAAATGGAACTTGCATGTTTAAAAATTATCTTAGGGACTTTGCCGATAAAGTAATTCTTACTGAAAGGCCTCAAGTAAGAGACCAGACTAAATACTACTACTAATAGACAACTAGAGAAGGACACGGAGCGAAGTCCAAAAAAAGCGCATCATCTGAGGAATCCAACTATTGTTGGTGTTCGTAGTCGGCGTGCAATTAATTTTTTGTCATTTTGGAGAGTGAGAAAGAAGTTCACTTCTATCCATTAATAATAATTAACACAATCTCATGGGCAACTCCTCTTGTACAAATGGTGTTGGAATGGTGGATGGCTATAGATCGGGCTAGCAAATAGCCACAGCCTATAAAGCGTTCTGCGAGGCCACAAAAGGGCTCAACACACAATCGTAGATGCCAAGTCTTGGAATGAGCTTCTCGATGGGCTAATCTAAACTTTTATAAATGACTTGCCATACCTCATAAAGGATAACCATGATATAGTGTTGTTTGCAGACGACACTTCGCTTTTGTTTAAGCTTAAACGTCAGCAGCCGGTTACTGATGACATAAATAACGCCCTTTCAAAAATAGTACACTGGTTTAATGTCAATAACCTGCTCCTTAATGAAAAGAAAACCAAATTTGTTAAATTTACGATGCCTCACGTAAGGCAGGTAGAAACTAGTGTGCTAATAAAAGGTAAAGAATTGAGTCCTGAAGACACTACAGTGTTCTTGGGTATAACTCTTGATGCTAAGCTTCAGTGGGGCCCACACATAGATAAGTTGTCGAAAAAACTTAGCTCTGCCGCATACGCTGTTAGACAAATTCGAAATCTAACTGACTTAGAGACAGCCCGTTTAGTTTACTTCAGTTATTTTCATAGTGTCATGTCGTACGGTATTCTATTATGGGGAAATGCCGCCGATATCCAAACGATTTTTGTTTTGCAGAAAAGGGCCATTCGTTCAATTTATAAATTAAGTCCCAGATACTCCCTCAGAGATAAATTTAAAAATATTAATATTTTGACTGTGCCATCTCAGTATATCTATGAAAATATTTTGTATGTTAATAAAAATAAAAACATGTTTAAAAAATACAGTGACATTCACAACGTTAATACTAGGAACAAACACAAGTTAGTGGTTCCTGCCACCAGGCTCAAAAAAATAGGACGCTCATTTAGATGCCAAAGTATACATTTTTATAATAAGCTTCCCAGTCCTATTCAGGAACTTAGCATTAATAAATTCAAAATATTTGTAAAGCGAAAACTTTGCCTAAAGGCTTTTTATACTGTAAAAGAGTATCTTGAGGATAAAACGGCTTGGGATTGACCTGCTCCAGTACCTACTCACTATAATTATTATCATTTGAATGTTTTTTTGTTTTAACTGCCTTTTTTTTATTGACGATTGTTGTTGTTTTACAATTATGATATTGTATATATATATATTATTATTATTTTTTAACAATTATGACATGTTTATTTTTACTATTTGACTGATTTTTTTTTTTTATATACTTACTCTTTTTTTTTACAATTTGTAATATTTACACTTTTGTAAATTTTATTATTGTGAATGTGAGAACTATGTGGATTACTCTTTCCTTTTCTTTTATTTTCACATGATGTCTGGCAGTTTTGAGTATTTGATGTGGCCTACCCAAATGTCCTTTCTTTGGCATTGTTCGTCAAGTCGTTGAGCTCCTTAGTAGTCCTGAGTTGAGCTACACGCATATTGACAAATGCTTGCACTGACTGGACAGGTCCACTTAGAACTGTGTGGTTCTTTCTTCAAAAGACCATCTCAGGCTCAATCTGCATGGTTCTCATATGATTTGACCATTACATGTTTTGCTGTATGGACTTTAAAAGAGACTTTGACCCCTGAGTTTGTTTCGGTGTTTCTTCTCAGGGTAGTCAGCTAGGAAACACCGGCCTCATCTAGCATTAATTGACGAAAAAAAAAAATTGACGTGTAAAAGTGTTTTTATAAAACCTACTTGCAAAATAAAGATCATTTATCATTTATCATTTACTCACCTATAAATAAGTCATGGCCAAATTATGTGAATCTCATCCAAAATGGAAACTATGGATCCAAGGTACAGGAGAGAATTTAAACTATGATTTTACCAGAAGTCAGGGAAAGTTCTTTGACAATCTTACCACCTTCAGGTTAGGTGTTTCTAAAAGCAAACTAGAAGCCGCAAACAGCCGCATGCGAGCTCGTAACATGGCGCCAAGGCCAGGCCAAAGGTAAGTTCTAGTTATAATAGCTGTAAAAGACTACCTGAAACCGCTACTTTTGTATGGGTGGAAATCCCTTTGACAGGAAAATGACTGAATTTGTATTATTGATGAAAGAAGGTGGAGACTGCAAAGGGAGATACTGTCCCGTTTGCTTGTTCGATGAACTTTCTGAGCTATTTGAAAGAATATTTACCAAGAGGTGGTGTGGTGCTTTTATGGTTTTTGATTTTGTACAAGTCTATTTGCGTGTTATGTAGTCTATTATAGTCTATTGCTATAGGGACAATCCCATCTACAGCAAATTCATTACACAAATGAGTAATTCAATTCAATTTTTAAGTGTACGAACGCAAATTTGTAAGGAATCGCACTTTATATATCAATGAAAACTATACCTAAGTATTTCATCTTTTTGTTTCAATAGGCCAACTTAGCGTAATTTACTACAATATAGCTTATCATCAGGTGGGATCGCAGTCAAGCACTAGTTTAAATCAATTAAAAAATACATTGTCAATTTTCGCAAAAAAATACCACTATTTCATAGTTACGATTAACTTTGATACGTATAGACGTATGTATGTAGTAGTTGTAGGTTTTATGTTGTTTTATTTTAATGAAAGGTAAATATATTTCACTCTCTTAATAAAATTCTCATTTTTCATTAATGAGGTTCAGTATAAGAAATGATAAATATAAAAGATAATATTTTTGTTAACAAAATCCTCTTTATTTTTATAATTAAAAGATAGGTAAAGTTTTTCGTGATTTTTAATTTTCTTTTTACATGGTTTTTACTTATGTTACACTCCAGGCATGATTTCATTCTATGAGGTGTCATATTGCTTAAAATACATAAATATTCATGTTCGTATATAATTGCACGGCTGCAGACGCTAAATGGAGTCCCTAGCTGTGCCATAACCCTCTGCGCTCTTCATTGCCAAGCATTATAGGTTTGTGGCAATTCTCGTAAGCCAAGTAGAGCGGGATGATTTCTTCGTCTATTACCACTACATCATAGTGCATACCTACATTGGCAACTAGGAAAAAATCCATGAGATTGCATATATATAGATCATATCATATCATATATTTTATTTTATATTAGTGGTAATGTATATGTTTTCTTCTTTTTTTTCTTGTTTCTGTACAACGCATTAGTTTAGACTGTAATGTTGTTTAAGTAAATTGTAGATTGTTTTTAGCATTTGAAATACTACAGATCTCAATATTTTCTCGAAAAATACGGTGATAAATATCTCATGCTGCCAACAAAAAATAAAATAAAAAAGTGTTTCCTTAACGATTGTTTCATGTCAGTAACATTGATACCTAACGCATCCGATAAACCTAAATAGTTACTGACTGATTTTGTTTTGAGAAAATGATTTCAGGTTTATGGAATCCGAAGGTTGAATGCCTTTGGATTCAACAATTTCCTCTTGCTTTACTGCATGACCGCACAATATTGTCCACATCAAACTTCGTCCTGATGGCACTACTTACCTTGATTTACTCCATTATAATACCAACAACTAATACGACCGGTATTTACTCGTATTAAAAATTTATTTTCTATTTCGAATTAATACCATTTTTAATTTAAACTGATACTAAAATACATCACTAGCTCCGTTAGTGATAATTATTATTATCGCATGAGTTTGAATACATAATGGACATTTTTGTGGAAACTGAATCTAAATATTATTTTGAGGTTATTTTTCACTTTTAACCGGTATAATAAATACCCCTTCCACGAGTCTCAAACACGGCTAAAATTTGCTAGCAAGTTATTTATCGCGATTCTCAAAATAAAGATATTTATTAAAATACTTAAATATATATTTAATAATTAAAAAAAAATAAGATATGTACCTACATGGTAATAAAAAATTAAAATGACAAGTCGATGTAGGTAGAGTCTGTCTAATAAGTTAAACGACTTGGGTAATTATAAGGATTTAATGAAATCTGCCCCCCTAGCCACGTTACAATCGAATTCCGTTCTCTAATCGGTAACGCCTCGGTGACAGCAATTGTAGAAAACAATAAGTTGGTAGCCATGTTGACGCGCCTGAGTCGGCCACACGTTCTACAATGTAGCGTTTGTATAACAAAGGATGTAGCGTTAAATATTGTAGAAACGATTTTGAACGATGTGAACTTGGCTACGAATTGTCTATTCGTTTGTTCTGGCCACGCGTCTTTACGTTGAGATGACGTCATTCCCATACATTTCATCACTTTTCGACAGCGTTAACGATTGCAGAAGAACAACTTGGCTAAGCGTGCTGATGTAGTCAACACGGGTTCAATAATCAAGGTTGATTAAGAGATAGAGATCATTGTTTACTAACAGAAGAACCTTATAAAAATCATCCCACCTATACGTACAAAGCGTTTTGGGAGTACATTCATAATGCGTACAGCTAAGGAATGGAATTTCCTGCCGGAGTCTGTGTTTCCTGATACCTATAACCTAGGGGTCTTTAAGTCAAGAGTGAATAGATTGCTTCTAGGCAAGCGTGTTCCATCGTCGGCCACATCATCGCTTACCATCAGGTGAGATTGTGGCCTATCAATTAAAAAAAAAGTACCGAATATAAGTATTTTTTAAATGATTAAATATTATACAAAATTCCCAAGTTTGTTGACTTATTAGACAGACTATACCATGATGATTTTTGACAATTTTTTCCTGAAATTGAACTGAAAAGGTGACTTTTTGTACGAAAACTTCCGCACATCGATGTGCCTACCGATGGTCAACCCGGCATCGTTGGAGAGACTGCATTACTGCCTACTAAAATCTCGACGCGAAACTTGCAAGCAAGTCGGTTAGTATATCGTATCTCACATTCTAGCCGCTTACCCGTAGATCAACCGCGTTTTAAAGGTTTTCCCCAAAACACAAAAAAAAACACACTAATCATGATGAAAAGTATCAGATTGATCAAACGTACTATGTATCAGTAGTATTAATTTATTCGTACCAGCATTACCTAATGAGTAGATCGTGCGCATACGATAAGTATTATCAATCAGATTATGTCATGATTCTCATATTATTCTGTGTACATTTATTAAATTCTACTGATCACGATAAAAACTGTAAGTAAAAATTAATTTGTGCAAAAAACATGTTCATGTTAACTTATATTTGTAAATGTTTGTCCTCTATTAAGTTAGGGTGTGCAATAAAGTTATATAATAATAATAATAAAACATATTCTAAAGCTAGAAAGTAAATTGTAACTAAATGAGTGACAGTGGGTGTGTCAACAGCGGTTTTATGCATTTCACTTTATGTTTTCACTATATTAATATTCTGTAATGGTGTCAATTGAACAATCTGTTTTTGAGCTAATTCGTTGTGCTACATGCTCGCGAACTTTTTCCTTCCTTAATTCTGTGTCACGCAACTAGTTCGCGAACATGTATCACGTCGCACGTACGAAACGAAGACTTAGCTGAATTGTTTCAACGAGTGGAACTTTAGAGCAACGTTCTAAGTAATACCAACCGAGATTTCTCTTACCTCAGATATCTGAGAAATACACGAAAGATTTATTTATATTATCTAGAATTTTCCGTTTGTTTCAGTTGTTAATGGACGGTTCTTGATTTAGATGACAAAACATTGTTTGTTTGATCCTAAATTCGTTTGTAATATTATTTGTTTCACAGTTCTAACTTATATGTAATCACAAATATTCTATTTGATATTTATTTAACAATAAAAATAACAATTATTTTTGAAAACAAAATATCAAAGGCCTTTTTTTTTTTTCGATGGGAAAAATCATCTTATGACAACCCCCGCTCTTGGGCGGAGCGGGAGATAGTGTCAGACTCTTACTGACTAAAAAACCCATCCCGTTCCTTCAAGCCTTCATACCGGGGCTCGAGCGCCCTTTCGGATTACCCTGGCCCCAGTAGGCTTCGACCCGGCTGGGCCCCTGCTGTTGCTGACAACTCCTTGAGGCGCGCGGGAACAGCGCGCGCCGTCGACGACTTGGGCTTGGTCCGGACGGTTACCGGACGGCCGGACAGCGAGCTACCCATTGCTCACTGTCCGCAAGCCCGCGCCTACGGTGGCCGGAAATCGGGATCGGAATCCCGGCGGCGGCGAGAGCGCCGTTGCCTGATGCGGTCGGCCTCCTCCTTAGCGAGCATTACTGCTTCGCAGAAGTCGGCGGCCGCCTGCCACTCCTCCTCGCTCCGGACCATGGCCTCGACCAAGGCCCGGCGCGAGAGGTCTCCGCCGCCGATCACCCCCACGAGGGCACGGCGATGCTCCGCCCAAGCAGGGCACACCGCGATTGTGTGCTCCACCGTGTCCTCCGGGCGTTCCACACAGTGGCGACACCCGGGCAAATATCAAAGGCCTTAGGAATGCTTTGTAAATCAATAAAAGAAACCAATTTAAAAAAAAAAATGCCAACAATTAATCACATTTTTAGGTTTTGGTGTTGAACTGGAAATAACTACATAGTAAATTTAATTATAAAATTAAGGAAATCTATAAACATGCGGTACCCTAATATAAAATTTGCAATTAGCGGCAGCGTCTAATCAATAATTATCAAATAATAACAACGATGTCATTCCATCGATTAATTAGGATCCATCAAATAATCTTCGTAGATAATGTCAATCGTATTAAAATATTATGATAAGTGGCAAAATTGGGGCGACCCAGTTTCACTGTAGTTTGTAAAGAAGGACGGTTGTGTGCAAGGATGAAGACGAGACTGTGGTTGATGTTGTGCGCGGCAGTAGTAGCCCTGGCGCAAGCTGGAAAACATGATGCGTACGCCAGGTATGAGTTTAAACTTCTCTGATATTAATAAACGCTGAGTGACTACCAATATAAAGTTCAGTTTACTTGAGAGTAAAACCCACCTATATTTCTTAATTTGCCTTTTGCGTTCCAGACCCACGATAACTCTTTCTATTGTTCCTGAGCCCTAGCAAGCATTACCCTTACAGGATCCTTTCGAATTTGTTAACATCTCTTTGAGGCGTGCGTAGAACGGTTCTTATTGGGTCTTCCACAAGCCTAGAAACTGGAAGTTCGGAGGCTTAAAATCTCACTGCGACTCTCGATATTCGAGACGTCTCTTGTCTCTCTCACCTTTGCGGCCATTTCCTTCGTTTGCATTATTTATTAGCAGAAGGAGGTGATCGACCACCTCCCATTTCCCCTGGCTCCGAACTCGGTAGGTTGCTACAGGTGATCTTCTCTACGAGAACACGGTGGTGCTCCGTCCATGTAGTGATTTACACGATGTATGGTGGGTGTTTTATCTTCCTGAATAGGAATGAAATATGAAAATAGGAGCCTCCCAAACTGAAAATACCGATGAAGACTTGTGTCGGGTGGAATGTGAGGAACCACTCCTCAAAGAGGAAACTTACTTCCAAGAATGTGGCGTGCCCATTGCTGATAAGGATAAGATGAAGGATAATTCAAAAAACTAGCTTTTGTCCACGACTTTGTCCGCGTACATAAAATATAGCCTATGGCACTCAGGAATAAAGCAGCTTTCTATCGGTGAAAAAATTTAGCAATCGGACCAGTACTTCCAGTACCTCCTACAAACAAAAAACATAAAAACAAACATTACCTCTTTATTATATTATTGTAGATGACAAATTATAAATATTAATCATTACAAGAGTGTTTATAATTTATTTATGGATTTTAGGTTAGGTTAAAAAAAGCACTGAATGCGAGGCATACCAAGACTAAGAAAGACTGAGTCTACCGTTACGATCAGCCAGTACAACTACTTAAATTAATCTATCTTGCAGCTACACAGTTCATGCGGTACTGCCGCGAGACTCCTCAGACTTGGAGCTGCTGCATCAGTTAGAGGAGCAGCTGGATCTGGACGTGTGGCAGTACGGAGCGCCCGACAGAGAGGCGCTGCTCATGGTGGCGCCGCAGCACCGCCAGCAGCTGCTGAGCGCCCTGGACGACCACAACATACAGCACTATATGCACACGCAGGATGTTTCCAAGTAAGTTGGGAAAGAGACATTGAAGTTTCGATTAAATGAAAAATCTTAAGGTGGGCCACGTAGGTACTTATTTACCACTCGATGACATAAAAAACCAAACACAACGAGTGTTTAGTTTTGTTTCGTAGTCGTTAAAAGGGATGTTTTTATATATATATATATTTTTTTTTTGTTAAATTCACAGGCGCAACGTCATAATACTCTGTTGTTCTGTCATTGTTTTTCATAATTATCCTCGCTATAGTAAACTGATTATTCTATCACTGATGAGAAATAACTTCCACTGTGTTTTTATCGCATAAAAAACATAAAAAATAATAGGTGGTGAAACATATAAAAAAAAAATTGATAGAAATAAAATAAAATCGTCCGCAAAAATGGTTGTGACATAAAATATGTAATTGAAAAATAAAAATGGTGTAAATTGTGAACTGCTGACACTATATCATATAGGAACAGCTGATTTAATATACGAATAAAATAATATGGAAATAGTACTTCGAGTATAATTACTTTAAATAGTAGAAGTAGAACTAAACAGATTTTGCCAGAACTAGAAGGAGGAAGTGAAACCCAGCAGAAGATGGTATGAGTCAAGGGTGGTTTTTGCCCAGAAGTGGTATAGTATAAACTAACAAAAAAAAAATTGTCTGTTCTATCAATGATGACAATGTAAAAATAGCAATTTTTATCTTTGCATTTGAAATGCTTTTATTTATTTATTTATTTATTTATATCAATCAACATTGGATCATAAAATTACATTAACAACAATAGTTATAAGTATGATTAAATACACTTGAACAAAATACATTTGAAATAAATTTGAACTAAAAGTCAAGCATAAGTACAAGTGTATACGTCACAAAAAATATATATATAGTAATAATAATAATAGAATTTAATAAATAATTGAAATTAAAATAATATTTGAAAATTATTGAGTACGTGAACCATGCAACAGTGATTCAGGTACTGACAGTCGACACGTTCGGCAAAGGCTTTCAGGATACTATTGCGGCTGGCCCGCACCCTACGCACCAGGGATGTGCATCGCTTGCGTATGATTGTGTGGAAACTATCCACACGCGCCTCCGCAAACATCCCCGATGCGCTACTGTAGCGAGGCAGCCCCAAGAGCACCCTGAACGCGTTGTTGTATTATATATTTTCATTTATAGATCCCTCGAGGAATTCGATGAAGAATTATCTACCTGGAGGAGCAGTTGGGGGCAGAGGATGATATTCCGAGACTATTTCCGATATGATGAGGTATTCTCCTTGCACTAGTAAATCAATTACTTGCTTATAAGCATAGTGACCGGCTTATAAAGACCGACAATGACCTCGAGAATTAAGAACAGTATTAGGGAAATGTAGGGCATACTGTGCGTAACAAAAACAAGACAGAAAATGTGAACTGTTTTGAAATATAAAACAATTTTTTAAATTTAAAAACATCATAAGCTGATTATCATCACATTAAAATTCTTTATATAGAACTGAATAAGTACCAAACACCAATTTAACGATACTACATTCCATTACAAATTATAATATATAATATTTATTTATTGTGCACGACTACCATAGTGTTGTAGTTTTTAGCCCAAAGGTTGACTGATAGTGAATGCCTTGTGACACTAAGTCCGTTTATGTACCTCTGCAGTACATAAAGTTTAAATAAATAAATAACTACTCGTACAGTAAGTATGTATAATATAATCTATCCACGTACCAATGTATCAATAGGGAGGACAAGTAAATGCACTTAAACGCCGATTTATTATTTCTAGTAGTCATCTGATCACGCTGAAAATATACCCAAAAGCATATTGCTTCACTGCTTCCTATTAGGTGGGATCGCAGTCAAATACTAGTTTAGATCAATTGAAAAAAGAGAGTAGCATTTGAAGGAGAACGAGTCAACCTTTTGGTAACGCAAAGTGTCGACGAACGATACTTAGATCTGATAAGTTCCTAATCATTTGTTTCAATCAGTTTTAGTTTCATTAATGATTAATTTAAGAAATGGTAGCCTAGCCACCGCTAGTATGAACAACACACAAGTAAACACAAATAATTATTTAAATGAGAGCTGTGAAATATTAGCTGTATCCCCAAATGATGCATCTCTGTAATCAGGCGTAATCCAATGTTTGTGTGATTTAACACAAAATGGAATACATTCTAGTTTCCAACCATTATTCAGGTGCTAGTTTAAGCTTTAAGGGATTTATTGTACCTATTGATTTTTCTTAGTTAAACATTAGCTTTGATCAGCATCATATTTTTACTTTACACTTAAGACATCAATAATCCTAAACTACCAGTGACGTAATTATTTTAACGGCGTGTCGGCTTTTTTCTTTTGTCAATATCTTTAGTTTTATGCCTGCTTAATTGATACACATACAGGTTAAAATTACGTTTTATTTAAAAAAATAAACAGATCGATGGATACATGGAGAGAGTAGCTGCAGAGAATCCCAACTTAGTGACTGTGGTCAACGCTGGAAAGAGTTTTGAGGGTCGAGATATCAAGTACCTAAAGGTTTGTATTATTCAAATCTCTTGACCTATAGAGTGTAGTTTAAATTCTATTAGTTAACTGCTAAAATAAAGCCACTTAAAATTACTCAGATCGTGATAAACCCTTTTCATTGAAGTTAATAAATAAATGACTTCTCGTGTTAATCGCTTTGAGCTGAGCTTTGATCACTACTTCAATTGCTTTCGATTTTTGTTTAATGAATTCTTTTGGCTCGCATATAGAATCGAATTATATGATGTTTCATTTTTTTTTTGCCTTAAGATTCGATTTAGATCAGTTCCATCTTTTAAATTGTTTTACGGAATTAGATAAATGTGTTCAATATAAGTTCGATCGTTTATTTTTTATTAACAATTATCTTTTCTTACTAGATATCAACGACCAACTTCAAAGACCCGAGCAAGCCGATCTACTTCATGAACGCGATGATCCACGCGCGCGAGTGGGTGACCACCCCTGTCACGCTGTACTCCGCGTACCGGCTGGTGGAGAATGTGCGCACCGAGGACATGGATCTAGTCAACGATGTGGACTGGATTATTATGCCGCTCGCCAACCCCGATGGTTACGAGTTCTCACATACTGGTGTGAGTCAACAATGGCGTCATTTGTAAAGTCTTTTATGTTTGTGTTTTCTAATAAAAATTTTCGGTTATTTTCCACTCGAGGGTGGGCGCAGGGATCAGACTCTTATTGTCAAAAAAACAGACGACCTTCTGTTTATATTACGACGGGACACTAGACTGCGTTTCGTCATTACGACTGTGTCTTTGTTTAGTGGGAAATCATCAAATAACCTCTCCGCGCCCATTGGCGAAGCGGGAGATAGTGTCAGACTTTTACTGACTAAAAACCCACTCCTATTTCTTCGCTGCTTTTCAAATAATTTCATAAACCTGGGCTATGGATATGTCTGACTCGATTTTCAATCCAACTGAATACAGTTGAAAGAAACCAGTATTTTACATTACCATAATGATTTTAGCTGAAAGACCTCCAACGTTGAACATAGGCCCAAATGTCACCACAAGGACCGGTCTCGTACGCCTTGCATCCATCAGATCCCTGCGACTCTCACCAGGTCATCGGTCTCCTTGCTGGAGATGCTTTGAAATAATAATAATAATCAAGCTATCTTTTATTGTTTTAGGATCGTCTTTGGCGTAAAACAAGATCGTTCTATCCAGAAGTCCATCAAACCTGTTACGGAGTTGACGGCAACAGAAACTTCGACGTCCAATTCAATACCACCGGAGTCTCTCAAAATCCTTGCGCTTTAACCTATCTTGGCCCCAGAGCCTTCTCGGAGCCAGAGACTAGGTACATCAGGGATATACTCGAGAACCCAGAGTATGCAGACAGGATTCAATTATATATGGACATTCACAGTCATGGGAACTACGTGCTGTATGCTTATGGGAATCGTAGTCTACCAATAAATGCTGCTGAATTGCACCATGTTGCAGCAACTATGGGAGCTACCATGGATGCTATGAAACTACCTCAGGCTGGTTTCTACCGAGTAGGAAATAGTGCAACAGTTCTGTACGGTACCTCGGGTAGTGCTCAGGATTATGGGCAGGTAAGCTTTCTTAGTCAGAATAAATATTTTATGTATATATTTGTCTCCTCTAACAAGCGTTTATTAACATCAAGTACAAAACGAGCCGAGAAGGTAATTATGTAAATTATTAATGACAATGATGTACTCGACGAGTAAAATGCCGAGTTTATCGGTTTTCTATCGCTTACATTCCGGAGAGTCTGGGTCAAAATTGCACAATTTGTCAATTTCATTTCACTATGCCCGTGATCCGATATATACATGGCATCGTGCCATGATTTTTTGGGACGCATTCAAGTTGCTGTCCGGTCACTTCCGCAGTAACTGCGCCCACTCAAAGGGCCATAGACCGCACGATGCCCAGACAGAGCCTCCGACAAGAGGCATCTGTATATCTTAGATTGGGTTGGAGTTGCTTGAGGGCAGCCCCGGCCCACTCCAGTTACGAAGTCAGACATCGAAAATGGAAAACTGGTTGAACTATGAGGACAACTTAGTTTTCATTTAGTCAAGAGTCAATCTTGTTAACATACTTCTAGGTAAATGTGCTAACGCCGACCACATCGTTGCTTACTATCAGCTAAGATAGTGGTCAAACGATAGCCTATTAAAAAAAAAAAACTTTTTATTTTCCTTTGAAAATAACATTCAGATTTTCATTTAAATTTTATCTCTAAGTTCATATTTATATTCAGTACCTAATAAAAATCTTTTACAGGTTTGCGTTACTTTTTTTTAATCCTAATAATCATTTGTAAAATAAGTCCAAACAAACACGATTCTTACGACTTTACGATATATGTATACTCCCTCATTAATCTGTTGCAATCGAGCTAACGCGCAACTAATCTTATCTCTCAGAATTTATTTTAATTTTGATAATGATGTTATGATGGGCACCAATTATTGCTTATTCATTGTAGCCTTACATTCTGAGAACGTATTCAACGTGGCTTGTGATGGTAGTGCTGTGATGGATATGAATAAAAAATATGGAAACGTTATGATTGTCGAAGATCTGAAAAATGTAATAACATAGATATTTTATGATGAATGTATAAATTTGTATACCCTTTTGCTTTACCGTAGTTACACCCAGTTTGGCAGTTATATTCTCCTGTTTTAATACTTAGACTTTTCAAGTATCGCCACATCGAGCGGACCTATGCTTGTCACATCCAACATATCAACTGGCCTGTTGATCTAGTAGTTGGTGACCCTGACTGCTATGCCGGAGGTCGTGGGTTCGATTCCCACCCAGGCCAATTAATGTGAGTGTGTTGAGTATGGTTATTTGCTCTGTATCTGGGAGTAATTTATCTATAATGTGTATGTATTTAGAAATATACAAGATTATATTATATTTATTTTTAATTGTTAGAAGCTACTGCTTGACTGTGATGCTAAGCAGTGATGCAATCGTTGATGGTGAGGCGCACTAGTTTATTATATTATTATTATATCCCATGGTCCTCGACAAGTCATTGATCCACCTTGTCTTTAAGGCCCTCCAATGTACGACGGCTCATATTGTTATTATTTCTTATAATTTGCAGAAATCTGGTGTTCCATTCTCGTACACGCTGGAGCTGCCGGGCTACGGGTATGGCTTCCTAGTGCCTCCGCAGTTCATGTTCAACATTAACGAGGAGACGTGGCAGGGCATCGCCGTCACAGCTAGACTGGCGCGCTCCTACTACAGGGAGAGGTACAACGCCGCAACTACTACTGCTCCAGCTCAATCTTAGGTCACAGATTGAATTCAGAAAATTATTGTACTTGTGCCCGTGTTTACGAAAACTGTTATGATTCTCTCGGCACTGAACTTTGTGTTGAAATTTCAATGAACTTAAATTAAAATTTTAAATGAAATTTTATTTAACATTCATTTCCGTGTTATGGTGTGTATGGGCATTGACACTTTTTTTTAATAAAGATACATAGTTTCACATCTTTTTGCCTGTTGCTTTTTTAGGGTTCCGTAGCTCAAAAAGGAAAAACAGAACCCTTATAGGATCACTTTGTTATCAGTCCATCTGTCTGTCAAGACTTTTTATCTCGGGATCGCGTGAGGTATCGAGTTGAAACTAAAACTAAAATCTCTCAGATCTGCGATCCCTTGAAGCTGAAAAAAAAAAGTAAAAATTCTGAGTTTACGAAAAAAGAAGAAGGCCGTTTTATGTGGCAAAAAAAAACGTGCATTTTGACATTCTCAGGGAAATCAAAATTCATAGGGCATACTTCCCGTTGACCTAGAATCCTGAAATTTGGTATGAAGCAAGGTCTTTATTTATTTATTATTGCAGGTACTCCCTGCACTAACAGTCGAGAGCAATACGTGCAGAGAGTCATTATTATGATACAATATAACAAAAATAAATAAATAAGAATAAAATAAACCACATTATCATTATCATTATCATCATCGTTAAAACTATCATTATATTATAGGTGCAAGTCCAAAAATTAATATTTATAAATAAAAATAATTAAAAATCAATATTACAAACTATAAAGACAGACACAACAAAAAAAAAAGTTAGAAAAAGAAATAATCATAAATAACAACTGTAATAATTTATGGTCATTGGTACATTTGTTATTTATGATAAGATATAAGTCTTTTAGTATAAGTGTAGGAAAAAATCGAAAACTGTTTTCTGGTTATCTTTTTTTGCGAATTTAAAAAACTTCGTAACTTAATTCGGGAATTATTATTATTAAGTTTCTACGGAACCCTCAGGGAGCGGGTCGGACTCGTACTTGCCCAACTGGTGCTTGACTGCGATCCCACCTGACAGATCCAATCGTTGATGGTGAGGCGCACTAGTTCACTAAGAGCCTCTCTAGCCTTGAAGACACCTGAATTATAACAGGACAGGAAGACCGCAGCTGGTAACTTTCTGAAAAGTTGATATGACACGTACATAACCAGACATTTTTTAATAATTATAATTATACAATTACTCAGTTGATTTTAGAAATGTGTAAGTACATATTGCAACATTTTTTGTACTGTGTTAAAAGCGCTTATGTATAAGTAGGTATATTCTTCATTCATACTTATAGTAACAACATCCACTACTACAATAAAGCCGCTGAACAAAAGACGTATTTATAAACACAGCGAGATCGCGGTGCTGCAGCAATGACGTCATGCCACTGCAAGCGCTGTCATTTTACGCTTACCCTCCCGTTGAGCTGCGACTCAATCTGTTGTTTTATACACAATACCTACCTACGATGTAGTTTATGGTTTTATTTTCTCATTTCATGGATTGAAAAATAGATAGACTGACGGTTTCTACAATCGGAGATGATTACCGTAAATTGATTTGCTGAATACTAAGCACTGAGCACCAGTTCACTTGCTTACTTGCATTACGCCGGAAAAAGTAGCATTCTTGTGTTGGGTATCTAATTAAAATCAATCCACTAATACATTTTATTTTATAATAACTATTGTACAGTTACACTTTGAGGAGGTTCACCATCCGCTTGACGCAGGTCTTCAACAGACACGGTAAGTTCGGGAGGTTTCTGCACCGGATTCAGGCGGAAGTAACTTCCAGGTATCACCGTTGTGCGAACCGCCCGAAGGCCACTGAGGAGCATAAGGTGGAGGTGTGCCCCACACGAACGGAGCACCGGTACCGCCATGCCCTTGTGAAGGCGATTGGTAGCGGCATCAGCCCTATGGTCCAAAGCAAGAGAGAATAGAAAACAGTTCTCATTTCAGCCTCCTTTTCCGATGCAGTAATGCTAGCGGAAAAGACACTCGTGACGGAAGGAACATCCTCACGCACATGTGGTCAAAGTCGCGAAGAATTCTTCGCGCGCCTCAAAGAGACGTCAGCAAGACGGTAGAAACCAAAGGCAAGGCTGATGCCCACAAAGGCGGTCGGTCACATTCCACCAACATATGCTGTATGTCTTCCTTTTTAGTAGGTACTTACCACACACATTGAATTCATCGACATAATTAATTAAAATGTACTGGATTTTCTTTCATTTGAAAAAAAAATGTGCTAGATTTAAATTTATGTCCTACTATTTCTTAATTAAAGTTCTAACACTTGTTTGGTTTTAATACTCTTATAAAGAAAAATGTAGTCGTCAGCCGCAGCAGTTCTTGATCGTCCACCATGTCATTTGATTCTCGGCAACACAGGTACATCAAGCAGTTACCTGCCATCTTGCGAAAATCGGCGCTTGACAAGGCATGAGCGTGCCACACCTTACGCTGGAAAAATAAGAATAACCGTAGCTAAACAAAGTATATTTTACTCAACTACCCTCAAAAATAAGATTGGGTTGGCCTTCTAAGCTTTATTTACCGAGACAATGTTGATCCTGAAATTTGGAAAGTGCAGAACGATTTCCAGTTTGTAAGTTATCTCCGCACATTATCGCCATTCCAAACCTGCCACTTGCATATTACCATTCAGCGCTTGCAGCGACCATCCGCTATAATACGAGGAACATTTTTGCATGATCTAATCTCTACGCGGTGCAGCGGTGCAGCGCTATCGAGCGCTGCAGCCGTCTCGTAAGACAAACGGTGGGGCGCGAGACTTGAATTATTCATACAAATCTGATCTCGTGGTGGGTGCGCTAATATTTGTAGGAACGCCCTCCGAACTCCGACCTGCCTGCGGGGTTACTAATAGACGCGGCGTCTAGCAGATTTGGGGTAATTGACACCATTTTGTTTTGACGGATTGATGTACACCGAATAAAGTTTTAAGTTATTGAGGCGGATGGAAGGGAAAGCGGACGTAGAAAATGTGACTTACTCGTATATTATGAGGTGTTTCTGAGTGAAATAAACTAATATTTGGCGTCTAACAAAGAACAAGGTAATAGTAGTTTATGTGACTAGGGGATAAAGCAGTGTCTTTAAGTCGCGGGCGGCATGTTGAATTCCGAACGAAACGAAGGTTGTTGAAACCTGAGTGAAGTGAGGAATTTAAGCCGCCCAAGACAAAGACAGCTTTATCCCCGTGTTGCATACTCTACTTTTTACACCATCTGTTTGATAATTAAAAGACAATTTGGTCGACTAAATCATATATTAGAGAAATATAAGTATTATATTTACAAGTTCATCAAACAAGCAAAATTCACTACTCCAAGATTCTATAGTTTCAATTTTCTATAATGCTCCCGTGTCGTCAGTACGCACGTTATATTCTATTTTTTTTTTGTTGGTGGCCAGTTTGAATCATAGTGATTACATACTCTTTGGTTTGAATTTCGAGTCAACTTGTTCGATGCGCCTACATTTTAATTCACAATGTTGACGATTCTTGATGCTCCAAATTCAAATCTCATTATTCCCTATGGATCGGCCATACTGCATTATCTCCCTAGGTATATAATGACTTGCTTTAAGTGAGGTTTGTATGACGTGTAAAACGACATTATCGAGCAGGTGGTGTAAAAAATTATTAATATGTTCTTTCGTAATTAGAAATAGGTTATTTCTTAATTAAATACCTACATGACTGTTATTCAGAGAGAGAGAAACTAAGTACTGATTGAATATAAAATGTGGTACGTTTGCGCTGTTAAAACCCTATAATTAATTGACTACTTTAACTGACTTGATTAGAACTAACATCCTGAAGCTCACAGCAGCACATTCCCACCTGTCGAATTACCTATTACATTACATTGCAGCATTGACTTGTCCGAGCGAGCGAGCAATTTGCGAGACTATTGCGTTATTACAGTTCGATGATGTTTTAACCCCTCCCTCCGAGTGATTTGGCGCGAGTCGGTGCGCGCTGCAATAACAGCCCTGGGGCTTTGGGATCTGGCGGTGGTCACTCCACCGTGGCAGCATGCGACCGTACGTGACCGCCCACGAAGAATAGTCAAATTTAGATCAAACTAAAAATTACTAATCCGCCAACAATAGGGCCCAGAACGAAACATGTCCATTTATTTGACGCAGAGTTTAGAATTTTAACTTCATATCTTTTATAAAACCTGTACTTTTCTGTAAACGTATTAAAGAAAAACCTAGTATGAGTTACAAATATGGGAACGATATGAGGCCTTTGATAATATAATCTAAATTATGTCGTCGTCATATCTTTGCGAATGTTGAAAGAGATGAATTAATTCGATACGTAGCAGGACCGACCTGTACATCATCACAATACAGCGGTCACCAACCTACCTCCAAGCAATTTGGATTACGTAATAATATTTCTCCAAGATGGCGGCCGCAGAGGCTTATGTTTATCAATAGCAAGCAACTCCATCTCGCTTGAAAGTAAACCACTCATAATTCACATACTTATTACTCTTTTTTATGGAGTACGATGTTATCAAAGAACTCTTAACGTTCTGGACGGAGTGTCTGAATTTTACTGACTGAAAGTGATCCATGTTCCTTCAGGTACTTTTTGCGTTCTGGGGCCACGGCGATTCTTTCGAAACGAAATTGTACTCATCTGATTATGAATTGAAAGCTTGCTATGAACTGACTATGGATACAACATACAGGTTTTGTCGTATAATCTACTAAGTTTCAAGTTATCAAATAAACATTTGTTAGTACGCTATTTTAATTGTTTTATGTTTTGTTTGAAATTGTATTATTTTCCTTTGTTCACGGTTGTTGCTTTTGTGAATTCATTTTGTTGAAAAGGTTCATTATTTTTACTAAAAATCAAATATAGTGTTTCAAATGTTTTTGTGTAATCGTATTTACAAAATAACTTTGTTATAAAATGAGAGCATTGTTGCCTTTCTGTGAATTTGTTTTTCTGGAGTCTTATTTATGAGCGGCTAATATTTAATTTTTTTTAGGTGGGAAAATCATTTGATGACATCCCCTGTTCTTGGTTGGAGCGGGAGATAGTGTCAGACTTTTACTGACTAAACATTTAAAGGCGACTGCGTATGCGTGTGCGTATTATAAAATGGTTTTGACAAGTAGTCAAAAATTTGCCAACTAATTTTAATATCGATCCTGCACAGTTCTGTTACTTTCAAATTAATCCGAATCTCAGTGGAAAGCTGGTAAATGGTAACATAAATACAATGTGATGTGATGTGCTGGCTTATTAAGCTATTGCATAGCTTCTATCGCGGGCCTTGAGCATGGAGACCGAATCCAGAAATTCCGTAACGAAAACAACCTAACACCCCCCACCCATTTGTTTTTTGAGCGTGGTGACCGATAAGAAAACAAATGAGTGAACAATCAATCAAAATTCAATTCAATTTGTGAAAGTGTAACTTCAATTAATACCAAAGAAAAAAAAAAACAAAGGAAAAAAAATACTGCATAAATAAAATAATTATAATTGCATAAGTTGATAAAAATGCTATGCAATAGCTTTACCGCGGCAGTCCCCGAGTGCCACACGTCTTTTTTATTTATTTATTTTATCATTTACGGACACACATTATATACAGAAGAAGATAATATTATTAAAAAAAATTGTACAAAGGTACTGCTTATTACACATAGAAATTTCTTCCAGCAGACCAGCGAAAGGGAAGATTAGAAGAGATGTAGATAGACTCTTCTTTACTTCTTTTTGCATACTAGTGCAGACAGAAGTAAAGAAGAGTTAGTGAAATCTTAAATTAAACTAATAAATACTTATATAACTATATTTAACTTAACTAAAAATAAATACATAATATATGTTAAATATACAAATATTATTATCATACAAGAAGAGAAAGATAGTGCTCTTTTACTTGAGTCTTAAGAGTGAAATAGTTTTCAAATCACAAATGCTAGGCGGAAGAGAGTTCCACAACCTTACTGCACGGACAGAGAAAGAGTAGGAATAGTAGCTGGATTCATGAAGAGGAGATCTTATTTTAATATAACTTTTAAGGGCATAACACTAGTTTACTAGAAAATATGATAACCCAAATATTTATTTTCCACACCATTCCGCTGAAGATAATCACATCATAGTGCATGCTATTTACATCTGAAGTGAGGCCATTGACAGGGTCTGGTAAGTCTTATTCGTAAGACCTTCCGTCTAACCAGTAAATTGTGTGATTGGATTGCAAACTTCCTGAGGGATCGGTCCATCTAAATGGTAATCGATGGCACCACGGCCGGTCAATTGGATACAAATACTGGTATCCATCAAGGGTCGGTACTCTCGGCAATTTTGTTCTTGCTGCACATAAATTATGTTCTTAAGTCCGATATCTTTGAAATAAGTTCAAATCATTTGTAAAACGAAAACTTTGTCAAAAGGCTTTTTACACTGTAAAGGTCTATATTCAGGACGACAAGGCTTGGGATTGACCTGCTCCAGTACCTACTACAACTGTTGATATTTTTATTTTTCTTCTTTTTGTATTTTTTTATTATTTTATTTTCAAATGTGCTTTTTCTTCTTATTTTATTTAATTTTTTACAGTTTGACATTGGAGATTATTTTTATTTTACAAATTGACGGGTATACATTTTAAGTACTTAAAGTTTTTTTTTTCTTTGACATAAATATGTACTTTGCTAAATATTTTGTAAACTATCCAATGATAACTCTCGCTCTTCGGCGGAGTGGGAGATAGTGTCAGACTCTTACTGACCAATAACCCACCCCGTTCCTTCAAGCCTTCATACCGGGGCTTCGACCCGGCTGGGCCCCTGCTGTTGCTGACAACTCCTTGAGGCGCGCGGGAACAGTGCGCGCCGTCGACGACTTGGGCTTGGTCCGGATAGTTACCGAACGGTCAGACAGCGAGCTACCCATTGCTCACTGTCCGCAAGCCCGCGCCTACGGTGGCTGGAAATCAGGATCGGAATCCCGGCAGCGGCGAGAGCGCCGTTGCCTGATGCGGTCGGCCTCCTCCTTTGCGAGCATTACTGCTTCTCAGAAGTCGGCGACTGCCTGCCACTCCTCCTCGCTCCGGACCATGGCCTCAATCAAGGCCCAGCGTCACCGTCGATCGCCCCCACGAGAGCACGGCGATGCTGCCCAAGCAGGAAACACGTCGACTGTGTGCTCCATCATGTCCTCCGGGCGTTCCGCACAGTGGCGACACCCGGTCGTGACTTCCACTTTAATCCGGAACAGGAACCTCCCGAACTTGTTATGTTCAGTGAGGACCTATGTCATGCGGAAGGTAAGGACGAGAACTTTCCAGCCACGCCTCAAAGAAGGAACTTACCGCCATTATTGTGGCGTGTCCACTCCTTTTTTGGGGTAGTCGTGTAAAAAAAGTTAAAACTCTCAACAAGGGTGACAATTCACTGAACTCTTCGTCTCGTTCAGACAATATTAGTATTCCGTCCGTTCGAGTCAAATAACTTAACCTAACATTGATGTCATGTATAGCATTTCTCTACCGTTGCGCGTCGCAGAGATTTGCTCTGTCACACGTAGCACGTCGTAGCATCTCGTAGCACCTCGTAGCCGCGTAGCACTGCTACGATGTAGCACGGAGCAATTGAAAAACTGTGTCGTTTTGTGTGGAAATCGTTTGATATTCTTGCAGTATTACTATCCCCGCACACGGCCAACAAAAAACGCCGCTTTAAGCTTTTTTTGAGGCGGCCTTTTATTGTGGCTCGTGTGCAGCGGTGCCGCCACAAAAAAAACGCTTGAAGCGGCTTCAAGCTTCTCCAGACACAAGGAGTGTCACGCTCTTCAGCTGCTTTTTGCGGCCGCTTCTAGCTTTTTTTTGTGGCCACTTTTAGCGTTTTTTAGTGGTGGCATTTTTTTGAGGGCCATGTACGTGCACAGTTACTGTATTAATGACGTAAGGTAATAACTATTACTGAGTATTTAAGTATCTATATCTGGCATCCTTTTATTTTTAGTCATTTTTATAATTTCGGAAGTCTTGTCGAATAGTTACGTGAATATATCGCAGTTCCAAAATATGACATAAACATACCATATACATAGGTTTTAAATCAAGAACTTCCTATTTTTGAAGATGGTCGTAAAAACACATTATTTTAACAATATTATAATTAACTATCTTTTGCCAGCGGCTTCGCCCGCGTACATAAAATATAGACTATGTCACTCAGGAATAAAGCAGCTTTCTATCGGTGAAGAAATTTTAGCAATCAGACCAGTACTTTCAGAGATTACTTCCTACAAATAAAAAACATAAAAACAAACTTTACCACTTTATTATATTAGTGTAGATAATAACTATATTATATTTTACAAAATTTGACAATATTTTTTTATTTAATTCTAAAACATACTAGTGTAACTCTATAGTTATGTCAGTAAGTTTACACTGGCGTTCAATTATTCGGCGGTCCAGCGTTGTATACCTTGACTTTATATGATTACACTGGTTCCGAGGTCAGACCTTATTCAAATATTATTATCAGCGTCTGTGATCAGCTGCAGCAGAGGTGCATCCGGGTCTTATTAGTGAACGTTTGCAGACTTCAACTGCAGGGATTAAAACTAAATTATGTTAGCTCGGGAGGAAATGGAAATTACAAGCCGTAAGGAAATAAGATAACGTTTTAATAACAGTTAATTAATTTATAAAGTCTTCGTAAAGCATCATAAAGAACATAAATTATACTTTTATTCAAGAAAATGACAACATAGAGACTTGCCAATGTTTCATGTCATAAAACTTTGGCAAAATTTACTTTATACTATTTAGTTTATTACTACCTAGTTGCGACCGTTCCAAGATTAACATAAATTGTAAGTTTTGTAGTTTTTATTTTTTTAAATGTTGCCCCACAATATTAATTAGTCGTGTGTCGTGAATGCGTTTACAGACATGTCAACTTACAAACATAAGACGCCCAGACCCGAAACTCTTATCTGTAGTCCATACAAATATTTGTTCTGTGCGGAAATCGGAATCGCATCACGCAGGGTAGCAGCCAATCGCTCAACCGCTGCGCCAACTGATCTGTAAATTTTTTTTTTTTTATTGAGGCCAACCTAAAAGGGTTTGTGAAGTTAGGATACTATCTTATTACAACGTTAAGTATTAATAGGTAACCAAGCTGAGGTTTGAGAACTTTACATCAATTTTTGACAAGAATTATTTTTTTTTGTTGAAACACCTACGGTCCGGACTAAGCGTTTCGCCTCGTCATTTATACCGCGTACATCAAGGGACTGGAACAGTTTGCCTGCTGCGGTCTTCCCGTCTAATTATAATTTGGGTGTCTTCAAGGCTAGAGTGAATAGGCTCTTAATAAACTAGTGCGCCTCACCATCAACGATTGCATCACTGCTTACCATCAGGCGGGATCGCAGTCAAGTACTAGTTTATAACAGATAAAAAAAAAAAAAAAAAAAATGAGATACGAATAACAAAAACTGCTTATTATTTTTCCTATAATTTTAAGAAAACAAAACACTACTTGTTCCGAACAAATATATTTTATACTTCTTCGATAACTAGTAACACAGTACTGAGCTGGTTCGTTTGAGCCGCGCCTCCTCTCCTGTAAGCCGCGTAATCCTGAGAAGAACGGAGCACTCTTTGTGGGCAAGTGCTCGGGGAGGGGAGAGCGGGCAGGTTTGGACGTGACTTATCTTGCTTTGTTAAGTGGATACTTTCAGGTGGTGACGTTTTTTACAAAAGCATGAAAACTATGTTTTTCTTTGCGTTGATTTGGAATCCTGTTCTTTACTCAGTGTTGTGACGCGCAAGTATTTGAAATTAGCAGTGTTTATGACCTGAAACCCGACGACTAGCCCATATTTCATCGATATATTTTAGAAATTCCTCATTTCGGTTTTTACTTATAATATGTTCCCTCTACATAAATGAAAACCTTCATGTTAAAAGCTTAATTTTTTTTACTATTTGTATAACTAAAATAAATTCTCTGTGTTTAATGTAGGCAAGCTTATTCGGCAGGCGTCCAGTTTATTGTCCTAAGGTTAAAGGAGCTTAATTGAATAATAAAATTACTGTTTAGTACAAATTAAAGGCACGTTCAGTTCCCGGGCGGCGACACAACAACTGAATGCACAAGTCCCCGCAGGTACCTCAACAAATGCTTGTAAAAGCCTCCAAAACGCGCCACTTTTCAGCTTCCCTCAAATATTCAGTATAAAAAGATTCTTATCTTTTATTTGGACGTCTTTTCCTTATTGTGTGCTTTTAAAAGATCGCATCACTTCCTGTTCCTGTGGATTTTGTTTTTAATTGGAATGTTTCGCTTTTTCACGAATATTCGAGAAGATCACGAGAGGCTTACAAGTTACGCGCTGAAAATTAAATGTACTCATGGATTTAACAGGAGAAATAAGGTAAAATGTATTGTGTTAATTTGACGTTATATTTTGAAAGGGCGCTCGAGCCCCGGTATGAAGGCTTGTAGGAACGGGATGGGTTTTTTAGTCAGTAAGAGTCTGACACTATCTCCCATCTCCCGCTCCGCCCAAGAGCGGGGGTTGTCATAAGATGATTTTTCCCATCGAAAAAAAAAAAAAAAACGTTATATTTTGAAAGGGAAATAAGATTAATTTTTTTTTAAAGTAATTAAAAAAAATACTTTCTACAAAAAAAAAGAATAACCGACTTCACAAAAAAATACACTAAAACGATCAAAATAACTTTAATTTCGGAAGTCGGTGTTTCTCGCATGCATCTTATGAGAAATCTTATAAGCCTACAAGCATACACGGTTAAGATAATTAAGATATTGAATAATTACGGAGTTCCGGTGCCTTTTTTCGGGCTCCATCATCATCATCAGATCAGTTCGATAGTAGGTACCTTATAGCCAAAGTGCATCTCATCATGACCATTCTAATAAGCCCAAACACGGCTAGAATACATTGATTAGTTACAGAGTTCCAGTGCCTATCTTCCGGCTCCATCATCATCATCATCAGATCACTTCGATGATACCATTTTCAAAATAACTATTCAGAACTATTCATTTTTTGTATTGTCATAGTCGCTTAACTATGTTCATTGTGATATCTGTTTGAGTATGAAGTTCCGTTGGCCATTTCTGGTCTTCTTCACCAGTTCTACTTCATGAAATGTCACTTATTGACTGTAAATGCATAAGCCCTCAATGATAATACCAACATATTTATATGATTGCCTATAATATTTGAAGAGTACTCTCGATCGAATTAAAGCGGAAGTGACGCCCGGGTGTCGCCACTGTGCGGAACGCCCGGAGGACACGGTGGAGCACACAATCGCGGTGTGCCCTGCTTGGGCGGAGCATCGCCGTGCCCTCGTGGGGGTGATCGGCGGCGGGGACCTCTCGCGCCGGGCCTTGGTCGAGGCCATGGTCCGGAGCGAGGAGGAGTGGCAGGCGGTCGCCGACTTCTGCGAAGCAGTAATGCTCGCTAAGGAGGAGGCCGACCGCATCAGGCAACGGCGCTCTCGCCGCCGCCGCCGGGATTCCGATCCCGATTTCCAGCCACCGTAGGCGCGGGCTTGCGGACAATGAGCAATGGGTAGCTCGCTGTCCGGCCGTCCGGTAACCGTCCGGACCAAGCCCAAGTCGTCGACGGCGCGCGCTGTTCCCGCGCGTCTCAAGGAGTTGTCAGCAACAGCAGGGGCCCAGCCGGGTCGAAGCCTACTGGGGCCAGGGTAATCCGAAAGGGCGCTCGAGCCCCGGTATGAAGGCTTGAAGGAACGGGATGGGTTTTTTAGTCAGTAAGAGTCTGACACTATCTCCCGCTCCGCCCAAGAGCGGGGGTTGTCATAAGATGATTTTTCCCATCGAAAAAAAAAAAAAAAAAAAAAAGAGTACTCTCGATTCCTTATAGATCCCATCATCCGAAATGGTTTTTGAAAAAATGGGACCAATCTGGAAGCATATCATGTGAGGGGGAAAAAAAATTTTGACTGCCTTTTTGAATTCGGTTAAAATGATTATTATACATTTGAAGTGATTTCCGTATCAGTAACTCGAATCTAAACAATACGGTGTTTTGTTTGAAGTCGATATTGATTTAATTACTCCACTGAAAGGTAATGCCAGCATTATAATGTCATATTCAATGAGCTGATCAATTCCTATACGTGATCGAATTAGTTGATCGCGTCGCGAGGACCACGTATTATTTAGATCGAGAGAGTAACTAATATGCCTGTCACGTCATGTACTTCGAGAAAAAGCGAGTATGAATAAGAGTGGTGCGTGATTTAATTTTTTATAAAAATCGGAACCAACATTGTGCACAGAGTCGTAAGGGCACAAATAAATAAATGAAACAATCGATTATTCAAAATTCTAACACTTGGAAGTTATACTTATCAAAATGACACGAGTATCCTTGTTCCTTGAAAACGAACCACCTCGGAAGTACAAGATCAATTTACTCAAATTTCATCCACGTCAAATAAAACTCATTATCTTAAATGAAATAAAATTACGGTTCCATGCGAGGAATTCTTTTTTTGATCACTGAACTTCGTTCCCATACCCTTATTACATAATATGTTGTTTCTGTATCATTACAACGAATATACCAAAGATTTATTCATTTAAGCCGATTGTTTTTACTACTTACCATGTTATTTTTACCCTTACTGTTACCTTAATTTAAATATTGGGAACATCACCCGGACTAGTACTAAATTAATACGAGAAAAGTTACTTTTACACATTTTTAAAATTCATTGCGTCTTCTCTTTGGGATGTTGGATGTTGTAAGGAAAAGAACCCGCAATGGATGTCAAAATTGTTTAGTGTCGGATTGTTTGAATTCATGTTTGTTTCCCAACATCAAAAGTACATTGTTTCGATATTTCGTGTAAATGGAAAAGTTTCACAAAGAGGTCAGTATTGTTCAACAAGTTTCCACCAAAAGGATGCTCAACCTTGGGCTGTTTTTAACACAACTTATAATTGACTCTAGGGTATCAAAATTTGATATTTTGTGATGGCAACTTATCTTTGGAGCGAACTTTATGCTTTGTCTGTATTTTACAGTTCAAAATCTGTTATGAAACAAAATGTAATCTGCTGACGTAAACATATAAACTAAACACGTGGATAAGTATTCTACGTTTAACAGAAAGGTCGGATTGTGTCTACGTAGACATAGAGTGACGGTAAGTACTTACCTGCTGACCCGGTTACTGCCGGAGTACATGCGAGAGGTGAGCTTTATCTACATACACAAGTATGTTACAATAAGTTTCTATTGTTTGCAAATCGGCTTTTGTTTTGTGCAAATGTGTTTCGTATTGTTTAAAGCCTATCAGTTTTGTGAGCTAATCTTAAATGACTTTGTATGTACATTCTGTTCTCGCAGTGAAATAAGTTTCAAACGTGAACTTTGCTCTTAAAGATAAAATACAAACTCAAAATGTCGGTGAAAGTCATTATAATTCATTATTTTGTTTATTCTTGTACTTTATGGAAAGTGATTTTCCTAATAAAGCCTTCACAAATGCAACGCAAAGACGAAACTCGCTTATTGTTAAGTAGCATCCGTAGATTGTACTGTTGAAGTCGGTACTACGTTGGAACTTTCAATTGAGATCGCTTCAATTTGAAGTTCCAACCTTGCAGAGTTAAAACGAAATCGCAGTAGCGTTCTTAGTTAAATAAATTGAGTTTTAGCTGCAAAAATCTTGGAGGAAACCTTATTTACTTGAATTCTTTGAAATAGAACTTGGGATCAAAGTATTCCTGAGTTGAAAATAGAGTTTCGTGACATCTCTATAATTTTATCGCATTAGCTTTTCTCTCAAGTAACTAAGCCTTTCTAAGACCGAGGTAAGTAAGTTGCTAGCGTTTATATTCTAGAGCGCAGGTCGAAGTAAACCTATGCTGTTAATAGACAGAGCGGTTCTATTTATAGTCCAGACTTAGAGCTTAGTGCGCCGTGATTACGGACTATTAATAGGGCACGTGGCCAGTGAACGTCATTAAGATAGAGGTCTGTCGTGAATAAAGTTGGGGCCACGTGTTGGGCTCAGGTAAAGATAGCCGATAGGGATAGAAAGACCTTCTGGTAGTGACGTTTACTCAATAGGTGAGATGATAGGATATCTCTCTAACGCCCTTTGAATAGAAAAATCGAAAATATTATTTGTTCTAAGCAACTTCGACTGTGACTTATTTCGAGATCCGACAGTTGACATAATGTATGTTATTATGGTTGTTCTTTTGCAGGTCAAATTGAATTTGTTTATTGTAAATACAATTGTAGCTGGTGAGACTGGAAGCCGAACACAACATAATTAGAAAAGGCTCAACATTGTTTTTTTTTTTAATATTATGGATAAACGCACGCGTTTGACGTTTCACTTCTATCTCACCTGATGGTAAGCGATGACATGGTTAACGATAGAATAAGATTACCTGTGAATAGGCTCTTAATAAACTAGTGCGCCTCACCATCAAAGATTGCATCGCTACTTACCATCAAGTGGGAACGCAGTCAAGCACTAGTTTATCTCAATTAAAAAAAAAAAAACCTGGAAGTAACCTACTCATTCTTGACTTAAAGATTAGGTTATAGCCATCGTGAAACAGTTTCTTATGTTTAAAAAAAAGATGGTTAATTTCCTAGCTTGGGAATTAAAGGTTAGTGTGTCCAGAATCAAATTTCGTCTACATTTTAGTATTTCTTAGAAATAAAGACAAATAGCCTGAACTAGGCGGCAATCGATAAATAACAGCGCCCTGATATAAATCAACAAATTGTATCAGTAATTGGCGCGCATAGCTGGCGCGACTAAGACCGGTGTTAATTGCGCGCCAGACAGATGGCGTTGATTGACGAGGGTACGGGGTCTAGCAGACCCCACGGCGCACGATCCCACGGTGGGGTCTCGAAGATACTAGGTCATTGATGATTTGGTAAAGATTTTTAATAGAATTAAGTTTCTTATCTATAAAGTTGAAACATAAAATTTAAGTGATCCTATAATAACTTGCTAACAATAAGTATAACTAGCTTTGAATACCGGCTAAAATGGGGTGAATAAAGACTTAGGGGTGATTATAGACCAAACTTTAATGGGTATTTTCTCGATATCTGAATATTTTTTGCAGCATTAATGAATTGTTATTCTAAAAAAATAATGCTTTGTTAGAGGCTATTATGGTATCAAAGTAAAAAACCAAACCAAAGTTTGGTCTCTATTCACCCCGTTTTACGGTATTTAATATTACTGATATACATAGTTATTAGACAGACATAGTCGTATAAAATTTAAGCAGCAAAGCTTGTAGTTTTCTCATAAAATATGTAAACTAATAAAAATACTCGCTAGTACTAGACTAGTAGATCTTCCTTAAGTAAACATTAAAAATGAACAATACAGCACTTAACGGAATGCTTAAAATGAGGTCGATCTGAATAACCCTATCTTACTTAAAACAGTTTATAAATCGGTGTTAAAAGCTTTAGCCGAGGTTATAAAATTCTCTCTTCATAAATATTAGCATTTAGACCTTTTGTGCTCAAGCGCTGAATGCTAATGTTCCCGCAATCCGATAATAACAGGGTGTTAACTTCAAGATAACGAAAAGAGCGATGAATATGGAATGTTCGGAGAATATTAATATTTAATATCAGCCTTCAATTGCCTTACTACATGGCTTCTTTTGTTAAAATTTACACAAACATATTTTGGATGGAGAAATATTGAAGGTATATTAGTTTTCACTTCCAGTATTGAACTACTGCATGAGAAGCGCAAAATCCAGCGCAACAACTTGTAACAAAACAATGTCCCCGCTGAACACACTGCACGCTTCCAGTTGTTCCCACAGTTGCACACAGTTGGAAAAATATAAAGTTCAGCACAACAAAGAAGGCAACTCAACTCGACCACTGGATAAAGAATACAGAACTCGGCATCCGAAACTTGTCGGAATAGGACCGACGTCAAGCAGGGTCGGTTGTAAAGGCATCAGCAGACATGTTACTGTTAGCGTTGGGTTTGCGGCGATTTTGAATGGAACGACAAACATGCTTGTATCGCGACGTGGCCACTCAGCGTTTAGTTACTATAGCGAAATCGCGCATTTCAGTGATTGATTTGATGCTGTATTGCAACTAGGCACTTACTAGCCGTCGTCACTTTAGACTTAGCCACGCACGCTCTGGGACTCGTTGCCGTTTTGTTAGTTAGTACAGTCGATTCTGGCTTTTAGGGTTTACTGAGGTTAGGGATAGAAAAGCGGAATAATCCCTGTCCAGTCCCTGTATCCAAAAAGCAACCAGCGCTAATCACCACTGCTATGATAAGGTACGCGTGGTGTGGTGCTTACTCGCTGTGTCAAGTTTCCAAAAGCTACTAAATTGCTAATCGCTGATAGTAAAAGCAGCTTGTCTGCTAACACCCTAAAAGTTTTGTTTTGTGTTGGCGCCGCATTATACAAGCGTGGACAGAGGTTCTAAATTAAATAAGTTTGTTCATAAATATTTATCAGAAGAGGGCGCATTTATGCAGAGGTAAGCAACTAATAAAATAGTTTTTGTCACCAAAGGGACGCTTAGGAAACTGTAATTTAGTACAAAAGGGAAGATAAACAGAGCAACACTGCGGGTTGGGAGCAAACAGACCGCACGGTATTAATGCGGGAAAAATACCGGAAAACTAGTCTCGGAGCGCGGGAGTGATTAGACAGATTAGTTAGCTGTCCATTTATTTTCTAGCGATGGTTTAAAGTGAATTTAAGCGTTTATTCAGACGGTCACTTGGTGTTTTATTACTCAGTGTTAGTTGCAATACTTATTTTTCAGATGAAAAATCCTCCAATGATATGTCTCGCTCAAGGACGGAGCGGGTTAGCTTGTCAGATTTTTACTGACTAAAACTACACTCGTATTTTTCCACGGGTTTTCCTATCAAAAGTCAAACACCTCTCCTCCTCCCATCTTGCTTGGTCCCAACAGTTTAGCTGACATCTCTTTGAGACGTGCGTAGAACACTATGTACCGTTGACGTCTTAGGTTTAGCCCAGACGGTTACCGAACGGCCAGACAGCAGACTACCCATTGCTTGTCGTCCATGAGCTCACGCCTACGGTGGCTGGAAATCGGGGTCGGGTTCCCGGTGGCTGGTGTGTGACTTTTTCCAAGATATTATTATGTTTTTGATAAGTATCCTTACTAATATTATAAAAGCGAAAGTGAGTTTGTTTGTTTTTTTTTTTTAGTTAAGTCTTCACGCCTAAATGGCAAAACCGATTTTGATGAATTTTGGTACAGAAATAGTTGGGACCCTGGAGACGGATATAGGCTAATTTATTTATAAAAAAAGTGAGAAAAGGGGGAGAAAGAGGGAAGGTCTTTTATGTACGCGGGCGAAGCCGCGGGCAAAAGCTAGTATAATATAAATTTTCGTATCAATCTTGCGTAAACGATAAACACATAACTAGAAATGTACAACGGAGATGAATCTCGCGGACGAAGTATAAGGAATTTATTTGTCGGTGCGCAGCGGAGGGAGAGTCGCCGTAATCCGAAACAATCTCATTGTAATATCCGGCCGATGTGGGCCCGGTGAAATACTTACAGATGCAATATAAACTCCGGCCCACCAACATTTACTGCTATACGTACCTGTTCCGGTAATGGGAACGTTAAAGTGATGTCTTGTTAACTCACCAACTCTACAACAGGAAAAATACTTCTGTTAACATGTACCTCATTGATTTTGGTTCCATAGTTCGCCATCATCACTGTTAGGCCTCTTGTGCTCACATAATAAAAGCAACAAAAAATATGTAACCAAAATTATATGTAACTTACGAGGGCGGTTCAATAAGTACCCGTGTTAGAAATGAACGCCTCGGTCTTGGTGATGACTTCCTCGTTTGAGCATTTTTTTTCTTTTGAGCCATTTCTTCATGTTAGGAAACAAGAAAAAGTCACAGGGGAAAAGCCAGATCAGGTGAATACAGGGGGTGCGGCAGCGATTCATAACGAAATTCAAGCAGTTTCACGGCAACAACTCCAGATGAATGTGCTGGTGCGTTACTGTGATGAAACAACACTTTTTTTTTTCGCCAAATGCGGCCGTGTCTCCTTTAGTTTTTTATCGAAGCAGTCCAATATCTCACTGTGGTATTGTCCAGTGATCGTTCCTCCTTTTTCTAAGAAATCCATGAAGATGACGCCCTTTGCATCCCGTAAAATCGTTACCATGACCTTTTCGGCCAATTGGACCATTTTCGACTCCTTTGGAGCAGATTCAACGAGAGAAATCTTTTGTTTGCTTTATAGTTTCTGGTGTGTAATAATTTCAGGTTTCATCAACGGTGACAACTTGACGCAAAAAAGTCCTTCGCATCTCGCTTAAATTGCTCCAAACACTGCTTCAAACTTAACAGCCGCATCCGCTATGAGCTATGAGCAATCGCGACACCCATTGGGCCAATATATAATTTTTTTCATTGCCAATTTTTCATGTAAAATATTAATTGCTGCTCCGGTCAACACACCTATGGCCTTTGCTACTTTGCACACTTTCGTTCGTCAGCGAGAATTATGTCGTGGACTTTTTCAATGATTTACTGGGTAACCGCGTCTGCCGGGCGTCCCATTCGCTCTTCATCAAATAGGGATATTCACCCACGTTTAAATTCGTTGAACCTAAATCAAACTGTGGTTATAGATGGCGATGAGTCCCCATAAACAGCATCCACCTCTGCTTTTATTTTCTCGCATTTTTTTCCCATCAAAAAACAAAAAGCGAATTACCGAATGATGCTGCTCTTTTTCCATATTAGTTAAATGCTACTCGAATGGCTGCCAAATCCATACTAGTCTATCAATTAGTCTGAAATTTGTTTTGGCGTCATTTGATAGATGGCCGCATACGATGATAACACCAACATTCTTCAGGAACGTCCTCTGTCTTCAAACACGGGTACTTATTGAACCCTAGGCGGTTCAATAAGTACAATATGACTTAAAAGAGTGTCCATGGAGTTTCTTGCACGTTCTTCTCCATATAGATCTACGCTTTGGAACGTGCAATTTAGCTACACTTTTCTTGGACTGACCGGCATTTGGCTATTCTAAAGTGCATGCAAATGGTCTATTTGAAATAAATGTTTTTGATTTGATTTGATTTGCCTCCCCCAACAACCAGTCCTGTGCGTCTCGCATCCATCAGATTCCCGCGACCCTCACCAGGTCGTCAGTCCACCTTGTGGTAGGCCTTTCGATGCTACATCTTCCAGTACGTAGTCACCAGTCCAGAATCTTCATCCCCATCGACCATCTGTTCTGCGAGCAATGTGCCCTGTCCACTGCCACTTAAGTTGGGCGATTATTTGGGCTATGTCGGTAACTTTGATTCTCCTGTGGTGTTTACCTTTATTTCTGATGTGATAACGCGAGGAAACTTCGAGCAAGTAAGTTGCCTTAAATAGAACAATTTAAAATAATATATCTATATATATATATATATATAAATAATATTACTGGCTAGACACAGGGGCAAAATTCAATTGTAAAAAAAAAAAAACAAATTCCATCGTAATCGTAAATAAGCTACAATATCTTCTCCGACTAGCTGCTGTCAGTGGCTTTGCTCTCGTCAAACAATAAAATTATCTTAAGGGAACATAATCAAGGGATAAAAATATCGTAGTATCCTATATACTATTCTAGGACTTAGTCACATGGGTCACCAGCTAGGTATCTAAATCCATTTAGGCATTAGTTTTTTTTAAGCATTTTAAGCGTGAAGAAGTAACAAGTAAACACACACACACACTCACAAACTTGTGTACTGATCAATACAACAGATTAGAATATGTAACATAATCTTTCTTTTGATGGATCAAATACACACGTAACGTAAGTAATATAAGTATTCACAAAGTAATGAGATTTATATAGTAACAAAAAGAGCGAAACTTTCCTACTTTTTGTTGAAAATCGTATTAAAACTCATGTTAGTGACAGCGCCTATTCAACAAACATGTTTCCAATGGGCAATGTTTTAAATTTATTGGAATTTAAAACATTGCCCATTGGAAACATGTTTGTTATAAGACACACTAGGTATATAAAATCCCCATTTAAAAACAAGGACATTAGAACTTTTTCTTGTTTGGCTAATTTGTTACTTTTTCATTTTAATTTCTATTTTCATTTTAACTCAAAATTGTCTAGTTCGTAGCAGTTCACGATGCATATATTTGTGATAGTATGTCGCTACTAGGTAAAAACCGAGGGAAGCTTTAACCTAATACTGGCATACTTTCAAAACTGTCTGAAATGCAATCTCTGGTCATGTAAAAAGACCTTTTTATTTACAAGCTTCACAACTTTTCACGCACGTTTTATAACCTATTGCATTTCAGCAAAAAAAAAAATTACCACGGTCAGCAATTCAGCATGCTTGACAGACGAACGGTGATCGCAGTTTATTGTTATGGCTGAGTTGGCGGACTGGACTCCCTTTACGACATTCCAGGGAGAGGGAGCCATTTTATTGCCGAGAAACACGCCATATTTGTTTTATAGCAGAAAATGATAGGCAATTTATTATGATACACATAAAAAATAATTGTTAACAAACTGAGTTAAAATGTTTGTAAAAAAATATTGTAATTAAAAATATCACAACGAAAACGCTATTGAATAAAAATATAATCCTGTTCGGTAAGTGGCAGCTACCCACAGCATCATACAAAAAGTAATTGAATGGTTTTAAATAGCTTGCTGCACCGGAAATATTTCGTAAAAGTCATGATGCAGCGTAACAAACTTTAGTCGAATATATTTTGTGTTGTGTCAACAAATAAAATGGGTAGAGTCAACGAGTGAACCAGATCAAATCGAGGGAAGGTAATTGATTTCGACCCCTCTTATACCCTTCACTCCTTTCATGTCACGTTTTCTAGGTTTCTTTTTTTCAAGAGATTATTTAGGATAGCGTCTATCACACCTGACTCCATTTTTTCAGGTGCCTGAAATGTAAATGTCCCTGTTCCGTGAGCTTTTTGCTTCTTATAAATGGCTCACCTAAAAGCCGACTACTATGTTTTTTGTTTGTTTTTACTTTTGTGGGAGTACGATTTTCAGTGCATTGTTTTTTGTTCTCTCTATAATATATGAGTGAATGGTTGTGTATAAACAAAAAAAAGTTCTTTTTGATTATTTAAATGTTCAAGCAGCTGTTCAAAATAAAAAGATATACGACGATGTACCATAGATAGGAACATAGGCACACCTCACCCATATGAACGAAATCTTTGGAACACTACAATATGCATACAGCTGTTTTTTGAGAGGGGAAAACATTTAATCATTTCTCCCGCTCTGAGCGGAGCGGATGTCAGGCTTTTACTGACCAAAACTTGTCCGTGTTCATTCAGTTACCCTTTCTATTCCAAGTTCACGGTTTATTCAGAAAATCTAGCAGCCCTAGCAGGCATTGGACTAGAGGCGCCTATAGTTAATTTGTGAATGATGATAAAAACAAAATGCTCGTTTGGAGTTAAATGCTTATGAAATCGTATTATGACACAACTCAATTGGTAAATAGGTCAAAGTAATACCCGAGAGAAAAAGAAAATTAACGCCACACTCTAGCTCAAGTCACACATACGATCGATCACTAAAGGTTTTTCTCGTGTGTTCAATTTAAAGCCGTACGTTTCGCACGTCTCGTACGCGTCGGCGCCTGATTGTGCGCGCCGGATGCGAGCCGGATGCGGACCGGAACGCACGTGACGGCGCCAGAGAAGCGTGATAATGAGAGTGATTGCCTGCCCGATGATACTGTATTGATTTCTTTAACTAATGGCTTCGTGAAGGTAACTTTGTTATTTGTCTCCAGCGAGTATAATTGAGGTGGACAAATGGAATAATAAAATTAGTAGCTCGAAAGGAAGTATGTTCTACGATCATCGTTCAGGGCTGTAGAGAAAATAAATAAAGAAAGAAAACGTTAACGTTACCAACTTAAACGTTAGAAAGAAAATCATAACTTCTGCGAGGTCAAAAAGGCGCCTCAATATAAAGTAAGGGTTGGCGTAAATGTCTGCTACCATTCTTCTCTGAAAGAGACAAGAGTATGGAGAGAAATAAAAATCTAATTTTTAGGTCGTTTGCCTCACTCCTCCGCATACTCCAATTAATAAATGTTCTCCATTATTTTCTTATTAGGTCACCCCATTTGTTTGACCTCTCTAAAAACGATAATTCTAAATAAAGGTACACTTTAAATATCATCAGCAATGAAAGACGTAGCGAACTAACTAAAAATCTCCGCAAAACTCCATCCTAAACTAAAAACAAAACTTTCCCATTTTTAAACAAGAAAATCTCATTTTAATATCATTGGAAAGGAAACGCGAGGTAAATAAGGTAAAGTTGGGATAGCAATATAAACATCGGCGCAAATCCGGGCCACGACAAACTTTACGGATTATGAAGAAAATCCGCACGGAAAAGAATAGGAATGAAAATGTCTGACGCTTGTCATTCTGAGGACGCAAGTCAAGCACGATGATGGGAGGGATAAGAATGGTGGCCGTGTAATCGGATTTCTTACTTAGCTTAGGCATTATGGTGAGTTTTTGAGTGGGTTTTGGCAAAGAATTACGGATGCGGCTGTGGAAGTTGTGGTTCTACGGTACTCTTTGAGACTAAGAGTACAGAAAGGAGTTTTGCATAGCAGACCAGTTCTCAAGGTATTTATTTGTCACATATTACTATATTATTTCATCCTCTGATGCTCAAAACAATCAAATGTAAGTGTGTACTAGAAACTTTGATTTAAACAGCCCCTAAAAAACTATACCCTTGTTTTCACAATTCTTATACCTAAGTGCGGAGGATAGACTAAAGCAAATTCGTGCCATCCAAACTATTGAGAGTAATAAAATTATACAGGTAACTACGTGCCATTTACAAAGAGAACCTGCACAAATTCCCTTTAATCGACACCCCATTGTCCCCCTTATAAAAGTACCTTAGTTTTAAACCCAAATCTCCCCCGTTCCCCCATTCGCCCACTATAACCGTATCGAAACCGCTGACGGTGCCCGCTCGGCGCCCGCGTCAGTGCGACGTAAAGCTGCGTTCACATTCCTGATATGACATTAAATGATGCTTCGTAATAATGTCATCAGCTTAGCGCAAAAACTCGCGCAAACAAATGAGATGCGACAACGTGTCTACGATAAGATACTCACTTAATATTTCTACACCGGCAAAGATGATTCCGTCTAATATTAAGATCTTCACGTTTATTTCTGAGTAGTACAGAAATAATCGATTTTATTTTATTCTATTCTAACTATGCTACTACGCGGTATCGTTGCAGTCGTGTTAAAATCGCCCATCGTTATACTATTTCTATTATCATAGAAATTTATCAAATTGTCATCTGAGTATTATAGTTGTTTTATGTCATGCCACACCTGTTTGTAAGAGCCCATATTGGACTGGGATTGTAATATTGTGATATTGAAACAAATCACATGAAAAGGGAGTATCGAAAAACGCTGTCTTATTTATAATATAATCATAACAATATTGTCTGTTATCATTTCACGAGCATTTCAGAATAAATCCCTTTTAATTATGCAATGTTGTCACGGCCAGAGGCAGCGTCTGGTTTGTTGAGATGACATGACACTTTTGACGCAATTGTTCCAGTAGCCCCGTATTATTGTCAGTTCCACGAACGATCATGTGGACGCTGCCTAAGTCACTCGGAAGGTATAAGAAGTAGAAACTATAACAAGTTTAGTGTCCGTCGCCCTACATCGACAACATCTAGCTTTCCGCTCCGTCACACAGTAACGAGCGAACTGCTTACGATCTATGGACTCCTGGTACCTTACGTGTTTACACCAAACACACTAAATATAAACGGACAAAAGTAGGAGACTTTGTTAACTGCTGTGGTTAACTGTGTGGGTGTTACAAAGCTAAATCTTAAGAGGCAATAAAATGGGATGGTCAAAGGTGTTTAGGACTCGTCATTCTTCCGAGGTTTTCTGAGTTAATTTACTTTATTTCTTGAACAGATTATCAAAACATAATGAAGTACAAGATGAGGTTTAAATCAGTAGAATTTTTTCAAGAGGTGAATATAAACTATTTTAACTATGAGCCAACACAGAAGTCGCGAAAATCAGCTTAACCTTATACTTTGTCAAATAACCTAAAGAATGATATAGTAAACAGTTATTAAGTATATTTTAGAATAATTTGATAACTTAAACACACCTCTTGTGTAACAGCTATAAGTGCTAAAAACCCGTGCACATTCCCCGTTCTGTCTATAACTATAAGCTACACAGGTTGCAAATGCGTCCATTTTTCGAAGACATCGCGTTATATGGAGCGAGAGCGATGAGAGCAGAGCGAGCGGTGAGAGCAGTGTTATGTCGCTCTAAAAGCAAACGATAAGTATTTGCATCTCAGCCGGCATTTATTCTCACTCGCCTGTAAACTGGCTGCCGGGATATTTTTCTTGAATTAATTTTTGTCCGCCTCGTTGGTGAAACAATCACTTCAAGAGTCTGCTAGATAACTTATTTGGACAGTCACGGTGATGATCGTTTCTTTACCATGTTTTTTTGCGATGGTTTTTGGATGAAACTGAATATACCAGGATTTATTAAATTTAATTCGAAATTGAAGAATGAATTTTTTCAGACTAGTTATTTTATAATTGCGACGTATTACTGAACCTTTTACTCCACTTCTTTAAGCAACAACCCCTTCTCTATTCATCATTCATCATAATTTCAGCCGATACACGTCCACTGTTGGATATAGGCCTCCTCCAAGCGTCACCACATCGAACGTTCCTGTGCGTCCCGCATTCATCGGTTTCCCGCTACCTTCACCAGGTCATTGGTCCACCTTGTAGGAGGCCTTGCAATGCTGCTTCTTTCGGTACGCGGTCGCCACTCCAGAACCTTTCGGCCCCAACGGCCATCTGTTCTGCGAGCAATGTACCCTGCCCATTGCCACTTAAGTTTGGCAATTCTTTGTGCTATGTCGGCAACCTTAGTTTTCCTGCGGATATCTTCATATTTTATTCGATCACGCAAGGAAACCCCGAGCATAGCCCTTTCCATTGCTCTTTGGGTGACTTTAAGCCTTCTGATGAGGCCCATTGTGAGCGATCACGTTTCGGAGCCATATGTCATCACTGGCAACATGCACTGGTTAAAGACTTTCGTCTTGAGACACTGTGGTATGTTAGACGAGAAGCCGCGAGATACCGCGTAGCTTCCCGAACGCTGCCCAACCGAGTTGGATTCGACGGTTGACCTCTTTCTCGAAGTTAGACCTACCAAACTGGACTGTCTGTCTGAGGTAGACGTAATCGTCTACAACTTCGAGTATAGAGTCTCCGACCTTGATAGGAGTGGGTGCTACATGGTTGTTAATCATGATTTTGGTTTTATCCATGTTCATTTTAAGTCCCACTCTTAGAGAAGCTCTACTGAGATCATTGAGCATTGTGCTCCTCCATAGTCTCAGCCATGACTACTATGTCGTCGGCAAAACGAAGGCCTAGTCTATTCCAGTCCAGAACCTTGAAGACATCCTCCATTGCGGCCGTGAACAGCTTCAGAGAGATGACGTCTGTGAGGCAGGGCCTCACACCTCGCTGCAGGAGGATAGGTTTCGAGGTCTGGTCCTGGAGTCGGACTGACATGGTGGCGTTTTCGTACAAACACTTCAGCACTTCGATGTACCGATAGTCAATTTGGCGCCTTTGGAGAGATTACAGCAAAGCCCAAGTCTCGTACGAATCAAAAGCTTTCTCGTAGTCCATAAACGCTAGGCAGAGAGGCAGGTTATACTCCTCGGTCTTCTGTATGACCTGCCGTAGCGTATGTATACGTGGTCTACGGTGCTGAAACCTTTTCGGAATCTGGCTTGTTCGGGAGGCTGGAAGTCGTCAAACCTGCACGCAAGACGGTTCGTGATGACCCTGAAAAATAGCTTGTAGACATGGCTCAGAAGTGAGATGGGCCTGTAATTCTTCAACAGGGTTTTATCACCCTTCTTAAAGAAGAGTACCACTACACTTCTGCTCCATGCCTGTGGCGTTTTTCCCTCGAGTATATTCTTCAACTGCTTCATAACCATCCTAATCTCGTACAGGCTGACGTCCGGGATATCTTCAGTGTAGTGTCGAGTCAATCTAACTCTTGGGTCGTTTGCCAGATTTGTATTAAGTAATTTTTATTAAATTAATTTTAACAATCCATTTTTATAATTTGATGTTTTATTAATTATAATAGAAGGTGTGTTTTTAAGCATACTGTTTTATATTTCTTTGAAAAAGATTTCAACACTGTATGTAAATGTGTGTGTTTTTTTTTTTTATCTGTTATAAACTAGTACTCGACTGTGATCAGCCTGATGGTAAGCAAATTAAATTATTTCTGACTCAAATATGAACTTATGTACATACTTTATCTAAGTTAAAGTAAGTTAAGACTAATTGAGTTACAGTAATCACGCTTTGGTATTATTTTAATGCTGGCAAGTAATTTAAACGATGGGGAAGATTTGTCATTGGTATAATGGTATCTTCTGTGTATATGTGTGTACATAAATTGTAAAATTAATAAATAAACATCAATACAAACTTTCATCACTTATTTAGGTTAAATAGGGGATGAAGTTTATAAAATCAAACGAATTGATTTAGGAGGTAAGTTGATTGTCACTGAATCAATGAATTGCAAGTTTGATAAAAAAAACATCACGGTCACAGTTAAAATAATAATAGATAGATTATATTTATATGATAAAACCTACACCATGTTGTGTACACTCAGTTCAGTGTGAGAAAATGTTTTAATGTTCCAAAAAAATCTCAATCACATAAGCAGATTTCTCTCTAGAGAGAGTTACCGTGACCCTGGAATGCAGAGGGCAACTGAAGGAAGACGGGTGGGTTTTAGTCAGGAAAATCTGATAGTCCTTCTCACTCCACCTAGAGCGGGAGAAGTTATTTGACAACTTGCAACCCCAAAAAAACAAAGAAAATGACCCATACATTAACTTCTTAATACATCAAAGATTAACACACCTCACCTGGCCATAATATCAGCTAACATGTAGGACTAACTCGCGAACTCCCTCGGAGGCGATGAGCGGCGCGGGTAACTAGGTGGCGCGAACTTTAAATCCGCTATATTATAGTGTTACGGCTAGCCACCGAGTTGCTCAACTACGAGGGACCCCGCGGGGCTTTACCGTGCGAAAACTTTAGTTTCAGGTGTTTCATTTTTTATAAGGATTACCGACATACGTACCTACAAGCAGCTTTGATGGACTTTGTTTGAAGTGGTGACTGTACAAGATAGACTAATGCCTAAGAATATTAGGAGACAAAAATCTTCCAACATGACGCAGAGCACTCACTCTGCGGAACGCTGCACGTTGTCCAGTGTCCCAAAACTTGCCCCCAACATTTTACAACGCATTTACGTGAAGCGAGACATGTTGTTGGACAATTTGACAGCGTTGCGCATCATGTTGGGAGACATTTACTGAGTCTTAATGACGCTACAGGAGTCCGCTCAATGCGAGCAGCACTGGGCTAGGATGTGGCGACAAACGCGGGCAGCCCTTCGACAAGCAGGATACTTTTTTCGGTAGAAATGATAATGATATTCCAGCACCATCATGGTCAGCTCAGCAATCATTTTGTCTCTAACAACGCCAGCGTTATCGGATTGTTTACAAATTATTGTTTAAAGGTTAGTAGAACATATTCCCGGAATAAAAAGTACCTATTCTATGTGCTTTTCTTGGACTTTCAGACTTCAACAATTTTCCTTTTCCAGGACTTTCAGACTTCAACAATTTCCTCGCCTTTGTTGTTTAACAAAGGCGAGGAAATTGTTGATGAAACTATTAAATGTCTACATCATTGATTTAAAGAAGGCATTATATCACCATGAAATATGGTTGCGAGATAATTTACTAAGTATTATCAAATCATGCTAATAGCCAGTTTAGGAAGTGCAAAAATATCGTCATTATTCGAAATTGAATTGACTAGATTTTTTACGATAATAGGTAATCATGGCCCAGCTTTTTTTTTGCTGGCTTGACATGGAGTCAAGCCAGCAAAAAAAAAGCTGGGCCTGGCTTTTGGATAAACTAAACTCATAATGTTGCCATTAATATAAATCTTGGTCAAGTAACATAATGTGCTTTGGATTATGTACTGATAATAAATACTCAGGAAATACATTTCTGCATTAGATAATAAACATAAAAATAAAAATAACTGTTTGAACTTAGAATATAGTGGCTGAAATGACACAATGTGGCATTGTCACTACAATAAATACAATATCTAGAATCATATCATCAGAAAAAAGCATGGTATTAGACATTTCAACTGCCATCCAGCCTAATGACTTTTAGAAAAAGAAAACATGACATTATGACATCACAACTTGTCGTTCGTTCAAAAATACGTTTTAAAAATTCATAAGGGGGTACGTAGGTATTATTGACATAATATACGTAATCTTATCAACTTTAAACTGGAATATCTTTAATATACGGATTTAAAAAATAGAAATGTATAAGAAAAAATTGTTTAGAAATTTAATGTATATATACTTTTGTACATTTTTCATCAATTGACGCTAAAAAAATATGCCAGCCAAATGTTCGAAACTTCACCATGATCCTTTTATCTAAACTCGTTCGAGCGTGATAAATTAACAAAAACACGCACTCACTAACTTTCGCTTTTATATTATTACTGTGCTTATATATACAGTGTAAACACGAATATGTTTAATATTCCTCTCTATTTTAATGTTAGCTCTCTCTTATTCCAAGTGTAATTAGCTCAGTTGATATTCAACAAAAAAAAATCCTCATTAGCATCATCGTTATTTACTTTAATACCGCACCAACATAAAACACTTTAATCAAAAGTAAATTATTTCCCTTAGATAATTACATACACATTTCAACAGAATAGCTTACTGTGCAAAACATTTTTAATCTAGCGCTTAGCAAGCAGTTGCATTCCGAATAATACTTTAATTCTAATATTTTGAGGAGGGACCGGTGGGGATGGGAACTGAGCCAAATGTTCAGGCAATTTGTTACACTGTGGGTAATGTTGACTGCACGGGACAGACGGGCTAACACTTTTCTGTAACTGTTCCGTTTCCCAATTGATTTATGCAGTTTCAACAAAGGAAACTAGTTTTCTCTTATCTATTAATTCACTGACTAATGAAATAGACTCCTACACAATAAGTAGTAGCTTATGACGTATTGTATCTGTGCGAATCTTTAGAATGCAACCGTGTGATTTAAACGCGCAAGTTTTCGAGAGAGCCAAGGTTTATAGTATTACATTTTGAAAAAAGTGGAGTAAGCTTGACCATGCGGCCGAGGTGGTAAACGCCAGAGCCATAAGCGAGGGTTTTATAGAACCGAGTGCTTAGAGTGCGATTTGTGGGAGCTGCGTGGCGCCCAGACTATAAACTATGGTGGAGGTGAACCTTTTCGCACTAGTGCGGAAAACATTAAATTGCGTGCCTAAAATCGATGGGGATAGGAGAAGTTTTTAGAAGACGTGTAATGAATATTCATTTTCAATACAAAAAAAAAGAAAACTGTCCTCTAGAGCACGTTTTCTACAGAAAATTTATTGTGCGTACAGCCAAGGAGTGGAATTCCTTGCCGGAGTCTGTGTTTCCTGATAGCTACAACTAAGGGGTCTTTAAGTCAAGAGTGAATAGGTTACTTCTAGGCAAGCGTGCTCCATCGTCGACCATCATCGCTTACCATCAGGTGAGATGGTGGTCAAACGCGAGCCTTTCAATAATAATAAAAAATAAAAAATTCAGACTTGTTTCATACAAGTCTGAATTTTCTGTAGACCGTATATTTTTTTTGTCAGTCTAGTTTCTTGACTTTAAAAAACTTGAAAAATGAAATCAAAAGTATGATATATAATAATAATAATTAATAATAATAATTTATTACACCAGAAAAATACATGTTTACACAATTTGTCTATAAACAATTTAGATTAAAACTAAAACAGTCACAATTGTGCTTAATTTTGCATCTACTGCCGAACTAGGCCAGGTACAGGCCTGTATTTCGGCACGCAGTGCCTCAAACCCTGGAACTGGGTGCAAGTACGAACTCAAGATATTGAGAGAAAAATTTAAATAAAGGAACAAAATAATTTAAACAAAAACAATAATAAGAATAAAAAAATAATAAAATAAATGGTAAATGTCCTCTGGGTGTATAAAGTGAAATGGTGAGTGTATGTGTGTTAGAGGGTGTGTAGGTTTTATATACTAACATCATTTCTGTTGACGCGCCACGCCATTTAATTTAACTCTCTCTTTGCGTTACCGCACTCCATCAGTCCACACAAAAGAGCTGCACTCAACTCACTGCACACATCATACACGAACACCACACAAGTGAACATAACACATAGCTCGTGCTCCGTGCTCAATGCCACTAAACAACCAGATGCAAAAGGTTTAGAAGAATGGCTCTGTGTCCGCGAAGTTGGCCACTTTCTGCGGGTAATGGACTGAACAGATGCAAAGTATGGTAAGTACCTCAGTAACGATCCTATGGCTCCTGGAGCGTTGCATCTTAAAAATAACTTTACTTTTGTTAGACATCCCGGGTTGTTTTTTTACTAGCGGTCACCTTAGGTTTTTATTTTTAAACAAACTAGCCATGTTTGGTGTTTTATTTTTCTTTTAAAATTTTGTAATTGAGCTTTGTAACTCTTTTTTTACATAATTTTTTAAAAAGGTGCCCCACACTAGTAATTATTTCTGTAGTGTGAATACGTTCACAAACATGTAAATTCACAAAGACACCTAGACTTGAAATCTGTATGTAGGTCTTAAAAATGTTTTGTTCCGTATGGGAATCGAACACATGACACGTAACGTAGCGGTTAATCGCTGAACCACTGTGTCAACCGTGCCATCAAAAGCTCAAAATGTAAATTGCTATAATTATTTGACAAAAAAGTATCTTTAGCATTTTTACTATTAGAAAAGGTAGACAGACATGCATGGCGCGACATTGCAACACTGCGCTGTTGCAAGCGTTTTTATAGAAATTGTTCCGTCAATGCGTCTTCACGTGACACGTCCTATGTGGCTGCTTTTAAAATAAAAAATCGGGCATTACCAAGAGCGCTAAATCGTTATTTATAAAAGGTCTTCTGCGCAAACGTGCATCATGGTCATGTTATTCGCACAGCTTCAATTACAACTCAATGAATGTTAAATAGCTGTTCTTTTCGCGAGCCCCCTCATCCAGCCAACTCTCGCTCTCTGCGTTTAACTATTTTCGTTTAGAATGTAAAACTGCGCGATTGTTTCACATTCCATCTCTGTGTTGTACAGAGTACGCCGATGTTCGTTCTCAGGCATTTTGCTGCATGGAATGAGGAAAATGCTGTAAAATTTGCTGGTTTTATTGCTAATCATAAAACTAATTATAGGTTAATTTATTTGATAAAGCTTTTTCCGTGATCTCAACTTCTAGAGCCCACTCTCTTCAATTCACTTCTTCTCTCTTGGGGATAATATTCGAGGCCACGCGACGTATACATAGCGATTTTGTCCGACATAGAGGGCTATGTCAGTCAAAATCGCTATGTACAATACTAACCAGGGGGTAAGTGTTGTATCGGGTCATTCATTGCTATGAGTAACGTCATTTCTGGAAGTGGCTGCCAAGGTTTATCAATATTTTGTAAAAAGAACAGAGATTTAAACTTAGTTGAAGAATAATTATTTCTTAGGCGTCTCATAAAAGAAATCTTCAATCTAAAGTTGGATGTAGCTATTACATTTACATCCAAGTTGACCACATTGTGAAATGCTTAACGCCTGTACTCATCTATGGGCAGGCAGATAGTACCTACATTCACATTTCACTAGATACATTAAGTTTCCATGTAGTAAGGGCCAGCCAATTCCGATTATCTGGACACAAAGCCAGACTCAGGCCTGTTACTGAGAAATTCCAGATAGAAAAACTAAATAACAGTCGGCGCGTTTCGTGAACGGACTCCGAGCCCTCAAGCTCAGTAGCACCACTACTTGTATAATTATATTATAACAAAAAATAATAGCCACGGGAAAGAAGAAATTACTTCTGGGGAAAATAGCTATTACACAACATCAAGTCATACAATTAACTGCAATCATAAAATGATTGAAAAGACAATATGCTAAAATTTTCGTCAGGAATGGTTTACAAGCTCTAAAACTTCGCTTGCTATATTAAACTATATTGACTCACATCTTCCTTCTATTTTGCCCGACCTCAAGGCGCTGGGTTGGCGCATGTTTTTTTTCTTCTATTCTGCCCTGCCTACCGTCATGCTATCACAGACTCCCTTTTCTTTACTATCACTTCTGATACAATGTATCTATATTTTCTGAGCCCTCCTTTCCCCTTTCCCTCTTTGTCCATCTACATATACTTAGTAGGTATTTTTTTAAGTAATATGCATTTCATCCCTCATTTTCATTTGACCGCACATTCAATAGCACCATTATAAAATTTTCTCGTATCAAATATACTTATTTTTCACTTTATCCATGTACCATTTACGTACGAAATTATAATTCACACAGGATTTGAACTGGAAAAGACGTCTCTATCTACTGCTAGAAAAAGACAATGCAAAAATACAATGACATGACCCATTTATAATTAATTATAGAAACCAATAACAACTTACCGCACAATCCTTTTCTCACTTTTCTGTCCGTATTTGCTACATACCTGGATAGAGAACGCTCATTCCATTTTTTATGTAACCAGTTTCATGTTTGAAAAAAATCACGTGTAAAGCAATTCTGATTGAAGGACGTCACGATGGAGATGTATGTAGTGTAACTCTACTGGCACCCATAGGCGATGTTTTACTTAAATATTGGTATGTCGCAACGTATCTGTTGCAATATACTAGCATTTACGTAAAATAATTCCAAAGTACAACTATACTTCGGAACGTTCGAAGTATTTGCTCGAGTCAGCAATTTACTGGAGTGTGAGGAGGTCAGGATAGTAATATCTGACCTCTACAGGTCGATAGAGAAGAAGTAATGTTTTTATTAGATACCTTCCTATACACCCAGTTCATTGTGAAAAATGTTTTGCTTGATAAAATTGAACAATATGCTATATTTTGGCTGTCAAAGGTTTATTTATTTATTTAATGTTCATGCAACACAAAGTACATAGGTGGACTTAATGCCTTAGGCATTCTCTACCAGTCAACCTAGGCTGTCAAAGGTTTGAAATAATACTTCCGAATTTATATTTATATGTGATACTAAATTGAAGAGCTTCTTAGTTTTATGACGTATTGGCTATCCTCTGCGGTTTCATCCGCATCTTTGGTTACCTATTGGTTGTAGCGTGAAGTTATATAGCTTTCCTCGACAATTGGGCAACCCAACACTAATTTAAAGCATCTTAATTTGAACTAGGAGTTCTTGAGATTAGCGCGAATAAACTAACAAACCCATTAGTTTTACAATGTTACAAGTAAAGATTATTGCATTAGGTTATTATCAAATAAAACACTAAAACGGGTACTTTCATAAAATATATTTAAGTATCACAGCTCCGACACAGAAATGGCAACATTTTCTCTAATACCAACCTACGAGGTTAACAAAAGCGAACGATAATATCGTCAGCAATTAATTAACAGTAATGACCATAAAGAAAGTGAGAACGATTATGAACTGCCTCTATAGTCGATGGCAACTTCCTGCTGGAGTACATTAGCTAACCTTCCGCTGTCCACGTAACGACTGTGGACATAAAACTTGTTATTGGAGGGAACAAATTAACTGTAAGGGCGCGACGCACTTCGGGCCGAGGGGATTATCACATTATTAGCATGGTTTAGTTAATTTCTCGAGACATACTGAGGACATTTAAAAGATATTGTTAAAGATTTTTGTATTGATCTTAAAAAGTTTGGTTTATTAGAGAAACTAAAGAATTGAGATAAGTTTTTAGGTTCTCAATTTCAAACATGGGAAAATATTGAGCTTTGCAAACACACTCTTCACTAAGTCTTTTATATTTATGTCCTTGTATGTCCTTGCGAGCTCAGATACGCCCTCGACTCTAAACAAATTCAAGTTCGTAAAGACGTTAACGACTGGGGGTTGTTTAAAAGGAGATTTTCAGCTGAGTTTTATATGTACAAATAAAATGAGTGATAAACCGTGATACTGAGCCAATCACGCGGCACACGTGTACCGCACACAGACCGGCGGGCGACGGCAAACATTTGCATTTCAAACAGGCTTGTTTGCGAACACAATCTTTTATCGATACTACAAACATTTTTTTTGTACGAGACAAAGGAAATCACTCACATAAACAATCCGTATTTTTTCCCATAAAACGTTTTACGAGAGAGAGCTGTTGTTCCGTATGCTGACGTCACTCCGGCGATCGATCGGATGAAAAGTTTGGCGTGATTTATCGCCGTGACGTCACCGTACACGCGCCTCCTGCCACCGCCTGCTGCCTGCTGCCTGCCTGGTGCCTCCTCCCGTCACAGGCGCGTACGGTGGAGGAAATTAAAATTTTTGCATGACTCAGCAGAAGCGCTGCCACCGCTCGCTCCACGGAAAATTACGACTTGAAGCTTAGAACGAACGATCGCGCCAAATATATGGACTCCAATCGGTTTGTAATGACTTCCACACAACTCCCTAAGCCCCTGCGGTCATCGCTTTTCGCCTTATTTATTTTTTCAAAGGTTTTTCCCCAATTTTATTTTCATTTACAGGCGTATGTATGGGCGCCGGCGGGATCGGATTACATCACATTCAATAGGGAATTGTTGTGATGATATCATAACGTAATACGTTTTTACAGTAATATATAATCTAACTAAACAGTTTTGTTTGCCTAAATGGCACCAAAAAACTTGAACAAAACATTCATATGTGCTGCACGTAAAACCTTTCAAATCGAAACTAGAAAAAATGTACCGTCAATATCACTTACAGTTAGGCCCGGACAGTTTACTAAGCCCTCGGTATTCGTCCAACGTATCCACAATTACTTAGTGGATATGTAATCGAATGAAAACTGTATTGCGGGTATTCTATTTCATTTAACGATACGAGAATAAGGTAGGCTCGATAAACACAGGGTTATGTGAGTGAGTACGAATGAGGAAAGCTAAAGAAATTACTTTTCCTGTACGTTCTAAAATTGAACAAAGTCGTTCAAAGTTTTAAAACATAATTCGTGAACCAAAAATTGTTAAGCATGTTGAGTGGTTTTTCATGTCATATAAATACAGAATAAGCTGTTTTGTGCTGGAACCTCGCAAACAAAGAACAAACGGCTGTTTAGCGACAAAAAGAGACATGACATAAAACACAATCAAAAAGCTTGACATAAAAAACGGGTCATGTGCAGAGTGCGCCAAATTGTCCAGTTCAGCATAACACCGGACAAAGCGAGCGATTATGTAAATATGCCTTATTCCCCGCCGTTTGTTGTGGTGACCAGTTATTTGCGTTGGAAAAAGCCAACGTTTAGCAGTGTATAATGTTCATAATAGATGCGCAAATTGGTTTACAATTTCTGTTGTAAATCTTACTTATTGATTTCTATAACGATTGAATAAGATTAAAACTACTTTATATACCGGTAGATAAGTTCAGTCACACCGATCGTAACATTTGTCATAAAGTACTTCTACTTAATAATAATAATAATAATAATAACCATTTATTTTCAGGCATCGAAGGCCCATAGAAAAAATACATAAAATAATCTTATAAATTAATAAACTAATACATATTATAACAACAAAACTTATTTAATAATTATACACGTAACGTCGGCGTCGTGTTCCGCTGCGTGGTGTCGCGTAGCCGTCCACGGAAACGTCGATACACGACACCTTTCGGCCAAAAGTCCTCTCTCAAAAAGGTCTCCAGATGGTGGGTTGGAACTCGTATCACGAACGACTTGAAGTTGGTGTCGTGGCGAGAATCCAGCCTTTCGACCCTCAGAGTCCAGTTGCTCTTTATCTTCATATACTCCACGACTTCCTCAATCTTCGTAGAGCAATGCAGACGCGAAATATAGAGCTGCGTCGTAGGCACAGCAGGACGCAGCAGCATATTTGGTCCAGTCGGTGCGGTACCGCACAGGTTCCGGGAACAGGGCTTCTTCTTCTTCTTTTCTACTCGAGTGAAACCCTCTTCATCAACTTGGCCCGTTTTTAGCAAGGAGCTACGGACCGCAGTCTGGGTAGGTTGAGAACCCGATGTCTCTTTGTCCCCTATTTTCGCTTGTCGCTTAGGTTGCGACGTACCTGATGGTTTCCTGGAGGTGGCAACAGCAGCGTAGGCACGTTTAGAGGTCAACGTACCTACGTGTGACGTTTCCGCAGCCGGTGTAGAGGCGCGGGCGACGGCGACGGCAGGCGGTGCTTGATCAGCATTTTCGGCGGCTGGTGACGCACTTGTGTTTGTCGAATCAAAACCGCCGACTGATGCATTTTGCGCCTCCTGACGTGTTTTCACCTTTGAGGCCTCAGGTGACCCAGTTACTGAACCAACGTTGCGCAGTAATGCTATTTCCACACGTAGTTCAGCATTGGATTTTTCTGACGCCTCCATTCTAGACTGCATCTTGGTCATCTCCACTTTCAAGGTAGTGATGTCCTTTAGCAGCCGTGAGACGTCGACATGATCGAACGTGACGGGAGGCAGCTTACTGAGCTCCTTCGCCACGAAATCTGGCACGTCGTCCGGGTCAGTCTTCTTCAACATATCTATGATATCTTGAATGCTCTTCTCAGTTCCATCTCTTCGGCGAGACGGCATCTGGTCCAGTTTTCCAAGAGACTGGAACAGTAGCAGTTTTCCACTGCTGATCTCGTCCTCCTTGAAACTGGACCGGCATATCTGCAGGATGCTCACCTCGTCCATGTAGTCAATAGCATGGACTAGGAATGCCAGCAATTCATTCACTATGAGTTTTTTGGAACTCATAGTGTTTTCGGGCAGCGGTTAATGTGTGGTGAGGATATGTCCAGCAAACAGTACAGTATGCTGTGACGTGCTCAATCCCAAACATTTTGAACTTATAAAAGTTGTTCTATTAGGATGTCAACGGCATGGTAGGCGCGGTCAAGCGATTGACTACCGCGCTACCTGTCCCGGGTTCGATTCCCGCACGAAACAGATATTTTTATGGCCTACTGATAGTTGTTCCCGGTCTGAGTGTTTTGTGTACATGAATATACATGTTTGTGAACGCACCTGTGGTATAGAAGTAATTCCTAGAGCGGGCTACGTTTATAAAAAAAGGGTTTTGTCTACAGCTCGAGGTTTTTTTAAAACTGTCTCTTTTGTCAAAATCAGCTGTTGTCTTCTCGATAGTTCTTTACCTAATATTCAGACTGTTAAGTTACCATGTCAATGGCTCTATATCCCTCTTCATACCCCATGGCAAGTCGTCACGTAGGCCGTAGAATCGTGAGTGCGGTCACGATCCGGGTCAATTCTATCAGCGCGCGTGACACTCTCGGCGCGTCGCCGACTAACCAGCGCCAGCGCCTCAGAATACGGACACTTACGTATATGACAAATTACAATGAGCCGGAGAGAATGGTTCGTGGCTAAATTGAGGAGCGACTCGATTGGGTAAAAAGATAGTCTCAGAATACGGACGCTTGTGCAAGACAAATTATAATTTAGCGAACGAGAATGTAACGAGAAATCGTGGCTTTGTTACAAGAATTGAGTAAAACCGACAAAATTTGAATATAAATAGTTTGATGTTATGATTTATATATATTTTTTTGTTTACCATTAACCTTTAACAGAACAGGTGTAATGTGGATGTCACATTAATACTAAACTTTTCGTCATAGTTGCATATTAGTATGTATTATATTATATAGTATGTACTTTTGTGATATTTATTTTACTATTTTTATGTATATTATTACATTAGTACATATTTTTTTTGCATGTTATATTACTTTATTGTTATCAACACAAAAACATAGTTTTTTGTGTGTACTCATTTTCCATCTACTTTTACACAGTGTCTACATCTCTTTTTTTCCAATTTTTCTTTCGCTAGTATGCTGGAAGAGATTTCTTTAGAAATAAGCATCACTTTTGTACTATTATTTTGTTTCCTTCTTCTGTTCTTTTATGTGTGTACATAAATTGTTAAATAAACAAATTACTAACATAATACGTGGTTTTAATATAATGCTGAATACGCAAATGCATTATTATGTTCCTAGGAATCTAAACTCAACAACGCCAACGGAGTAATGAAATGCACTGAGTCCTATACCTACAACGTTATTTTTAGTATATGCGAAACCTGAAACACCTGTCTAGTATTTTTATGTAAATAATCTATACAATATATAAAATGTCATAACTGTACGATGAAAAATCACGAAGTTTAAGTGTTACCTGGTTGGCCACACAAATACATGATCACCGGGCATCCGGGTAACTGAGGGTTTGTTTTACTCTCGCATCTAATTGTGCGCAAGTGTCTAATGGCCGCTATAACCATTCGTGATCTTTGTTGTACTTAATATCGGTGGTGTCCAACTTGTGACCTTTTTTAAATATTTTTGGAAAAAATATGACATGGTGTAAAAACTATTGGAATCAAAAAAATCAAAAATCTGCATCAATTCGAGGCTGTATTTATCTTTTATGGTGAAAAAAATTTTGGAATCGATTCAGTTACTGATTCTGACCAAACTATATTCAGGTTTCCCATTATATACTAAAAATAATGTTGTATATGCTTTATTTCGACAATATTTTATATCAACTCCGCGACTTCACCGACACACACGAAGACTCTTAACCCTTCACAGCTAACGTTCTACTACGAAGAACAATACTAATCCGCTCACCTCCGCGCCATGTAGCCGTGTGCTCAGTGGTTCTCGAGAGGCTATAACTCGCCGGCCGATAGTTGCGACTTGTTAAGCCATTAGCTCAGACTGCCAGGACGTCTGCAACGCTTGAATCGCTCGGCTAGAGAGGTTCATATTATAGGCAAGCTCCGTTTGATGGATTAGGTTGAAGATCTTGTTTTGAAAGGACTTGTGTTCGATCGTCGTCTCGTCCTCATCACAAGACAGAGCGATTTCTCTGTCTTCATACATCAAGCGTCATCTTTGTTCTCACTTTCTTTGTGACAATAGTATCTTTCGCAGCCGTGTAACCAATTTCAGATAAATAGGCAATGGTCTGCACAATGGACGCCCAATTCCTTTTATAGATAACTGTCATACCTACCAAGAGTTTGGTCATTTGTTGAGGTAACAATGAAAAATATCGCATGAGTGACGGTTTTCAGTCCTTTACACAACAACACAGTCATATTATTCTTAAGTCGCTATGGTTCGACTAAAATATTGTCAACATCAGTACATAAAATCAATATCTGGGCGAGTTATTTCAATCCGGAACTAATTTTCGCATAAATCCAAACCGATTAATATTTCCTCCCATTAAACATTTCATTAAACGCCACCGACGCTATAGCGACGCGGGTCTGATCAAGTGCACATATTGCACTGTACGGCGTGTTTAGTAACCGAAAGGAGGATCAAATTGAATATACTGCTTTAATTTGTCCGCAGAAATAAACAACTATTTTCAAGGAAGTCATAGTATAGTCTCAACAAGAAAGATTTTTCGTACAAAATTATCAGCTGATCTAAATTAATTAGCATAGCATAGTCGGCCTTATAATGTTCCCACTGTTGGGACACAGACCTCCTCTCTGGGAGAGGGAATGAGCCGTAATACACCACGAGGGCCCAGTGCGTGTTGGTGGATGTCACATGTCTTCGAATATTTGGTTCTAGAACATGCCGGTTTCCCCACGATGTTTTCCTTCACCGTTTTGAGAACAGTGGTGATGAAATAAATTACACAAAGTAATGTACCTGGCTGAGTTTGAACCAATGACCTACAACTCGTAAGTCAGGGCCGTGACCACTCGGCCACCACTGCTCTCTAATTAATAAGGAAGATATACGTTTTTTAAATTTATTTTAACAATTTTGAAGTAGGTAAGTTGTACATTTTGCAGAACCAGTATTCGAAATAACCACTTATTTTCGCTACATCCGGTATTTGAATTCAGGATTCCAGATTATTGACTTTTAGAACAAGAAACTATGTCGGATCTTTATTTAGGACCGTTTTGAAACCAATTACTTAAAATACATAATGGCAAAGTTAGTAATAGCACGTTGAGTTGGTGGAGATGGATTCAAATTACCTTGAATTCAAAATTCTAGTATCTATATTAAATATAAACCAATGCAAAGGTTGAGAAACACCAGTTTTAATACCAGCCGAGAAAACGTAAATGAATACGAAATTCGGAAAAACACGAATAGTTTGTCTTTCATTTCCTTGGTTTTCTCAACAAGGTTTCTGTGAGAGGTACTCGGAAAGGGTTTTCTTCAATAAAATCCTTTTATTTATAAAGGCTTAGCAATTAGTGGTTCGGTTACTCCAGCATTTTGAAATACACCCTAGATTTAGTGAAACCTTTGAGTAATGGAGGACGGTTTCTTTATTTTAAAAAAATAACTTTAAGAAAATGAAATAGTCGTCGTTTTGTTTCAGTAAGCAAATCTAGGGCAATTTTAATTTTAAATTATTTAATTAAGTACGTAGTTACTGTAACACAAAGCAATTGCGTTTAATAACTAGGTAGATAATAGCTGAAAACTTTGTAAATTAATTTAAAAAAAATTCACTGTGTGCTGCACACAGTGAATTTTCATTTTTCTTTATTCATATAGGTACATAACGTAATATTTAAATGAACGAGTATTGCAGTGACGCCTTGACTATATCGTTCTCGCTCTCTTCGCCGACTCAAGCCGACGTTACTGAAACGAGCGATACATAGCCCAGTAGGTCGACTCTTATTCAAAGCCCACAAAATAAAAATGCTCAACGTGCCTAAAGAAGAAGAAGTTTTAATTTCCAAAACAGGCACGGTAACACTCCGAATACAAAAGTAAATCCTAGTGTGGGCACAGTTTTTTTTTTTTTTTAAAACACCTTCAAAATTCGGAACCGCCAACTACCACTTGATGGTGCTGTCAGCTGTGATCCACGGTACCTACTATAAAATCTTATATTATTGTTATTAATAGGCGTTTGATCACTGTCTCACTTGGTGGTAAACGATGATGTGGTTAACAATAGAGCTCGCTTGCGAAACGGCTGACAAAAAAAATATTGATAGGAACTCGTGGCCGAAGAACTAATAGCTACTGGCATGTATTTTGTTGAGAAGCGCAAGTGCCCCGTGGTTCCCATACAACACGAACCGATCAATAGAAAGTAATTTGGTAATTTCCTCGGCGGCCCATAAAAATCGTTCCAACCAATCAGGAGCAATTAAGCGAACAAAATAATAACTTGAACGTTCGTTCGCATCATTTATTATTCTTGTTCTGGCCGCTCTTACAGTACAGCGACAACTTCGCCCATTAGAGGAGGGGCAGACTGATTAAAGTGCGCTTCTCAACTGACATTCGACCGAGGGTTGTCTGCTATCTATTAATTTTATTTAAACCATGAATTAATATAGGCAGCCCTGAGCTGTAAGGTCACGTCACGCTTCAACGACTGAATGGATTTGGATGGCTTCCCGTGAGTAGATTAAATTTTATTCTGAAAAGTTTATGTTACGTTCCGTGAGTGTGTCCGTGGCATCACAGCGCGCCCTCACAGAATACCAGCGCCAGGTTATTTATTGTTTTAGATATCGCAGCGTATGCTAAATTATCCGCATTTTTAGCCTCGCACAGAATATAATTTTAGGTTTTCTTTTCTTTATATGTATTTACAATTTTTATACGTTTGTGTGAGGCATAAATAAACATTTTTTCTTTCTTTCTTCAGACGGATAGTGTTCTACATTGGGACAGTGTGATAATTTTTTCCCTGTAGTACAGTCACTTGAAGCCATTTCTGACTTATATAGATGAAGTTTCTAGATAGTTTATTATAAAAATACCGGCCAGTGACAATGGCTTCCAATCAGTCCGGAATTAGCTGAATACCAATATTTCATATGAAGCGTCTGCTTGTTTTTAACCTTCACAACCCAATAACTGAGCAAAATGAAAGTATCGATGCCTAAAACCGTTTATATAGCTATTAAAAAGAAAATACAAATTTATCCAGCCCTGCATTCAATTAATAAGTGAATGTTGAGCGAATCAATCACGGGGCGCGGCGGCGGCGGAGCGTGCCCGAATTGACTCGCAGCTAATAGATATCAATTTTTTACCCCTTTTGCTCTGACAAATTGACGGTATTTTTTAACTGGTGGCTGGTTCTGAAGAAGATCAATGAGAGCAAAGTTTGACGTGTTTATTGTTGGTTCAGCCGCAGCTCAATAATAATGTCAATATTAATTATTAAAGGGACTATTGGAGCTAATTGAATTTTGTAATGCGCAAAAGTTTGATCCACTGCAGTAGTAGTGTAAAATTAAAAAAATATATATATATTCTTCAGGATAAATAGTGGTATTCAATTTAATACGAAAGAAAAAATCACGAAGATGCCTCTAAAATACCTTTATAAATATAAACTGGACCAATGTAATGTTCATACAATTATTCAAATTGTTTGTAAACTTATTCTACAAGTAACGTTTTAGAATCATAGTTTCAATCTTATAACTGTTTTTTTTTTTTTAAATAAAGAGAAATAAGATTATGCCTCGCCCACTATTAGGTTCGTTAGTTAGCCCCAATTTGTGTGGCACTAACGTTGTTAAAATATTCATTGGAAGCTTGTTGCCTACAGTTATGTTCTAATAGCTTTCGAATCAATATTCGTAATATTTACGACAGCAAATACTCGTATTGAGTGTGAGAAAGTACGATCAATTTTTTAATCATCATTGATAGAAGTAGAAAAGAACTAAAAGCCCGTCTATTTTATAGAAATGTTTTATCCAATTGGCATAAAGCTATGACTTTGTGGACTCAACTTAATTAGGATTCCTACTCGGAACTGGGAATAATCAAAAAAAGTTCGCTCTGTCTTCTTGGAATCGGAAAATGAACTCACTGCTTTTGCTACACATGGAATATTTCTCAGAAACAAAACAGTTTTAAGCCGGATTTATGACCTACATGAAAATTAAATACTCCTGCTACCGTTAACCTGTTTGCGATATGTAGAAGTTAGCAATGTCAACTATGTAAAAATAAATTTCCTAAATATCACACGCCGGTCGCGGCGGCGGCTCATGCTCACATCAGTTTTTGTGCGTGACTTTGCCCGGCTTTGTCCCAATAGTGCAACTTTGTAAAATTCCACACATATTGAACGATCAGTCCGCAGTTGTACAACTTCCACAAAAAGCTATGTCAAAGTAAATACGCGTGTTGTTGAATTCTGTTTGTACATAATATTGTAGAGGGCTGCTCGCGGCTCAAAGTGGACCGACGACCGCACAAAGGCTAGTAGGGTGCGGAAGTCGGAGAAATGGATTTTGTGGCTTTCATTTTATAGGGCCAATGTCCTACTAAACTGATAATTGTGATAGGCTGGTTTATTGATATTTTACTCCAGCTGTATCTTCTTTTATAGTAATAATTAATTATTCCGGAATCGTAGACTTTTAAGTGGAAAAAGTAGACGTGTTTGTCAGAAATCCAAAAAATAAAAATATAATTTGACTAGTAATTTATAATAACTGTTACTTTACAAGAGTTTGTAACTACGCAACTTCACGCCATTTCAAAGCATAAAGTCGTTTATCGTGTATAAAATTGCCTATTTGACTTTGAAAGGATATTGCAACTCTGCGGTAGAAATAAATACCGAGGTACCCCCTTCCTTCCCCTGTAGAACTGCTTCACAAAAAGCTTCCTTACAAAATGTATAAATACAAAACGCCCGATACCGCTGGCTATTGGCTGGAATCAAAGAGAAGCCGAAGCACGCCAATCCTTTGTCTTATCGCGCCGCCCGAGATTTATTTGAAGCTAGCGGTGAGCGCGCCAGTCGGAGAAACATTCGCATTATGCTATCTTTGAATTTCGAACTTATGTTACCGTCGTTTTGGTAAAATTGTATAAATCAGTTTTGCAAATGGTACATATAAAATTACTAGCTTGTGCCAGCAGCGTCGCCCGCCTGAAAGTAGAAAATTATCCAAAGAGAACTTACTCCTGGGAAAGACATAACAGTTTACCCATGTATGAAATTTCATTCAAATGCGTTCATCCGATTGAGCATGAAGGAGTAAGAAACATATATACAAACTTTCGTCTTTGCCAAATAACTTTATGTACTCGTATATGTATGTTATAATATGTGAGAAATGAGTATATTAGAGGAAGTTTGAAAGTGGCGCCAGTAGCTGAAAAGTTGAAAGGTAATCGGTTGTCTTGGTATGGTCATGTGAAGAGGAGAGATGAAGCGCATATTACTAAAAGAGTTCTGAGTATCGTAAGTCGGAGAAAAGATGGATGGATTGTGTGAGTAGTGATATGAAAGAAAAGGGAGTTAGTGATAGTTTGACGGGTGACAGGACAGAATGGAAGAAAAAAACATGTTGCGCCGACCCCAAGTAATATGGGATAAGGGCAGGAAGAAGAAGATATGTATTTTATAATATGATAAATAAACAACAACTAACTCACGAATCCTTGTTCATATTTTTCCGCTTTACGTAAAGCAATAAACAGGTATAAGGCGCCTTGATATTTTAATTTTGTTTCAGTAGACTTTAGAATGTATAAATCGCCTTACTTGTCCAAATAAAATCTGTTATAACACATTTACCCAAAAATATGTTGCAAATAAAATGTAATATTCTCATAAAAGTGCACATTAGCATGCTCGCCCCAGTCGTACTTCCGTGGTGGTAAGGTAGCGCTCCCGCACATCGCCCGCTGCCACGCCACCAGATAGCTCACGCCTGGCCGCGAGCCAGCATCCGCACATCAGCGTTCGAATTCAGCGCCGATAACCGGTTCCTCTACCCCGCGTTAAGAGAAGACGGTTGTGACACACAGGAGGAAAACGCAGAAGCTTCAGATTTTCAAACACGAAGTCTCTTGAACGATACGATATGAAATCTAAAATAGTTAATATTTAAAGGAGATGTTTCATTTTCGGCCATCAGATGTACAGTATATCAAAAAAGAGGAAAAAATACCACAAATTCGGGAAAAATATTATCTGGTGAATTTGAGCCTGATTTGTTGTGCACAACAAAAAAATAGTTTTTCAATTATTGCCATGTTTTATTCAACATGGCGTCTTGTTTGCTTGCATAATTCATTCGTTCTGAAATTATGTCTCATCAAATCAATGGTACGTAGAAAATAAATAAAAATATGTGTGTTCTTGAAGTGTTAAAAATAAACTATTATTCTATTGGACATATTTTTTAGTAAACATAATTAAGTATTACGATTTCATCGTTGCAACAATCTTGAGTCTCCATTTTTTAAATTAATGTGTTTATGAACGAGTTCAAAATAACCGCTTGTTGATCGGCATAAAGACCAAAAACTCATGCCAAAAAAAAAAAAACCACTTGTTGACAATAACACGATAGTCAATTGGTCAGTCAAGTCATCTTGTTCGTTTCGTTCGGTTTGATTTTGGCTTTCGTGGTTTTCGGTGTTATTTTACGTTTTCTCATTTTTATATTCTACGACTTCGGCTTTGTACAACGGTTTTGTGATATCTGCCCATTCTTGGTTTGACTTTGGCTTTGTTTAACGGTTCTCGAATTCAGTATCTGCGATTTGTATTTGTTTGCCCATTGGAAATCTTCTGTTTTTATTCACGCTAAAGGTAAATTAATGAAAAATTAGAAATACATGAAAAATTATACTAGGTAAGTTAGAAACACAAGTTTACCTCTCTGTGTTTTGCAGGTTCATTGGCTTGTTGTAAAATGGGTTGTGTGAAGTGTAATAAAGGGATAAGCAGTGATGAAGTCCACTATATTGCAGCAGATTTGGGTCCAGAGCTTTTGTTTATTATTGAACAAGACATGGCTCATGAGGTAGGAATATATTTTTATAAAAAGTTTTAAACATGTGCGACTACAACCTATAATATCCATCCAACTGTCAAGTGAATGAGAACAGTTCTTAAAACTATAAAATCTTCGTGAAACTATAGAGAACTTGTTTTCAGAGTATATTTAAATATATAAGTATTTTTCAGATTGCTACTGATGCTGCATTATGCGAGGCATGTTTCAACTCAATCACCAGTCTTCTTGAGAGTACTCATAGTACTAATGAAGTAATGCAGGATAATGGAATAGAACCCATCCATGAAACAAACCAATCAAATGTATGTGTGTGGTGCCTTTTATCTTCAACCTCAAGGAGGACACATTATATAAGCAGTGGGCCTCAGAGAGATGCAATATCTAATGTAATTGCCCCAAGACAGGTACCTATTATTTACAAATAGTTTGCTTTCGTTATTTGGCTTTAACAACAATTTATAGAATTACTAACTTCATGATAATAATTTCAGATACCAGATGGTGCTATTGTTTGCCATCGATGTTGGATGCGTGCCTGCAGGCTAGTAAATGTAACATCAGCATCAAATTCTGGACAATATCAACATATTTGTGTGTGGTGTAGACATTCTCTCTCTCACAGAAGATCACACAGTATTCCACATGGTCCTGAGAGAGATGAAATCACGGCTCGGATAACTCCAAGACAGGTCTGTTACCTACTATATATATACACCTCTATCTTTATGTATGATCTTTATATATGTTCAGATTACACTTACAATTCTCCTGCATTAGACTGATTGATGTGATAATAAGATAATGATCATCAACTGTATGGGGAAAAAATACATGAAAACTATGAAAATGTTTTATCTAGCTTGGTAACAATCTTAACAGACATATTATTTTTTTATATACTCACTGGAGACAGAGTATGCTACGCATGCTGGGTATCAGCAAGAAGAAATGTACAGCGTGCAGCTAATCTTCACCTAAATAGTAGGAATGTTTGTGTTGTATGTTCAACATCAATAGTGAGACGTCGCACACATTTATTGCTAGATGGTCCAGAAAGAGATATCATTTCTAGAAGAATATACCCTAGAGAGGTGTGTAAATTAGTCAACTATAAATCTATAAAGTATGTATCTATTTGTGAATGTGTGAGTTTATTTTGCATTGTTTTTACAGGTCAGTAATCATTCATTGGTGTGCAGTGATTGTTGGATTTGGGCTCAAAATGCTGTTCGTCTAGAATATGAACAACCTGCCGACGAAGCTGCATCTAATCCAGAAGAGCCTCCACAGGTTTTGGATAGGCCCCATCATATAGAATTAAATTCTTACAAAAAAGTGGGTATGTCTAGTTCGAGTTGTTTTGTACCAGGTTGTACAAACCCAGAACGACACATAGTGCCAGGGTACTTAAGAAAAAATGTGCTGTCTAATTATAAGGTATATATTGTAGAAAATGCAAGGGTTTGTGTAGTTCACAAGACTACCTATGATTGGGACCATATTTTCAATTTGGAAATGTTAAGTAATGTTTTCAGTGCAGAAGAAATCGAAAAAATGATGGAAGTAAACAATGATTCCCAAACTGTACACTTGAATTTTGCTAATATAGAAAATATCGATGATGATCTTTTACGGTATTGGACTGGCTTAAATAGAGCCCAGTTTTTAACCGTGTTTAACGAAGTCCCCCAGTTAAGGGAAAATTGTAAAATTCCAAAAACAGCCCTCGGGTTATTTTTTGTAAAAGCTCGTACAGGAGATTCACACGAGAGACTGTCAACATTGTTTAGAATAAATAAAGTAACAGTCACTCGTCTCCTTAAGAAAGCTCGAGAAGCCTTATTAAGACAGTATGTCCCTAACAATTTAGGTTTAGAACACATTAACCGTGAAAATATTATAAATAAAAACCTAACAATACCCGAGGGCTTGTTCGGTAACAGGGAAGAAAGGAAGCCAATAATTATTTTTGATGGCACTTATATTTATATACAGAAGTCATCAAATACTCGATTCATGCGGAAGTGACGCCCGGGTGTCGCCACTGTGCGGAACGCCCGGAGGATACGGTGGAGCACACAGTCGAGGTGTGCCCTGCTTGGGCGGAGCATCGCCGTGCCCTCGTGGGGGCGATCGGCGGCGGAGACCTCTCGCGCCGGGCCTTGGTTGAGGCCATGGTCCGTAGCGAGGAGGAGTGGCAGGCGGTCGCCGACTTCTGCGAAGCAGTAATGCTCGCAAAGGAGGAGGCCGAACGCATCAGGCAACGGCGTTATCGCCGCCGCCGTCGCCGGGATTCTGATCCCGATTTCCGGCCAACGTAGACGCGGGCTTGCGGACGGTGAGCAGTGGGTAGCTCACTGTCCGGCCGTCCGGTAACTGTCCGGACCAAGCCCAAGTCGTCGACGGCGCGCACTGTTCCCGCGCGCCTCAAGGAGTTGTCAGCAACAGCAGGGACCCAGCCGGGTCGAAGCCTACTGGGGCCAGGGTTATCCGAAAGGGCGCTCGAGCCCCGGTATGAAGGCTAGAAGGAACGGGGTGGGTCTTTTAGTCAGTAAGAGTCTGACACTATCTCCCGCTCCGCCCAAGGGCGGGGGATGTCAATGCATGATTTTTTCCCACAAAAAAAAAAAAAAAAAAAAAAAAAAAAAAAAGTCATCAAATTATTTATATCAAAAAATGACTTACAGCCTCCACAAATACCGCAACTTAATTAAGCCTTTTCTCTTGGTGGCAACTGATGGGTACATTTTAGATGTGTGTGGCCCATATCCAGCATCTACGTCTGATGCAGATATTATGAGGTTTTTATTTCAAAATGAAAATGGGCCATACAGGCAATATTTCAGGCCTGGTGATATTTTTATCTTGGACAGAGGGTTCCGAGATGCCCTGCCTTTATTAGAAAATATATATAAGGTCTATAAACCTGAATCTTTAGAGGCAGGAGAAACCCAATTGTCTACAATAAAAGCAAATAAAAGTAGGCTTGTAACTTTGTGTAGATGGGTTATTGAAGTGGTTAATGGGCGTTTTAAACTACAGTTTAAATTATTTCGCCAAGAATATTTTAATGTAGCATCTTCCCACTTAATGGATGACTTCAAGATATGTGCTGCTATTTTAAATGCTTTCCATTCTCCCCTGGTAGACCGTCCAGATGCTGAGGCAATATTAAATCGAGCCCTGCAGCGGGTGAATTTACCTAATTCATTAGGTCATTTCATTATTGAAAATAATGTTAATAGACGAAGAGTTAATTTTATAAATATAGATGCAAATCACCCGCTGCTAGAAGTATTTCCACAAATGACCATGTCTGACCTTATATTGTTTGCTTTAGGGATATACCAAATTAAACAGGCTCGTAGCTACTTTGGTGAACATATAAGGCGGAATGGATCATTTGTGGTAGAACTATACAGTGAAACCATGGTGCCAGGCACACTGTCATCACATGAAAATATATTGGTAAGAGGACGAATAAAATCCCGACACCACAGCAATAAAATATATTTCACATATATTTTGATTTCTGCCAGACAAAATAGTTGGGAAAATGGTATAGAAGGATACTATTGCAGTTGTATTTGTGGAATGCGAACAGTTGGATGTTGCGCACATGTGATGACTATAGTCTGGTACCTTGGTTGGGCTCGACATCAAAATAATGTTGTGGCACCAGCATCATTCCTCGATGATGTATTAGTAAGAGAAGAAGAATAAAGTTTTGAATCCTGATTTGTTCTTTTATTTCTTTTTTTATTTGTTGGGTACCATGTTCTACATTCCTTCTGTGGTACACCAAAGGTTTAACATACCTCAGAAAGCACGTTAATCTCAATGGCTTAATTACTGGTCTCTGTTGTCTTTTGAAGATCTTTGACAGTTGTTATGGATAGGAAGAAGTCGGTATCTGATACCAGTTGTGCCAAGGGGTACGGTGTTACCCAGTTATTGGGCTGTGGAAGTCAGATGGCAGTCGCATGATATAAAACACGTATTCTGCGGCATCCAGCTTAACTGGAAGCAGACCCCAAAACCGTTGGGAAAAGGGGAGATGACTTGTTCTACAATTACTTACGTTATTGGTTTATATGATAACTATAATACCATACCAATCCATTCAGTAATTACAGCATCAACATAGCATAATATTCTGTAAGTATAACATTAGACAAATGAGTCCCATTTGCTGAAGGAAACGTATTGAAATATGTTTGCATCTAGCAGGAATTGAACACAGTATTAATTATTTATTTATAACCTTACTAAAGTACTACATACTTAAGTATAGAAATGATTCAAAGACTTGATAGTGCATTGGTGAGCCACTTTTGTCTAATATTTTACTAGAAAGATCACAGTTCTGATCATATACTATTTATTATTTATGATGGACAAAAACAAAACAATTCTATCTAGGTTAAGTAAATGTCATCTCTACAACCTGTCATGGCTGTCTTAACTCTTAGGACAAACGTCAAACATTTTTTAATTTTATCGTGTGCATAAAATCCATTTGATATTATGAAAAAAATGTTACTTTATTCTATTCAGGGGTAATTTTCCCAGCTTCGGTAAAATGTACATGTTATGGCCGGAGCCCCATATAAAAATGAAACATCTCCTTTGAATACATCCGTGATTTACTTAGACTATTTTTATCTTCCAGTGCACAGTCTTGCCAGTTGACGTGATTCCCTCTTCAAGACAAAGTATCATTTTATCAGTGTTAACTATTGATGTAAAGATAAGGAATGGATTGATGAAAGGATGTGAGGAAATGATCACGTGACATTTTATTTTGGTTTATTGAAAATCGTTTTGCTATCAGCATGATTGTCACTTGTGTAAATAAGCTTCTTGGACGGGCTCTAAAGACTGCAATATGCGAGAAGTAATGGCGACGCTAAGCCTCTTTTCGGCCTATATCTAGCAGTGGATGTCATACGGCTCAAATGATGATAAGCTGAAGTGTTAACCCCTCGAGCGCCAGGGGATCACGGGACCCGGAACATTGCACTGTTTACGTAAATCACCAAAAAAAAAATTGAATTTTTCTATGAAAAACAAATAAGTAATATAATAATTATATATAGAATACCATGTATAGTAACCAAAATTTTCGGCCACATAACTCTCGTACAAACGTGTGTACAAAACGAAAATTAAGCGTTTTTCAAGGACATCCAAGTTGTACAGACGTATGTACAATCGGCGCTATATTTCTCTTCGGTCGACTTACCAGTCGACCGGAGTCGGTTTCGGGTCTACCGAAAATGCTTAAGGCTTTAAGTCCGTCTTTGTACAGTGTTTCATTCGTGCATAAAGTTTTTAAGAAATAAATATAAATATTGGAATAACGGAAGGGAACTTTGCCCTGCAGTGGGACACAATGGGCTCTTAATAATAAATAAATATTGTACAGGTGTTGACACTTTACTGAAGCTCGGTATAAATAAAAGGGTAATCAGTATTACTAACCGTTGAGGTATTAGTAATACTTAAATGGTAAATGATTTATTGTACTGTTGAAAAACAATAAACTACAGATAGCGTTCTCAATTCCCAACAATTCGTTTAAAAATTGGCTTGTTGGATAAAAGTTCACAATGTATAAAACCTAGTTACACTGATTCGTGTGAGCAGGTACAAGCTACACAGTTAAAATTCTGTGCTCGTCTGCTCAGTGGCATTCAGTAGAGGACGCTTTGAAATATTAGAATATCTTCTCGCATTACGAGTCCGTTCAAATAAATGCAAAGTTAAAGCTCTGTTAAACTTTATCGCCGGGAATCAATTGTTTCTGTGGAATTTACTTTATTTCATGTTGCACTAAACGTCAAAGAACTCTATTCTTCATGCTTTTATTTGACGTTTATTGGTAACTTGTTTGCATGACTAGAGAAAATAGAATAATTGTATTGGTTGGAATTTCCTCTGATGCATATTTCTTGCACATACCTACTACGTTAATGAATGTTTATAGCAGAGTTAATTTTAAGGACACGGTTGTCGCAGTGATTGAACGATTGCCTACTGCACTGAGTGTCATGGACTCCATTTCCGTACGGAACATTGTGTGACTTAGAGATAGTTGGTCCGGGTCTGAGATCGTGTCTTGTTGGGCACGCCACAATTATGGCGGTAAGTCCCCTTTTTGAGGAGTAGCTGGAAAGACCTCACGGCGTCCTTAATTTCCGCATGGCGCAGGTTCTCACCGGACATGGCAAGTTCGGGAGGTTCCTGTACGATTCGTGCGGAAGTGATGCCCGGGAATCGCCACTGTGCGGAACGCCCGGAGGACACGGTGAAGCACACAGTTGAGGTATGCCCTGCTTGGGCGGAGCATCGCCGTGCCCTCGTGGGGGCGATCGGCGGCGGAGACCTCTCGCGGCGGGTCTTGGTTGAGGCCATGGTCCAGAGCAATGAGGAGTGGCAGGCGGTCGCCGACTTCTGCGAAGCAGTAATGCTCGCAAAAGAGGAGGCCGACCGTATCAGGCAACGGCGCTCTCGCCGATGCCGGGATTTCGATCTCGATTTCCGGCCACCGTAGGCGCGGGCTTGCGGACAGTGAGCAATGGGTAGCTCGCTGTCCACCGTCCGGTAACTGTCTGTACCGAGCCCAAGTCGTCGACGGCGCGTACTGTTTCCGCGCACCTCAAGGAGTTGTCAGCAACAGTAGGGTCGAAGCCTACCGGGGTCAGCGTTAGTTTCGAAAGACAGCTCCAGCCCCGGTATGAAGGCTTAAAGAAACGGGGTGGGTTTTTAGTCAGTAAGAGTCTGACACTATCTCACGCTCCATTCAAGAGCGGGGGTTGTCATTGATGATTTTTCCACCATGAAAAAAGCTCGTGTCTAGTGTATATGAGTTTAAATGTTTTTAAACGCACCCACGATGGGTAGTAGGGCAACATTTTAACTAAAAAAAACAATTTAGTTTGTAAAACAGCAGATATGGTATTGTTAACATATCTGTTTATTTCAGTAATACAGTGAAGACACATACAAATAGTCAGCTGATTTAACAATTGATACGCCTGATTTGATTTTCATTTGGGTTTGTATCCATCAAAATCAACTCCCATTTATGGTTACTTCCAGTTTGTGTTATCCATTTGGCATGTAGTAGTGTTGATTTTTTTAAATTGTTTTTTAAAATTCTGACATATCAAAAATGTGATCAAACGAAAAGTAGCCCCATATACTACCATGCTACCCTTACACAAGTTATTATTGCACTAAAAGTCGTATAATCGTAAAGATTTAACGTGAACTGAACACACAAGAATACGACGGGCGTCACAAATAAGTGTGTAATGATTCATATTTCGTTTCCTCTCGCGATATCAGTGACAAAGCGACAGTGAAACCCGCGACAGACATGTCTCATCCAGCGACAATAAGAACACGTAACTTGTCCGGTGCGTGATATTCGTCTGCTTGTATTCATTCCGACAATAACACTACTTTTATACGTTTATTGCGTACAGTCGTCGACTATGTCTCGGAGTTATTTCCTAAATCTTATTACTTCTAGTTTGTGATGTATTGCAACAAGGGTGCCTACTGATAAACTGTTTTACGGGTAAAGTTAGGATTTTAGCGTTGCTTTAGTACTTGATTATTGTTTAACGTTTACTAGTGATAGGTAGATAAAAATACTCGAGATTGACCAACAAGCCAAGTGATTGATGATAAAAGCTATTTTTGTGAAGATAACACCATGCATTGTTGTAATAGTGTATTTAATTTATTATAATATAATTTGCTAGGTACTTAACTTTCACGTTTTCAACTGGCTGTCCTATAACGTACGCATTTGTGTCAACCTAACTAAGCCCGATAAGCGCCTTAAAGCGAAACGAGTCCCGGTTAAGACCAGCTTGAAAGCGATGCAGCTGCTTTATGGTTTATTAGTGATAATTGGTAACCAGCTAGTTGCTACTTCAGGACGATCCTGAAGTTGTCTTTACAATTCTACATTTGAAATAGTTCTATGGAGGTTGTGAATACAGAACTACAGAAAAGTAAGTTTCTTTTATTTCTAACGTACAATAGGAATCTTTCCCTTAGTTGTATAACAAAGAAATACAGTTACATCGTTCGTTTGTCGATGTAATCTTAAGTTATTGGAAAACTGTCATTCTCGTCTTTGAAGTTTCGAGGAATAATGTGAGTAGGTAGTAAAGGGCAAACATTACGTCAATCAATACAATGGAACGTTTCAGGGAATGGAAACTAAAATAACGTTGATATAAATAGGCATTTCTGTTGATCTGAAAAGGCTGCTTCGGGTTAGTATCTGATTTAACAAAAAATACTTAGGAAAATATATAAATCCTTCTTGGATAAAGGAGTAAATGTTGAAAAAAACTGGTAGCTCACTACTCAGAAACTCATTTTATCTTAGCCTTTTCCGACCAATCTAACCGGATGGAATTGAATATCAGTGGGCCACTTGAGTAGTGTGTGAATCAATTTATTTAATCTTCCCTTTATCCTAACAGGCGGTGCAGTTTCTAGAAACAATATTGTACTCGGACAGAGAGTCGTGGAGGACAATAGATTACACCAGAGAGCTTCATCACACAGTTTGTACACATAAATAAAATCAAAAGAAACCAGCAGTTTCCCTAAATCTACACGTACGCCACAAAAGCCTCGTTTTAAATGTTATTTTTATGTAAATACAACAATAACAGCTCTGTTTTGTGTTTAGATTCCAGTTTGTTTTCATAAAAGTAAATAAAACGAGTCGTTTGACACAAGTAGGTACGAGTGTGTCCTCGCGGCTGCCGCTACAATTGAAAGCTTATTTTGATATTGTGAGCACCCACTAAAATATACATAAATTTTTTTATTTATTTTTAAAACAATGAAAAAAAAACATAAGTTATAGAAACTAGTTTCTCATCGGTATCAGGAGCAAGGTCCAAGCTACTGGTAGTCAAGATTCCAAAGAAAGTAACCTCCTAACAATACGAACCCTGCCCAGAAATATCACTTTCTGAATTAAGACCTTGATCCAGTCGAATGAGAGGTTCCTAAGATGTTGGTTGAGGTCTGTTAAGCTGGCAGTCGTTACTATGATCGTTGAGTCTACATCTTGTATGTCGATAACCTCGCGAGCCAAGTCAAGTTGTTTAACTTTCTCGACTTCCACAAGATGCCATTATGTAGGACAGCTGCTTCAATAATCGACACACCTCTAACTTCGGTCCACCACCACTGTATCAGGCTTATATTAACTACAATAGTCCTATTAGTAATAATGGACGTAGGCATTATTGTTGTTTCTTTTTTAAAACATTTGTTTTATTGACTGTATCCTCCAAAAATGTTTTTAAATAGAAAACAATGTGAAATAAACTGTAATGTTCAGTATTTATGTGGGTTCTGCAAACTGTTATTAGATTCTTTTGTTGCCAAATTCCTTTTAACGGCTTGTCGTTAGTATTTCGGTGGCCAGTAAACAATCATGAGCTCGCTCGCTTTACAAAGTGTTATAGTTTAATAGCTAACAAATATGGTTCATTCAGTTGTTGAAATGATTCATGTTTCTAATTTGGGAAATATTTTGGCAGTTAACTTTATCTTTCAATGTTTTCTTTGTGAACGAGTCTATGAATGAAAATAGATCAATCATATTTCAAATACAACTATATTAATATTATCTAGTAGGTATTCTTGCGAAAAGCGAACGGAAATAACTTTGTTATTTCTAAGATATCGCGATATGTCAAAGATATATTTTTTCTTTCTGAAAGGCTCTTGAAACAAGACCTAAGACAACACAGCGTGACCTCTAGTTCTAGTGTTCTCTTAGAGAGACGCACATGCTGCCTCGTCCGGTGGCACATTATCGTTCATTCTATCTGCTTCCATAATTCATACTAAAACATTTGCGCGCTCAAACGGCCTGCCCAACCTTTATCTATAACATTACCGATAAAATGCCTCTTTCGAATTTCAAAATAGGGCGACAGTATAGGCAAATAAGAGTAATTCAACTGAACTGTTATTAAAATAAACCGTTTTTTCGATCATTCTTCAACTGTTTAATTTAATAAAACTAACAAATAATTTTTTTAGATATCTGTCACACAATTTCTACTTTACACTGCTCGCCCACGTCAGACTTTTTGTAGGACAGATAATCGGGCCGATTTTGTATACTTGTAACATTGTTCTGTTTTCTTGTTTTCTGACCGACTTTTTGTAGGACGTGTGCGTTGCACTATTTCTATCAGTGTGTTCTATTTCTCTCCTAAAAAAATGGGTACCGATTACCTGACGTGGGCGAGCAGCCTTACGAAACCGCCTATCGTGCAAAATAAGGGTGTTCAGGAAAACTCACACCACCAGTTGGCACCACTTTGCCGTCAGGTCTTTTCCTTTGAATACGTATACTTGACATTGACGTTGACGTTGATGTCTATGTTATGTCATTAATATAAGCGTTTTGACAGGTGCCTAGACCTGACGCCTCAGTGCTGCCACCTGGTGAACTTTATTATGTATTTAGAACACCCTCATTCTATCAACTTTTGACAAATAATTATTATGACAAATAAGAAATGTACACAGAACTTATAAGGTTTTATAGCCTGAGATAAACAACTGAACTGATTAATGTTAGTCAATCTCGCACTACAACGCTTTATGCTATTGAACTTTGAAAGTAGTGTGTGAGTAATAAAACTATTCTTTCTTTTTTTTTTCGAGTATTTCAGACATTTGTAGACATTTTAAGCAATACTTGTAAAACTATTTAATGTTAGTGCATGAAATCGTCGGAATATGACTTATTTGAACTACTGTTCTTCCTCCACTATGAAAAGAGTGTGATAAGGTGCGTTATGGCTGCCGTATTCAAATGGATGACGCTGTGACAGTGAAAGAGTGTAGACGTATACCACGAGGACAAATAATTTATTTATTTATTTATAATTTACTTGTGTAACATTACAGTCTAAACTAATGCGTTGTACAGAAATTAAGAAATAAAAGAAGAAGAAAAAAAGAAAACATATGCATTGCCACTAAAATAAAATAAAATATCCCATAAAACCAAATAAGACAACGTTTACTTATTTTCATCCATCCTCTCACAAAATCTTAGACATTCACGACACACATCTATCCATTTCCCAGTAATGGGCAGTCGAAACGTGTTCTACGGCAGGGTTTTGAAATATTACTTAACTACAATGCTTATGAGTTGTATCTTATTTCGAGGATAATTGTTATAAATAAGCCCAGGTTGGACCTCGTGAAACGCGACTATACATAGTACTTAAAAGTATGTTTGACTTTTGGGAATTACAAATGGAATATATAAGTGCCCATGTAGGCCTATGTGAAATAAAAACTTTTGAATTTGAATTTGGATGTAGAGATATATAGGTACCAGTCGTTGGTCATTTTGGGTGGAATAGGTGGAAGCCTGTACAGTGGACTTATTTCGAATGAAATGATGATGATGATATTGTTACGTACGTGGGTAATTAAATGCCGATTTACTAACAGAAAACTTTGTTCACCACAAACAATAACAAATTAGTCCAGTCAACAATAATCCGAATCGCAATTAACACTAGAGTTCCGTTACATTATCGCTTAGATCGTTAGATAAAATCACTTCACACACTTAAGTAGTTCGCTCTTGATCGCAGTCGAAATCACAACTGACTCGCTTCCGGTCGGGGGCTCGTATTTATATGCGGAGCGAAGAAAATTCTAGATACCGACATCTCAAGATCGATCCAGAACAATAGCGTCATAAATCATTTTTATTGCACGATGTACTAAGAGTCACTTTCATGCGAATTTCGGCTCTATTATTAATGAAGGAGGGTACCATTTCCCTTATCGGTAGATACATACCTACCTACTAGTTGTATGTACTTTGTGGGTGTTTCGAGATTTTTCTAAGCCTGGCTACGTACAACCATTCTAGATCTTTCGAACAGCAATGCGTTTTAATTATTGCGTGCTACTCATTATTTTCTTGGAGATATGGCGTGTTCACGTTTAATGGCGTAAAAATATTTTGCCAAAACGTGTGTCTCGATTTACCAATAGTTTTAACTTTCCATCTTTATTTAAATAATAATAATAATAATATTAATAATATCGATTTATTTCTCTCAAAAGGTACAGACATTGGTTCATAACATATTATTTCAATCAAAATTTGTAACCTTTGTGAGAGCTGGAGTCTGTAGTGGGTTCGAGACCTGTATGACAGATCTCCAGGCTCTCACCCTCTTAAAACAATACTATAAGGTACTAATTTTTAAACATCAAAGCCTTCACGTACAGAGAGGAATATTTATATTTAAAAAATAAAACAGAAAAAAAAAATGCTAAAACTAAAAATTGGTGTGTCTGTGAGTGTGCGGTGTATGGTGTGTGTTGTGTGTGTGTCTGAAAGTTTGTTTGTGAAGAGTGATTGTAGGTGTGTGTATAAAAATGTTGTCTACAAAATTTACTATATAATTTATTTTAAAACAGCTAAAATATTTTCTGTCTCAGAATAATCTAAATCAAGAAGCCAATTTATTATTTTCTCTTTACATTTGGATTTGCACAAGGGGTATATGTTTAAAATTTTGTTAGTATTATTGTACACATGACTGCTAAGGAAGCGGAAGAAGCGTTGGGTCGAAGCACAATTTGTACGAATCGAGGGACAGACCGAATGCTTACGACGCTGGGAGATTAAAGAAGGGTCGTAGGGAGTGTGGCCATGGGTTGTCATTAAAAGATTGAGTATATATAATTTACGAACAGTCAGAACCTTACAAGTTTTGTAAAGGTCTGTGGTAGGAAAGCGATAGGGTAACTGCCAACCAACTTTCAGCAGTGCTCTTTGGGCACGTTCTACTCTCAACATGTGGGACCTTCCTGAACCACCCCATGCAACTATACAATATTGGATAAGGGATTGGCAGAGTGCTAGATACACAAGTTTAATCATCTTCAAATCAGCAACGTAACGGAGGTTCTTAAAAACATAGATTAACCTGCGTAACCGTGTTGTAAGTGTTTCAGTGTGAGTACTAAAGGTTAAACAGTCGTCGATCTGCACTCCCAGATACTTAATGTAACTTACCCGATTTAAGTGGGGGCATAAGCAGCCCATATGGTGAGTACAGGAGTGAGCGATTAAAGCAAGAGAGGAGGAAGGAGGCTTTCCAGCGGCTGAAAATGAGAAGGTGAGGTAATTTGTTTTATCAACGTTCAGAGTGAGCAGGTTCCGCGACAACCAGCTGGTCACAACGCCAAGTCCAGACTGTGCGTATTGAAATACCAGATCCCATGTATCTCCGGAGAATATTAGAGCAGTATCATCGGCATATGTAAAGATGGAAGCATTAGGAAGCTTTAGCTGGCAAAGGTCATTTATATAAATGAGAAAAAGGGTGGGACCAATAATACTGCCCTGGGGAACTCCGTATGTTATTGGGAGTTCATCACTGGTCCAATCTCCCAACCTGAGACAGTGTCGTCTGCCAGTGAGGTAACTAATGAAAAGGGATAGTTGAGTGCCTCTTATACCAATTTTTTCCAGCTTGGTAATGAGGGTGGGAACAGAAATAGTGTCGAAAGCTTTCGCTAAATCTAGGAAAACACCTATGACCTTCTGTTTTTCATCAAGTTTGGTGACAATAGTATTTGTTAGGTCTAATACAGCATTATTAGTAGAAATTCCGGAGCGAAAACCATATTGGGAAGATGAGAGTGTGTGATTTTGATTTAAGTATTTGACTAATCTGTTGTTCATTAGCCTCTCAAGTATTTTCGATAGTGAAATGAAATATCAACTGAATGTGGTTAAAAATGACTGTTGTACAGTACATATTATTACAAACATTAAACACGTCGTGAACAATCTCAATTATGTTATGACAATTTAAGCCTACACGGCACTCATGTCAATGAAAATACTGCCTTGAAATACTTACTATCAATCATAACCTATCAATCTCAACACAAATAAAGAACTCGAAAACCTTCATAAACATGAATTTATTTATCTAGTTTAGACCCAATTGACTTTCACGAATTGAAAAAGTTCTTAATGCTTATTCGTATGTATTTTATACTAAGACTTATTAGATTAGTTTCATGGAAAATATAAAAAAGAGATCTTTATCTACCTTATTGTTGTTTTTAAAACAATGCATAATAAACACAGTTCAAAATAAACCATTATAAAAAACGGCAAATTCCTATGTAAAGACCTATTATGTACCTGTAACCACTTGACGTTGCTTAAGCATTGATATTCCATTAACGCGTGACTTTCCGAGTTTCTCCAGTTAGAAATACATTGAGTAAATATTTGAAATACCTTAAGTGTCAAATACAACGACGCAAAGCGGATCAAAAAAGGTGGAACAAGGCAAAGCAGAATAAATACCACACTGAAGACTGAAATAAAAGAGTTTAGTTGATATAAGAATATGTTTGCAAATTGCAAACATCTAAATATCTCAAGGCTTCTCAAACGTCTCAAAAGATACCTACGCTCTGTTTATGTAGATGTGCGTATGTGTGTGTTCTTGTTAGAAACGTGGAGCTTTTCTTTTGTAATAAAACATGAAAGGCATAAATATCGCACCAGAGATGTGTGAGGGAGCTAAGCGGTGGAGCTGAGCTGAGAAACTATACGCTCTGTTCCATTAGGACTACATGAGAGAGGAATTAGATGCGCTATGAAAATTTACGACACAAACTATGTACAATGCATCACTAAATCGAAGGGGCAGGGGTGACGAAGAGGGAAGGACACTGCATCGTGTTGTCTTGTTGCATTCAATTGACTTTGGAACTTTCGACAAAGATGGTGCCTCCGTTGCCTAAAATACAAGATATGCAAGTTCTTAACTTACATCTTTAGCATGCATCCGTCGCTTTAATTAAAAGTGTAAAATTTCAGGTTTATTGAACTTGGTTTCACTAAATTAAACTCAGCTAAACTTTGAATTATGTAAGTAATTCTATTGGTGGAAATTAAACACATCTATAGCTACGCAGCTTAGCACATCTCTAGTGGAACAGCAGCCTTAATACCATAATCTTTGAGCTGATGGCGCCTTTCTTACCAAATCATTTTTGTAAACATTCAGAGAGAGAGAGAGAGACGTACGCAATCAAATATTAATTATGATTGTATTTAAAAGAATTCTTATTTTTTATCTTTGAGATTATAAAGCTAAAGAGATTCTTTGTTTCTTTTGAACGCGTTAATCTCAGGAACTACCTACCTACTGGATAGAATTGAACATTTCTTTTAATTTTGACTAGCCCATTTATCGAGAGAGGCTTCTATTGGTCTTAGTCTGATGTTAAAGAAGAGGTCAAGCGAAGCAGTAACCGAAGCCGCGGGTGAAACTGCGGGGGCCGCTAATCTGTTGTTTACATAACTTTAAAAACAATATAAAACACATGTATAACTAAATATATCTTATACTAATAGATTGTCTTTGCGTAAGTGCTTTTTTCTGAAAAACATTATTCATGTTTATATAGATAAAAACCATTACAAATTAATGACTCACGAGTGATAAGCTCTCGGAGAAAACCGTGAATATTACAAGACATTAGACCTAACACCGTTCACAAAGTGACGTCACGTACACCACCGAAGCTTTTTGCACGAAACCCTGGGTAAAAAAAAAACGCGCAAATTCAAAGCATATAAATTTCATTCAACGGCTTTAACTGCCGAGAATTCTCCACGAAGTCGGCAAATACGAATTCTCACGTTTATTTTTTCAGGATGTCGCAGACTTTTAACATTTCTAGTTTTGAAAGGAATACTCTTGATTCTGTCTCCGCGTTAACTAAAAATATTTAAGCTTACTCGGTTATTTTTTTTATACTGACTTAATCCCACTGATATTCGCAGAAAAGATCAAATCTTTTCCTTTTATGTGTAACGTTAGTATTAAAACAGTATTCGCTACAAATATTTAAATTGATACTCAATTCACAAATTAATAATATTATACAATTCGTTTATTTTTGTTTGTTAACAAATGACTATATAAAATTTATTGATACCTACTGGGTTTTTGAATGTAATAATATTTATTTAAAAATTCCAAAACATTTATATCACGCAGTTAAGGCGTATAGTCCCTTGAACCATCTGACCGAAATTATGTGAACGCAACTCTCGCACTCGCCTAGGCGGCAGTACGCAAATCTGTGCATTTATTTGCGGCCTGCAGCGCCCGGAAAGCGCTTTAAATCCATTTTCTCTGCGAGATATTGATTGATTTACATATGCAATGTTCACTTTGAAGGATATTTAACCACCAATTTTTATGTGTAAAAATGTTTCTAAAGGTCCAAGCCGTTTCGAAGGAGTAGGGAAAAGTTGCGAAAAGTTGCGAAATTGCTAAATTTTTTTTTTTTGACAAAAGTATTAATTGCACGAAAAAATCAAATGTTGATATTATTGTTCATGAATCTATAATAAACATATATTTTTTTCAAACCAATTGACCTAGCTGTTACGGAGGAGTAGGCCTCAGAAAATCACTGTTTTATGGCACTTTTCGGGCGCTTGGCCCTTAAACGTTCATAAACATAAAAATGTCTTGTTCCGTCCCAGGCGCGTAGTATGTCGTAGCAGCGCTACGATGCTACGAAACCGCTACGAAGCTGCTACGAAGTTGCTACGGTATTCACAATGATACAGAGCGGTTGGTTGTTTAAATAAAACATACACGCGTTTGTTTAATTTAATGCTCGCTGTTTTGAGAATATAAGAAGAATATAGTGCTGTAGTTAGTATAATATTGCGTGGTTAGTTAATGTGGCGACGCTTCTGAGAGGCATCAGTCCAGCAATTTATGAGTTTCAGCTGAAGTAGAATGTTTTCGAAATTAGATTTGTCCCTCAAAAACAACGCAAATGGTAGAATTATTACTGAAAATACAAAATTTCAGCAAACAACCTAATCTGACACAACTGCATTATCAGTGTTTTATATTTAACCACTGCCTATATGGTCTCTGCAACCCAGTAACTGGTTAACATGATTCCCTTTAGCACGCCTGGCCTCAGATTTTCTGGCAACTGTCTATATAACAGATTTTAAAATTCGAAGCTAATAAAAGCCTTGAACGGTCAATTACATCGACACGTCTTTCCTTGGCACGTATCCCGTTGATCTCAGAGCGCGCATCGAGATCTGTCCCCGGCGCGAGCCGGCGCGATGCGGGAACTTGACCCAGATGCCGTGAGCTGACGTCGAGGATGACCACACAGTGGTGCGATTCTCCCAACGACAGCGACGAAATAAATCTACGTAATTCCAGAATATGGTTTAAATGGATTTTATTTTTAACCGACTTCAAAAAAGAATGAAGTTCTATATTCGGCTGAATGTTTTATTTTTTTGTAAAATAGTTTTTATTAGATTTTTCTCGTTCTTTTAGAGTTCATATTATTTTTATTTTGAGGAGCTGGTGGCTAAATATGGAGTTCGGAGTTTTTGGCAGGATTTTCTCGAATGAATTTCAGTGGCTGCTTTAATTGTAATTCGCAAATTGATTCGTAGTGGATGAAAAATTAGTATAGTCTTGTATATCAAATATTTACTTAGCCAGACAATAATTATATGGAATAATTGAGACAAGCCATACCAATTATATATTTCGGTAAAAGTTCAGCTCCACTGAAAATATTATGTAGTATTAAGTATTAAGTAACGCTAGTCCAGGTCGGTCTATTATATATCATTATATCATTTCTAGATTTATCTGTATCTTGGAAAACACATTAAACTATAGCTGCAGCTGTCATTTAAAGATCTTTGACAGTAGTTATGGATACTCAGAAGTCAGAAAATTTAAGGCCAGTCGTGCTAAGAGGAGTCATGATAACCAGAAACTGGGATGGGAGATCAGAAAGGCTGTCAGTTATCCGGGGTTCCGCTAGAAGCCAATCCTGACTTAATTGGACTAGGCAGATTGATTACTGTTGTTACACATTTTTATGAAAATAAAACAAAAAATTAAAGCGCAAAATTATTTCGATAATAAAGTGTTTATTTTGTGGCCCCAACGTTGAGGCATAGAACAATAAGCTATAAACAACAATACACAATTTAACTTTTTGTGTCCATAAACTGACTTCGAGCAAAGTGAAATTGCTAAATAAACTTTTTATATAAGCTTTACAAGACTTTTTGTTCTGTACATAGGCACCCCAGATTTGTCATACTAGTTCCAATAGGAAAAGAGATTATTGTTTCAAGACACGGAGTCCGATAGGCTATTTTGATTGATTGCCGATCCTTAACCAGAGCATAGAAGCAGGATAAAAATGATAAATGTGGGTTTTATTGTCTTCACAAAAACTTACTTACGGAAGTTTAATGGACCATATCATCGCTTACCATCAGTTTAGGTAATTTACCAGTAATACTATGTAAAAGTTTACCAATACATGGTGATTGTTTTATTTGCAAAAAAAGAGAATATATACTTACAGCAGAGTTTCGAGTCGTCTGTACCACGTTCAAGCCTTTACAAAACCCGCAGTACCTTCTATAAGTATAGGTAATTAAAGTAATTTGCGACGGCGAGGGGTCGCTGGCTCGTCTGTCGGCAGCGCCCGGGCCAGCCCGTCTCGTGTCGCGCGGAGAGTGCTGCCGCCGCGAATATCAAGCGATTGCCTCGCGCCGGCCATTGCCGTCCGCCACATGTTTACTGACAGTTTTTGCATTTTGTACCTAGAAGTTTACAGAAAGCTGACGTGTGCTATCATGGAGTTGGATGTCGAGTTGTAGAAGAGTTAAAAACTATGGCACTTTTAGTAAATTTTCTGATCTATATTCAGGACACATTTTTTGGATTATTTATTTAAATACGATATGTTTGTATTGCATTCATAACGTGCATGCATTTTAATCATAATGTGTAGATTGCTGTCCCTCTCCCCATAGATTTATTAAGTGAATGGTTAGTCCGGCTGGAATAATGTAAATACACTTGTTGCTAAGATGATTACGAGTATATTATCCTGCCTTTCGCACCGGGACCGAGCTTCCCTTTCGGATAACCCCTGGCCCCAGAAGGCTTCGTCTCGGCTGGGCCCCTGCTGCTGCTGACAGCCCCTTGAGGCGTACGGGAACAGTTTGCGCCATCGACGACTTGGTCTCGGTCCGATAAGTTACCGGACGGTCGGACAGCGAGCTACCCATTGCTCGCCATCCGCAAGCCCGCGTCTACGGTGGCCGGAAATCGGGATCGGAATCACGGCGGCGCTTGAGGCGCTGTGAGCGCCGCCGTTGCCTGGTGCGGTCGGCCTCCTCCTTTGCTAGCATTACTGCTTCGCAGAATAGAGAGCGAGGAGGAGTGGCGACCACCTGCCACTCCTCCGCGCGTTCCGAGGACCGTGGAAACACATAGCCTCGGACTTGTGCAGCGCCACCTTGAGTCCCAACTGCTGGATCCTGTCAAATATACGGACTATGTCACTTAGTTATAAAGCATTAGTCAGCAGTTTTTGAGCTTATTCGTTGCAAACAAAAATACAAACCCTTTCTGTTTACAATATTAGTTTACTTGTATGAATCCTTCTGTGTGGTATGTGTGTTAGTTACATTATGATAAGTACCTATGTGACCGTAAATTCGCATACAATAATTGCAAAAAAACATATTATAATATCTATGGTAGTTCCCACAACCACAGCAACATCATTATTTCTGTTGCTTTGAATTTTGTGTCTTTGTGTAAAACAGTTACATGTTAAATTCAGTCAAGAGGAAACAAGTTACTTCTAGATGAGCGTACTCCAACATCGACCTATCATCGCTTAGCATCAGGTGTTTTAGTTAAATGTGAGCCTATCAAACAATTTATAGCATTAACTGTAATAAATAAACTGGTAAAATTATAATAAACTATGCTAAATGTTATTATTTTAAATGGTTCCTTCTTTTCCTTTTTCTACAAAATTATTCAGAAGTTTTGTGGACTTAGCCTTTGACTCATAGTTTGCGAATCTCAGAGTTAGGTTTCAATGTTGTTCTACATATCTTCAGTGGGCAAGATTCCAAGTTCGGTTAGTTGGACAGTTTCGGTATAAGAAAACATTTTCTCAGCTTGTTGTCCAAACTACGAGTTCTGAAGCGATGGTAACTGAACACAAATTCTTTTTGAAAGCGAAAAATGGGTTCCGAGGAAAACAAACGCTAATAATAATAAAATACGATAGAAAGGTTTCTTGGACTCGCGATCAACACTACCGAAGATGTGTTCGATGATGGAGCTCGATTGCTACGAAGTAACGTGTCTATATACGTAGTTAATGTTGGTGAAGCATCTCATTTGTTTTAATTACCCGTTATAATTCGGTTACCAAAGGTATATTTGATCAGGCGTCCTAAATTTCATTACAGCTAGGTTCACAAACCACTACCGTCAGCACAACGTCCCCAATATATTATAGTGGAACAATTACTTGACAAAACCTTTGACCTACATTGTAGAGCTAGGCGGACTCACTTTTAGAATTCAGGCTGAACTTCCCAGAGATTTATGTTTCTTTGATCAGACCTATAAAGCAGAACAAAATAAACAAGTTCCAATGTCAGTGACTTCAATCTACGTTGTTCGTTCACCGAGGACACATTCACAATAGCAGGGTCCGAGCAGATGGAGCAAAGCCTGTATAACAAACCTTATGCGGGATCCGATGTGATCCAAATATTTCATATTTACAGCTCCGCGAGACATATTTTACGTGAGCTGAGCGAGCAAAGCAGTCGAAGTGGTCGGAGCAGTAAACAATGTATGAACACGTGTAACTGTGACAAACTCCTCGCCAGCGAATATATTTCATGCGAATAAGAAAAGTATTACAAAAACTACATATTGAATAGAGTTTTGTGTTATTCAATCCTGTTTGTGCGGGGGATCCATCACGCTCACGCTCCGAACACTTCCTTTTCTTATTTCTATCAATATTATTCGACAGAACGTGATTTTTGTTTTAGGTTTTTATATTCAGGTCTCTCCTTATAAATTCACAAGACGTTTCATCTTTGACAAGGTTGAAGTTTTTGTTTCAAGCAAGTTTTCTGTCTACCTATAACTCTACTATTATAAAATATACCTCTTACGAATTAGAAGCAAGTGTTTGATGTTAGTTGAGTTTGGTATGGCTTACTTCCGTTTTTTGTTATTTATTTTACTTTCAAAGTATTGTCAATATTCATAATGGCTACGAGATCTAATCATTATTCCCATATGACACAACAACTCATCAAGAACACTAAACAGTAAGTGTATATAACTACTAACACTATATTTGTCATCCATTGCCCTTGAATTCCGCTACTAGTCCGGATGGCGAATGGCATGTAAACAGCGATGCTTACTTTTGCTATGACTCAACAAGCTGTGAGATGTTTTTTTTATGGTATGTCTGTTACTTTGCGACCCGCTAACTGAATGAGCATTATATTGATGACGCGGAGTAGGTAAGAAATGAAAAAGTACAAATGAAAAAAACTTCGTAAAGAAATTAGTACGGTGATCATTAAAATTCGCATTTCTAAACAGTATTGAAATTGTCGAATACCGAACGCGGCGGATGGTCAGCCAGTACTATGAATTTGAATTTGATCTTTATGTGTATCTATGTAAAGTTGAGTATTAAATGAAACCACTTAGTACTAGATACTGAACTAATTTTTATTCTCAAATTGAACTTTATTAGCAGGACCCTAACCAGATGGCGGAGAATCTTAATAGCGACTTCTAATATGACGTCAACGCCATCTAGTTAGGAATCCGTAACTAATACATTTTGAACTTAAATCTCGTTCTAAACATACCGCCCACCAAGGACGTTACTGAAGGAATGTCCTTCTTGAACTAAATCCTGGATCTGACATGTATTTGATCTCAGGTTTGATCTAAAGTCTTAAATTAAAAAACATGTACTACAATAAATCTTAATATCTAACATTTGAAAACCTTAAACTACTTATTTGGCTAAGCTACTAAAATAACAATGTGACATAACAAACATAAATAAATTCAGTGATCTGCAACTGGTAAAATACAAAGTTTGGATGTTGGCCTCTTAATAGTGGAGGATTTAGTGCGTAATGTGACTACACGGGTGATGTTATCAGCACCGGGATGCTTCTCTAATACGCGACCTAACATCCAACGACTTGGCGGCAAATCGTCTTCTTTGACCAACACAATGTCTCCAATATTTGGCTCAGGAGTTTTATAAGACCATTTGTACCGGTTCATAAGATTGGACAAATATTCTTGGGACCAGCGTTTCCAAAATGATTGCAGCATTGCTTGAATAAATTGCCACCGTGACAAATAACTAATATTACTGCTTTCATATTTTTTATCTGGTACATTTACTATTGGCTCTCCAATTAGGAAATGTCCAGGAGTTAACGGTATCAGTTCACCAGGATCAGTAACATTAATGACGCTCATTGGACGTGAATTTAAACAAGATTCTACTTGACTGAGGAGTGTACTCATTTCCTCAAACGTCAAAGTAGCATCACCAATGACTCGTTTGAGGTGAAACTTTGTGGACTTCACACCTGCTTCCCAAAGTCCACCGAAATTAGGGCTATGCGGGGGAATGAAGTGCCACTCAGTACCGTTGGCCTCGAGTTGTTCTGCTATTGCTGCCTGAATTGATGCCAAATGTTGCAATTCTCGGGAGGCACCTACAAATGTAGTGCCATTGTCGCTCCATATTTTAGCGCAATGACCTCGCCTAGACACAAAACGTCTGAAGGCAGCTAAAAAAGCTTGTGTGCTCATGTCACTGACGACTTCTAAATGTATAGCACGGGTGGACATACACACAAACAAACATATGTAGCCCTTGTACGAACGGTGCCCACGACCTTTCGTTGTCCTAATATTAATAGGGCCAGCATAATCAACCCCGCTGTGTAAAAACGGTCGCGCTGGATAACACCGAACCGTTGGAAGCGAACCCATCATTTGGTTCTTGATGCTAGCGCGATGTTTAACGCATGTTACACATTTTCGTACATGATGTTTGACTAGGTTCCTGACTCCTATGACCCAGTAAGCTGTTCTCAAATAATTTGACATTAGCTGCGGACCTCCGTGCAGAGTCTTGAAGTGGGCATCTGCCACTATAAGGTTTGTCAGATGACAAGAGTTTGGTAATACTATCGGATGCTTTGTGTCTTCACTCAAAGGAGCTTTCTCAAGTCTACCTCGAACTCTGATAAGGCCTCTGTCGTCCAGATATGGACAGAGTGAGTTTAGCTTACTAGATTTTAATTGTAAATAACCTTTGTCCTGTAATTGTAAATATTCTACTGCAAATATATCCTTTTGTGTTTGTCTTATACAACATTCTAACGATGTTTCTAGTTCTAACTTTTTTAAATAACTATGTTTAAAGGTGTTATTCCTTAAAAACCGTCTGCAATAGGCGATTACCCTAACTAATTTTTGTAATGACGAATATCGCTTGAACATTGAAAGCTCTGGCACTACAGCAATGTGTGTTTTTGTTATTTGCTCTAAGTCGATATTTAAATCATTTGGCCTTTTATAGACTATTGTTCTTTCAGTCAGAAATGATGGTCCGGAAAACCATAAACGATTATCTATCAATGCACTAGGTAAGATACCTCGTGAGGCGCAGTCTGCTGGGTTGTCCTTGGTTTTCACATGAAACCATTGAGATGCTTTCATCGTGGTCAATATTTCTGAGGTGCGATTCGCCACAAATGTCTTCCATCTGCTTGGATGGCTGTTAAGCCAAGCCAACACGACAGTGGAGTCTGTCCAGGCCTTGATTTTATCTCTAGAAATATTCAGAACATCTGCTGTTTCTATTAAAAGATTTGACAGTAGAACTGCTCCACACAACTCTAGACGAGGTATACTAATTTGTTTGACGGGGGCTACTCTAGTTTTTGCAACCAACAACGAAATATGAACATTACCTACAACATCTACTAGCCGCAAATAAATCACGGCTGAGTACGCGGTTTTGGAGGCGTCACTGAAGCCATGCAGCTCAAGATCGTCGTGCGACTTAGTTCCAAGCCAACGAGGTATCCGAACTTTGCTAAGTAGTGACAGCTCTTCACGGTAAGAAACCCATTCTTTTATTAAGTCAATGTTCAGTTCTTCATCCCAACTAACACCTGCAAGCCATAATTTTTGGATGAATGTTTTTGCTAAAACCACACTAGGAGCTAACCAACCTAGTGGGTCGAACAATCGAGCTATGTCCGAAATAATTGTCCTTTTAGTTACAGGTGCAGTCGTCAGAGGTGGAAGATTCACCGAGTACTGGAAGGTATCTTCGTTGCGGTTCCAGGTAAGTCCCAAAATTTTTATTGTACTATCTAATTTAATTTCTAACCCTTTCTCTTCTTTGTGTTCTGTCTTCTCTAGTTCATTGTTCTGTATTTTTATTTGTTCTCTTGTTTTGTCCTTAGTTTTATTTGTTCTTGTTTCATCAGGTTGTTCTTTAACTAAATTGTTTTCAATTCTTTTAAGTACTTCTTGACTATTACTATTCCATTTTTGCAATATAAATCCGCCTTTTCCTAATAATGCAATCATTTGCTTATATATTTCAATACCTTCTTCTACACTGTTGCATCCTGTCATTAAATCATCCATATAGAAGCAATTTAAAACCTTATCTGCTGGTAGTGGGTAGTTTTCACCTTCATCAACAGCAATCTGACGTAAAGTTTTGACTGCTTGGTACGGTGCAGAAGCTGTTCCAAAGGTCACAGTCATAAGCTCGTAATCTTGTATCTCTTTATCCGGACTGTCACGCCATAATATTCTCTGGAACATCACATCTTCTTCTGCTACCTTCACTTGTCGATACATTTTAATTATGTCAGCTACAAGTCCTATAGCATGTACTCTCCATTTTAAAACCGTGTGACGTAAATCAGCTTGCAGTTTTGGACCAACCATGAGCGTGTCATTTAGAGATACTCCTTTGTTGTTCTTTTCAGAGGCGTTGAAAACAACACAAACTTTAGTCGTGGTCTTGTCTTCCCTAATGACTGCGTGATGTGGTAGATATACTGCTTCTTCCCTTTTGCTATCATCTTTCTTCACGTGCCTCATATGACCTAACTGTAAATATTCATCTATTACTTCTGTGTATTTTTCTTTTAACTCTTTGTTCTTTGCTAATCTTCTCTCTAATGCTTGAAATCTTGATTTAGCTATGCCACGTGAATTTCCAGACTTGCAAGGAGGATCTTCGTCTCGGAAAGGTAACCTGACTACATATCTACCATCGCTATCTCTCTTAGTAGTCTCACTATAAAGCTCTTCGCATTTCTTCTCCTCTGGTGTAAATATCTTTTTAGTACTAATATGCTCTTCAATTTCCCAAAATTTCTTTAACGTATCATCAACATTTACCATGCAATGCATTACGCTAATTTTATTTGTACTTTTACTTTCAGGGCTCACTGCGCCTGACAGGACCCAACCTAATCTAGTATTCTGTGCTATAAGACTACCAGAAGGACTCTTAACTAAACCTTCCTTAATAATACAGCTATAAACATCGGCACCCAACAGTATGTCGATTTTGATGGGTGTGTTGAATTCTGGATCTGCTAAACACAGATTGTTGACCTCTAACCAGTCGAAAGCATCTGTGTTTAAGCTTCGCTCTGGTAAGTAAGAGGTGATCTTGCTTAAAACGTAAGCATTAAACGTAAACTTAAAACTAAATTCGACGCGAGATTTTATCGTTATTTGTACCATGTACTTTGTCATGGTTGACCTATTGTCTCCTAATCCTAAAACAGACCCTTGAATTGGAATCTTTTTCAGGTTGAGAAGTTGAACTGCTGCTTCTGTAACGAAACAAGCTTGCGAACCTTGATCAAGTAAGGCTCGTACTGTTTGGTATCCACCCGTCTTTGACTCAGCTTTTATTAGCGCGGTGGCTAATAAAACTTGTCTGGGCTTGGGTACCTTCCCTGTTGACAAGCAAGCAACTATCTGATTAGCACTAGTCGAAGGACTAGCACTATCAGCAGCTGGCACTGCTTCAGGGTTTTGGTCTTGGTTAATATGTAACAGTGAATGGTGGCGCTTTTGGCAAACTTTACAACTAGTGTTCTTTTTACAGCTTGTAACTGTGTGGTTGCTACCTAAGCAGTTAAAGCATATTCTGTTTTTACGTACAAATTCACGTCTTGCATCAAGCGACTGGTTTGCAAACTTTTTACAAAAACAAAGCTTGTGGATTTCTAAACAGAATTCGCATTTCATGTGTGATGATGAGTTTGTGGCAAGCATTGTCTTAGGCGTATAATTTGAACTGTTATTATTGATTTGGTGAACTGAACCCTTTTTTGGTTCTATGCACTCAAATGCGCGGAATCGTTGTTCCAAGAATAATTTGAACTGATCAATGGTGGGAAAATCATTAGAAATGCTACCACTGACGCATAATTCCCATTGTTTACGCGTTTCAACATCTAATTTAAACGTCACGATGTGTATAATGATAACATCCCATGTACTCACATTTATGCCTAAATTTGACAACGCATTTAAACAATCACTGGTGGTATCTAAAAGTTCTTTTAATGAAGTTGCTGACTCAGTTTGCATACGTTTTATTCCAAATAACCTCTTCAATATACAATTGGCGAGATATCTTTTGTTGCTATACCTCTTGTCTAATAATTCCCAGCATTGACTATAATTTGCATCCGTTATTGGTGTATTCCGTATTAATTGATCAGCTTCACCCGAAAGATGACTTTTTAAATAGTGTAGCTTTTGTACGTTATCTAACGATTCATTTTTGTGCACTAATGACATAAACAGATCACGAAATGTTGTCCATTCTCCATATTTTCCAGAGAATATTGGAATGGTGATCTTTGGTAATTTAACGAATGAACTTGCTGACTTAAATGAACTGTTAGAAGAATGATCACTGGGTTGTACTGGTTCCTTTGGCCTAATTTTATTAAGTGTTGTTTTTAACAAACTTTTATACATTATATAAGTGTCTTCGGTTGTATCATAAATGTCAGCAACCTTTTGTTCTGTACTATCATCTAATTTAAAGTTTTGATAAATTTTAGTATTGGTTTCTTTAAATGAATCCCAATCCTTTTCTATCAACTCTTGCCTAGTTTCAATGTATTCGACCGTTAATCTTTCTTTAGGACTTTTTTTGAAATTTGCTAATCCTTTAATAATAACATTTTGGGAGCCTTTTAGTACGTTAATTAATCCCTCCATCTTTGAGACAATTCTTAACGGGAAAACAATTTAAATACTTGACATAAATACAAATATAATATTGACGAAATTATTCTATGTCCTAAAGAGTTGCGTAAAATTTTACAAGTGTTTTAAATATAACTAAAATCTGTCGGAAATCGGGCATAGGTTCCCCGTTCCGTCGTTTTTTTAAAAACTATTCTAAGTCCCTAACTAAACTTAAACAATACAACACAAATCTAAGGAAAATATTCTAAGTCTAAAAATTTACTTAAAATTCTACAAGTCCAAAATTCTTGAAAAAATGTCTAAGTTAAACTCTTGGAAGAAATAAAGTTCAAAATTGTTTGTCATTAACTTCCTTTGTTTATGAAATAAAATGTACTCACAATTTGCACTTCACTTACAACACGATGTTTCTGGCGCGCCCTGGTGGCGACACGTTGAACTTTTGGATGTGACGTCAGTCTTCTAACGTCACGTTGAACTGGGTGTGACGTCCTCCTTGTGACGACACGATGAACTGCGGAGGTGACGTGTACGATCACCTTCCGTTTGATCTGGTTGCAAGTGGCGCCCTCTGGTCACCACTTTCCTCCTGCCGCTGTTGCCGAGCTCGTCCACAACACTGCTGGACGGAGCTGTTGCTGCCGAGGCGGGGGACCGAGTACTCTTGCTGCAGCGATCCACTGCGAGTACACGGGCAAGCGGACCGGGCCGCGCGCGAACTCAAAAACGGTTATTTATCGGGCTCGTAGGACCAATGTCGAATACCGAACGCGGCGGATGGTCAGCCAGTACTATGAATTTGAATTTGATCTTTATGTGTATCTATGTAAAGTTGAGTATTAAATGAAACCACTTAGTACTAGATACTGAACTAATTTTTATTCTCAAATTGAACTTTATTAGCAGGACCCTAACCAGATGGCGGAGAATCTTAATAGCGACTTCTAATATGACGTCAACGCCATCTAGTTAGGAATCCGTAACTAATACATTTTGAACTTAAATCTCGTTCTAAACAGAAATATTGATTCAAAAATGAGTTTGTCATTTGGTCTATGATAAAAAAAAATGTTTTTCACAAGTTTTGTTATCTAGATGTATATATACTACATTGGCAGTATTAATACTGACATACATACATACATCTGCTGTCACGATGCAGTAGGCACTAGTTACCAGTGCAGTAAAGTAAGATTTTCAGCTTGTAGAACTCCATTTACCAACTACTCTATGGTATTATCAGTCTATTATACGGGAGAGATTTGGAAGGGAACGGAGCAATAAACATTCTCGTCTCTCAAGGGTGCGGGAGTGGAGGGAATCAGGGAACGGGAGGGGTGGGGGGTCACGGTCGCAGTTAATTGTTTAAACAATCTTTATGGAGCCATCGGCGGATCTCCCGCGAGCGTTCATTACGGATCCCGGTGGATCCCCTGCGGATCCGCGGCAGACAAAGATTCGGTCATTATAAATATTGCGGAGAATAATTAGTGGCCGGCTTGGACGGGCGGAAATTAAGAGTAATTTGTTAAACAAGCAGCCTTATTGCGGTACTGCTCAAAGGACTGCCGACTTTGAGGACTCGGGCTCGATGCGCAGGTCGGCCAGTGAGCGTTAGATTATATACATATGTACATGGAAATATTTTTGTAACAAAGTCGTGATTACGGATTTAGATCTCTTCACTACTTGTTATAGAATTTTTTTGGGTTCCTTTATGCTTAGTATTTCTGGTTAGAACAGAATACAATAGAATAAAACCTTTTTGAATAAAAACAACTAATAATAAACTTAAATCTATGGGTACAATGACGTTGGATTTGTGACAAGAGATTGTTTTTTTAGTACTACTTTACTAACTAAACCACCAGAGAAGACGAGATTATTCGACTAGGTGGCGCCCTAGTTCTGATAAACGAGCCTTTCAGTCACCATAAGAACCCCATAACCAATTGAAATAGATCTGTTGTATTCAAGCTCATAAAATTCGTGTAGATTTTTATTTTTTTTAGTTTAGGGTGTGATGAGTAGGCCAGAAGGTCACCAAACTATTCAAGCAAACAAGACAGCTCCGTTGTGTAACAGCTATTTGAATTTGTAATGACATGTTTGTTTGCTCAAATTGTATTCCAGGGCTTTTTGTAGTGCTAAAAAGTGGAAAAAAAACCGAATCAGTAATTGTTTATCTCAGTATGCCATTATATAATAATACTAGCTTTTGTCAACAGCTTCACCCGCGTACATAACATATAGCCTATGTCACTCAGGAATACAGCAGCTTTCTATCGATGAAAAAAATTTAGCAATCGGACTAGGACTTCCAGAGAATAACTGCTACAAACAAAAAAACACAAACTTTACCTCTGTAATGCTAAAAATACATTTTAGTTAAAACAAGTTTTTAATTAACATAAAAGTAAAGCTTACGTACCGCTTAATATTTTCTGACAAGCTTGAGGCATGTACGTAGGATAAGATTCAGCTTTTAGTTAATTAAAAGCTTGTATTAAAAAGACATTTCATTATAATTTATCCGCTTCTAGATAGAATCAGCCACCTACACCTGAAAATTGTCAATGTAATAAAAGCTTCAGTTAAAATATAGCATAATAATTAAATGCAGCGAGTTGATGCCGCAAAATATTCACCAATTATAAATATTTTGTGGCATAATGAGTAGGATTCTTACCGGACGGAGTCATTTAACTTATAATATGAAAACAAAGGCGAGGCCGCGGTATTAATTGTATTATTAAGTAGAGCTCGTCGCTGATGGTATATCAGTCTGTTTTTATGAGATTGCCTGACGTCATGCGATGCTTTATTTATTAGTCAGAGCAAATAAAGATTGTCTGCTCACGCTAGTTAGTACTGGACTAATGAACTGGTTTTGTTGCGTGTTCACGTAAATAGAACTGTCATTGTGACATTTATATTTGCGTTAATGTTATTATAATAGGTAGATATTTCACGATCAAAACACATAGGAGGAAGTAAATGCTGTTTTTATTTAATCAGTTTTTGCATACGATAAATTATTATTATTGACAAAAACCGTCGTCAGAAGTTCCAAGAAAGATTTTCTTTTTTTGAATAAAAATAAATTTTGAATAATATATAAAATTACGCTTGGCTGCGATATCCCACCTGATGGTAAGCAGGGATGCAATCGTTGATGGTGAGGCGCACTAAGTTTCATTTTTGTGTATTTTCTGTAAGTATATCCATAATTTTCAAGCTAAGTATTGGTTTTATTCCCTTGTCTAGAGGCTAAGAAGCTATATATATCAGTAAAGGACGTGTAACTGTGCATTTCAGCTTTTTCTCACAGAATTCAAACGGATTTATGTGACTGGGGATTTGTGCGCCGTCAATTTGGGTGAGGGAGGAACGTTCTCACCAGGCTGAAAGTCGCATGAAGAGTCCGTAATGATACGAATGTAATATTCTAATGCCTGATTCGTTTATTTTAACATTTCTACGTTACATATTTTTCGATGTTATGGAAGTATCAAATGAAGTGTTATCAATATTGATTGAAACAATATTAATAACGAACAGTCGTTCAGTAGATAACACTGATATTTAGTTAATTACCTCCTTTTGGTAATTACCGACACTTTATTCAATTGTTACTGAGTCTAGTTAATCACCTCTCCCTTGTGACGAATCACTAAACTTTGACTCATGACAGTTCTAGAATTTGAAATTTTAATGGTTGGTCTATGCTAGAGGAGTCAAGCACGAGCGGAGCATAAGCCGAGCACAAATTCATGTAAAGTGGAATGATCGCGCTTCGAGCGCTTAGTTCGAGCTCGACTGAGCTCCACCTACTGTCAGTTTTTTGACGAACACAAAGGAATTTGTATCGTGTACGAGGACAGTGATCGTAAGATGCTTGTTGTACGTCCACATATGACACTGCGAGTAGAGCGGCCCGGCTTCGGGTACGTGCTCGGCTCCTCAGCGTAGACCCATAGTAATCCTAGTCTCTATGTTTCTATCAGCTTAACTAGCAACTTCAGTCGGTTACATTAAATATTTCTCTGAACTCGCCAGCTTCGTCTTTCGGTCATAGAATAATTAAAAAAAACCGGCCAAGTGCGATTCGGATTCAAGCGCATAGGGTTCGGCACGAATCATTTTTTCTATAAGTAACTCTTAAACATAGTATTGTTAAGACATCTTCCTATAATCAATAAGTAAGTAAAAAACGATTTTACAATTTTTGACTTACAGTTTCGGAGAAAAGGGGAAAATAGAATACCTATATTAACTGTAATATTATCTACTTTAAAACTGATTTTCGATGAATTTAACTTTTTACATAGGTAAGTTTGTACGGAATCCTCAGCGGTCAGATTTTTAATTTTCTAATTTTCGTCCCAAAAATGACCCTCACTTTCTAAATTCATTTTGTATTCCATATCATGTTACGGATGTTCATAATTTTTATGAGTACTTTTCAGTACATTTGGAGCATTTTTATCTGTGGCAGACGGACAGAATTCCGTTTTTTCACCCGGTCGTTAGGAGCGCCAAAAATACATAGAGACAGTCTCTTTCAAGGCCTAAATTTTAATTTGGTTCGGGTACTGAGACTAACTCGTTAGGGAATATGTTACATCCCAAATCATTTGAAACCACACAAAGGTGCGGGTTTGTGTTTGTGTTCACATGTGTGCTGTATGTGCGTAGGAAAATGAGATATTTCTTGCGCACAACATCATTCATTTGTCGGTTTTACCTTTTTGCTACTTGCTATCCCTTACAAAGTTTTTTGGTACTTACAGATCCCTTATGTTGTAACAGAGGCTTATTTGTCATACTTAATACCTACTAATACCCGCAGTCCGTCTTCCATACCAAAACAGGCGATACAAACGAGATAATTACAGTTCTTCATAATATTGGATTAGTTTTAAATCTTTTGGTTTTTCTGTTAGGTTCTCGGTCCAAAGCCCCATTGTTATTTCTAAAGTTCTAAAACGTATTGCGGTTAAACATCTTATTAAAATTCTCAAACATTAAGTCTCAAGTTTCCATCATCTTAACTTTGCTGCTGAATTTTTAATTGAGAATTATAAGTTGTTGATTCAGAATTGTTTGTGATTTAACAAAATAATTCAAAGTTAGAAAGTCATCATCTTATAGAAATTAAATTATGGTTACTCCGTAGTAATTTTTTTTTATTCTAAACGCAGGAAAGTTCTTGACCTTGTCTTTATTTATAATATAGAATACAATAAAATGTAGCAATTTTTAACCGACTTCGAAAAGGAGGAGGTTCTATGTTCGGCTGAATGTATGTTTTTGTAAATACTTTATGTAAGAACTTTGTAGATTGTTTTTCTTTTCAGTAATTTTAAAGTAAATATCTGGGATTTTGAGTATTTTCTGCAGTTTACCCAAATGTCTTTAATAGTGCTCAAGTCGGTCGGTTACTCTTTGGTAGTCTTGGGTCGAGCTATACGAACACTGACAAAAACTTGCGCTGACTGGACAAATTTACTAAAATCTGTATGTTCTTTTCTCAAAAAAACATCTCAGACACTAATCTGTATAGTTTTTATATGGTTTGAATGTATATAATTAGTTATGTGTAAGACAATGTAAGTACCTTTTACTTATATTTAATTATATTTAAGTTTTATTTTTAATAGATAATATCTTTTTTCTTAGATCTTATCATAAATGTATGTTTAGTTTTAAGTAAAGTTATTAGCTGCACTGTCGCATTAGGTTTTAAGATCTGTAAAGACCGATGTAAAGAGAATAAATAAATAAATGTTAGTTGTATGAACTTTAAAGCTACCGTCCTTAAGCTATGTAAAATGCCGTTATCTGATACTAGGCGGGCTGTCGTTTAGAGATGCTAAAAATTTTGTATAAATATCTCTTTAGGCAGTATGTTCTTAATACCAATAGTTATCGAGATAAATTACTAAAATACCGTTAAGTTCCCCTGAATGATACGTAAATCTGAGCTCTGACAAAATATGATTTAGCCAGATCACAGCGTTATAGTTTAAGGACGGTAGAAAGATACTTTGACCACTGAATTTGTTTCGTGGTTTCTTGTCAGGTTAGTTAGCTTGGAAACTCCGGCCTTATCTAATTTAAACTAAAAAAAATGTGTAAAAAAAGTATTCTTAAAATTGATTGCCAAAATAAATATAATTTATTCCAACTAGTTGATACTAGAAATGTGAAAAGATCAGTCCTCAGAAAACAAAACTTCAATCAACTTGTGCAGCCCTGGTAGATTGCGGGAGAGTTCCTGCAAACTTGTCAATGCTTAACAGGAATTACCACTGAGTAGAAATTAGACGAAAGGAGGAGGGAGATGAAGGGAGGCCAAAGAAAAGATGGATGGATTGTGTGAAGAATGATTTGAAAGAAAAGGAAGTTAGCGATAGCATGACGAGTGACAGGGTAGAATGGAAGAAAAAAACGTATTGCGCCGACCCCAAATAAGATGGGACAAGCTCTCGCATTTCTCTCTCTTGCTCTAGTAAGCCGGTATAGATCTTTTTGGCCTGCCGGACTGTCTAGTGTATCGTATAGCTTGTTTTGCGCTTTTGCTTTCGCTATTGCCACGGCTTTTTTGGTTTTTTTCTTTAAAGCATCATATTCAATTTTTTTTGCAGACTTTAAACTAACGATTTCCGGATCTATATGCTGCCATTACCATACAGGGGTGTATACGGGGTCCCAACCAACATCTGTCGGGACCCAAGCCAACCTCACCTGCACGTGGTGCACCCTGCTGGAAAACGGACGAGGCTATGGCGACCCGCCAACACGCACTGGACCAGCGTGGCGGGTTATGGTCCGAACCCCCCCAATGCAACATAACAATACGCACAGGCCCCAAATGCCCGGCGACTCCAGTGGTTGTGTTGACGTGGACGGGCGTGGGCGCAGCCCTGGGGTCAGGGGTGCTAAGAATCTCCGGGCGGGAACGTTTAACCGTCGACGACTGGACCTGGCAACCTATAACGTACGTACACTCCGGTCCGACGAGAAGATCATCGAACTGGAGGAAGAGTTGAGCGGGTTACGATGGAGTATTGTGGGATTATCCGAAGTCCGAAGACAGGGGGAGGACACGATAATTCTCAAATCCGGTAACCTGCTTTACTTCCGGGAGGGTGATCAGCAGTCCCAGGGTGGTGTCGGGTTTATCGTCCACAGGTCCCTCGTGGACAATGTGGTGAGAATCGAGAGTGTGTCGAGCAGGGTGGCGTACCTGATACTCAGAATATCATCAAGATATTCGCTGAAGGTCATACAGGTTTACGCCCCGACCTCGACACACCCCGATGACGAAGTGGAGTCTATGTATGAGGATATATCCAGAGCCATGCATGATTCTGAGACTCACTTCACCGTTGTCATGGGGGACTTTAATGCGAAACTGGGCAAACGAGACGGTGATGAGCTGCGAGTGGGACAATTTGGATTTGGTCATCGGAACCGCCGGGGACACCTACTGGCTAGTTTTATGGAGAAGGAGGGCCTCTACATGATGAACTCCTTCTTCAGAAAGCGTAAGCACAGGAAGTGGACCTGGCAAAGCCCTGATAGTATAACTAAAAATGAGATTGACTTCATCATGTCGACGAAGAAGCAAATATTCAATGATGTCTCTGTGATCAATGCGGTGAAAACCGGGAGTGATCACCGTATGGTAGGAGGCACATTGAATATCAATGTCAAGCTTGAAAGATCTCGACTGATGAAGTCTACGCTCCGTCCTACGCAGATCCAGATCCAAAACTCCGAGAGCTTTCAGCTCGAACTTCAAAACCGTTTCGAGTGCCTAGGAAGCTCCGTGGACAATTATAATGATGGGTTCGTGGAAGCTGTCCATACAGTCGGGTCTCAGTTTTTTAAGACCCGTACAAGTAAGACCAAGAGGCTCACGGATCAAACTCTCGAGCTCATGAAGAAGAGGCGTGAAATGACTTTGCAGTCTTCAGATAATGCGTGCACGTACCGGCAGCTCAATAAACAGATCTCGAAGTCTCTGAAACGCGACCTTCGCCGATTTAATACCGAGAGGATTAAGGACGCGATTGAGCGGAATAAGGGCTCCAAAGTTTTTGCACGGGATCTGTCTATTGGGCAGAGCCAACTCACGAAACTGAAGACCGAAGATGGCAGAGTCATATCCGCGAAATCGGAGCTTCTGGGAGAGATCGAGGCATTTTATGGACAGTTATACACGTCAATCTCCAAACCCGCTACAAATCTGGCAAACGACCCAAGAGCTAGATTGACTCGACACTACACTGAAGATATCCCGGACGTCAGCCTGTACGAGATTAGGATGGCTCTGAAGCAGCTGAAGAACAACAAGGCGTCGGGTGAGGACGGAATTACGGCTGAGCTCCTGAAGGCGGGTGGAAAACCGGTCCTAAAGGCCCTTCAGAAGTTGTTCGATTCCGTCATACTCGAGGGAAAAACGCCACAGGCATGGAGCAGAAGTGTGGTGGTACTCTTCTTTAAGAAGGGTGATAAAACCCTGCTGAAGAATTACAGGCCCATCTCACTTCTGAGCCATGTCTACAAGCTGTTTTCCAGGGTCATCACGAACCGTCTTGCGCGCAGGTTTGACGACTTCCAGCCTCCCGAACAAGCCGGATTCCGAAAAGGTTTCAGCACCGTAGACCACATACATACGCTACGGCAGGTCATACAGAAGACCGAGGAGTATAACCTGCCTCTCTGCCTAGCGTTTGTGGACTACGAGAAAGCTTTTGATTCGATCGAGACTTGGGCAGTGCTGCAATCTCTCCAAAGGTGCCAAATTGACTATCGGTACATCGAAGTGCTGAGGTGTTTGTACGAAAACGCCACCATGTCAGTCCGACTCCAGGACCAGACCTCGAAACCTATCCTCCTGCAGCGAGGTGTGAGGCAGGGAGATGTCATCTCTCCGAAACTGTTCACGGCCGCAATGGAGGATGTCTTCAAGGTTCTAAACTGGAGTGGACTAGGCATTAATGTCAATGGCGAGTACATCACTCACCTTCGGTTTGCCGACGACATAGTAGTCATGGCGGAGACTATGGAGGAGCTCAGCACAATGCTCAATGACCTCAGTAGAGCTTCTCTAAGAGTGGGTCTTAAAATGAACATGGATAAAACCAAAATCATGATTAACAACCATGTAGCGCCCACTCCTATCAAGGTCGGAGACTCTACACTCGAAGTTGTGGACGATTACGTCTACCTCGGACAGACAGTCCAGTTGGGTAGGTCTAACTTCGAGAAAGAGGTCAACCGTCGAATCCAACTCGGTTGGGCAGCGTTCGGGAAGCTACGCGGTACCTTCTCGTCCAACATACCACAGTGTCTCAAGACGAAAGTCTTTAACCAGTGCGTGTTGCCAGTGATGACATATGGCTCCGAAACGTGGTCGCTCACAATGGGCCTCATCAGAAGGCTCAAAGTCACCCAAAGAGCAATGGAAAGGGCTATGCTCGGGGTTTCCTTGCGTGATCGAATAAAAAATGAAGATATCCGCAGGAAAACTAAGGTTGCCGACATAGCACAAAGAATTGCCAAACTTAAGTGGCAATGGGCAGGGCACATTGCTCGCAGAACAGATGGCCGTTGGGGCCGAAAGGTTTTGGAGTGGCGACCGCGTACCGGAAGACGCAGTGTTGGAAGGCCTCCTACAAGGTGGACCGACGACCTGGTGAAGGTAGCGGGAAACCGATGGATGCGGGACGCACAGGAACGTTCGATGTGGCGACGCTTGGGGGAGGCCTATGTCCAACAGTGGACGTGTATCGGCTGAAATGATGATGATGATAATGATGCTGCCATTCCTTAAATTTCCTCTTTTTTTCCTTCAAGACATTCTGTATCTATCGACCACAACCATGTATCCCTATCTATTGTATCCTTTCCTCTCGTCTGTCCCAAAATACCTTTCGCTGCAAGTCTAATACACTCAGCAATCTCATTCCAGCTTTCATTTAGACTTCGTTCATTCATGTCTCCCATCTCTATCATTTTATCTACCACTCACTCTCTGCATTTCTTCGCACATTCACTCTTCTCTAGCATATGCCATTTTATATTAGGGGGAGGACGCTCTTTGGTGTTTTTGTTTTGCGTCTTGACTACTAACACCATAACCAGGGGCCTGTGCTGTGCGACTAAGTCTTTCGGTAGCACTTTGGAATCTTTGACGTGCTTTAGCTGATTGCGCCTAACCAGGAAGTAATCAATTTGCGTCTTGTGGTTACCGCTTTTGTATGTGACCAGGTGTTCGTCTCCTTTCTGGATCCAAGTATTGGCTACGGCCAGGTCAAATGCAGTAGCAGATTGCAATAGCGTCTCCCTTGCATTGTTCGAGCTTCCAAAATCAATGAATACACTTTAATACTTAGGTACATAAAAAAAACAAATACTAAAGAAACTATTTATACTAAAACCTAACTATGTACATAGATATAATACAAAATGACAAAGTACGCTCAGGCGTCAAAGTACTCCTCCACATCGCTGTCATCCGGAAATGTGCCCAGAAAACTGCCAGCATTGCCACGTTGAATGGCAATGCTAATTCTTTGGGCGAAGAACGAGCCAGCCCCCTGGTCACGTAAAGTGTCGATCAGTCGGCGTGAAATTTCCTTAAAAAGGAGACGTGCACTCGGACCCCATGAACCAAGCGTTTCGACCCCAAATGGCTCAAAACTGTAATTACCAATAAGATTACAGTATTTGCGCCGTTTAAGGGTCTCAGAAGCAGCAGCTGCAGCACCAGCACAACCTACCGTACTTGGAATATTGGATGGCGCAAGGGCGTCGACACAGGTTGCGTCCCACACTAGAGTCCTACCCACCTTCCACGGTACCAACGTCATCCCATCTGGTCTCTTCCCATCGTCACGTACCAAAACCATTTGGTTTTAATACGGCAGGTACGCCGGCAGTGACAAGAGCTGGACGAATAATATCGTTGATGCTAGCGTGTTGTGGTATACGGCCTGCGCTCCTGCAACAGGACAGGCTATGGTGTCCGAGGCTGTCGACACCTTCGCCACAGTGGCACCGATGTGGAGCAATACATGATGCGCCTAAGCGTAGACAGGTAGCGAGCCGAAACGAGGCGTCATCCATCATTTCAATTAAAAAAGTAGAATTATAATATGAAATAATATTATTGCAATACGAAAAAAAAAAGGTTTATGCATTAGTATTGATACTAATGCATAAATAAACAGAATTGTAAATTGTAATTGAAAACATTTATTCCAAAACAAAACCGGTAGAGTAGGAGCTGGTTTTCGGGTCAGTGTGTTAAAAAAACAATTTTTTTTAAAGCAAAGACAGTAAAGTGAATAGTCTACTTAAACTACTTTATAACCAAGATAAAAAAGTGCTGACTATTACCACGCAGTTTTGTAACATCTTCTAATGTAGGCGTTCTATTCTCTTCATACTCCGAGGCGTCTTGATTCACAGTACTTGGCGCACTTCACAGCACGGCTGCACGGGTGCGCGGTACATCGGTTATCGGCAAAGCGTTCCAACTCGTCTTATCGGCACAACTTGGAACCCAATCGGTGCATATAATGGCTTCGTCTAAGTTCGGTATTGTTCGGAACTATACGATTACATATCAACCGCTACAAGTGGAAGCGCGGAGAGAATTATTGAGTACCAGACAAAGCTCCAATGTACTGCTATGTTCTCGAATACATTACTGTATAGTTTATGAAACTTGCAACGCTTGAGTGCCGTGGATCCTTGAAAGGGAAGGAGATGAGCATTATTGGAGTGCTTGAAGGATTGGCTATTGGTGGTATAGAAGTTCCTGATGGTTTTATACATTTTACCATTTAAACAAGTTTTAACACCTTTTTCATTATTATTTATTCATTTTTACAATGTATAGTATACATGCATTACTACTTGTTGACGGGGCTAAGTGAGAATAAAAATGCGCTTTTCACTCATCGTGTGAGTAAACGTAACTCGCTTTTGTCAATGCACACTATGCACGTATTTGGATCGTCTTAAGGGTGTGATGTGATCAATCTTAACAGCGCTGCGTGTCAGCTTTCCTCCCCACTTTGTCTCGGCATTCCGTCCGATTGTCTCTCGTAACTCATTCCAATATAATCTCCCGTATATTTTCTGCTCCATTCGTCATCGGTTGATATGGTTGTCATTGTGACGTATTGTTTCCACGACGCTATTTCCCCGGGGGCTGCTCGGGGCCGCTCGGGGCTGGGCCGCTCTCCAGCAAACATTACCAGGCTGTCAATTTGTCTTACCTTTTACATTCTTTACATTATATTTATATTTTTTCCTTTCTTGTCAGATGTCAGCGAGTTCTAGGCTAGGGTTAGGGTTACAGCTATCCGCTTAGTCCTGACAGTTCTGTTTCTAAACATGTATACATAAAGTTTTGCTTTTTGATTACCAAAAATGATTGATTTTTTGCCTTGTATTTACATTTAATATTAAATATATAAAGATATAGGAGCCCATGTGGGTACATGTATGTCACATACAAAAACATATAGAATCGGAAAAACTACATATTATATATTGGCTGTACGAGTACAATTACCTGTTCCAAACGGAAATCGAAATCGTGACCTCAACTTTCTGAGAAAAAAGAAACTATTCTTGCTAATCTAAAAATAAAATGCCAATACATTAACTGGTATTATTTATTTAAAGACTTGCTATACGATTATTAGCCTCGGGGAAAGAACCCAACAAAAAGAAGTACAGCAATAAAAGTGAATAAAACTCGGAACTCGTGAACTTCAGGCGAACGCAAGTTTCAGTCGGCACATACTAGCACAGGGTGTGTGTATGAACGTCGTCGCTCATGTAGCTGAAGACTCGCTATATTTATGTGACACTTAATATACACCCTACAAGAGGCGGTGAGTGTCGCCGGAAAAGTATACCGGAAGCTTTTCACAGGGCAAAAGTAACAGAAGGACTACTGCTGACTCGTTTTAGGTACCATCGATAATGACTGTGGTCTATGATCATCCCACGTTCGTATAATTATCCTAGAAAAGTTTGTGTTATTCGCTTTTAACACCTCAAATCAATAATTAGTATATCTATCTATCTCCATCATCACAATCTTCTTGCCCATGTCCCATGTTATTTGGAGTCAGTGCAACACTTTTTTTTTCTACCCTACCAATAATTAGTCTGTCTCCAATGAAACCTCATCAGGTGGGATTGCAGTCAAGCACTAGTTTATATCAGATAAAAAAAATATTTTTATTTTTTATGTAACAAATTCAAATTCATAATGTATTGGGATTATTGATTAAATTGACTGTAACTTTTAATCACATTTTATTTTTATATGACATGGCAATAGTACGGCTGCACGTAGTTTGTCAATATGTTTAGGTGGTGGGACATTCCTGAGAATGTTATCCTTTCATCTTTTTCTGGACCACGCACACAGTAAACCTTCTGTACGTAACGTTTGTTATGTCAGCGGTATTTGTCAGTCAGTATGTAGCTCGTGAAATATGAGTAGTGTCCCGCGCGCGTGCAGACCTCGCCTTAGGACAGATGTGCGGATCTGAGCGGAGTGCCCGGTGACGGTGAGCGGGCAGGATTTGTGAATGAGCTGAGAATTGTTACTGAACCGATACCTTATTAAATTACTAGCTTTTTCCTATCGTTTCATCTGCGTAAAACTGTATATACGTCATTATAACATAGTCCAAAACATAAATGTTAATAAAGTATAAGATACCTATATAAAGAGATTCGATATTAATAAAACACGATTCTAGTCTTGCTTTTGACAGCGTCAGTGTCTGCCCTTGCGACTTGATTATGATCTTTGTGATAACTCACAGGAAACTGCACGCGCTTGAAATGGAAGGGGTCATTGTGGGGAACTACTGGGAACCGAATCTCTACAAAAATATTATAGAGATGTAAAATATACTTCGTTCCTTTCAATTTGCTAGAGAATTTAGAGACAGAAGCTAATAGCAGCGGTTTGATTATTTATGGGCGTGCGGTGAGACACAATGTAGGACCACAAAAAAAAAAACTATTAACACCAGGAAGAAATGAGCGATTTCGGAAAGCATTACAGCGACAGCAATATTTCTGATGCATAGATGACAAAGATACCATGGCAGTTTAATTATATTTTTTTCTATTCCCCGCAAGAGCATACTAGAAAATATTAATTTATCTTGGCTGACTGGAAGACTGTGTTAAATAAGTTCCTTTGCTCTGAGATGAACGTAGAGATGTGTGGCGTGTGATTCATGATGATACACACTGAGCTCAGGTCGTCATATGTTTCAGTAATGTACCTATTTCTAATTTACTCAGTCTTAATCTGCATCGATTACGGAGCCAGTAAAGTATATCTACTCGAACAGCCAATTACCAGCAATGGGAAAGACCACGATACGACGTGAACTAAAACAACTGTTCATGTCATCTTCATCATCAGTAGTAATTCACAGTTCGTAAAAAGACTTGTGTGATATGTATTTCCGACTTAAAATCTAGGTTTGTGACACTACATCGTCAGGACACTTTCAGGGACTCCGGGTACAGCTCTTTGCTTATCTTACGGATAGTGAACATTTCATCACGTATAAGGGACTCCACAAACTGATCGTCCTCGCATTTTTTAAATGCCAAGGGTGTAATTTGGCTCGGATTTTCTAAACATTCTGTGACATTTCAGGATCCGTAAAAATGTGCTGTCCGTTCTACAAATCGCCATCTTAATGTTGGATTTATCAGTCATGTATAGAACAGACCAGTGTCCACCAAATCACTTAGTAAGTTAAGTAAAGAGTTCATCATATGCATCAGTTTTAGAGCTACTTAAAATAGGAAATGATCAAAATAAGTGTTCTTAAATACGCGTCATAATTTACTACCTGGTTTCTCGTAATGATTTTCATTTTAAAACTAAATTCGTAGGTGTTCTGCACATATACAATAATATCGTGCCATAATTTTAGCTGGAAACCAAAATATTGATTGGTTGCAACTGAACAAAAAGGCTCTCCTAACGATGAAACTATCGTCGATGCAATCTGCAACATGAACTAACGATATCTCGATACTTGACGGTTTCGATCGTTCCTGTTGACTTAGTTGTGGAGTGTCGAATATTAGTCGGATCTGCAGAACATCGAGTGCGCCGCTATTGAGTCGGATAGAGAGAGGCCACAGAGCAAGGAAACGATACAGTAGCAGCTGCAATTGGTGGCACTCTTAACATTTTCCATGTAAACCAAGGGTGACGCCTTTTATTGGAAGTATATACTCGTAAAATGACCAGAAGGAAATAAATTAAACCCTTTGCCCAGATAGTGTACCAAACATTATAATAATGATGGGCCGCCACTCTCGGTTTGAAAGCGATCCGTGGCAGAGGATATGCGTTGAACACACTTTCGGTGCCATTGTGTCAAAACTGCCAGGTCTAGACATTACTATGCACTGTGGTTAAAGTTCCGGGAGCAATGCAGCGAAATATGAATGGTTATTGGAGGATGCCGGCCGCGCCACCGTACTTCATACCAGTTCATACGTTCGGATGTGGAGCGGGGGCGCGCGCGAGGTGGACGCTGATAGATGACCGACATACGAGAGCTATTTCTCCAATACTGCAATAATAATAATAATAATAATAATAATAATAATAAATATCTTTATTTCCCAAAACTTACAGAAACTTATATCTATGTGACAGGTTTTCTTACAAGAAATAGAAAAAAAAAAAATACAAAACCTTTAAATGCTCCAGAAATCTGTACACAATAAATTAAACTCTGTCCCTTAAACTAGGTTATCCTGTGTCTTAAGGGACAGTATTTCGCGATTATATTCTAAAAGGTATGTTACAAAAGTGGACGGTGTCGGTTTATATGCTGAGGGGAAAAAAGAAAAGTAGTTATAATTAACAGAAGTTGTTTCTATATTAAGTATGTGTGTTGTAGAGTGAGAGTGGATGTAGGTGTGTGTTTGTGTATGTGTGTGAGTGAGTGAGTGGGGGAGTTGATTGTGCGAATGTGTGGATGCAGGAGTTTAAGAATTTGTGTGAGCATGGAGATGATTAAATGTGTTTATTAATATACTTATTAAGTTATTAAGTTATGTAGGTAAGTAAAGTCTCGGTTTCGGAATAGTCCTGTTTTAGTAGCCATTCTGTTACTTTTAGTTTTAAGTTGTGTTTGTTGAGGTCTAAGATATTAATTTTTGTATGGATTTTTTTGTAGATGTAAACGCTGATTACGTAATACTGGTGCTTTGCGAAGGTGGTCTTATGTTGGGTGCCTGTGGGAAGGTTTGTGCGCTTTTTAGGGTTGGAAGGAGGAAGACTGCGATGGATCCTTAGAACAGATTGAAGCACAAAGAGTTGTCGAACTGTAAGAACCTTGCAGTCTGCGTACAATTGCGTTGTTGGGTATCTATGAGGCTTCCTTGTCATTACTTTTAGGACCGCTCTTTGTGCTCTCTCTGCCTTCAGGATGTAACCTTTCATAGCAGCACCCCACACAGGGATGCAATATCCTATGGCCGATTGGCATAGTGCGTAATAAATCATTTTTAAAATATCGGCATTAGCGGAGTTTCGGAGGGATTTAAATATATGTATAAGCCGCAGAGTTCTAGTTGTGACAGCCTCTAGTTGCTTTTTCCATGTAAGTCCGTCATCTATATAAACACCTAGATATTTTACGTATTCACTTCTAGTGAGTGCAGGACAACAGCAAGAGGCTGATTGGTTTAAGCATGAGTGAACAGTAATTGAAAAACTTTGTGATGGTGCAGTTTTTCTCCTAATTGCAAAAGGGATGAAGCAAGTTTTGTCTATGTTTAAAGTTAGGAGATTTAAATTTAGCCATTTCATTATTTCCGCCACAGCCGACTCAGCTATGGATTTAATAGTATCCCAAGTAGATCCCCGAATTAAAATTGCAGTGTCATCAGCATATGTATATATCTTAGTGTGTGGAAGGTTCATGTTGCAAAGGTCGTTAACATATATCAGAAAGAGGGTGGGGCCTAATATGCTGCCTTGAGGGACGCCGAAAGTAATAGACTCCTCTTTACTGAGGTGGGTGTCAATTTTAACACTCTGAGTACGATTGCTGAGATAGTTTTTGAACATTTCAAGTGACACGCCACGTACACCCAAGTGTTCTAATTTTGAGATAAGGATGGGAACAGAAACTGTGTCAAATGCCTTAGAAAGGTCTAAGAATATACCTAAACATTTCGACTTCTTATCTAAATTTCTGGCTACCTCTTGTGTCAATCCTAGCACAGCGTCTTCTGTTGAAACACCAGCTCGAAACCCATACTGGTTATCAGCTATGATTTTATATTTACTTAAAAAGGTCCTGAGACGGTTGTTTAAGATTCTTTCAAGGATCTTTGAGAGTGTCGGTAAAACTGATATAGGCCTATAATTATTTACACAGTTTCTGCACCCACCCTTATGTATAGGATGGACTAAAGCCTTTTTAAGAGCATCCGGGAACACTCCCAATTGCAAACAGCGGTTGTATATGAAGGTAAGTGGCGGTATCAGTGCGTGGCGACAGTTTTTTAATAAGAAAGGCGATATACCGTCCCATCCAATAGCGCAGTCGTTCCTTAACTGTAAGATAAGCGACTCTATTTCAGCTTCATCTACCTCCAAGAACACAAGAGAGTTTACAACGGAGCTGTTTATTCTATTTGGATGAGACTGATCATTTGTCTGAGGTGATGGGGTATGGTGTTGGGATATAATGTTGTCAGCCAGCTTTTTTCCTACATTGCTGAAGAAACTGCAAACCTCATCTACGGATGACTTGGGACTATTTTGTATTTTTAATAGCTCAACGGAACTTGCGCATATTTTCGTGGTGTTGGTTATTTCCTTTATTGTTTTCCATAATAACTTAGGTTTATTTCTTGCTTTCTCAAGCTCACTCCTTTCGTATGAGTTCTTTAGCTTTCGTAGCAGGTCATTACAAAAATTTCGGTAGCGTTTATAGGTAAATTTAAGTATAAGACAGACAGGCAATGTCTGTCTTATGCAATTTTCATGCGATAATGTCTTAGATTGAGTATGAAATTCTCTATTCTATGGTGATACTTAAAATACTGTATCTACCAAAATGAACAACAATTTCCTACTTTAAAGTAGCTATATGGCCCTAATAATAATAAACTATGACCCTATGTTTATGTCTCTCAGTGTTTTTTTTTTTCAGGTACACAAAACCATTGACTTATGCACAAAACACTGTACCTCAAGATGCGAAGCACTGTCATGTCACTGTGACGTTTTACAAAGATACTAGAAAAGTTATATAAAACTTTAATGTACCTAGATTTATGTAAAGCCGGGTCCGCTGCGCCAATATTCTAACAAAACATGTTATTAAAATCATGTTAGAAAAATATGTTCGTAAAACCGCCAGTCTGCTGCGCCAATTTGTTCGTGTTTTGTTTTATTTCAAAAATGAGTTCTGACGGTGGACTTAATTCTTCGACTAAGAAATAGAAACCGATTCCTACGGCCTCGATCTTTTAACTTATAACAAGAATTGAAAATTGATGACAGATTTGGTTTAAATTTTTTTTCGTTGCTCGGAAAGCGATTTTGAAGAGCTTCTGTCATTAATTTTACCTGATATACAGAAACAAGCACTACTTAAGTAACATCCCAAAGCACTGGTCTTTCTCGAATTAATTTTATAAACAATAATGCTTTCTTTATTCCAATCCATCACTGAACCGCGAAACGTATTCATCCGGCGAGCGCTAACATGAAATGAAAGTCCTCACCCCCCGCAGGCGAACGCGGGGATGTTATCCATTCAAGACGGCAAACATGTTAGCGTGTTTTTTCCTAACAAAATTGTTAGACCACGCCCCTATTCGAACAACGAACAATGTTAGCATGTTAGCTAACACGAAAACACGGCGCAGCGGACCCGGCTTAATAAGAACATATCTTTGTGTCGGTGATATGTTTATTCAAAACAGGCTAGTTTTACAAGTAGTTACTGAGAAAGCTTGAGATTTACAGCATTATTGGCATTACAACGATACTAGAAAGTCGAGAACAAACAAACAAAGTTATACATACTAGTCTTTCTTAAATAACTATCCGTGTCTTTACCTAAAAAGCATATAACAAGGTTAAAAATTATATTGAAGGCACGCTTGTTGACTGTGACTTAGTGACTGCTTCTGTACATGCAGCTTTTCTGGTAACTCTTTAACTGCTCCAGCTTTGTTTCAATTTGAATTCATATTTTTTTCCTTTTTATTACATTGCTTTTGCAATATCAGTTATATAAAAATAGTATATTTAAAAGAAACAATAAAGAAAACAAAATAATTGATTCCATATTATATCCCAAACTTCATCCGTAAAATCAATTGTGTTCTTTATAAGCGGGCACAATGCCATCAATTCGGCAGCCTTTATATGGATAACCTCCGAGCAAGGGCAGTCCATCTAATATGAAGTGGTGGTGCTGCGCCGCGTGGCCTGCGTGACTGGTGTGGCAGTCGTGGCTGGCGTGGCTGGCATGGCCGGCGTGCCAGCTGTCTGGTAGCGTCGTGCGTCCACAACTAATGCCATTAGCCTGCACGATCTCTATGGTAAAGTTTCTCGCGCTCCACTTCCTGTGGGGCAGTGGAATTCAATTTTAGAAGCAACGGTTTTTGCTGGTAGAATAGAATAGAATAAACTTTATTGTACACCAAAATAGTAACAATTTCACAGAAACTTAAACCTATGTGCACAGTGGCGGTCTTATCGCTGAAAGCGATGTCTTCCAGACAACCTGGTACCTGGTAGATAGTAGTTGTGAGCTGTTCCTGTGCAGCGGCTCTAAGTCACGTTTTATATTTGGACATACCTAATATTGTAGTTAATTCATAAGAGTGGCTATAATTTGTGCTTTTTTTTCTTAAAATTAGAAAACAATCTGCAAAAGTTAACATAGAATAGCAAATACAAACTGTCCAAGTGAACCTCCATTAATTACGATTCCGTACCTCAAAAGGAAATAACGGAATTCTTATAAGATCACTTTATTGTCCGTCTGTCTGTCAAGACCTTTTATCTCGGAAACGTGTATAAAGGTATCGAGTTGAAATTTAAACCATAATTATATTTAAATTTACGTCTCTTTGAAGCTGTGACAAATCAAATTACTAAGTTAACGAGCCGTTTAAATACAAAAAAACGTGTATTTCGACAATCTCAAGGGAATCAAAATTCATTGGGTACGTCTTCTTGTTGACCGAGAATCCTAAAAATTCCATGAAGCAAGGTCTCATAGCAAAAGTATAGGTAAAAAATCTGAAAAACTATAAATTTGTAGTTATGTCATAAATATTTTTTTTTTGCGGTTCAGAAAAACTCAATTACGGAATCGAACTTTTTTCACAGGTGAGTTTGTACGGAACCCTCAGTGCGCGAGTCCGACTCGCCCTTGTTTTATTTTAATTTTATTATTTGTTGTTGCAGTGCCAGAGAGTCGAAATTTTCAGAGGATGTGTCTATTGAGAAATACACATCCTCTGAAAATTTCGACTCTCTACCTCTTAGGGTCTACTATGAGGACCGGGCAGCCGGACGGACAGACAGCGGAGGCTTAGTAATAAGGTCCCGTTGGCGCCTTTGGGAAGTACCTACGGAACCCTAAAAAGTATCTGTAGGAACTACAATTAAGATCCGAGTATACATGCGTAGAAAGTGAACTCTTTTGACTTGTGAAAATACAAGAAGAAATACTTTCTGAACTCTTGTTTATTTATCTTGTTATAATTTAAGTCTGAAAGTAATAGAATAACAAAAAACCACTTTGCTGCTGCTTTGTTTCAGTGAGCCGCATCTAACATTTAATAAGAACCACAGTTACTTTACATTCCCTGAGATAGAAACATTCTTCAACCCAACTTCAAAACAAGTTTCAACCAGCCAACGGGAATTACGTTACCTTGTTTTCTCATTGTGAAAAACTGCAGCGAAACCAACTGCGATACAACTTCAACCTTCTGATTAAACTTACCCAGACCTCTACACTTCTCATTCTAAGTTCGGTTTTGCTTCGTGACTGCTGGCTTCATCAAACTCCGGTGGGAGTTCAATGCAAGATACGTGTCCGTAATTTAGTGTGAAATTGTGTTACACATGTATCCATTGCGGGCTTGCGGCCACTCGGCGATGAGGCGACGTGGTCCGCGCAGCTGATCTAATTGTCGACGGACCGGCGCACAGCGTGGCCGAGTGCGGCATCGCAGGGAGGAGGTTACGTGCGCTCACTCACATCACGTGACTGTAGCTCACCAATGCGACCTGTTTTAAAACTGATTGTTACATCGCATTTCGTGTCAACAGTTGCACGTAATGATGTGAGTCCACCGAGTAATGGATGAACACTGTTGGTCATCGCACTCAGTCCAGTCGTGCAGAAAATGTAATCGAATGGGAATGCACAAACGCGACTGTTTGCGAGCCACACTCGAATTAAAATAATAATAGAGTTAGTGCGAGTGTCCGCCTGGCGCTCGCGTGCACGCTGTGCACATATCAGGGACAAGCATTTTGTTCGCGGCTGTTGTGTAGTTAAGTGAAACGTATCGCAGTTGGTACAAACCTCGCTTCGCAAACAGTTTTATCAATTCTCGAGTAATTTTTTCACTCTATTGGGCACAAGTCCAAGAACATTAACAATTTCGCTTGAAATTACGAACATAACAGTTTAGTTGAGAAAACTTTTCTTTTGTAAAGTTTGGAAGAATCAACATTTAATTTTTTTGCAACAAAATCGTTCTAGATATAAAATAATCGTTTAGGTATATTTGCGTCCCGCATTTTGAGAGTAAAAATTGATCTTATTATTTCGTGCTGTTGAAATAATTGTCGTTCATAACTGAACATCCGAGGGCATGTCTGACATCGGTCAGATAATCAAATTATCGATTAAATGTGACGCGTCCAATACATTTAATTAATCGCTGACCGGCGCCCGGTGACCGGCGTCACCCGGCGTCAGACTGCTGTCAGGTCGGGATGTCAGACGTAACGTCATGTCAGTGCCGATACAGTGACAATGTAGATCAGGCTGCACGTTGTTACACCAATTATTGTGCAATAATCATGTGACAATGGTTGTGGATTCATTATTTTATGTTAAATTGAATTATTTATGCAATAATGGTGTTCTTCACGTTATTGTTTCTTCCAGCCACAGCTTGACAATATCCGGCTCGAAGGACCAAAACAAACTAAAAGTATGAAGCGGTTTGGACTCTGTTATATTCAGCTCTTTACGAAATAAGTACCCAGTTTAGACGACGCAGTGCACAAAGTTTTGTATTCTCATGAAATTTTAAGTAGAAATGCTCATGAATTTTGAACTTGTCGTACCTATTAATAAATCTCTTGTGTGTCTCTTTAGTGTGTGAAGACGCAAATGAAAGGCTTCGTGTTCAATTTTCTTATGTTAAATTGTATAAGGCACTTTATAATGTCTTTTAATAATAAATATTTCTACAGTGCGTTTCACTTAAGAGGTTCCTTGCCGTAATGTTGGCAATACGGAATAACAGTGTTGCTACATTTTTAGCAATGAAATGACTTAATATTAGAGAGATACTGATATTTCGTTACTTTTGACAATTGCCTTATAATTTGTTTGTTATTTCTTTTGGAAACTCTAAAAACTATTTCTGAATAAAGCATACAACGTTGGGCTCCATTTCAATTGTCCTGCAATTCTTTCAAATGCCGAAACCGCCACGCCGCAATATCATACCTCTCCATCCAACAACTTCCTTATAGACTTGTTTTTTTTTTAAATAAAATCCCATTCCCCTCATTTATTCACCATAAAGTGGTGCGACTACCGTTAAAATCAATTTAGTTTCACATTTCGTGTAAAAATTTTGTTAGAGTAGTTTTTCATTTTTCCTTCTTTTTTCTGTAGACAGACAGGGGAGTCAACATTACGGAAAAGAAACCTCTTTAGTGAAACTCACAATAGACTTTTTCACAATAGACATCTTCTAATCAAACTTGTTTCCAATCATTATCCCTAAACTTTTTTTAAACATAAACCTTAAAAGTATACTTACCAGTATGCAAGTTAGTAGTATTAATGTGGCCTTATTAGACGCCACCATAAAAACAAAAAAGCCAAACAAAGTAAAGCCGCTTTTCATAATAATATCTGTCTAAAAAAACTACGCAGTAGATTTTAATGCAGTCTTCACTAATAAAAAAAGAACGATAAACGATGAAGGTTTGTGTGTAAAATTTGTACCTGGGTGAAGTTGGGGCGGACCACTAGTTATAACTGAAACCAAATTTTATTTTATGGTTTTAACGGAGGTGTTATTTTTTACGTCGTAAATCATCCAACGACGTAAAAAAACCTTAAAACTTCACAACTTTTTGCGTCATAACTCTCACACAAACTAAAACAATAAATAGTCTTGCCACACAGGTACGAACTTGTGACACACAGAGTGATAGCGCGGCCGTGTGCACTGTGCACATAAAACTGTGATACACAGACAGATAATGCACATAAAAGTAGGCGTGCAGTCGCGGGCACGAGTGTGCGCGCGACAGTTATAGCGAGCGTCTTTGTGCCACTTATAACTGTCAAGTTACACCGCGCGCATTTCAGCAAACCTTTATTTTTATGCCCCGCTCGAGCTGGCTTGTGATGACGTTATTGGAGTTTGTGGCAGGTTTATATGGGATAATTTGATTGGAACCTAATCAGTTTTACTGGCTGTTGATAGTGAACATTTTGGTCCGTAAGATATTTATGAGTGAGTACCTACTCTCTAGCCACCTAGTAATTAGGTAGCACATTTATAAATCATTAAATTATATTAAAAATCAAGTCACAATCTGCCAAATAAAGACGGCATCTTAAAATTTCAGAGACCAGCTTTCATAACGCGAAATAAGATAATCTTCAAAATAACACTAAGCGACATTAAAGCACTCGGTTCCAATCCTCATTATCCCTATTCCACGAATCATAAAAATCTTTTCATTCATTTTTTCTAATATAATAAACTACCTAGGCAGTTTTTTTCTTGCAATATTAAAACATTTCAAAGATATTCTTATTTCACGCACTTAATTACACAAATATCTTCAAAAACACGCGCCGAACCTAAAATATCGTGTCTCGAGTGCTTCAGACAGATAAGAACATTTCCGTTCTTTCAAAGTAACATTATAAACAAAAGTGCTCGGAACATTCCTCTCGTAATCCTCGAGTTGTCGCGTGAACTTGTCGCGCTCGCAGATAACGCCCCGATTTTAATTAAGTTTGATGTGCGTGAGTCACTTGTGTGCGCGACTGTTTGCGAGACTTGTTTGTTTTCAATGAGCGAGATTTGTATCGCGAAGCCGAATGTTTGTTTTGTGCGTGAGTGTACCCACTTGAAGAAGATGTGGTTTGTTAGGTGACGATGAGTCAATAAGGCGTTGGTAGAACAATTAATGTCTTCATTGAACTTGTAAATATATTTACAGTATACATAAACCTACTGAACTTATGGAGTAAATATAAATCTTAATGAATGCAATATTGAATACGATATATAAAGTTTTCTGCAAGATGTTTTGACTTTTTTAACCGACTTCGAAAAGGAGGAGGTTCTATGTTCGTCTGAATTTATGTTTTTATTTTTATGTATGGTCTCCGATATCTCGGTCAATTTTGGACCGATTTTGAAAATTCTTTTTTTGATTGAAAGGTTATGCTTCCAAGTTGGTTTCATTGAAATATTGTTATGATCTGATTATGAACTTCGAAGATATGGTACAGAACTCCTCATAGGATCACAGCAGAACTGTCGTAACAAGTAAAATTGCTTTGTTTATACGTGTAGTCGATGACTGGCTGAAGGAAAAGGGGAAGGGGATGTATCGGACTGATCTGATGATGAAGCCAGAAGGTAAATTCATGTAATTTAACAGTGTTTGGAATTATTAGAATCGTTATGAGATGCTCTCTGGCTATAAGGTATTTAAGTTTGGCTGAGAGGTAGGTACTTACTTTTTAGTGGTGGTACCATAACTAAAAAGTGTAAAATAGAAAAATTTTCACAAAAAAAAAATACAAAATAATTTTAATTTCGGAAATCGGTGTTTCTATAATAGTTTTGTCTCTTCGTTATTTAACTCCGACTACCGAAATTAAAGTTATTTTGTATTTTTTTTGTGTTTTTTTTTTAACATTGAAGTCGGTTGTATTTTTTTTTGTAAAAAGTTTTTTATCAATACACGTTTTGACTTTCCATATTAAGTCTTCTTATGTAAGGAGTCACAAAGCTTTCAAAACTCACAATAAAGCTCACGTCACCACAACAACTACAAAAACTTCTTCTTCAACTCATAATAAGATAGAATACAATACAATACCTCTAGCTAGAACCCCGCCAACTGACCGTAGACACCGGCGTATAAATTAAAAAGCGACGACATGTTCCTTTTGAAACAGCAACTAATCTCAACTTGCAGCGCTGCATCGCTGCAACAACACTTCTAGTTGATCTTAGCCTATGTTACTGCTGAAGCGTCCACCTGCAGCGCTTGAAGAGTTTGCGCACCCTTGGTTGAAGATGCAAAGACACCAATTTATGAAAAATTAAGAATACCTATGTTATTATGGTTTGTGCCTTAGATTTATGATTGTCCGTTTAAATTATAGATGAAGCTATAGGAACAAGAACTAATTGTATGCGTTTCGTAAAGCAATCTAGACATGTAGGTAAAATGGTACGTATTAATACAAGGTGGAGGTTTGAATCTACAATAAAATGGGTAAGTATTTGTGTTTTAATGCTTATTTACGGATATTGCAATTCATAGCGAAACGCTTAAAATTACCGTAGAGTAAGTGGGTTAGTCACGCCATAATTATGGCGGTAAGTCTCTTCTTTGTGAAATGGCTGGAAATAAATTACGGCCTCCTCACTTTCCGCATGACGCAAATCCTTATAGTACATGTAAGTTTGGGGTTCCTGCACAGGATTCGTGTCGAAGAAACGTCCAGGTGTCGCCATTGTGTAGACCGCCTGGAGGACACGGTATAGCATACGGTAGAGGTGTGCCCCGCTTGGGCAGAGCACTGCTCGATTCCTCGTGGAGGCGATCGGCCGCAACGACCCCTCGCACCGGCCCCTGGCGCAGGCCATGGTCCGGTGCGAGTGAGATGGTAGTCGGTCGCCTCCTTCTATGAAGCAATGCTAGCGAAAGAGGCGGCCGCACGCATAAAGGAAAGGCCCTCACGCTCCAGCCGCGGTACTGATCCCGATTTCCAGCCACCGCAGGCGTAGGCTTGCAGACGGCGAGCAATGGGTAGCACGTTGTCTTTACTCTTTAAGTTCCTCGAAAGTTTGTTGAAGTTTTTGTGTCGGTTAGAAAAAAAAGAGCAAACGCTTAAAAAATATGAAAGACGTACATTGTAGGTACCGAACTAATATTTGGTTAAATTTATTTCTTACAAAACGAAGCCAACTCTAATACAATGTGATGTATGTAATAGAACGCGTGCACCCGCACTAGAAAATACTAGAAACAAACACGTTCAGCGTTTTAATAAATTCGTGTCGTTGCGGAAGTTCGCTAGTTAGCGAGACTGGTCGCGCCCTCCAGCTTGAAGCAGTGCCGCCGACGCGACTCACTCGCCTCCGCTATTATCTACGAGCGAGTCGTTTGTCGGTACCGCTGCACTCGGCAGCACCTTGACATATTTGTGGCCAAGATGCTAACAAACAATGATAATAGTAACAAATCTTCTTAGAGAATGCAATTGAAACGATTAACTTTAAAGTTCGCCAGTATGTTGGTGGAAGGTGTTGCACCGTAAGCACTTGGACTTTTTATTTACCTTGCAATGTTTGTATGTATGAATGTTTGTTTGCTCAGGGCAAATTTTGTAAATGAAAACTGAAAAAAAATGGTAGAACTTTACTAAACGGTTCGAACTACATCGAGTTTAAAAACCTGAATTTTAATTCCAAAACTCTCAATTGTTAAATATTAGTAGATACTAAAGTATCTGCTTTATTATTTACTTTATTATGTTATTTCTCTCTGCATCACAAAATGGTTTTTTTTTTTTGGTTGGTAAAAATCATCTTAATAACATCCCCCGCCCTTGGGCGGAGCGGGACATAGTGTCAGACTTTTACTGACTAAAAAACCCATCCCGTTCTTTCTTGCCTTTCATACCGGGGCCGAGCTACCTTTTGGAGCTAACCCTGGCCCCAGTAGGCTTCGACCAAGCTGGCCCCTGCTGTTGCTGACAGCTCCTTCAGGCGCGCATGAACAGTGTGCGCCGTTGACGACTTGGGCTTGATCCGGACAATTACCGGTGACTTGGGCTTGATCCGGACAATTACAACGAGCTACCCATTGCTTGCCGTCCGCAAGCCCGCGCGTACGGTGGCCGTAAATCGGGATCGGAATCTCGGCGGCGGCCGGGGTGCTGTGAGCGCCGTTGCCTGATGCGGTCAGCCTCCTCCTTTGCTAGCATTACTGATTCACAGAAGGAATAGAATAGAATAGAATAGAATAAGAATAGAATAGAATAGCATTTATTCGGCGCAAGCAACACAATATACAACAACATAAAATAATAATAGGAAAAGAGTACAGACATACAATACAAGTTGCAGTGACTGTGCCTGAACCGAAAGGGTCACCAACTCAGCAATTGCTGGCGAGGAGGCGACCGTCTGCCACTCCTCCTTGATCCGGACCATGACCTGTATCAAGGTCCGGCGCGAGAGGCACGGCGATGCTCTGCCCAAGCGGGGCACACCTCCACTGTGTGCTCCACCGTGTCTTTCGGGCGTTCCGCACCTTGATGACACCCGGGGTCCCGGGCGCCACTTCTGCACAAATCCGGTGCAGGAACCTCCCGAATTTACCATGTCCGGTGAGAACCTGCGTCATGTGGAAGGTGAGGATGCCGTGAGGTCATTCCAGCCACACCTCAAAGAGGGGTTTTACCACCATAATTGTGGCGTGCCCAACACTGGGTTCTGATAGTCGCTAACGCCATTTCACCATGAGGTCCCACCGGAGCTCTGTCCGCCATGCTGCGACCTGCCGCGGCAGCAGACTTTTTACCCCGACGTCGCATCTCAACGCACAAATCGTGCATGTGTGCAAGGACTGTCAGCCTGGCCTTCAGATCTCATGGTGGCAGGACAGCAGCGCATTTTTATTTTACACTTTTTAGTTATAGTACCACCACTAAAAAGCCAAACTTAAATACCTTATAGCCAGAGAGTATCTCATAACGATTCAAATAATTCCAAACACGGTTAGATTACATTAATTTACCTTCTGGCTTCATCATCAGATCAGTCCGATACATTCCCTTCCCCTTTTCCTTCAGCCAGTCATCGACTACACGTATAAACAAAGCAATTTTACTTGTGACGACAGATCTGCTGTGCTCCTATGAAGAGTTCTGTTTGATATCTTCGAAGTTCATGATCAGATCATAACAATATTTCAATGGAACCAACTTAAAAGCATAACCTTTCAATCAAAAAATTAATTTTCAAAATCGATCCACAATTGACTGAGAAATCGGTGAACATACATAAAAAAAAACGTACATTCAGCCAAACATAGAACCTCCTCCTTTTCGAAGTCGGTTAAAAATACTGCATGACGGTGTTTGCGAATCTTTTCTAGTTAAGTTATCTATATGAATAACATTTTAACATTAAAACACACTTGTGTGCAATCTTACCGAGACGTTGGCTTTGTTTATATGTTTATGTTTCATGTTTATTTGAAGTAGAAATAAACAGACAGTGCTTTTGCACAACGACTGTATTTTAAAATTGTATCTCCATCCTGTACAGTTACTGTCGCAAGCACCTTATACAAAAGGTCGGCCTTTAAAACGAATGGCGGAACGGTTTATTTTCTTTTAGATTAGGCACTCAGATAAATATAAATATTGTCTATTTATAACATAATTTATTTTTTGGAGAATGTGCACGGAAATTCCGTGACTTGATTCTGCCATCATCTTTCTACCATCAGCCCACCCGACGTACGGCGAGTATGTACCACGAAGAATCTGGACCAAGCCTTTTGCCTCGTCGTTTATACCGCATACATCGAAGGACTGGAACAATTTGCCTGCTGCAGCTAGACCAGAAATGGCCAACGGAACTTCATACTCACAAACATAACACAATGAAGATAGTTAAGCCACTATGATAATACAAATAAATAAATGGTTCTGTTGAAAATGGTATCATCGAAGTGATCTGATGATGATGATGGAGCCGGAAGATAGGCACCGGAACTTCATAATTAGTCAATGTATCCTAGCCGTGTTTGGGATCGTCATGAGATGCACTTTAGGTATAAGGTACTTTCGAACAGATCTGGTGATGGAGCCGGAAGGTGAAAGGTGGACACGAGGACTTTATAGTAAAACAATTCTAGCAGTGTTTGGATTAATTGGAATTTTCATGAGAAATAGGTACTCTGGATATAAGTGCAACGCAACTAAAAAGTGTGGAAAAAAAAACTTAAACTAGTGAAGTCGTTTTTTTTTTGTAACTTTTTTTTTTATATTTAACTCCAGACTTCCCAAATCAAATTTATTTTGCAAGTTTTTATGTATTTTATTGATAAGTCTGCTTTTATTGTTGTTTTCTTCCACTTCATATTTGTGGCTTCAGACTGCGGGTAGTTAACCCTAAACAGTGTGCCAGTTTAAAAAAAAAACTGGACAAGTGCGAGTCGGACTCATTGTCGGGGTCATTGCATGATTTTTTCCCACCATAAAAAAAAAGAGTCGGACTCGCTCACTGAGGGTTCCGTGCAAACTATAATTCCCGAATGGAGTCTCGAAGATTTTTCCGAATTGCAAAAATTTGAAGACCTTGCTTTGTGCCAAATATCAGGATTCTGGGTCAACGGGAAGTACTCCATGAATTTCGATCTTTGAGAGTATCAATATACATTTACAACAACACACACATAAATATACGTTTTTTGCGACATAAACGGCCGTATCTTTTTTATTCGTTAACTTAAAAGTTTGATTTTATCACAGCTTGAAGGGACCGCAAACCTATATGGTTTTAACTTCAACTCGATACCTCCACGCGTTCTTGAGATAAAGGTTCTTGACAGACAGACAGACAGATAGGCAGACAGATAGACAGACTGACAATAAAGTGATGCTAAAAGGGTTCCGTTTTTTCCTTTTGAGGTACGGAACCCTAAAAATACTTCCTGAATGCAAATACAATGTCTGACTTTTTTAAGAAAACTACCAAAGAACAACGGCGAGGAAATTGATGATGAAATTATTAAGTGTCTGCTTATATAAGTACTTCCTTGTATAAGTTACTATGATATAGTTACTATGATAGTGGTCAAACGCAAGCCTATCATTAATAAAAAAAAATATATATATTATTATACGCCAACGAAATAATTGACTTTATTTTATCTAATCAAGATTAAAAATCAAATCAAATCAAATCAAATCAAATCAGTTTATTGCAAACATGTTGTACAGTGGTTGGAATAAAAATAGAGTTTCAAACATGCACCCTGTAAGGGCACTGCAAAACAAATAAATTTCAGTAAGATAAAATACAATTTAAAATTCAGTTTCAATGTTACATTTAAAAAGGCAAAAATTATTGATATTACAAGTATTAAAATAAATAAATAATTGGAAAACGTCAAATCAATTAAATGTCAAAATAAATATAAATGTCAAAAATAAGTATAAATGTCAAAATAATATAAAATACATTGAAAAATAATAATAATAACATTAGTAATAGCGAATTACGAATTAGACCAATTCAATTATGTACTTTGCGCTTATTTAATTATTTATTTATTTTTTCTTCAAAAAACTCTTTCAGTGTGTACACTGTAGCACTTCTGGTTCAAATGAGTGAACAATTTTGTTTTAAATAAATTGATTGCTTTAATTTCTTTTAGGGATTTTGGAATTTTATTATAAATCTTGATACACATTACATAAGGGCCTGTATTGAAAATAGATAGCTTCGAAACCGGTAATGCTAGATCGTTTTGGTGTCGCAAATTCCGTGGTTGGGTGTAATGATCCTTATTTAAGGGGAAAAGAGACATATTTTTTCTGACAAACAGACATATTTCAAAGATGTATAGAGACGTGAGCGTAAGGATATTATGTTTTATAAAGTGTGGTCTACAGCTGTCCATACATCCTATATTTGTTAAGATGCGTATGCATCTTTTTTGTAGCTTGAATAGTTTATCAGCGTTTGTACTATTACCCCATAGCATTATACCATAACGAAGCCAAGAGTGCGCATATGCGCTATAGGCTGCTTTTGCTGATTTGAAATCCGTGGATCTTTTTAGTTCCGATAACGCATAAGAAAACCTAGAAATTTTGTTACTTATGTGTGCTATATGGGATTTCCAGTTTAGGTTTGTGTCAATATTAAGTCCCAATAAATTGAAATTATCCACGCAGTCTAATGTAATGTCGTTAAAAGTAAAATTTATGTCAAGGGGTCGTTTTTGGTATGGTCTGAATTGCATTACTTTTGTCTTAGCGAAATTTAGTTCAAGATTGTGTTCATTTAACCAAGTATAAATGTCAGTTAGAATTCGATGAATGTCATTGTTAAGGGTCAGATTATTTGAGCAAGGAAAAACTACAGAAATGTCATCAGCAAATAAAACGCTTACGGCATCTATTTTTTTAGGGAGATCATTAATATAAATAAGAAATAATATGCATCCGAGTACGCTACCTTGTAGGATTGATTTATGTACAGTGGTCGCTTTCGATTTAACATTAGCGATTTCTCCAGTAGTATGATTGTAGTGCTCAATTTCTACATATTGCGAACGGTTTTCGAGATAAGACGTAAACCATTTATGAGCTATGCCACGTACACCTATCCCGTCCAGTTTATTCAAGAGGATATTATATTGAACTCTATCGTACGCCTTACTCATGTCTAGAAGAATACCTATAGCGTACTTCTTTTCATTAATTATATTTAAGATCTGTTGCACATATCTATAAACTGCATTTGTTGTCGATTTATTTTTCCTGAATCCATTTTGGCTATCGTTAAATATATTAAATGTCTCGCAGAAAGAATACAGGCGTGACGACATAGCGGTTTCTAAAATTTTTGAGAAGGTAGGCAAAAGCGCTATAGGACGATAATTATTACAGTCGGTCTGCAAATCTTTTTTATGGATAGGTTTGATTACTGAGATTTTAAGTAAATGTGGAACGGTTCCTTCAATAAAGGATTGGTTTAATTAAGAAAGTAAGGGGCATGGCTAGAACCTTTGCGCATTTTTTAACTAATGAGGGTGGGATTTCATCAAAACCATAGCTTCTCTTGTTTTTAAGGTTTCTTATAATTGATAGTATTTCATATTCATCTACAGGTTTGACAAATAAGGATTTGTCATTTCTGGTGATGACCGGTTGACCAGTTTGATGATTGGACTTTCATCCAACCGATTTAAAAAAGTCGTTAAATGCGTTTGCAACAGTCGTGGGGTATTCCGTTACTGTATTTTGTATCTTTAGTTTTATATTTTTCTTTGTACGTTTGGTTGTTTTATTTGTGCGTTCTTTTATTATTTGCCACATGGTTTTCGAAATATTGGTGCTATTTCGTATTCTTTTAATATTTATGTTTTTTTTAGATTTATAAACTGCTTTTTTTAGCAGTTTTTCATATTTTTTGTAATATTTTAACAAGATAGGGGCTTCATTTTGTTTCAGAAATGTTTTGAGTAGACGTTTGTGCTGGCAAGACACTTTTAAACCGGTAGTTAGCCACGACTTCTTGGTTTTGTTTTTAATTTTAATTTTTACTTTTGGAATACAGTCATTTAAAATGCTTACTATTGTCGTGTGGAAAGTTTCATAGTTTGAATTTACGTCTTTGTCATCTTTAAATATTGATTGCCAATTTACTTTACTTAGTTGCGTCTTAAAGTTTTCCATATTTTTTTCATTAAATATTCTTTTAGTCGTGTACCACGATTTCCGTTCATTTATGTCAGTTTTTTTAGGGACCGATAATATTATTCCTTTATGATCAGAAAGTCCGAAGTCTTCAACAGAGGCCTTTAAGTTTTTAAATTTAAAATTTGTAAATACTAAATCTATACATGTTGCACTTGTTTTGCTGATTCTAGTAGGTTCATTAATTATTTGGTCGAAATTATAGCTAATCATAACGTTAAGTAAATCTTTAGTGCTGTTTGAATTCTCCAATATGTTTACATTGAAATCTCCACCTATAATAATATTCTTTTTACTGTCTTTATTTCTTAATAGCCGCAAAAGTTTTTTGAGAGAACCATAAAATACATCCGTCTCCCTGTTTTTTTGAGGCCAATATATTACTACAATAACAGTATTTTGCTGGACTATTTCTGTTGCACAAACTTCGAATATAAACTCAACAGAGAGCGAAGTTATGTCTGGTCGTTCTAAGGTTTCGATGCTTTCCTGAACAAAAATGCATACGCCTCCGCCGTCGTAGTGTTTCCTGCTATAACTGGAAGCTGCTTTATACCCATTCATGTGCAGGAGTTCAATTTTGTTTTCGGTAATCCATGTTTCTGTCAAACATATAGCATGAACGTTTTTTCTTTCTTCAATTACTGATTGTAGCAAATAATTTTTATTTTTAAGACTACGTATGTTTTGGAACAGAATTTCAAAATTAGTTGCGAAAGGAACAAAGTTCAATTGGCCTATTATTGATGCTCTGGGTGGGGGAAGGTGGTCTAGTTGTATTATTTAGCGTTATGTTGTTTGTAGTTGTTTGTAGATTATAGTGTCCCTGTTTGTTTTTTTCATGTATCGAATACCGTTCTTCTCTTTGTTTTCGTCTTCTCTGTAAAGATTCTCTATCAAGAAAACTAGATACATATAAACCTAGACTTCTCAAATAATCCGCATTTTCTAAGATGTATTTAGTCATTTTTTTGCTGATCAATTCCACCCGTAGTGGCCGTCTAAATCCTTGCCGTCCTATCCGACATAGCTCTTCGATATAGCCAGTGAGGTCGACATTTAAGGTGTCTTGAAAAGCAAATATAATTCTATCTTCGAGGTCTGTTTCTGTTTCGTTATAATATTCGTTTAGGCCGTAGATAACAAGTATTTTATTATTATCATTCGTAGTATTCATAGGCGTATCATTCATGTACTGATGCATATTTTTATTTTGTAGCTGGGCTATTTCTGTTTTAAGTTTTGCAGTCTTTATCTCAAGATTTTGTATGGTTTCGTTTATGTGACTAATACTGGCGGTTAGTTTAGTTTGCTCTAGAGAAAGTTGTTCAGTTTTCTGGTATATTTCTTGTTGGTATTTTAATAAAGCTGTATTTATTTCTGATTGGATAGTACTTTTAATTTTTGCCAAAATAGATTGTTGCTGTAATTCCAATTTTTGGTCTAATAGTTGACTAATTTGTTCTAATTTGATTGGCTCTGGTCGTAGTAAGATCGGTGATAAGACTGAAGAATTATCTGAATTTGTTGGTGGTGCGTCATATTTTCCTGTGTCTCCTAGTATACTTTGGTCATCGTGTATTTGGTCGTCAATGGACATAATCGTGTCGTCAAGTGTCGTCGGAAATTGTCTCCTAACAGGTGTGTCATCATTTCGTATTTGTTTCGTAGAGGTTTTGCACGTTGGGCAGCGCCATGAGTTAATTATTTTGCTTTTATTTTCGACATAATACGATGATGTCATGTTGATGCATCGATAGTGGTATAGTTGTTGGCAAGTACAACATCTTAGCAGTTCTCCGCGAGCTATTGCTTGTTTACATCCAGCACAGTTCATTTTTGTGGGTATGTAATGAAAAAATGTTCCGTACTACGTGCTAGTGATACTTGCGTTTCTTGGTGACTCACCTCAGCGGGCACTGCGCGAGTTGTCGTAGGTCAGGCACACAGTTCGTTAGGTTAACTTTTAAAAATGTTTTGGATGGTTTGATATATCGCTTTGCACTTTTCACCACTAGTTAGGTTATTCAAAAGGCTGTACTTTGATATATAGGACAACAATAAACAGTAACTTTTGACCTACTTTTTCGTTTAAAAAATCCAAGAGCAGTTAGTAACACGTCTATGTAACTCAACGGACGTTCCGTTCCCGATTATGGTCAGTTTAAAGACGTCAGTCAAAACAATTGTCATAATTGGAAACTAAATTGACTTGATTTTTTACGAAAATAAAGGACGATGCGTCAAAACGTTCCCCCAACTCTAACATCGACCAACAGATTTGAAATGTATCTCAATCAGAAGACCTTAAGCAAGGCAAGAAATTTTTAATATGGCGACATATCTGAAAAATATGGGGTTAAGGTTTTTTTTTTTTAGGTTTAGGGGTTTAGGTTTTATAAGACATTTTTATGTTAACCTAACCTAACCCAAGTGTTTTAGATCTTAAATATATTCATAACATAGTACTATCATACATTTTTGGATGCACCTCGGTGAGCTCCGTACGATTTTACAAAAATATTTGACAAAGGGCATTGCGTAAAACTGTCCCCAAAAATGACAACCCACCAACAGATTTGAAACAGGTTCCATTTGAAGCGTCTAGTTGAATAGAGTTAATTTTATTTTGGCAACATACCTCAAAAGTATGGGGTCAAGATTTTATAAAATATTTTGGTTTTAACCTAACCTAACCTGTTTCATGTTTGTTGGTGGGTGCCTACCAACATATTGGAAACAGGTCTCACTCGAAACGTCTAGTTGAATGGAGTTCTTTTTATTAAGACACCATACCTCAAAAGCATTGGGTTTAGGTTTTATTTAATACTTTATTTTAACCTAACCTAACAATCTTACATCAACCAACAGATTTAAAATGTATCTCAATCGAAAGATCTGAGCAAGGGTGAGATTTTTTTACAAAGACGACATATCTCAAAAGTACTGGGTTTATCTTTTATAAGACATTATATTTTAACTTAACCTAACCTAACCTAAGTATTTTTAGGCCTTAAATATATTCATAACATAGTACTATCATATATTTTTGAATGCGGCTCGACGAGCACTGTACGATTCTATAAAAATAATTGACTAAGGGCATTGCATAAAACTGTCCCCAAAAATGACAACTGTTTCGAATCTGTTCATTTGAAACAGGTGTTATTCAAAGCGTATAGTTGAATAGAGTTAATTTTATTATGGCGACATACCTCAAAAGTATGGGGTTTAGTTTTATCTGTTAGTAAGTACCAACAGATTTGAAACAGGGTGTCATTTGAATCGTTTAATTAAATAGTTTATTTTTTATGGTTTATTATATAAGCAGAAATGTATTTCCTAAGCATTTATTGTCAATACTTATGTATTGATAATAAATACTGTAACCATAGCATATTATATAACTTGACCAAGATTTATATTAGTAGCAACATAAAACGTTCAATTTACCCAAAAGCCATGAAAGCCATGAAACCCATGAGCATAAAAAAAACTAAACCATGATTATTAAAGAACGACGATCAAATTTGTATGGGACCCGTCCCCCTCCTATCCAACAGATACCAACAGGTTTGAAACAGGTGTCATTCGAAGTATCTAGTTGAATAGAGATTTTTTAATTATGGCGATATATCTCAAAAGTGTGCGGTTAAGGTTTTATAAAATATATTTGTTCTAACCTAACCTGTTTTATGTCTGTTGGTGAGTATCAACAGATTTGAAACATGTGTCATTCGAAGCGTCTAATTGAATAGAGTCAATTTTATTAAAGTGACATACCTCAAAAATATAGGGTTTAGGTTTTATAAAATATTTTTGTTTTAACCTAACCTAACCCGGTTCAAATCTGTTGGTAGGTACCAACAGATTTGAAACATTTGAATAGTCTAGTTGAATAGAGTTTATTTTAATGGCGACATACCTCAAAAGTGTAGGGCTTAGGTTTTATAAAATATTTTTGTTTTAACCTAACATAACCTGTTTGATATCTATTGTTGTCATTTTTGGGGACCGTTTGATGCAATTCTCTTTGTCAAATATTTTTGTAAAATCGTACAGTGCTTGCCAAGCCACATTCAAAAATGTATGATAGTACTATGTTATGAGTATATTTAAGGCTTAAAAATATTGAGGTTAGGTTTGGCTAGGTTAAGATATAATGTCTTATAAAACCTAAACTCCATACTTTTGAGGTATGTTACCGTAAAAAATAAACTCTATTCAACTAGACGCTTCGAATGACACCTGTTTTAAAATCTGTTGGTACCCACCAACAGATTTGAACCAGGTTAGGTCAAAACAATAATATTTTATTAAACCTAAACCCCATACTTTTGAGGTAGGTCGCCATAATAAAATAAACTCTACTCAACTAGAAGCTTCGAATGACCAATAGATTTGAAACAGAGGTCATTCTTGGAGACAGTTTTATGCAATGCCCTTTGCCAAATATTTTTATAGAATCGTACAGTGCTCGCCGAGCCGCATTCAAAAATGTATGATAGTACTATGTTATGAATATTATTTAAGGCCTAAAAATACTTAGGTTACGTTAAAAGATAATGTCTTATAAAACCTAAACCCCATACTTTTGAGATATATCGCCATAATTAAAAAATCTCTATTCAACTAGATACTTCGAATGACACCTGTTTCAAACCTGTTGGTATCTGTTGGATAGGGGGGGGACGGGTCCCATACAAATTTGATCGTCGTTCTTTAATAATCATGGTTTAGTTTTTTTTTATGCTCATGGGTTTTATGGCTTTCATGGCTTTTGGGTAAATTGAACGTTTTATGTTGCTACTAATATAAATCTTGGTCAAGTTATATAATATGCTATGCTTACAGTATTTATTATCAATACATAAGTATTGACAATAAATACTTAGGAAATACATTTCTGCTTATATGTATAATAAACATAAAAATAAAAATAACTGTTTGTGCTTAGAATATAGTGGCTAAAATGACACAATATATGATGTTGTCACAACAATAAATACAATATCGAGAATCACATCACCAGAAAAAGCATGGTATTTAGACATTTCAACAGCCATCCAGCCTAAAGACATAGAGAAAAATCTTTTTACAAAAAAAATATAACCAACTTCAATGTTAAAAAAACACTGAAAAGTACAAAATAACTACAATTTAGGAAGTCGATGTTGCTATAATAGTTTTGTCTCTTCGTTATTTAACACCGACTTCAGAAATTATAGTTATTTTGTACTTTTCAGTGTTTTTTTAACATTGAAGTCGGTTATGTTTTTTTTTTTTGTAAAAAGTTTTTATTTTGTACTTTTTAGTTATGGTACTACCACTAAAAAGATAGCCAGAGTGCATATTATAACGATTCTAATAATCCCAAACACGGTTAGATTACATTAATGTACCTTCCGGCTCCATCATCAGATCATCTGGATACATCCCCTCCCTCTTTTCTTTCAGTCAGCCATCGACTACTCGTTTAAACAAAGCAATTTTACTTGTTACGACAGTTCTGCTGTAATTCTATGAGGAGTTCTGTTTGATATCTTCGAAGTTTTTGATCAGATCATACCAATATTTCTATGGGACCAATTTGGAAGCAGAACCCATCAATCAAAAAAAAAAAATAATTCAAAATCGGTCCACAATTGACCGAGATATTGGTGAACATACATAAAATAAATCTATCTCAAAAACTACTGAACCGATTTTGATGAAACTTGCAGTATCCCTAAGTTGAACATTACCTAGTACAACAAAAAAAGGATTACTTATGACTTGTAGTTCCGGAGATATGCGAACACAAACATACATACAGCTGCCACCACGGATATTGAAAGCTCGGCGTCAGAGTGTTTTGCGCATTCCATACATTGGCAAGCCAATCGTCGTCGTTGTTAGATACATGCTGCAAGCGCAATGAACGAATCACAAGTGTCGTCTATGACGCGATGCGCAGCGAGCCAATCACTGACGCTCCCCGCCCCCGCGTCTCACGTTGCACCACCTAAAGAGACCCGATTTTTGACTTCTGCGCAACTTGAAGCCAGCGTTCAATATCCGTGGTGGCAGCTGTACATACACTTTTGAAATTTGGCACATTTGTTCAGACGCTGATATAGACTAACATATACGAAAACTGGGCAGTTCTGGAAATATTACATATATACGGGTCGAAGATGATAACCTCCTTTTTTTTTGAAGTCGGTTAAATAGAAAACACACCATTTGACATGACATCTTGTCATTCGTTCAAAAATGCGTTTTTAAACGGTTTTATTAAACGGTTTTATTTAGCTCACCCCGTTTGTTTTATTCTTTGATCAAATTTAGTAATTCAAATTTCACCCTCTTCCTGTCAACCGATTAATCTGAAATTTTGTATACACTTTGGATTTTGGTGACAATACAATTATGTTTATTCATTATCATTATAAATTCAAGATGGCCGCCGCTACAAAATGGCGGATAATATATGTTTTATTAATCCCATCAATATGGGTATCAAATGAAAGGGCTCAACAAGCAGAATACAATATACTATAAAAAATTGAAATCCAAGATGGCGGCCGCTACAAAATGGCGGATAACGTAGGTTTTATCAATCCCATCAATATGGGTATCAAATGAAAGGGCTCAACAAGCAGAATACAATATACTATAAAAAATTGAAATACAAGATGGCGGCCGCTACAAAATGGCGGATAACGTAGGTTTTATCGATCCCATCAATATGGGTATCAAATGAAAGTTCTCAACCAGTATAATACAATGTACTATATAAAATTAAAATCCAAGATGGCGGCCTCTACAAAATGGCGGATAACTTAGGTTTTATCAATCCCATCAACATGGGTATCAAATGAAAGGTCTCAACAAGTAGAATACAATTTACTATGCAAAATTGAAATCTAAGATGGCCGCCGCTACCAAATGGCTGATAACAATTTTTTATCAATCCCACCAATATGGGTATCAAATAAAAGGGCTTGACAAGAAGAATACAGTGCACTATACAACCTCAATATTTAAGATGGGCGCAGCCACCAAATGGCGTATAATAATAAGATTTAAATTTAGAAATTGAATCTGTAATTTAGGTATCTGATTAATCCAGCCTGAATCCACCACCCAAGTCAAGATTTTGTATCGTGTTGAGGACTGTGTGGCGTTAGGGTGGCTAAAAATGATACGTCGTTAGCGTTTTCCCCTCAAGACTCAGGCGATAATAATAATACGTAATAATAATTATCATACAGAATGCGAAATAAAAACTAAAAACTAGAAAATAAAAATAGGTAAAAAAACTTTTTAAGTTAAACGGTTTTATGTTAAACATACATTGCAATGTTTAAGATAAATGTACTAAAAACCAAAAAATAATAAAATAGATACAGTCGTGGGAATTATAAACATATGCATAGACTAGACTGAAATAAAACCGTGGGGCACGTCAATTGTCTACAATCGTTGATTAAAATGTTAATTAATTTGTAGACAATTGACGTGCCCCACGGTTTTATTTCAGTCTAGTCTATGCATATGTTTATAATTCCCACGACTGTATCTATTTTATTATTTTTTGGTTTTTAGTACATTTATCTTAAACATTGCAATGTATGTTTAACATAAAACCGTTTAACTTAAAAAGTTTTTTTATTTAAATTCATAAGGAGGTACGTAGGTATTATTGACATAATATACGTAATCTCACTGACTTTCAATTGGAAATATCTTTATTATTTGGTATCTATTAATAGTAACGTCTAAGACAAAATTGTTTGGAAATTTAATCTATACACACAAGTATAGGAAAAAATCGGAAAATTGTTAACTTATATTTACGTCACAAAAAAAAAACTTAGCTTAGCTTAGCTATTGCATTACTCTAAACTTAGATGAAACCCTGTGACTCTCTAGGGTAGAAATTAATCAGGAGTTGAGGGGATCTACCGGCGTGGGAACACGGCGTCGTCCGCAAGCTGGGGCTGGCCGGCCAGATGTTATCACGAACAGATTTTCACCAATATTTCACCAAGGCAGGCAGGATTGATCGTAGGCTAATCAGTCAATAAACTTCAAGCGAGGCGTTAATTTCATTGAATTTTTTAATTTTTTCACGCACACCTGGTGGCCATAGTCGCATACATTTTTTGAACGTTTTATGTTTTTATTATTATTATTATTATTTATATGCTAGCGTTTGAGCACCATCCCCACCCGATGGTAAGCGATGATTTGGTCGACGATGGAGCACGCTTGCCTAGAAGTATTCACTCTTGACTTAAACTTCTTCCTGATAGCTACAACATAGGGGCTCCGGCAGGGAATTCCACTCCTTGGCTGTACGCACAATAAATGTGTTGGATAAATGAGTTGTTCTCATAGGGGTGCGCGCGTCGACCAATGGAGGAGTCGTACACGAAAGATTTACTTAGTCAGGGATGGCGGCAAATTTGAATGGAGTGAAACATTTTGGGTCGGAAATAAATCGGGATTTGGTTAATGTCCGCACAATCTTCATAACTCAATTCGGGACCAAAATTATAATCGAATACTTTGAATTATTTCACAATTTACCGCAAAGCCGCAGAAAATAGCTGGAATAAAATATCAAAGAAACCAAAATAATACTCGATTCCTTATTCCTCTCAGGTATGAGCATGGTTAAAACCCAATATATTTTTAGGGGTTATACTGTGTACGCAATTTAGTCGGACATAATCCCAAAGACAGCTGTGTCTGCACGTGTCCAATGTGTCTGTGTCGAATACAACCCGAACCTTAGAGGATGTCTATTAGGCGTAGCAACTAGGCATGGGTAAAATAAATCGACGAATAAAAATATCGATATATTTTCAAAAAATGAATGATCTCATAAAATAATTATATAGCAACACACGCATCCACACGCCCTATAAGAGCGTCCCGCGGTCGCGTACCGACAAGATACTTAGATAGTGCATCCCTTTCGCACTCGTAGGCGTGGCGGGACGTCACTAACGTCCGCACGGCAAATGCGCGTGGCAGTCGCGTGGAGTTCTCTCACGAGTGAATATGTGTATCGAGTAACACTCGATACACATATCCGAAGCAAGTTTATAACATTAGGTTTTCGTACCCTTTACAGTGTAAACTTTTGAACATTATATCAGTACAGTGATTTACATACTGCCGTGGTATAACTAAAATGCCGTTATCCAACATTTGGTCGATTTTCAACTTTTGATGCTATATTAATAAGAAAAAAAAAAATCTATCGATCTGTGTTTGCGAATTTTTAATATCTTGAATAGTTTTGGATATAATAATTTTAAAAATGTCGTTAAGTACAAATTTCTTACGTGTGAAATAAGCAAAAATAACGTTAAATAACTTTGTGAGTCTATAAAGCCGCTTAGGTTCATTAACTCATATTTTTATCATGTAAAATCCATATGGTTACCAGTCTAGATTGCCGTTAGCAGCCTTTTGTACACTAAAAAGCGGTTGAGCCACTTTAGCTGCTTTTTTGTGATTCTTTTTTTTATAAAGGAATTCGTTTTTCATAAACTATAACGTCGTTAGTTGAAAATGTTAGACTTAAACTTGATTACCGATGTTTAACGGCATTATTGCTTCATATTTGACATACTTATATTTTGACTTAACGTATGTTACAAGCCCGTAGCGGCATTTCCAAAACTAAACAAAAATGTATTGTCCGTCATTATTAGACTAGAACGACGTTATCTCACACTAATACACTAGAAAGCCGTTAACGGATCTCATTCGGGGCGGGGGGACACCGGCAACGAACCATCTTGTACCGAAATCAAAGGGGTCGGGGGTGAAATTAGGCATCACCAGGAGCTTGTAGGTGAGAACGTGTGTCACTCCGGGTTTTTCCCGCCAAATTCGCAACGATCGCGATATAACGAACCATCAATTTAGGTAAGTTAGTTTTTATTTAACCGAACGACTATGCCTCCGCAAGCGCTGTAAATCCGTTGATGGCAATTGTTGCTCCACTTTGTCAGATATAATACAACTACCACGCAAAAGAAGGAAATATAACACCCCGTTACAACAGCGGAGATTGGATGCCAAAAATAAAAAAAAAAGCGAACATAGTGTCAAGCCTGGGTGCAATGAAAATTGTCTAAAGAAATGTGTGACCCTACTGAACCAAGAGGATAGAGATGCTATCAACAAATCATACTGGGATATGTCGTGGCAGGAGCAACATGCATTTGTTAACACACACACCTACGTAGCAGTACCAAAAAGAAAAATTACGAGCGAACCCAAAAGGAATCCAAAAAGAAGTTTTGTAATGAAAAAACGAGATGGCACTAGAGTAGATGTATGCAAAATATTTTTCCTTACCACTCTAGGATATTCGAAAAATAATGACAGGATACTACATACAACTTTTACTAATTCTTCAATAGATAAACGAGGTAAACACCAGAAAACACCAGCATTTGATCGCAATTTACTAAATCAACACGTTGAATCGTTTAACCCATTAGAACCACACTATAGGCGTGAACATGCACCTTTGCGACGATATCTACCAAGTGACATAAATATAACTCAAATGCATAAACATTTTTGTGAGAAATACCCCGATAGACAAGTTTCGTACAGTTTGTACAGGTCACATTTAAAAAATATGGACACATCCTTTACCACCCTCGGTAACGAGGAGTGTGAATTGTGCGAGGCTTATAATTTCCACAAAAAGGAAACATCACATGACGCCACAGTCCAGATACTTGAAGAGTGTACAGTTTGTATGGATTGGAATAGTCATCATCAAAGATATACAAAGGCACGAGATCTGTATAAAAAACATAAGGAGGAAAAACAAAATAATTCACAAATATTCTATAGCTCTGATCTAGAGAAAGTAATTATGCTTCCTAGATTGGAGATGTTTAAAGCCGCAATTTTCTGTCTGCGGCTTTCTGCCTACAATCAAACCTTTGCACCACTTGGTAAGATTACCGCAGAATTTAAACCCCTGACAGTTATCTGGCATGATGGTATTGCAGGGAGAAGGCAAGAAGATATAATGTCAGCATTTTATAATTTTCTTTTGCGTAACAGAGATGTAGAAAACGTACATATCTGGCTCGATAATTGCAGCACCCAGAATAAAAATTGGCTGTTGTATGCGATGCTCACTCATATGATTAATAGTGAAGATATTGCCACACAAAGAATAACTCTATATTACTTTGAACCCGGTCACTTTTATGAGCTGCGATCAAGTGCATCACCAGGTAGAGTTGGCTATGAAGAAAAAAAGTAAACTTTATGATTTTACAGATTTTGAAGAGTGTGTATCTTCCATAAATAACTCAAAAGTCGTCGTTCAGTCTATGTTGCCAGAAAACTTTTTAAATATACCTAACTACGTGTCCCAAAGAAGGATTCAAACATCCAATCCAAGAGCTTATTTAAAAAATATAGTTGAAGTATGTTTCGTACGTAAAAGTTATGATCTTATGTATAAAAATAATTTCGATGATGCATCATATACAACTCTTCGTTTCATGAATGATAGATATTTAAAAAATCCACGTACAATGGTATTTAAATTTAGAACTGAACCGAAAGGTATCGAACTTATGAGAAAAGCAGATTTACTTAAAAACCTTTCGAACATAATTCCCCCTCACAAATTGTTATTTTGGAAAAACTTACCAACAAGACAAAATGAACATTCCGGTACAAGTTCTGATTAGAATAGTGACACTATTCTGTTTACCGAGACTGATTTTAAGTAATAATAATAATTTCATATAATAATTAATCATTTTGTAATGTGACTGTAATACGATTTTGAATACTGTATTTTTAAGAATATATAATTTTATCAAAGAGGCTTTAATAAATGTAGGTAAAAAGTTAGAACTAAAATTAAAAAATAAAGAAAATTGTTTTTTATTTTTCAGTTGATGTTTTTTAAATGATACTAGAAATATAAAGTTTTGAGTTCGAGGAGAAAATTAGACTTACTTTTGATTGTTTGTTATCTCAAGTTCAATGAAACACTGAAGTTTGTATGTACTTAAATTTTGTTTTATGTTATTTTAAAGTACAAGTGATAAATGACTGATGTGATTTTAGTGTTATTCTATAGAACTAAAAGTTCCTAAAAAGCTAGTAATAAGTAAAGTTTTGTGAAAGTTATAAGTTTAAGCATAATTACATGTTATTTGAAAAGCAATAAAGAAATATTGACATTTAAAGACTAGTTGATTGATAAAATAATTTGACTGATGTGATTTTAGTGTTATTCTATAGAACTGAAAGTTCCTAAAAAATCTAGTAATAAGTAAAGTTTTGTGAAAGTTAAAAGTTTATGCAAAATTACATGTTATTTGAAAAGCAATAAAGCATTAAAGACTGGTTGATTGATAAAATTATGACTTATTTAAAAAATGTCTTTAATTTCAACAAATTTAATTCATTTTGTGCAAGAAAATAGTTCACTATTTTTTTATATTATTACGCTATAATGTCGCTAAACTGTAAGGTTTTTAGTTTAACCACGTTTTAGCTTAACAATTATTCAATTTTATCCTTTTAATTAATACGCATCTAAAGGTTATCAGACTTAAAGGCAGTAAAGTACCGTTAAACGCACTAAAGTTTAACATGAATCAGTTTTATAAATACATAATCATAAGCTTAATTGTCGTTATGTACAATAACGCCATTTTAGTTAATCATTGAAGAGATGAAATTTTTGCATTTTAAAAAACAATAATTTTCTATGGAATAGATACACTAAAACGCCGTTACGCTTTACGTGGCGGCGTTTTAGTCTAAGATACATTATGATTTCGGTTACATCTCTGATGAACTAAAACACTTAAAACGCTTTTTCGTGAAATTAAATAATATTTACGATATGATAGGGTTAGTAGTTCGAAAGGATGCGATTTTATCTATGTTTTGGTACCTTCAAATCTCTAACAGGTGTTGTCATCGAAAAATTACATTGGTTTAAAATTTTGCCGCGGTATTTTTGTGTTATTCAAAAAAATTAGTTTAGCAGATAACGGCATTATAGTTATACCACGGCAGCATAGTGGTTTTACTTTAACTGTCCCCTGAGACAAGTATCCCTCATATATGGCCCCCAACGTTTCTTCGTGTAACATTCAGTAACTTTTGTTCAGTGTGGTAAATTCTGTGAAAATGCCAACGACCAGGAGTAGATCGGGTAGTGAAAATCGCAGGGAAGATGCCAACGTTGTATTACCCGTCCCCTCGCGATCAAACTCGCCGATCGAGGCGTCCGCACAACAAGATGGCGGACATGCCTCCTCTTCGCCGCGTGCCGCCGACGCGAACGCTACGTTCTCGGCTGAAGGCGTAGCATCCATAATCGCTGCTCTCCAGCGTTCCCAAACAGAAGCGTTTCGGAAATTGCTCGATTCGGTATCGCGTGTGAATGCATCGACTCCGGAATCGATCATTTTACCTGGACAAAATACCCTGACTCGCTGCAAAGCCACCTTCTCCGGCCGACCAAATGAATCTGTAGAAGCATTTATCGACGCTATCGAAGCATAATTATAGCGAATGCGCACAGGTACCGGAAGCAAATATTCTTCGCGGACTAGCCTACCTCTTCAAAGATGAAGCGGCCACGTGGTGGCAAGGAATTAAGCATTCAGTGCTATCATGGCGACCGGCCAAAGAAAACTTAATAAGTGCCTACGGCGATCGACGGCCACCGCACCGTATTTATCTAGAAATATTCGGAGTCGCCACAACAAAACGAAAACACGGATATGTTTGTTGCACGTATTCGTGCTCTCTTGTCCAGAATACCAATAGGCGATTTATCAGAGTCTGCGGAGATCGACATAACGTATGGCCTCCTCCACAGCAGGATGAAGAAAAGGGTGCGGAGAGAAGAATGCATAAACTTCTCCGAATTACTCCGCCTCGCACGAAACATTGAAGACTCTTTCGACGTTAAATACAATAATAATACGAAGACACAACCCGCCGCCGCACGCGCGCCGACCAGCGACGTTCCCGGCGCGGTCAATCGCGCGCCGTTCACCGACACCCCGGCCGCCGCTGACACGGCGCAGCCCCAGTCGCAGCGCGCGCCGCCCGCGCCCGCGCCGCCATCACGGGACTCCGCCGCGGCGACTGCGAAGACTCAACGTCCTGCGTGTTCATACTGTAAGCGGTATGGGCACACCAAAGACAAGTGTCGTAAGTTACAAAACCGAGGTGAGTCCCAATCCAATAATAACTCTGCGGTAGTGCGTGATAACGGTAGTGTTAAAAAGCCAAGTGATCAATCTTTTTATTGTGTTCAATCTCGTGCAGTTTGTAAACAAACGCAATGTTTATCTGTAAATAAAAATTTTTCATCGAAAAAGATCGCGTCAACATTAAAAGACTCTAGTAATAATAATAAACTACATTGTGTTAGTAATACTAAGTTACTCGTAGATTGTAATTCACAACCTTTAAATAATGATTCTAGACATAATTTTTATAATAATAATGTTGTTGATCGTAATAAGAAGTCGCTTAAAATATTTAACCCTGTGAATGCCGAACAGTTTTGTGCCCGGGAAAATAACAAAAAATCGTTTCCGAGTTTAAATACGTCTCAATCTCAATCGATTCCCGTGTCGCAGGAATGTTCGACATTAAAATATAAACAAACCGACTCCGAAAACGAAAATGGGTGTAACGAAAATTTTAAAATTTTGTGTTTAAGTTCACAAAATGATGTAATTAACACTAATGATAACGAAAATGGGTGTAACTCGAATTTTAATTTTTTGTGTACAGATTCAAAAAATGATGTACTTAATTAACACTAATGATAAAGAAAATGGGTGTAACTCAAATTTTAAAATTTTGTGTACAGGTTCACAAAATGATATAAGTACCACTAATGATACTTGTAATTGTAATAATTGTATAATATGTAGTGGAGAGATTTCACCACGCGGCCACAACCTCAGACCTATTTTTAAAATAAAAATTTTAGGAATCAACGGTACCGCGTTGGTAGATACGGCTGCTAAGCACTGCATCGCGGGTCTTACGCTGTATACTCTCCTTCTACGTCAAGGTCATCCCCTCAGCTCCTCCACTCGGGAAATCAAACTCGCTGACGGCGTTATTCGTACAATGGACGTACTTACCACTAAATTAGATGTGTTTTTAGAAACGATAGTTATTAGGATACCATTTTTAATTTTTCCTGATTCGACCAATAATGAAACATTATTAGGTATCGATTTTATAACTGCGGCTGGTGTAGTCATTGACTTTCATAAAAATATTTGGTGTTTTAGTAACAATAATACCGAAAAATATACCTTGTGCTTCGAACCTAGTTCTCGTAGTGTGTCTTGCGCCTCGACAGATGTACTTAGGAAGGATGAAGGTACTCACCTTAAGCCAGCTGAGCGACAAGCGCTCGCTGACATTCTTACCAGGCACGCTGACATCTTTGAAGCAGGGGGAGGCCCAACACCATATGCTGAGCACCGCATTGACACAGGTGAGCACCCACCAATTGCTGTACCTCCTTACCGCCTTAACCCTTCGAAGAAGCAATTAATGAAAGCTGAAATAGGTAAGATGTTACAAGACGATATAATAGAAGAATGTGAATCGGCTTGGTGTTCACCGGCGCTGATGGTGCCTAAGTCCAATGGAGGTATCCGTTTCTGCGTCGACTACAGACGCTTAAACGCTATCACCAAGGCCGACACATATCCGATGCCACGCATCGATGAGTTACTTCAGAGCACAAAACGAGACTGCTACATGAGTACGCTTGACCTTCGATCTTCATACTGGCAAGTGAAGGTTAGGGAGGCTGATAAGGATAAAACTGCTTTTATCTGTCCTCTAGGTACTTTCCGTTTTAAAAGAATGCCGTTTGGTCTCCGGAACGCGCCAGCGACTTTTCAGCGGCTCATTGATGGTCTTCGCTCCTGCTCTGCCCTGCAAGAGGTAACTTTACTAGCTTATTTGGATGATTTGCTAATAATATCCCAAGGGTACCAACAGCACCTACAAGACCTGGAAAAAGTTTTCTTGCGATTGAAAGAGTACAACCTCCATGTAAATAGGGAAAAGTGTTCTTTCGCCAGGGAAAACGTTAAGTATCTAGGTCATGTCATTACACAAGAAGGTGTTTCCACTGACCCAGGAAAGGTGAGTGCTGTACTCGACATGAAGGAACCAGATAACTTAAAGCATCTGAGGACCTTTTTGCAACCATGAAGGTTCAGAAAATTTATACCTAACTTCTCTAAGGTTGCAGAACCTTTAACACGCTTGACGAGGAAAAATCTAGTGTGGTCTTGGAGCTCAAAGCAGACTCAAGCATTTAATGAGCTGAAGCGTCTTTTGACCAGAGCTCCAATACTGGTGCAAGCTGATTTTAGTCGTCCCTTCATTCTGCGCACCGACGCAAGTAACTATGCCTTAGGCGCAGTTTTGCTACAAGGGGAGGGTAATCAGGAAAGGCCAATTGAATACGCCAGTAGACTCCTTACTGCTGCCGAACGCAACTACTCCACTACTGAGCGCGAAGCACTCGCTGTAGTGTGGGCGGTAGAGCGTTTTCGACTTTATCTTGACGGCCAACCAGTCGTAATTGGCAGTGATCATCAACCTCTTCGTTGGTTGCTGTCACTCAAATCGCCAACTGGTAGATTAGTCCGTTGGGCTCTAAAGCTCCAGTCATTTGATATCCAATTCCAGTACACTCCTGGTAAGGCAAATGTCGTGGCAGATACTCTGAGTAGACCGGTTTGCTCGGACGAATCTCGCAAGCAATGCGGTATTTGTTCTGTAATTTGTGATCTGCCCACGAAGACGCCTAGCCAGCTTCGTTCGGAACAGACTTCGGACCCGGAATTGCTAAAGATAATTAAAGAATTAGAGGGACCCGATGATATCGCAGCCCAAAAGTGGTTAGAAAGGGGTTACCTCCTTGATCAGGGTGTCCTGTATCGTTTTAACCCAGACTCCGATAGTGAATCACCTCAGTTAGTGATTCCTGCTGGTCAAGTTGCAGATATTGTGAAAGAATTACATGATTCTCCAACAGCTTGCCATCCAGGTATCGATAGAACCTACCAGAAGGTAGCACAGGTGTTTTATTTTACAGGGATGCGGAGAATAATCACCGATTATGTCAAAGCCTGCATCCACTGCCAACGTTATAAAGCCAACAACGCCAAACCCCCAGGGTTACTACAGACGCCAGTTATGAACCAGCGTAATGAGGTGTTGGCCATAGATTTATTCGGTCCCCTACCGGAAGGAGAACAGGGGGAGCGTTGGATCTTACTTGTTGAAGACACTGCTACCCGATGGACGGAGCTATTTGCTCTTAAAGAAGCTACAGCTGAAGCTTGTGCTCATATTCTTATCGAAGAATATTTTATGCGATTCGGTTTACCTCGTAGAATCATTTTAGATAACGGTGTCCAGTTTGTTTCCGCAGTGATGCGCCAATGTATGTTAGCCCTGGACATCAAACAGAATTTCATCCCACTCTATCACCCAGAAGCCAATCCCGCAGAGCGGAAAAATCGTGACTTAAAGGCAATGTTAGCACACCTCGTAGAAGACGACCACACGTCGTGGCCGAAGAAACTGCCGATGATCCGATTTGCTATGAATAGCGCAAAATGTCGAACAACAGGTAAGTCACCTGCTTATTTATCTTTCGGAAGAGAAATGCGGTCGCCTTCGGAAGTTGTTCATGATCAACGTACAATCCTGAACAAAGAAAACTTCATCCCGCAGGTAACTCCCTATCTAAGGAAGTTCTTGAACTCCTTTTCTGAGATTCGTGAACGCGTGGAAGCACAACAGGACAAAACAAAGCAATATACCGATAAGTCGCGCCGTCCTGCTGACACCTTTGAGATAGGCGATTTGGTAATGCTTAAGTCACACCTGTTAAGCAAAGGTTCTAAGGATCTTACTTCCAAATTTTACCCACGCCGCGATGGTCCTTATATCATTACTAAAAAGGTTAGTCCTACGACCTACACGATCGCAAACACGGAACAGCCTGATGTTATTTTAGGGAAATATCACACTCAAGATCTTACCCGATACCAAGGTAGTGTAGATACTTTACCGACACCCGTTATTCCTAAGAGGAACCGCGGACGTCCAGCTAAGGCTGCTGATAACAACGTACCAGTCCAGGAGCGAGGGCGCTCTCCAGTACTGGAGGGGGAGTATATAGCAACACACGCATCCACACGCCCTATAAGAGCGTCCCGCGGTCGCGTACCGACAAGATACTTAGATAGTGCATCCCTTTCGCACTCGTAGGCGTGGCGGGACGTCACTAACGTCCGCACGGCAAATGCGCGTGGCAGTCGCGTGGAGTTCTCTCACGAGTGAATATGTGTATCGAGTGTTACCGAAGCAAGTTTATAACATTAGGTTTTCGTACCCTTTACAGTGTAAACTTTTGAACATTATATCAGTACAGTGATTTACATAGTGGTTTTACTTTAACTGTCCCCTAAGACAAGTATCCTCATAATTATTTTTTATTTTTTGGGGAACGAATTGAAATACTTATCTAATTAGTTTTAATTTTTTAACACAGCTCAGCACACTTTATCGTCGCTCCCGTATTCATAGGGCAATCAAAGCAACCCTTTTACTAAGCTTTCGCTGTCCGTCTGTTCGCGGACTGCATCTCGTGAACCGAGTGTATACAGTTACAAACAGAAAGTTAATTCACATATTCTTTTTTTGCGTTATTTTCATGAATAAATGAAAAAAAAAATATAGCACCAAAATCTGCATGCTTTTATTGCTACACTAAAGTATTTCCTACGAAAAATACTAACTTTTCAAGTGTGAGTTCAAATCGTGCACCAAGGATGTTTTGCAATGCCTACACCCTATAGCACTTGCCGTTAACTTATGTAGGTAGGTATAATATTTTTCGTGTGCAACTTTGATTCATATTTTACCATTTTTCTACTGATTAGAATCGATATATGTTTATCTGCCCGTCCCTAGCTCACAGCTCGTAGTGCCGTAGCCTGCGGCCTACGAGGCGTAGCGGACACGTAGCGCCGCAGCAGCGACTGACAGCGCGCACCGGGCGCTACGCACAATAAGCGGTTAGCTTATTTACTGCATATTGTATGAGCTTCCTCTCTCTTACATATTCTGAGGCTGTGCGACAGTTTCACATCATCCTTCCTTTCCTATATTCATATAAAATTTGCTTCCTTTTCCTCGTTCCGGTCTATCCTTGGAACATTGATTAAAACTCATAATATTAAAGAATTCTCAGATACGTTATTCTTATTTTCGTTTTTGTGGATAGCTGATATAATTTAGGCCCACTAACTGACATAGTTATGATAAAAAACAGTAAAATGCTAGAGGACTTCCATTCATTCCGCCTATAAATCATAGGAAAACCTTATAAAGTTATAATTATTTTAGTTTTTAAGATACGTTGAATATTCAAAATGTTATGAAAATTATCTCAACCTTTAATCATCTTGGTTGTAATCAAATAATAACAACCTAACTTTCAAACATGTAATTAGACGTAAAATTAAATTGAAAACGCATAACAAGGTAATGGGTGAAGTTTCAGTTAAAATTGTAATGTTTGTGTTACTAGCTGTGTACGAGTAGAACACGAAACGCCAATCTGTGCACCGCAGCCGCCGCAGACTTCCTGCAGACTGCCGACTGTGGCGCCACTAGTACTGCGCGGCCCTTCACACAGTTATACAACACGTATACGTACTACTGCGACCACAACCACTAACAGTAACTCCACATCTTTCTCTGCAATATTGACACAACGTTAATTAGCACTCTTTGTTCTGAACCAACTTTATAATTTAATTTACGGCGTGAGTGCAAAATTTAACCGAATTTTTCATTCTATTATTTGATTTTGACGTAATAAAGTTTGGTCCCACCCGCCGCCACCGCCGCCGCCGCCGGCAATCCACACAACGTTAGAATTAATAATGTGTCCCCCACAGATCATGGCGCCGGCTTGTGCCAACTGATATACATTCATTATTTTCCTCGTTAATTACTTACGAACTGCGCTAGATGCGATAGTAAATTAATGTTTCATTGAAAAGTATGACCGCCGTCACTCCGCGCGCCGCCAGCGCGACTCACGATCCGCCGCTACTTTATTAAACTGTCACAATTTAATGAGATTAAGAAGTTACTCCTCTAGCTTCAGTAACAAAACTCTTGCTTTTCAAACAGTTTCTCGTTTCCAAAGACTCCGCTTGAAGGGAGCGACGACGGCTTGTGCACTTTTACCAGTTTGTTACAATGCGGCGATGTGAAGAAATACTTCAACTATTGGCTGCAATTTGTCTACCGGTTACTGGCTTCAACTAAGTCGGTAAAATATCGCAGTTTGTTTGATCTCCGCATGCGGCCGCACGCTGAGCAATCAGACTGTGGTCCCAAAAATATAATTGTAAAAGTGAGGCGAGCGAGATCCGAGATGAGTCGAACACAAAGTTTGTATGGGACCAATCTGGCGGCGAGGCCATATTAACGAGGCTAACTCAAATAAAAACTGGCTCCGACCGGAATATTCCAGTTATTACCACTCTTTACCAGTTCCGAAACCAGAACAAGCGTATATTTGCCTGACAGCGCGCGGCGGGTTGTACTTTTTACACTTGAACACTATTGTTTCTGCCTTTTACAATAAATATTAAACTGAGAGGATAGATTATTGTGTCACTGTATTTATTACGTTTCTGACGTCACAAAGGCAGGCATTATTATCAGTTATCGGAAAAATCTTAGCCCCAAGTCATTTCTAGTTTTTATTACTTAAATTGTTCATTGCATGTACAGAACTAGTGATATCTAAGCGGGACGCCAGGAGTACGATGCAATTCTTTATAAACATTATTATATCAGTTCCTGCCTCTATGTTATGTTAGTAAAAGTAATACTTGTATTATCTGGCAGTTTATGTATCTCGTACGAACTAGATTTAAGAGCTTGTTTGGACGCTGGAAATAATCCTACAATTTTATTTGGACAATCGTTTTCCGATAAAAGAATATTTTCTCAGACAGTGCGTGATGTATGGCGCTATAGATATGCTGTTATCCCAAGCAATATAACATGCGTTTATCTCAACAATATATGAGTATAGTTTTTGTTCAAAATGTGAAAATGAAATTCTTTAAGCTACAAATATTCCACTAAACATTTGTTCCGAATTTTGCATAAATCTGTGCAATTTAGGTTCGTCTCCTGACGTATCACTAATCGATCACGAGCATTAAGTGGCCACATTTACTTCAATATAAATAATTTCGTAAACGTAACTGCTCCGGACGATAAATCATATTTTTATTGGATTAATGTTTCAATATTCCAATGTTGTGTCACCGGCGATACGAGATACAATGTCATCAATATATGGCGAGTGACACCGGGCTATTCACTTGTCATGTCGGTCTTGACGAAGAGCGATCGTGACCGGCGACCGGCCAGCGTGGACCCCTGCCCGCAGATGTGCACATGAGAGAACTACACGATACAAACTCAAATAACACACAGCTCTTGGTACACTGGTTAATATCGGCGTGACTTTTTGGACAGGCTGCACTTAAATATTGATCACAATAACTTTTATGTAGTGTTATCGCCCGGTGTATATTTATGTGAAACGTATTTTAGCAGTTATGAGAACCAAAGGCAATACACGCGATAGGCTGCAGTACCTAAATGTGAACAACAAAGCGAACGGTTTTTTTTATCTTTTATTTATTCTGTACTGGAGTAAATAAAATTTATAGCGAGAATAAAGAGAGAGCAAATTATACCGAGTTTTAAAAGATAAAAGACATCAGGGTCCAGCTCGGTTTGTTTCGGCCAATCTCGTTAATTGCTACACAACAGACGTACAAAGGGATTTCTGTACCTACATTTTTTTTTGTTCATATATTTATAAAACACCTTTTGTGTAATTATGTTTCAACTTCAGTAAGTACACGTTGCTTGTGCAGAAGTATGCGTAAAAAATAACCTTATAAGTCATCAAGAGCGCCTAACACAAATTTTAATTATTTCCTACATCACAGAAACAAAATGAAATGTAAACTTAATAAAAAAATGAGAAGTTCCCTCCGCCGCCTTTCAGACGAGGCTTTTTTCTGTTTTTGCAGTAGTCTGTAGGAATTTTAATATTTCAGCGGTCCGGCCGTCGGGAGCAAATATTTTGGTTTTATCGCCGCTGTAATGAGCGGAGATAAGCGCCGAGCGGGTGATAGTCGCTGTTTGCGAGCCACGCAGATTTGCGACGCTGAGCGCTGCGGTGGCCGTGCCATGGACGGCCTCAATGTCAAAAATCGAACACAATCAATATTACAACAAAAGATAGTTACAAAAAAATAAACCGTTGCACCAATACATTATGTTGTATTTTAAATAATTTTCATTGTTTTAAAAGCTCGTGAATTTAACGTTCAAAACACGCGGTACAACCGCGGTGGGCTGTAATTACGCCAGAGACGAATGTGAGTCGTTGGCCCACGTTCATGTGCGCCTAGTAATTACGCGGCGAGGCTGACGAACACACATTAAACAATTACACATTAATAATAAAGGAATGATTTTTGTGCGCGGTTGTACTAATTGAGGGATGGCGGTAAGAAGGAAGGAGCCAGTCAAATCATTTATTTTTAGAATGTTTACACGAATAAGTTTGAATTGAGAAAACTTACAAACGCGGCACCGCCCGCCGCGCCCTGAAAGCCATTGAAATGTAAAAGAAGGAAAATATTTAATAATTTCATACCTGTTTTCATTTGGTTTGAGTTAATTTATTTTTGCGACCGAAACAGGATGGTACCCGCGCTTAATTCTTATTTTACGGCACGGACATTTACTGTTAAAGAAAATTAAGATCCTGTTTATGGTAAATTACCTACCTCATCTGATGTTTTTGTGACCATAGTATCTTTAATATGGCTATCACGGGTTTATAACATGCATGAGCAGTAAAAGAATAGCAGTGTAACGTATCTAAGTAAGTATTTATTTTTTATTGTTGATAGGTTCGCGCTTGACCGCTATCGCACCTGATGGAAAGCGACGATGCGGTCGACGATGGAACGCGCTTACCTAGAAGAAACCTATGCACTCTCGACTTAAAGATTCCTGGGTGGTAGCTATCAGGAAACACACACTCCAACAAGGAATTCCACTCCATAGCCGCACGCACAAGGAATGCGTTCCCAAAACGTTTTGTGCAAGTAGGTATTAGAGAAATACTATATGCTAGAAATGAAATAACGATAGCAAACAGCTCATCTGTCTCGTCAAATCACTCGCTTCGTCACGGTCACGGCACGCGCCGAGTCAAAGGTCATCATTATTATGAAACAGAAGAAGAAATGGAACAACAACAGCGGTGCGCTAATTCCCCGAGCATCAGGACTCATTCCACGTACTGTATTGTAACACGCCCCCGTCTAGATGGCACGATGGGAGGTTTCGCTGAGTCTGACATCGTCGCGATGTTTTTGTATTTTTTCGCCGCGGGCACTGTAAGATATGACGCGTATTTCGGGATCACTACGTGCTGGCAATTACTATTATTTTTAACCGTCTTCGAAAATAGGAGGACGTTTTCAAATTCAGCTGTATTTTTTTTATAATTATGATTGTTATTGTTTTGTTGATTTGCAGAGGCGGGAACTCAGCTAGCCTCCACCGAAAATGAAATGAGGAACTAATTTTAAAAATAGTTTTGATGAAAATTATACTAGTAAACTGGGCCCCAAGTCTGCTATTTTTATAAATTCGTCATTCCAACACGATCCAATTGTCATTTGGCTAAAAGTTTGTAATCTGCTAATTCATAATGATCGATCATTGATCGGTCAATGGTCTTGTAATAGAATTGTGGTAGAATGATAATTTCGAGCATTTAAAACCAATAACTGCACAATAACGTTCTAATGGTAAAACACTGATCAAATAAACTGTCAAAGTTTTAGCAGATTACCGCAAACTTCAAATATTAATTTTGATAATATGTACGAGATTACCATTCTATGTCACTTCTTTCTATGGAGTGTCAGTGGTTGACCATTGGAAAGTCATAATGACGCCATTATATTAGTAGATTACCAAACTTGTCAAAATCGACAATTATGACATCAATGATAGACCATTCTGACACTATTGTAATAGCAGACTTGAGGCCCTGATCTGGTGACAAAGCCGGAAGGTAGGCAAAAATAATTATTTCAATCCATCACCTTTATTAAAACAAATGTCGATTGGAACCAGGACCTGGGTGAGGACACACGATATTCTGTATCCTACTTGTTGGTGGTACATTCTATTAAAATAATAATTAATCTAGTTCTGTATACTTAAAATAAAACCGGCCAAGTGCGAGTCGGACTCGCCCGTGGAGGGTTCCGTAGCAGCAAGTTACATAATATAAAAGTTTTTGTAGTTCGTTGTAACTTTGATCGATGTTTTAATAATAGTGTATTTTTTTTAGATTTATGACGTATTAAAAAAAATACTACTGACTAGATCTCGTTCAAACCAATTTTCGTTGGTAGTTTTCATGGTAATGTACAGATAGCTGTGAAATTGCCTGGGTACCTTAGTGTCTATTTTCCCTTGCACGTTAGAATTCAGGTTTTCAAAAATGTAACTAGATGGCGTTGGTTTCTTCCCAGCTAAATGGCGACCAAGGCAATCTCACAAACCATAAACTTGACTTTTAGTTTGACAGAAAATATACACATGCGTCATCATTATCGTCAACAACTGAATGTGAGGGTAGATTGATAAAAAAATATGAGACACAAGCATAACTAATTTCGTGATTCTTATCAAATGTTTGTAAGCGGGCACGAATATTGCGTCTAGCGTAACAAGTAACGTTAAATTTCGAGTCAGTTCATTAGAGTCCATTTGGTTCTATAATAACAACAGCGACTTATAAAGAATGTGTAGCTGGTTCAAATCTCATATACTTAATACAAATTTTTTTTTTTGTTTTCCAGCTTTTGTGTTTTAGTTAGGTATTATTTATAAACATTTTGAAAAGGATATAATAATGGTATAAAAAACTACTTATTAAGCAATTTAGTTTCTTTTGCAGTAAGACTACTGATAGCTTAATGTGGTATTTTTATACAAGTTGGCTTAGTGGTCTATGTAAAGACTTTGACGCAGTAAGGCACGAGATTAAATCGCAAATCTTGTAAATTTTTTTGCTTTCCATTTAAAACATTTTCAAAACGTTATTGTAAGCTACAATCAACTAACTAGACATTCTTCAAACATATCTGGAATAATTTCGCTTGACTTGTATTAAGTGGGTAGTCAAGAGAATTAGGCATATTCATCATAAAACTGGTATTCAATTGTTACTTATTTAAGGGTACAGAAATAAAAATGAACCGTTCTAATAACGCAAAAACCAGTCGACACTAATTGCAGTGACGTCATGTAAACAATTTTTAGCCCGTAGCATTTGCTACGTGGTTAATCCGCCACTGGCACTATTGAAATAAATAAACTGTTTTTGTCATGTTCAAAATTGTATTACCTTCAAATAATTCTATCCTTTCATAAGCAATTTAATATCTTCACTTCTTTTATGTATTTTACCTTTTATATAGTTATTTAAATTACGTCTATTAGACGAATACTTAAATTATCTTTGTATGTAAAATTGTAAATATTACATATAAGTAATATTTAGTTGTTTTTCATTAATGTTGTTATTTATTTTTAAAATATTAATTTAAATTGATTAATTTAATTTAATATACATTTTAATTTGATTAAAAAAAAACAATTCAGTATTCTAAACACAAACCTACTAAAAGTAGCGTGACGGGTTTGAACTTACGACCACGTCCACATAAGTCTCCAGTTACAACCATTAGACTATTTCAACTTATGGAATAATGTTGAAATGAACAAGTGCATTACGTAACAGGAAGATCAAATTGTCATAATAGTATTCTATAATATTTGACCACCTTGATAAACTCATTTGAATTAGCCCCGAATTGAATACCACTTATCTTCTGCTAATTGCAGAAGGTTCAAATTCGTCTAACTTTTAGGATGTCTTATATTATCTACCTTCTACTGCCAGGTGGGTCAGATTTCTGGTTCCTCTGTGCTTTTTGTAAGTTATGAATAACAAAAAAAAATCGGTAGGATTTATATCGAAGCTGACAAGTGGATATTTAATTGTAATATAATATGACTGGCCTGTTGGTCTATTGGTTAGTGGCCCTGACTGTAATGTCGGGGTTGTGGGTTCGATTCCCAACCAGGACAATGTTTGTGTGTTGAGCACGATCATTTGCTGAATCTGGGTGTAATTTATCTGCAATATTTATGTTTTTAGAAATATATAAGTATGTTTATCAGTTGTTTAGGACTCGTAACACAAGCTTTGCTTAGCTTGGGACTAGGCGCCGTCGTGGAATATTATTATTAATATTCAAGTCGGTAGTTACTCAACAATAGGAAAAAAAGCAGGTAAACAGGCTCATCAAACAAAAAGGCAATAATAAAATAATATAGATGTTTATTTCTTACAGTTTACTATTCAACAGTCAGTTTATCGAATAAGATTATAATATTACTTGTAATTTTTTATTGAGGCCATAGCTTAAATATTCGTTTCCCAAATTGGAAAGAGGATTGAAGCTTATGTAACCTTAACAAAAACAAACAAGAGGCAAGATATTTAAAAAAACCTACCAATTTGCACAACAACATATCAAATGTTTAGTAGGTAACATAAAAAACAAAATTATGTTGTGTTTTAACTTTAAGTGTTCATAACGTGTGTGTGTTCGTGTGTTTTTTAAATTATTTCAAATACATGTATTAAGTAAAACACACATAACGAGGTCTTCAGTACGCACTGAGTAAATATGTAATATTAATTAAATAATCATTTATCAATATCTCGTGTAATCACCATTTTGGTAAATAACAGCTTGCATTTGGGAACGCATTGAATTAATCAAATTTTTACACAAATCTGATCCACGAATACTCTCCCATATTTGTAAACAATGAGCCTCTAACGCATCTGGAGTACGCTCGTTTTGATTATTCCACCGTTGAACAATAACACCCCATAAATTTTCAATTGGATTTAAATCCGGTGATCTAGCAGGCCAAGGAATAGCGCAAATGTCATTATGTTGACGAAACCAAGCCTGCACACTGTGCGAACGGTGTAGGTATTGGACAATTATCCTGCACAAATGTTATCTGTTGCAATTCTTCGCTTGGATACACAGTTCAAACCAGTTCGAACTGTGGGCAACATTGTCTCCTCCAGCACTTCTATATAATTTGCACTATTTGCTCGGTTTGGTATTCTCACTAGTTCTCCCGGATCGGCTGCACTCATCCATCCCCACATGTTCACCGTTATATGGCCAGATTGCCTATTGGGCACTAGGTGATCACTTGTGTATCGCGTATTATCTCGACGCCACAAACATAATCGACCGTGTTCACTGGACTTAAAAGCTTTTTCATCAGTAAAGATGACATTACTCCAATCAAAATTTAAGTGATCCATAACAAACTGCAATCTTGCTCTTTTATGGTTTTCCGTAAGCAAAGGTTTCACAGCATGCCTCCGATAATGCAGCCCTTCACTATGAAGAGCACGACGGACAGTATCGACGCTTGTGTCAAATAAACCAGCATAGTGGTTCGTCGGCAAAAATCCATTTTCTTCGTACTCCCTTACCATGGTTTGACGATGCAACATGTTTATAAGTTTTTGTCTACCAGTTCTTTGACAGTGTTTCAAAGAACACTCTTTTTCAAATCGTCGTACCCATAGAACAACTGTTTTTCTCTGCAACAATAAAACAGAAATATATAATAGCAAATAATGATTATTATAAAGGAGTTTTTTTGTTATATAAAAAGTGTAAAATAAGATTACTTACGTTTACACCGGTCTCTCTGGCTATTTCTGACAAATTTTTACCTTGATTATGCAAAGCAATTATTTGAGCTCTTGTTACTAAGTCTATATTACAATTCATACTCATTGTGATAAATTCACCTGATTAAAAATAAAATTGAACGAAAGGAGCTCGAACGAAGTAATCAAAATGAACTTAGCTTACAATCAATTAAGCTTAGTCACAATTTTGTGGTCGAAGTATTATTTATACTACCTACTAATTATTATTTATAAATCCATAATCAACCTACCCTCTCAAGTTTTGAAATTGATACATAGACAATCAGATATTTATAAATTGATATTCAATTTTAATATTTTCATCTCTTTATAAAAAAATATAAATTATTTCAATGTTTAAAGAAACAAAAAGGAACTACAAAAAAAAAGCATTTGAAGCGCAGCAGCGCCACCTAGTAGCAGTATAATATAAAGTTGTCGATAACAACATTTCAATCTGATTTTACGCTAGATGGCGTCATTTCTCGCTTCACACGATTTTTTTTCTGTACTATCCAACCACTATTGCAGCCGACCGTACATCATATATTTTTTTTAGTTTTATCATTCTCTTATTTTAGAAGTTACAGGGGGGGGGACACACATTTTACCACTTTGGATGTGTCTCTCGCGTAAACTATTCACGTTAGAAAAAAATGAAATTTGAAACCTCAATATCATTTTTGAAGACCTAATCATAGATACCCCACACGTATGGATTTGAAGAAAAAAAAATTTTTGAGTTTCAGTTCGATGTATGGGGACCCCCAAAAGTTATTGCTTTTTTTCTATTTTTGTGTGAAAACCTTAATGCGGTTCACATAATATATCTACTTACTAAGTTTCAACAGTATAGCTCTTATAGTTTCGGAAAAAAGTGGCTGTGACATACGGACGGACAGACAGACAGACAGACAGACAGACAGACATGACGAATCTATAAGGGTTCCGTTTTTTGCCATTTGGCTACGGAACCCTAAAAACATTTTACTGATAGACTAAAAGCAATAAAGTTTGGCCATTAACTTGTAAAATCTCAGTAATTGCTAGGGTAGTGCCAATACTGTAATTGGCAGCGTCGTTCCCTCTTAATTACAAGCTTCCCGTTTTTTTCGCCTGTCGTAAAAGGTGACTAAGTATTACTTTCAACAAAAGCGAACTTTCAAAGAACTATAATTAAGTTCTGATGACCGGTTTTAAATACATTTTTAATGTCTATTTTTCTGATAAGTGTGTTTCTCTGATAATGACACATAATCGAGAACCCATGGCGGATTACAGCCAATGCTTTGTTGTGAATGCTTTATCCCTGATAAGGGTAAGAAACCAAACGTTCCGGACCCGTTAGTATCCCCCATCGCTCTCAGATCGAACGTTTTAATACCAACCTCCATCAAAGTTAATCCCGCTCTAGCCGTCAAACAACATTGTGCTCAACTTCAAACGAATTCACATAAAAATACGTGAACATTTACACAACGCGTCTAATCCTACCGGTCCATCTGCCAAACGCCTATAAGCTGTTATGACAACGATCCTCACTAGCACACTAACGAAACTAGCCAGGGAACACTCGACCTTGTTTACATAGGAGTAACGTCGGTCATGTTATGTTTTGAGTTGTGTTTGGCTCTGGCTAGGGATGGGATTAGCCGGGATTACTCGGACGACAGTGCACGCTGCATTGCATTCGATATTGAATGAGTCGAATAGAACGAGTTTAATCTACGAATCACATGCGAGCTTGTTGTTTTGTGCCAGTATTTATGATTTAAAATCTAAGCATTTTTTAAAGTTCTGTTCGAATGGTTTTCGTTTGTTGATTAAGGAATACCAGTCTTTTATACATTTTTTACGAAGCAATATAATAAAATTCAGTTTTCTTTTTTTGATCGCAAAAACTGAAAAGCTTTGCCAAATAGGTACTCATTTGTTCAAAGTTAACAAATAAAGATAAGGATGAACACTTTGCTGTGTGTATTCATATTCAGTGTCCAAAACCAACATGCGTCTGTGAAATAGAAAATTAATAATAGATTAAGTAAGTAATTTCTCGAATGCTGGCACCAACCGCTTTCTAAATTGAGTACACCTGGATTAAGTAAAATTCTGATATTTAAAGTAAAAGTAAGTGTTTAATTTTGCATCGATTTACAAATATTCGTGGCCCTGATTTTGCTAAAATTAACACATTCAGAACAAAGGTGTTAACGAACTTAATACAACAAAATAGTATTCACTTTATCCGACATAAGCTCGGAGGCCTCTTTACCACTTTACATAGCGCTGCGGAAAATGCAGCCGCTATAAAATCAGTTACGATTTTGAATAGTAGCGTCGCTTTCCGGAGATAAGAGCTCAAAGTAGTCACAGTGGGGTTTTGTGGCACAAAGTTGGCTCACTGCGGCCCGCAGGGGCTACTGCGGCCCACGCCGGGCCCTTAGTGGCCCACAAAAGGTCTGGTGACGCGGCTCGCGGCTGCCGGCGCACAGCGCGACTCTCGCACCATTATCACGCATTCAATACGCCTTCTGTCATTGTCGCCCCAAATCCGACGACAACGGGGCTTAGACGATAATGCCCCGCCGCGCGCAAAGCGACTACCATCGCTGGCTACACATGCCAAATTACCTCGCTTTACAGAACCAGTCATCAATGGAGAGCATTCACGCGATGTGCTCGCGAGAGCTCATCGATGAGTCAGCGCGTTGTGACTTTGTGGTGGAATTAATTAAACGGTTGTATGGTTAGTTACAGTCAGCTATTCTTGCACTAATTGTGAAGCTTGTAATGCTGCGCGGAGTAAACAGGTTCTTTGTGTTTACTGAATAGCATCTAAATAGCTTCTTGTTTTAGGGAATTACAAACTTTAGGGACTTCGATTCGTTCAAAAATAGGTTTTCAGTACACTTTTTTAAAAAGTAACGTCCCCTACTTATTACCCCTACTTTTAGGTTCAAAATTCTATATATTTCACATAAGTTGTATTTCACATTATGTTCCTCCAATTCTTTAATTTTTGACAGATAATTACAAACGTATCCCAATTTCTTTAATGATCATTTTCATCTCGGCTAAGAGACCGGCCCATCTTCAATATTTAAACGGGCTAACAAATTGAACATTAATTTCATCAAATTGTTTGATTGTATGAATAAATTGAAATGTGTATGAATTTTAGAGATTAATTTTCTCTAAGATTCGTGTTAAAACACGCGTTTCGTATATTTTTTTTGGAAATTATCTACGAGCTCTTCATACATAGGCATTTATCATAGCAGTTCGTTGACTTTTCTGTTAGCTCGGGTGTCGTTTGCGTTTCGACTGTAAGAAATGACAGTCTGCCACTGACATCAAAACGTAGGTACTATTCGTGATTTGCCGAGAGATACCTGTGTTACAAAAAGGTATGTTTACACTAATTATCGAGTAAACCATTAATAAACTGACCTCGCCAAACGGAGCTCCAGCTGATCGTTCGACCCGTGCCATTAATATGACTCAAACGTTTACTGAAGATTTTATACATTTCAATGTAGGTACGTACGGTATATCGACTCAATTCCTTGACACAACAGCCACCTTCCAGTCGTTAAAACAAGGAAGTGAACCCAGTAATGTATCGCACATTACCGTGAAGTAACGTTACGAGCAACCGACGAACAACGCAGATATAATTAGAACGTTTTCAGCTGAATACTAAGTTGCTACAACGAACAATGAATATTAAATAACGCCTAAATATCTAAAAAATGCCTGTGTATCAGACACAACTCATCTGAGATGCGGCAGAGCAGGCAGCTGTCCTTTACTACCAAATAAAATAAAGAAGAGCCGAAAGTCTTGAGCTACAAACTAGTTTAAGTGTTCAATTTCAGCGTGTTTATAACATACAAATATTCTGAGGTGTCGCGTAAACTTTGAGGAAGTTGTAGACCAACTTAATTTTGACGAACTGTACAGTTTTGTTGCTTGTCTTCCATGTTCTCTCTCTCTTTATCTGAAAATAAAAGTTGTAAGCTTTGTTTAAAAAACTAAAATGCTGTTTGTTTTGTGAAAAGTGTTTTTATTTAAGTTTTAATCCTATTCTGAAAATTCTTACTCTGACCAAAAGTTACAGAATCGCGAGCACCGCACCCTACTTGTTCGTTTTCGGACACCTGGACACACGGTGCATTTGGCAAAATGCTACGGTAGCGATCCACAGGCATGAAAATAGAAGTATGCATTTAAAATATCATATTATCATACATATTACTCATACTTATCTTTTCTTACCTAGACATAAAATATCCACGTACTTAGCAATGCCTAACTTACTTTTTTTTCCGCGAGGAAGGAACAGCGCGTGTGCTGTGCATACATGTGTGTTTTGTGTAGTGTAAGTACTGCAGTGCTAATTGGCGAGGCGCGACTGCGCTCATTAGTAACGCATAGCCCCTTCACTGTTTGACCGTCTGACGGCCTGCCAAGGTGGGCACATTATTAGTGAGAATAATAGAAAATAGCTGTTTCGTTTTAGCATAGTATTAACAGCCATTATTTTTTTGAATTACTTCGTACAATCTGGAAAAATGAACTAGAATAATGTATCATTTTTCTCAAAATATTCAGGAACTTCTTTCAGAATTTTTATTTCTGAATAAATTGGTAGCCACAAAAATTTCAAAGATTTCAAACTAAAAGCTTGCTTGTTCAGAGAGTTCCAGAATCAGCTCTATTCTGTCTTCAATATCACAAGAGACAGCTTCTAAATAAGATTTCCTTTTTCCCGTGTTTTAGTTGGAAATATAAAGGACCACATTCCATAAACTACAGAGAGTATAAACAAAACTGACTTTAAAATAATATAAAAACTTTCCGTTAAAATAGACTTTATAGAAATAATGTATAGAAGATGTTGTCGACTTAAAATATTACAGAGCTGTTTAAATTTTCTAGAACTGAACATTTTTTTAGTTTCGAGATAATGCAGTAATTATCTTGCTTTCTCATAAAAGTGCTTGATATCGCAGCTCTGACTCAGAGTGAAATTCTTATTTTAACTTTTCACTTAGCTTATAATTTCCTGCGATAATCTTGGAGATGTAGCCGCGAGCCACCTGCCATCGCGGGTGGGAAGCTTCTCATTTCCTTACGCTTGAATGATCTTCAAAGCTTCCTGGTTGCCATAAAGTACCTGCGTAAGTTAACTGTAACTTCGTTTTAGATTTAATTACTCCGTAAATGAACTGTTCATTATTAATATATTAAATTTATATAATATAATACCGTCTAAATTGACATAATTTCGGAATGCATACCACGACAGTACACGTAATTGAATAGTCAGCTGCAAATTCTAAATATTCTATAGCAAGTGAGGTTTATAAGTGTTTGTTAATCACAAACACTTGAAACTAGAGGATAAAATTGTAATCAAGTCAAATTAATTGTGATCAAATTGAAACGCGACGAAGCTATTTATTGGAGCATAACACTCGCCTAGAACGTAATTAATTAGTTCTAATATTCACAACGAACGAATGATTCGGCAACAGGTTTCATCATTCGAGGCACGAGCGCCTTAATTAGTTTCAAAATTCAAATGTAATAAACGTTGAGGCCGTGGAGAACATTGTATATTACGGTACGAGCGTATTCTCCACAAACATCTGAACTAAGATTAAAATTTAAATAAAAGCGCAGCCGTTCAAACCGTCACAGCAGACACAATAAAAGTCCAGTCTGTTTTACGAGCTGCATTAGGACGGCTACACGCGAAAATTGGGTGCTTTATGACAAGAGCGAGGCAGGCATTCGTTTTATTCTTCGCGTGTGCGCTGCCTGTCAGAATTTACAGTTTAAAAGCCCTCTCGGTAAAACTGTTTCACGTCGCGTTAAGGTGCTCGCATGCTGATACGTAATGTTACGATGAGAATGTTCTCGGGAGATTGGAACAGTTATTGCACTTTGCTACTGTACGCCTCTCAAAGGTAGTGGTTGATCAACTTTATGCCTTAGATGAAGGCGTGATGTGGGTAGATACCGCGGGAACTACTTCTTTGTAAATTTATTTAGATACAATTTGTATTTTCTGCCGAGGGATCGAGTTAACGACGGTTAGGGATCTTCTTTGAGTTGTCAATGAAAAACAAAACTAAGCTTGTCAGCTCAACATTATTATCCTCTCGAGCGCCAGGGGTTCATTGACCCGGAAAATTGCACTGTTTACGTAAATCACCAAAAAAATTAAAAAAAAATCTAGTAAAAACAAATGTATAGAAACCAAAATTTTCGGCCAAATAACTTTTACACAAACTTGGGGAAAACACAAAAATTAAGCATTTTTGAAGGACATCCAAGTTGTACAGACGTATGTACAATCGGCGCTCGTTTTAATCCCGTGGAGGGTCGATCCTGTACATGAAACACTGTCGATCTGTCAAGATAAAATTAAAAAATAAAGTACCTTTTTTTCAAAACTCGTATTAATTTACGCATTTACGAAATTAATTTCTTCAAAAAAACGTCAGCTGAGCGAGTTCAATGACCTGAAGGTACTTAGTACGCAACGTTGACTACTACCTTTATTAATTTTATCTTTACAAATCGATAGTGTTTCATGTACCGGATCGACCCGCCACGGGATTAAAACGATCAAAATTAAACGGTTTATATACCTATGTATACCGTCCTATATTGTAGAAGTTTTAAACGTATACCTACCAGTTATATTATTTTTATTTTCATCCGATACAAACTCGTTTTGAAAATGCTAAAGAACTGTCACTTACCAGCAAGACAGCCAAGTCTTTGTGATCGCTTTTGTTTCAAAAATAAAAAAGCTGTCTGAAAACCCTGTCATTTTTTCTCCAAAAAACACAAGGACGGTGTTCAATAAAATTCGGTTATTATTTTTGACTTCTTTTTTGTTGTTGGTACGATACAAAGAAGTCGTGGTTAAGTAATAACAGCCGCTGAGGGCGATCTCTGAGGTTAAGCAACACTTGCCGAGGTCCGTATGTGGATGGGTGACGGTCTTTACATATCGAAATTCCTCCGTGCCTTGGAAAGCACGTTAAGCCGTTGATGCAGCTCTTATTTGTAAATCTGTTACAGTCGTTACGGTCAGAAGACAGGAAATTTGACATCAGTCTTACCAGTTAGTAAATGTTGGGTTGTGAAAGTTAAATAAGCAGTCGCTGCATGCAAAGTACTAATATCTAGCCACAACCGGTTAGACTTGATGTATTGTAGTGATAAAATCAGCGTGTTACAATTATAAACCTTCTATGTTCACATCCGTGCAGACGATGACATAATTGCCATAATTGTACTCAAGCTTTTGTCACTACTTTGGAGACGCAGTCTGTTGTCGCCCCCTCCCCCCACACTGACACAAATAGGAAAGAAAGACAAAAAAAAAAATTTGTTCCTCACATAATAAAAAAAAATAAACTAAAAATATGAAATATGTAAGAAGGATTTTTTATATTAATCTGTGCAAGGCCCAAAAGATGCCTAACTTTGTGTACTCAGCAATATTTGGTTGGTAAGAACAACCAGCGATTATAGAGTTTGGTATACTCCTTTACTACCTGTACCTACACCACATGGCATGCTCAGACAAAATTTCAGCTTTTATAAAGTAACGAAGGCCTGGTCGTCGTGGACTCTTGCTCTAATATATCTTAAAAATATTTATAAATATCTTAAAAATGTTTATAAATAGTGTTGAATACACTATATATAAATGTTATATTCTATTAACAAATAATGAACCATCGACCGACGCTTAAACAAGGGAGCCCGCGGGTGAACGGCGCTGGTAGTAAAAAGAATTAAAACAGGTCATTTTTTTATATGTGGCTTAAAATTATGATCAGCTGTCAATTAGTGAAAAAGCAATTTTATTAAAGAAAACAACAGTTGACCAAATATAAAAAAATAGCATCTATGTACATAATACTCGTAAATAATTAAATAAGAGTGTGTGTAAACCGGTGACCTGGTGCGGGTTGCGAGGTTCTGATAGATGCGAAAGACACAAGAGACTTGCGGAGGCCTGTGTCCAGGAATGGACGTCTTTCGGCTGAAATGTTGATGATGGAATAGTATTACAACAAAAGTGATTCAGGTGCATCGTACTATATTTGACGGTCAAGCGTAATATTGTGTAGTGTTTGTTGATCAAAAGAAAAAGTCGCTGCAGCCCGGCTAAGCGATAATGTCACCAATACAAAATGTACAAACCGTCGGTAAGTTATGTGTAGTTTCCTTTTGAATACGCAATAAGTGTCACGCCACACCGGGACCACGACCACGGCAGGATTGCATTTTTTAAGATTTTAATTAAACCCAACACTATTGTTTTGGGTGCAACCTTTCATTTACTTATGAGTTTTCAAGGCTCTTATTACGTTAAAAAGTACGGGATGAAGTCTCAACGCTTTTTTTGAAGATATTTTTATGTTATTAGGAAACCAAAGAGTCTTAGAAGCTTTCAAATTAATTAGTAATACGCCGCTAACATCTAAACGAGTGAATTGTTTGTGTGTTTTGCAATATTGTCGGAACATTTAGTCACAAACTCTATACAGTAAAAAAAATAATATCAATTTCAGCGTAACTTTTTAGCAATCACTTACCTACACAGTGTAGTCACAGTTGTGATTATTTTCTGCAATAAAAATATCTATTTTAGAGAACAAACCACGCTACTTACACATCTCATACCAAGCGGAACACGAAAGTAATTCGCTCATTAAAATCAACGTAGCGATTCATACATATTTCAGAGGGCTATTACGAAAGCATGAAAGCGCAACCGTATTTTAAATTCTCACTAAATGTGCGAGTAACATCAAGAGTGTACAAAATAGAGTATTGCGAGGTTCACTCATCGCCTTTTGAAGTGCTAATTCGCGTCGCACGGTACACTCGTTGCCACCGGGAGCGAGCGGCGAGCGCGGCTGCTCTTTGCTGGTAAATCGAGCTGAAAAACATAGTGGCCACTGCAACTTGACGGACCGGCCGCAGGGAGCGCCGCGGAGTGCGGGCTGTGGAGAGGAGAGGGGCATGTAGCGAGGGAACGGCTTAAAATGGTGATGTGGTCTTTGATTATGGATAAACTGCCGAATCGATACAGCCATTAAGCTTTTACGCTGAGTGAAAAGTAGTGACACAGGCTGGGTGGTTGTATGTTACATACAGTAGCAGTAGTGAACAGTGCTTCAACAGTTTTTACAAAATTGTTGACGTAACTGGGTGAGTGTCGAAACGACAATAATTTACGGTATTTTTTTTTAAATTAGAAATACTTTCTGCACAGCTACCACTAGTACAACTAAACTACGTTCAATTTAAACTTTACACTTCAAAAGGAGAAAATATTCCGCTTTTATATAAGCATAGCACTTGTACACAGATGTAATATTTTTCAGCAACATGCTGTGAGTTATCATAACTTGTATCGGTCGGCGGCTGCTCAAAGAGGCTCTATTGCAAAGTTTGATTAGCTCCCGCCCGCCCAGCGCTGTTATGTGGCAGAGGGCGGAAGGCAGTATGATCAAGCTATTTGCCAACAGCCGGCAGATAGTATGCAAATTGAGGTGATCAGGCATCGACGATATTTAGGTGGACGAAGGTCGACAGGTTGCAGTTGAAGTCATTTTTTAGTTACTGTAGTGTTGCCAACGTCGATTTGGAGCTGCAATGTTTTCAATCAAAATGTACTTAACTATAATATATAATTTTAGAATTTTTAGTTGCAAAATCAAACTGTGGCTTCCTGGAGGAGAGCACTAATCTAAAACTGTATGTCTTCAAAAAAATAATTTTAAGTATAGGTAGATCTTTTGTCGGAGGTCCTAAATAAAACATATTTACTTCGAGATATCACTTGTCTATCTTGTAGATACAAGACAGAAATGCTAAATGTATATATGTATAAATATAAATATGTAAACTACATTTAAATGTGTTTAATAATGTATTGTTGTAATGGTATTGCGATTCTTATATTATATATTCAAAATGTGTGTATATCATACAATGACATAAATAAAGTAGATAAGGTTGAACTTACTGATGTTGAACAAATGTTCACACTGCCTGCTCAGTCGCTCGCACAAGCTTCTCAGCTTCAAGCATTGACATAGAGATATACAAACTGAGGCACATACGTGGACGTATCGCGGGAAAACAGTAATTAAACTAATAATATCTCTCGAAGTTCATCTCGAGTTATTACGAGCCAACTGTGAGCAGCATCTCTTATGCCTGAGACACACGATACACGAGACTAGACCAAATAATATCTAGTCTTATCACATGCCACAATCTGAATAATTCTACATATACGTCTCCCTAAAAAAATGGGCCTGTTACATTATAATAATTTAATTAGACTCGTATTTCAGCACTATCTTCATCATCATCCTATTTAATGTTCCCACTGCTGGGACTCAGGCCTCCTCTGTAGGAGAGGGAATAGACCGTAATCCACCACGCAGGCCCAGTGCGGGTTAGAGACTGTCACATGTCTTTGAATCTTTGGTTCTAGGACATGCTAGTTTCCTCACGATGTTTTTCTTCATCGTTTTGAGAGCAGTGATAATGAAATAAATTACACAAAGGAATGCGCCTGGCATAGTTTGAACCCGTGACCTACAACTCGTAAGTCGGAGCCATTACCACACGGCCACCACTGCTCTCAAGTACTATCTTACCTGATGATAAACGATGGCGTAGTTGAAAATAGAGCAAGCTTGCCTAGAAGTAACCTAATCATTGTTAAAGTAAAGACCCCCAGGATGTAGATATCAGAAAAAGGACTCCGGTAGAGAATTCTTCCCTTTATTTATTTATTTATTATTTTTATTTATTTATTCACAAAATCCACAGCTCTTTTACAAAAATTTTACTTAAAGATAAACTAATGTTACAGCCAATTAAGGATTTACAATTTACTATCTAAACATTTATGCCTCAGAAACAAACAGAATAAAACGCTAGTACCATTCAAGCCTAGTAGTGGTGTGCTGTGTGAGTGGGTGTGTTCTGAATTGAAAACCCGTCGTGTGTCCCGGGTGTTAGAGGGAGGAGGCGCGAGTTGTTTTCCTTACACGTTTATGTTATGACAGAGCAAACTATTTATATGATGGAGTTATCAAACACGACGCAGATGGAAACGTTTTCATAAATGGGGAAGTTTAGCGCCACTTGATACTCGGAAATGTACGCGCGACCACTTACGTATATTTACCAATGTTTATATTCCATTTATATCTCTGAGTTAGCTACGTAGTAAATAAATAATTTTAAACTGGAAGTTTTGAAATATTGTTTTAGTGACACCAAATTATATAGGTGCTTCTTGTTAAAACTAAAATCTAATTACTCTTCAGATTTATCATGCTCTTATTTAGATAATTACAATATTAAATAAAAAAGTAGAGCCTTTTTTAAATTTTCCTATTTCATAAATAAAGATCCAATAGGTTACATCATTGCCCAACGGATCGTTACTGCCGCCATTACACGTCGCCAGCGACGCCTGAAACGCAAATGATCTCAAATTATCCGCGAGAGGTGCTGTGAGGTGCGACGAGCTTACAGACGAAGTGCTCGCCGCCCGAAGACGCGTAGTTCTCACTTTGTGATACTTACACACAGTTATCGCCTAGTGTACCTACTAGCCTCATGTTGGTCGTACTGTAAGGACGGCGATTGATCGCTTGCATAAGCGGACGTGTCTTTTGTTTTGCTTATAATGTGTTATAATTAAATAATTACCTTTAAAAGTATTATTGAAATTACATAACATGCAGCCTAAGCATGTGTCACGAGTTTATATTTGTAGAAAGTGTTTTTGTTCATTATATTATCAATGGACTAATTCTTAGATTACTCTGTAGATTAGTGATATTGTGATTGGATATGGCTAGTTCAGCTTCTAGCCCGTTTGGCCGTAGCCAATTGCTGCGGCGTAGTCCCCCGCCGACACCAACGGAACGAGCTCAGCCCTCAACCCCAACTTCCCCAGCACCCTTAGAACATGAGATACCCTCTGAAGTGCTACTCACGTCGGAGATTCAAAAGTGGATGAACACAATCGAGACCATCTTAGGTGAGGTGTGTAGTATAGTAGCGGAGGGAAAAATGAACTCGGAACAGAAGATCCGTGTGACTGGTTTATGCCGTAAGGTGACTAATGGGACATCCCAGATGGCTGTCCTGTATCAGGCCTTGACGCATAAAACTATCCAGGCGTTCTCCATAATTGAGCATCTAAAAAATCAGCAAGGTGTTGCGAATTCACTTCAGCAATTCAAAGAGGTCGTAGAAAGCAAAATGAAGCCCGCAGAAAGTACTTCCTTCGCGAATATTGTCAAGAAAGGTACTGACAACTACATCCGCCCTGCAAATTTAAGCTCTGTTGCTATTTATCCGAGCGATAAATCTAAAACCAGCGACGACACTAAGTCCCTAGTCCAGAAAATCATCTCTCCCGAAGAACTTAAACTTCATGTTCGCGGCGTTAGAAAAGTGCGAAATGGAGGAGTCATCATCAGCACGGACAAAAAAGCAGATATAGAGAAACT